>CM028138.1:209540000-210165000 GCA_016271365.2 Neoceratodus forsteri
CATATGAGATAACACAGAGAGATAGATTCCGATTCTTTCAGATTAGGGACTATATAAAAAGTATCAGGAAAGAATGTTAGATATTATATCTTATACCCAAGATTATAGAGATAATACAGGAAACCTTAGATGGTAAGACAGAGCTAACTCACATAATATCCTACTTATATGTGGCAATATGAGAAATGGAGGGGGATTCAGTTGATTCCATTAGGAGAGCATGGGAAAAAGATTTAAATGTCATAATAACAGGAGATACATGGAGAAATTATTTATCACATATATATAAAAGTACATCATCACCATGTTAGAGAGAATTTACATGGAAAAATGCTGTCAGGTTTTTCAGAACATCAGCAATCCAGATGCACTTTAATAAGGGGAAGGAAGTGGCATGCTAGAGGAAATGTGATGAAAATCAGGCAACACATGGGCACATATTCTGGAGGTGTCCAATAATACAACCTTTCCTAGAGGAGGTACAAGAGGTGATTAAGAGTGTAATTTCACCCTCTATAATATTGAATGTACCATTATACTTCTTATTGGACTTTCCAGAGGGAAGTAAGGATATCAGGACAAAGAAACTCCTGCTGATATTGATAATAGCTATTAAAAAAAAAAAAACATAACAAAAAACTGGTTGTCTCCAAACCCACTCCAGTTAAGACAATGGCAAAATATAGTGATAGATATATATCAAATGGAAAGGCTGACAGCATTGACAAATAAGAGATGTGCTCAATTTGAGATAATATGGAGGAGGTGGATATTATATACCTGTATTACCCCAGTGAGACAAGATTTTATACCCTGAAAAAGGGAAAAGACAAGACAGGAAGACTGGCTTTGATATAATTATGTACGAGATATAATTATGTATGAAAGAACTTTGTACAAGAGAGAGCATGTATAGACTAAAAGATCAGAAATGATTGAAATACTCCACTGAATGGATTGTAACAACCTGAAGAAAGCAAGAATTAATTCCTATGCACATATGTAAGTTGTAAGTTGAAATTAAAAGTAAAAACCTGAAAATAAAAATAGTTTTAAAAAGGAAAAAATGACAGCTGTACTGTTCATAAGGAGGTGTGAAAAAATGCCAGTGTTGAAAATGTGGCATGAAAATATTCCAAATTTGTGAAGTTACAAGGGTGAGTGGATACAGCTCAACACACGCTTTTAACACAGTCATTTTATGGACTTTCATCACCAAATTTTCAACATAGGAATACTAGAACCTCTGCTCAAAAATGGTGTCACAGTCATTTTCTTAATCTGTCCCGAACATTGATTTGAGTAAACAGATCAGTAAAAATTGAACCACTCACCAAACAGTAAATCAATATAACATTTTTATTTTTGTGAATTTGATTTTCATTGGATAATGTTCTCAAAGTGCAAGAAGAATACAGCACCAATATATTTTAAATGTTTCAAACAAAGTCCTTCCTCAGTAAGACTGTACTGTATCTAAAAATAAATATGTCTAATTTTGCCTTAAACAAAAATTTATAAAATAATACAGTATATAAATCTGTTGTGGGCCAAGTTTCTCTTACCATATGTACCACTTCACACTAGGGTCTTTTTCCAATTGTATCAATTCAAAAACAGTTAAATTCTTGCAAAGTACATTCCACAAATCATTGGGGGGCATGCCCACTCCAAGTGAAGCCTTTCATTCTTTATAATAGTTAAACTCCCAATAAGCATACAAATAACCCCAACAAACTGAATAAAAAAAATCAAACTGCAACATGACTCCATCACTAATCTAAATATATCATAAATGAATTCTCCTTTATACTATTTTTAGGAAATATATAAATAGTGAATGTTATTATAGATACCTGTGTATAAAAATGTGTAGCTCCTTTTGTGCTGCAAAAAGTATAAACAAATCTAATAAACGCAGTGAGTTTAACTGAGTCTTTTATCTCTAATTATTTAACAAATAGGGAGAGGATGGGGGGAATATAGGGAATAGAAAAAGCTCAAAAGCGTTCTATGTATTATATAATTAATACTCAAAACTTTTATGTCTAGATGTTATTTTATAACTTTCAAAATGAATAGTTATATAAATATCTTGTCATGCATTTACAAAGCACTCTTTCTACATAATTACTATTATTTCTACTATTTAATGCTACTCAGAACAAAATTTGTCAGCTCTGTCATTTTACAAATCCATTTTATCAGCTTGTACTCCAAACACAGTACAATGAGTTAAAACACATCTCTTTCTCTTCCTTATACTACCATTTACTTCACTGTTAAACCAGCTTTTAAGTTTGAAGTGATACAGTACATTTAGAAAGCTAGCATTCATTGTATCACAACAGGCACACATTTTTTAAACCATACTCAGATATACAAAGGTCCCTAAATAGGTTGTATTCTCTGTTCCACTTAAGCTAGTATCAACACAGCATTATACACACAACGTGAAATTGTGATTCTTTCAATTCCCTTTAAAATTATTGTATAGATAATTGCACAGATAGTTCTAACATGAGAAGCGTACCTGACTGCTTCCTTGTTTCAGGGAACCCCTTAAAGTCTATGAAAACAATTGAAAAAATAGATCACCTTTACTCAATTGCCACTAGTTCTAAACCTTCAAATCACTACAGGCTGGGTAGGATACCAGTGCCTTGCTAAAGATATTTGTCAAAGAAAGGTTGTAGCGTATTCTCTTGTTTAATCAGTGTAGTCAGAGTCTTAAACATTTGTCTCACAGACACACTACCTCCCGCTGCTCTCTTCTGTAATGGAGGATAATGCTCGGTGTCTGGCACCTAGACATGCATATCCTTGCATTATTCTGGGTGCTGCTATTAGCAGGTCGGGCGAGAGGGGCTCCAAGTGCAGATCATCTGAACTGTGGTTGACACACACATGCCTGACTCTCCATTTACAAGAAATCCTTTCTAAGTGTTGCGCCAGATGCCGAGCATTATCCTCCATTACAGCTGGGAGGGCATTCCATAATCTACTAATTATCTGGGTATAACTATTGAACCTCTTCATATTGCTATATTGTTCCTATCTAATTTGTTTTTCGTGTGCTCTTAATTCTGCCCATTTTGGTTGGAATTCAGTGCCCAACTCAATCATCAGGTCTGCATCACCAATTATCCTGAACATTAGAAAAATATCCCCCCAAGTTCTTCTCTGTTCCAAACTAAATAACTTCAGGTTAAGTCTCTGGTCATGTGTCAGAGATTTATAACCACATATCAACCTGGTCATTCTTCTATGAACACTTTCTAGTAGAGCTACATCTTTTTTTAAGTATGGGCTCCACAACCGTGAACCCTAATCTATGTAAGGATATACGTAAATTTTAGATAGCCGCAGCATATATAATTTATTTCAATTTAAGAAGGATCGTTTAATTCTATTGATCACATAGTTAGCTTTCTTATCCATGTCACCATAATGAAACCCAAAATTTAAATCAGCATCTAAAATAATGCCTAGATCTTTTTCTTTTAGGGCCTCCTTGAGTGTACACCCATTTAAGTGATGTGTCCATTTTTGGTTCCCTTTCCCCTTATGGAGTATAACACATTTGTTGGTGTTAAAGGTCATACTGTTTCTCTACTCCCAGTCACTAACAGTATTCAGATCTTGTTGAATATGTTTTCCATCCTCATCTGAGTCAGCTATTTCCTCAAGTTTCACATCATCTGCAAATGTGATTATATTTCCATTGATGCTAGTTTGTATATCAAAGAAAGCAGAAATTCCTGGTTCAGCCATCCTCAGGAAAAAAATGTGATAAAAGTAGTAAATGTTGTCCTTAGGGAGAGGTAAAAGTTCAAACTGGGTTTACAAGTATTGCAGGATTTGGACATAAATAACCCACACACCAAGCTATATATTTCAATTTATTATTTTTCTTTTTCTTTTTATCCAGACTATCAATCTTGTTTTGTGATAACCCTTCATCAGAGTGTCTAGTTTATTAAATAAATAAATACCTAGTTTTAATACATTTTGTACTCCAACTCCAATACACACTAAAACTAACCAGCATTGTCCCAATAAATCTATACAAAGCATTATCCTCATCTAAAATAAAAGATACCTGTCACTGCCACTAAACCCATTATACCACCCTTATGTTACTTACTCACACTCGACATGACACTGCTAGGACCTTAGCAGGTCTGCAATCACACAGGAAGTAGTAGACTAAATACAGCAGCTTTAGATTTGATCCCCATGACCAGCTTTCAATGCCCGTCACCTTCAGATCTCCTTATCACACTTTTTTCCACTCTACTCTGCTAGTCACAAGACTCATCTTTTTCCTTCTTACCCTGCCATTCTTTCATAAACTCCTCCTGCTGTCTTCATGCCTTTCACCACTAGATCTCCTTATCACACCTCTTTACACCTTACTCTGCTAGTCCCTAGCCTCATCTTCTACCTTCTTTCCCTACAATTCCTTCTTATACTCCCCTGCTGTCTCTGAACATTAACTTTCACCTATAATGCACTTATCATTTATGTATGCAACTCTACCCAAACACCTGCTGATACAGCATCAGACTTTACCGCCAGAACCGTGCCTTACCTGGCAGTATCACGTCAAGAATTGTCAACTATGAACTGTGTGTGTGTATGTATTGTTTGCTCGATTAACAATGATACCTTGTATGATACATAAGACTTGATTAACAATGGTACCTTGTATGTTATGTTGGTATATCTACGTAAAGGACCCAGGATCTCCTTGTGAATGAGCTTGCTCAATGGAGTTTTTCCTGCAATAAACTTGAACTTGTAAAGTATGTCCTGTTGGCACAATATATGCATTCTTAATATTTTCACTTCACTTTCACTTTCCTTGTTTAAACAGGCAGACAAGCATGGTTGAATTTTAAGAAGTAAAAAAAAGTAAAATGAAGTAACTCAAGAAAGGTGACTGTAACAAGGGTCCATTTAAAGATATTGTAAAAATGAAATTACAGAAATAAGTGCCACCTGTCCAGCTCCCCATGCCCCTGCTACATGCCATAGTGTTCCGGAGTGGGGGGGCAGTCTGCAGCGTGCTGCGACTTGTGACATGCGGGGCTATTACACCATGCCAGTGGCGCTAGCCTATGCATGTCACAAGTCGCACATTGTAAGTGCTGGGACCCTGCTGCTCTTAGAATATGGTACAGGGTCCTCAGTGTAGTGGCAAATGTCATAACTTTCATACACCTGCGAGTTACAACATTCATCTTGGAATAGGCCCCTGAGATACTAAGATATAAATGTCTTAAGTGAGTAAGTGTGCTTCAGTATTCTTTTTAAATGGTTTTGAAAGAAAAAAGTAAGGAACATTTACAAAATATATTAAAACTATGTATTCATTTATTTAGTAAACCAGACACTGTAATGAAGGGTTATCCCAAAGCATAAGATTGACAGTCTGGATGAAAATAAAAATAAATTGAAATATATAGTTTGGTGGGTGGGTCATTTATGTCCAAATCCTGCAATAGTTTGTATATCATTTATGAGAATGGGGAACAGTAGTGGCCCCAACACGGACCCCTGTGGCACACCATTGGTCACGTCTCTTTCAGCTGACCTGTACTCTCTTATGCATACACATTGTGATATTTTATATAGCCAGTTATGAATCCAGATTGTTACTTAGTAATAGATACCCAGAATCTTCAGTTTGTCCATTGAGACCTGATGTAACACCTTGTCAAATGTCTTTTCACAATCTAAAAAAAAAAATTACATCACAAGGAATCTTTTGTTAAGAGCCTAGTTCACAATCTGAAAACACATATTTGGTTTGTTATGCAAGCTCTGTTTTTTACAAAGCCATGTTGTTTTATATCCTTAAACTCCAAAGTGACAAAGTTATCTTCCA
Organism: Neoceratodus forsteri; assembly: GCA_016271365.2. Classification (NCBI taxonomy): domain Eukaryota; kingdom Metazoa; phylum Chordata; order Ceratodontiformes; family Ceratodontidae; genus Neoceratodus; species Neoceratodus forsteri. The sequence continues at coordinate 209,545,894 of CM028138.1, forward strand.
GTTTGTTTTTAATTAGGCATTCTGCTATCTTACTTAGCACTGATGTTATTCTTAGTGGACTACAGTTCTACAGCATAGCCTTATTACTAGTTTAAAAAAAAAGCACAATGTCCACTTTTAACCAATCATTTGGTGTTTCTCCTGTCTTATATGTCAAATTAAAAATTCTGGTTAGAGGGCTTAGTATCTCACATTTTAGTTCAAGCAGTAACCAAAGATGTTAAAGGTTAGATCCCACAATTTTTTTTTATTTCAGTTTTGAAATTAACTCTAGAACTCTATGTTCCATAAAGACACCTTCAATCCCAGTATCATTTACTGGAGGAATGGGTTCCTTTAACCTTCCAACATTATTAAAAACTGAACAAAAAAATTAATTGAATAAGGAGGTCAAGAGTTCTTGGACTATTATTTGCTCCCCATCCTGTAGTATTGAACCTATGGTAGGTGTTGTTTTTTGGTGATTATTTATATAATTATAGAAACTCATATTGTTGTCCCTGGTTTACATAATTCTTGCTTCCAGTTTTTTTCTTCAGTTAGTCTTGATTTTTTAATTAGCTTATTACTGATTTGTATCTCTAAACAGTTGCTACAATTTCTGTCAATTTCATGGCCCTATACAGTATAATTCCTTTTTTTTTTTTTTCTAATCTTATTATTTTGGAAGTGCATCATGGTAGAATTTTGCCTTTACAATTATAAATAAGCTTGTTGGGAACATATTTAGCTTCCAAATTTAGCAATTTATTTTTGAAGATTGTCCAAGCTTCTTGAAGATAGTATTTAGTTCTGTTTCTCAGTCCTGTTTTCCCAATTCACTTTTAATCTTGTTAAAATTGGCTTTGTTATAATTGTTTTGCCTGCTTCTTTAGCTAAAGGTAGCATGATTAGAAATTCTATCCTTTGATGGTCACTGAATTCTATACTATCACTTACTTATATTGGATATTAAATTTGGGGTATTTGTTGGTAACAGATCAAGTGTGTTGGTACCTCGAGTGGGTTTATCTATTAATTGTTTTAGACCTGAAGTGTCTACTCAATATTTAGGAAAGCTTCTCCATACTGGAGTTACCTGTTAACAACTCCCAACATGTGTATGGGTAATAAAATACCTCACACAATAAGTGTGTAACTTTTTTCAGCCATATGACTAATCCCTCATATACCTTAATTGAATCTTGTTCTTTAATGTTAGAAGGCCTATAAATCCCCCCACGAGACCACTGTCTGTTATTTGATAAACATATATTTAACCACAGAGATTCAAAGGAAGTGTTCTTAACTGGTCACTGGCACATGGTACAAGTTATATTATTTTTTATATTCACCTCTACCCCCATTTCTACCTTCCCTGTCACAGTTAAATAAATTATAACCATTAATATTTTTATTCCATTTTATTTTCTGATCCCACCAGGATTCTACCACAGCACAAATATCTATATTTTCATTTGTATGCATAAGTCCCAATTCAGCTTTTTTACTAATGTTAAGACTTCTGGCATTGAATGTTAATACTTTTAGCACTTTGTTATTCTTACAAGTTAGATGTGATTTTCTGTTTTTTGTATTAGTTCTGTTACGAACCCCACCTCTCCTCCTATTGGTTAGTTTAAATGTTGTCTGCTGTAGTGTCATAACAGATGGGAATGGTGGAGGCCGAATCCCTACCTTAAATACTTCTTTCCCTAGCTAATCAAGGACTTCCCTTTTGATTTGTTGCCTTTCTTTTTTGTTTTTATTTACTGTACTTTTTGCTGTGCCACCAGTGCTGGTACCTTGGCCCGGTCACGGACCTCACTGGTCTCACTTCCACATGGGCTGCAACTCCCCAATACCCCCTGGCTTTCCCCCCAGGGCAGGGTTGTGACACCGGCCCCTAAGTGCCACAAATTATAGAACAGGTCAGGGAGCCAGCCTGGGAGCTAATCAGAGCAGCAAGGAGGGTGTCATCTAGGTGGAAGCAGCTACAGTTTTTCCCTGGTGTATGGGAAGGGGACATGCAATGATGGCCAGTATCTGCCTTGCCCCAGAACGTGTCGGTGTCAGTGCGTGCAGTACATCCAGCCACTGCTAGGTGTCCTCATAGTGCCAAACACTCTGCCAACCTCCCCCCGGAGAAGGAGAGCAGTCACTGGATGCTCAATCCTTCTCCTTCTGACTGGCCCTCTGATGTCCCAGATCCATTCCTGAACCTGGGTCACCGGCGTCAGAGACTGGCATATTGTGCCAGCAGGCCGGCGATTTGTTGCCTTTCTAAATCACTAAATTGTTTACTTTTCATTACATTTCTGTGTTGATAGTCTTTTCTTTGTAACGTTTGCCATATCTAGGGGTCTATGTCTATATATGTGTTTGAATATATTTGCAGTTTTTGTTACCATGTTGCTAACAGCAGCCTTCTTTTCTGCATACATACTGCACAATATCATATCCCTTTTCTTTACTCAGTCCCATGCATCTGCATTTTCATCTTTGCATACATCTGGTGCCTTTCCCTTCTTTCTTACCACTTCTTCACCCGCTGCTTTCTCTAGGCTATCCTAGCTGCTGCCATCAACATACTTTTCATTTTAATTTGCCCTATCAAAGATCTAAGGTTGGCATCTGTAACACTGTTCAATTTGCCTGGGAAAACTATTTCTCTTTGCTGCAGTTTAATATGAAGTCTTTGCGTATATCCTTGCCCTAGAAATTTGGGGTGCATTGCCTAGTAGTAAAAGTACATGATTTTCTGTTCGGCCTCATAAGTCCACTTAACTGTTTTCAGTCCCTTGGGCTGGCCTGTCAGTCTCTTCAATGTATGTGGCTTGATGACTTCTGCCACTGTGGGACCTTGTTTAAAATGGTCTGACACTGTGGCAGTGATAGTATTGTTGTTTGAGGAAATGGCACTATCACATTTACCAACCTGCACCCTAGTCCAAAGGCTTTGGTTGGGCACTTTATTATCCTGGGAATTATGCACCCAGCTTCCAGTTTCATTTCTATCCTTCTCCATACTATATAGTTCCATGTACTATACAGCAGTCTCACCTTGGTGAGCTTTTGTAAAAACAAGACCCACCACGTGAAGGTGCTCACCAAGACTTGAGTGTAAAATTAGTTGTGGTTTGTCACTATTGCACCTGTACAAATATATAATCACCTCCACCCCAGGTATATCGATGTGGATGTTGCATAGTGGACCTTGCCCTTGTTCCATGCACCCTAATGAGGGTGCCCTAATCATGGAACCTTTCTGATAAGATACAGTACTGGAGTGCTTACAGTATATAGTATGCACTCATTGGTTGGCTGGTCTACCAAAGAATGTGTACTATATACTGTACATGTTCCATTACAATTCAGTCAGCAGCTGGCCATGGTGGTGTGAGGAGGGGGCTGTGCCAGTCCCCAACTGGGGTTGGGATGGGGGAAGCATGGTGGTGGGTCACTGCCTACTGGGGTGGGGTGACCACTAGACTACCAGGGTATTGGGGGGGTACATTTATTCTAACAGAGATCATACCTGGGAGGAGGCACTAAACTACCAAGGTAGACTCAGAAGATTTACATATATTGTAATGAAGATTGGGGCTCAGGGGGACCACTCAGCTACCAGAGCAGACTCGGGGATTTACATTTATTTTAACAGAGATCCAGGCTTGGGGGGCAACTACACTACCGGGGAAGACTTGGGGGCTTCACATTTATTTTAAGAGATTGGTGCTCAGAGGGACCACTAGATTACCAAGGAAGAATCATGGGATTTATTTTATTTTAACAAAGATCAAGTCTTGGTGGAGGGGGTTCCTGGCCCTGTGCACTCGGACCAGGTGCACACATGCAGATGAACCCATACTGGGTAAGCAAATGGCCCCATAGTGCTGTGTATGCCCAATGGGTTCATCTGCATGTTTGGGCTGAATATAACCTATGGGGGCCATAGCATTAACCAGTGTGTGCTGCGCTGTATCCTTATGGGTGGGCTTCTGCCCTACCTCCTGGTAGCGCTGCATTGAACATGATGCCCACTTTCTACCAGTGTCTAATATTCAAACAGATAGCATGATCCAACTTGACTGAGCTATCGGATTGAATATGGTGGCAGAACCATTTGGCCTTGTTTTTTTATGCTGTGCACCTTTTTGCACAGGCAGCTGGCTGCATCAGAATATGGGTCCTGTTATCTTTTGAAAGGTCTAACTTTGGAACTGTGGGGGATAGAAACTTAATTTTTTAAATGAAAGCTTGGAGTCTGGTTGTTAAGATTTAACTCAGACTGTACTGTTTTTATGTGTTGATACTATTCTATATGTATTAACACTATTTGAAGTATCCATTTCAGTATATTATTGATACTTGTTTTTTAATTGTGACACAGCCTAACATCGAATTGGCTTGCAAAGGCTCTGGAGGATAATACACAATTTGTAAACAAGCACTGAGGTCATACAACACCAATGAGTTTTGTACTAGTAGTGAACAAATCTCTAAAATTCTAATAGTCCATGAAAGGTTTATTTCAATGAGTATAAAGCTTACTTATAGGTGTCAGCAGTTATAAGTTAGTAGTGCATCTGAAGATGTCTCTTATGGTATAAGATACTCCAACCCTGAGGTTTGAGCACATCGACCATGAAGGAAAGCTAAGCAATTCTATCTATCCAAACATCATGAGAGGAGCCTCATTCCACAAGAGACAACCCTCAGAGGCCCTATTATTTTATTATAAATCATTCAAGTTTAACTAGAGTGACTTAATTATAAGATTAGAGTCCTTTTTTCATTTTTATTATGCTGTCCACCCTCAGCAGTTCTCCCTCCTAATGCTCCAGTACAAGAACACACTTTACGGAAGATAAGATGTATAGTGGCTCTGTGAGTTGGTTGGCTGAAATAACATTGGTAATTTATACAAGTAGATATAAATATCTAAACTACCCATTAATTAAAAACTGTTACCATTTTAAGGAATCTTATGCTGATTCTCGAAAGCTGCTTTCGCATACCTTTCTCCTTAGTATTTTTGATTATGGTCTTTTTGTTTATTCTTCAACTATGACTACAGTCTTAAATAACCTTAGGGTTACTTATAACTCAATACTATGGTTTATGCTCAATGCACCTTATTGTTAGGGCAGTAATTAATTCACGGACAGCACGGAATTCACGGAAACTGTGAAAATCACCTCATGCCGTGAATTTTGACATTTTCCTGAAACCACCCTTAGCTCATCTAAAATGAATAATTTTTTAATCACCTGCTAGTACAGAAGTCATTTTAAAATAATAGCTGTACTAGCAGGCGATTAAAAAGCATTAACTGCAGTACGGATCTCAAAGATTGTGCAAGTGACAGCAGTGTGGAGAAATCGACAAGTGCTAGCGGTGTGATTGCCATGCTTAGCCAAGCAATTAAATAATTACAATATCAGTTAAAAATGTACTCTTTCTTCCCCTGTTCACACACTAGTCTGCCAGCAGTCCATGCCATGTCGATGCCTCAGAAGCCAACCTCTGCATCTAAACTCGGCAAGACATTCAAAGCAGTGCAGTAGTAAGCCCTGAACTAGAACAAGACGTGGCGCAGTACTGGATTGGTTGGTTGGACAGATTCCCTACTCTCTCCAGAATTGCTTTAAGCCTGAAAACTTAAAAGTATATTCCATGCTGCAGCAAAATTTGTAATTTTCCTACTTTATGCAGTCTGTTATTGCATTTTATATGAATTATCTTGTTGTGCAATGTGATTCAAAGATGTTCTTAACTGTTTCATCTGTTTTTATTACGTTGGAGTTCAGTAAAGAATTGATACATAACCAAAAATGAATGTGTGTATAATTTGCCATGAAAATTGCTGTTTTTTCCCTGCAGAAGCCGTGAATTTATTCATTTTTTACCATGAATTATTTACAGCCCTACTTATTGTATGTACCATTGTCAGTGGTATAAAACCTCTGGTTGTCTATCTTTGACTGATAGAATTTCTCATAACATGGAAATTTTTCTATTTATAAGTCTTAAATGGATCATTGCCTTTGTTAATCATTGATCTTTTCTCCCATTTTTCCCATACTTGTAGAACCGATCCCAGAGTAGATTTTCCTTTAAAATTCCATTCTTTAAGAAAGCAGTTGGTACTAGGTCATTTCTACATCAAGCACCACTCTTTTATAATATTGTCCCATTTGATTCTGCTGACTGCAATACCATCCGCTGTTTTAAAACTCATCTTAAACAATGGTTATTTAATAACTTTGAATATAATTGTTGATTATTATTTTTAATGTTGTATTCTAAATGTTATGTTGTTGGTTTGTATTTGTATGATTGTCTTAATTTGTTATTTCAATGTGTTTTGTACTACTGTAACTTGTCATCTGTGAAAACTGGCAATTTGCTCATCAGATTTACAAGTACAAAAAATAAAAATGAAATTAAATGAAAATGAGACAGAAGCTGAGGTCATGGATGTGTAGATGTTTATGCATTTCTGGTTCTGTACATTGTTTGAGATTGGTGATTTTTTTTAAATTGTATTTTAAAATTTTAACTGCAATATACAGCATACAATAATGTAGGTAGGCATAATCACATTGGATGTACTTTTAAACATAACTATAGAACATACTACATTTTAACTGTCAGAAAACTCTTTGGCCTCTAACTCCGTTACATCACTGAGAGGTATTTCTAGACATTTCTACCTTAAATAATTATTAAATAGCTGATGTCATAAAAAAAAAAGCAAAAAGTGGTTTAGAAGGCATTTATTAGTTACGCCAAATTACAAGGAAAAGCGTAATACATACCAAACCTAGGACATCAAAGGTGCAATCCCCACTCATAACTTGGGCTCTGAGACAAAGGAAAACCCAAACTGATCCTGTATTTATACAATGCTCATAGCTAGTGTTACTGTTAGCAGGTTCCCACTCATAACGTGGGCTCCGAGGCAACAGAAATTCTCATAGCTAGTGTTACTGTTAGCAAGTCCTGACTCATAATGTGGGCTCTGAGACAAAGGAAACCCCAACATTATCCTGCATTTGTACAATGTTTCTCATAGTGCTACAGTTAGCAAATTCCCCTAATCTTACTAAGGGAACAGGAATTTGACCTTACATGGTGTGTATCAACATGAAGAGAAAACATCCACACTCTATTCCAGAATGCTGGTGGTGCTGCTGGGGATACTAGCTATACTAGTAAGCTGCAAACAAGCAGACACAGTGCAAACTTGAGGATAAAAATTGGAAAAAAAAAACCTCTCAGTGGAAACATTTATCAACTTTTATTGCCAAGCACAACAAATTGTTACATCACTGGATAGCTCAGAGCTCTTTAGTCAGGGACCTTTGTCAGGAGGCAGGGTTTAGGTGTGACTGACTCTCTTGATTTTCCAGTCTGGTGACATCACAATCATGTGACACATCCATTCACAAAAAGTGTTATATTACCAATATACTTTATAGCCACCACAAAATACACACATTTTACATCTTCCACTCATATCTGATTTGTAATCCATCTCGGACAATACCTGTGGATATGGCTACAGTATAAAGATAAAAAAATAATAATTTAAGAACACCCAATCCTCCCCCTCATTCCTGTCTACCTGAATTTATCTATGTGAGCTAGAAAATCATGAATTTATAAAATACATAGTTTGTGAAAAGTGACCTTTAAAATGTTATTTGTTTTGTGATCTATACTTTGATCTGATTAGGGGGCTTTAAAGCTGGGCTTTTAATTTTTATGTTTAACAACTGAAGCTTGTGAAATATCCATTTTTCCTTCCTTTAGGTTTATTCAATTTTTTATGCCTCTGTAGGTGACTGTTTAAGAAGTGATTGGCCAATTGGGTGATAGCTGTTTCAAAAACATTTCATTTTGGATTTTTGATAAAGTTGAATTGAAAGGGTTTTCCCAGGGCAGTTTTCTGCTTAAATTGAATCTAAACATTGGAAAAATGTGTGATATTGGTTTTATTCTCCTTAAATGTTTGCGGTTTGATGTTCTTTATTCTGTAGCCATATCCACAGATATTCTATGACATGGATTAGGTATCAGATATGAGTGGAAAATGTAAAGTATTTGTAAAATGTGAAGAGGAAATCCTGCTTTCTGATTAATTTTTACCTGTGCATAAAATCTGCTCCACGCACAGGTAATAGCTAGTACCAAAAGCAGGACCGCATTGAAAAAAATGAATTGGTTCGCTGTTAGAATGCTTTCTTTTCAAATTCTACCATTTCTTTTTTTTTTAAATTACTCTTCATCTCTCCTTACTACCTGCTAAATCCGACCTTCAGGACATTCAATGAGTCATCCTCCTACCACACACCCACCAGGACTCACCTCTCACTCCTCCATGGAGTTTCAGTTCCTCCCCAACCAGAGACAAAGTGGGGTCCAGCAGCCCATAATCTAATCTCGTCAGGCTGAGATGGTGGTCCCAGTGAGTGGGGCATATCGGAGGCACACTCTGGGAATTCCATCTTCCCGGAGCTAGCAGGTGTCTTTCCTCCTTTTCTCCCTCCCCTACAGTGCGCAGCCCCCTGATGTCAAGGTGGCAAGTGCTGATGTTCGCTTTGTAAAGCAGCCACCCTTCCTCTGTAGTTGGGGCTTGTAGTACTCCGAGCCTCTGCTCAGGGTCAGACAAGTGCTCGGGCTAAGGCCGCAACCCTCCCCAGAGAAAGTGAGCTGTCATTGGATGCTCAAGCCTATCTCTCCCCAGCTGACCCACCAGTGACCTGAGTCACTCCCAAACCCAGGTTGCCAGCATAGAGTGAGGTGTGTCATCCAGTGCCTCAACCCTGGGACAGTAGGATAGCTAAACAAGGAGGACCAAACTTAAGGACAGATCCAACTGATGTCTTGACTAGACTAAAGAAGGTGAATCAGAACAAAGCACAGGGGCCAGATGGGATTTATCCAAGGGTAATAAAAGAAATGGCAATATTTCTAGTGGGGTCAATAACTTACCTTTTTTAGGAGAGTACAGACACTAGTGAGATTCCAGACACTTGGAGACAAGATGTAATTATACCTATACATAAAAAAGGATGTAGGCAGGAGGTCTCAAACTACAGACCCGTCAGTCTGACCTCCGTGCTTGGAAAAATTCTGGAGGGTATAAGGACTATATAGTTGAGTATACTGAAAGCACAGGTAAGATAGACAAGACTCAGCATGGATTTACCAAAGGAAGAGCGTGCCAGACCAACCTGTTGGAATTTTATAATAAGGTCAGTAAGGCCATTGACATGGGTAGCTCAGTTGACGTGATCTTCCTGGACTTTGCGAAAGCCTTTGATAAGGTCCCTCATGGGGAGCTTGTTAAATCACTCTATGTGTTAGATTTACCAGTCTGGATACAAAAATGGATGAAGGCATGACTTACTGCAGGGTTTTATTTAACTCCAAAAATTGATTAGCGTATTGCTCATAAAAGTCCTAAAACATTGTAAAAATGCATAGCACATACTCCACTGTGTTTAATAAACATAACACTTCTAGAAAACCTATGTAAATACTTTCTGCTCAGTTAGCATTGTCCCAAGAAAAATACTGCTAATCAATTATTTAAAACCCTGTACTGGCAGAGGACAGAAAGTATGTGTCAAAGGCGAATATTCTGGTCATGTCAGAGTGACAAGTGGTGTCCCCCAGGGCTCGGTCTTGGGACCATGTTTGTTTAATTTATATATTTCATCTATGCAGGTGCAATCAGCGGTCTGGCTGTCTAAATTTGCAGATGATACTAGAATTGGGTGTCCTGTAAAAAATTTGGAGGAGCAGTTAGTCCTGCAAATAGCACTGGATAGTTTGGACATGCGGGCCTCCCAGAAACAATCCATATTTAACATTGATAAGTGCAATGTTATGCACTTTGGGGAAAAAAATAACATATTCCAGTATACCCTGGGTGGGTCCATACTAAAGGCAGTATGTGAGGAGAAAGATTTGGGGATTATGGACAACAATGATTTTAGTTTTAGCTTACAATGCAACACTGCTATAAAAAAAAGCCAGTCACATAACACATTGCATAATGAGACAGGCAAGTTGTGATGCCCCTGTACAATGTACTGGTGCATCCACATGTGGAGTACTGTGTTCAGTTCTGGGCCCCGTATAAGAGAAGGGATGTTGGACTGGTGGAGAGAGTGCAGAGGACAGTAACAAAGAGGATTAAGGGGTCAGAGGGTTTGAACTATGAACACAGACTTCTACATTTATATTCCTTGGAGTACCATAGAATGTGGGGAGATATGTGTTTGATTTATAGGGCTTTGACCAATGCTAACTTGTGGGATCTTTTGGGCCTGGTAAAAAGGGACCAAACATACGATACTAGAGCTCACTGTTACCAACTGCTAAAATATATATATAATACAAATAGAAGGAAATATTGGCTAAGCAACAGGGTGACAGAAGTTTGGAACATGTTACCAGGAGAGATCATGGAAAGCATTACAATGCAGGAATTTAAAACATAGATAAATATCTCTTCAATAAAAATAGTAAAGGGTATAAGTAAAGTGTTGTTTGTGAGCTCATGGACTAATGTCTTTATGCTCTGTAAAGTCTATGTCATCTATGTAACCCTCAGCACCACTGGGCCAGCTCTACCATTTCTTTTTCTTGCTAATGCCAACCTCCTAAGCTGGTACACAACAGATATAGGGATACAGAATGAGCATCATTCCATTAGAATAATCTGTGTTTAGTTCTGTGGAGAGTGGTACGCAGTGCAGCAGTGCAACTGTCAGCATGGAAAGCAGCAGAACATATGAGCTAGCAGGATCAGCAGTGAATCAAGCAGCACACTCAGCAAAGTCTTAAGAAAATGTAGCTGTATTAATAATTTAAATGTATACAAGTTTGGGTTTAATATTCTGTGCACAAAGTTGAGATTATATGCTTACGGAGATCTTTTATACTTAAGTAAAGATGCTCATTATGTATCCTGATGCTTTCTTGCTGTCTCTCATGTGTGTGTGTGTGTGTGTGTGTGTCCACTCACATCCTGTTTCCCCAGGTGCCCACCAGCTTTCCAAACCATGCCTGCTATGTGTAGTTCTCAAAAAAAAAAAAAATCTCTCTCACTACTTTCCTAGGTTACCAGCCTGAGCTCCTTCACAAAAAATATACATTTCTCTCTCTAGCACTCTCTCTCCTGCCCCATATTACCAGCCTGACCTTCTTTCCACTCAAATCAATATAACTGATGCCAGAAAAGGACAAAACATACCCAGGACATAACAAAATGACATAATTTTGCAATAGGCAGAAGGACTATTTTATCATAATGACACATAAGCAAATCTCTTTTACTTCATATAAAAATTATTTTTGTTTACAGTAAAAAATTCAGTAAAGGAGCTAATTTTATCAGCTGAATTTCTTGCTGCCTCATGCCTCACTATGCCCCTATACATGTGGTAAAATCTATTCCATACAAACCCCATTGTGTCTTATTGCTTACATATATTTTGTGGTGGCTATACAGAATGTTAGTAATGTATTGTACTGCTTTTCTGTGAATGAATGTGTCACATGATTGTGATGTCACCAGTTTGTAAAGTTAAAAGAGTGTCAATCGCATCTAAACCCCACTCCCTGACAAAGGTCCCTGACAGTGTTGGGAGTTATCCATTTGTATCACTACTGCTGTGCTTGGCAATAACAGTTGAAAAAGTTCCCACTGTTTTTGGATGCAAGGATGTCAATAGGTATGTATGTAACCCCACTACTGTGGACTCTCTCTAGAATGAATTCATTGGTGTTTTATCAGGGCACCCTTCAGAGCAAAACTCTTATTGCCTTCAGCACATTCATATGGCCTCTCTCAGGGTTACTGTCTACAAATGTTCAGGGATTTATAGTGCTATGAAGAGAAATGACCCCATTCTTAAACCAGGGCATATTTAAAAAAAAAAAAATCAGGAAATCAGAACAGTATTAGTCTTTGATGTTTGCTGAGAGCATTCTTCTCAGCAAGTGCATCATCCACAAGATGGCTTCTTTTTGTAGTTCATAAGGTGTAACGCATATTGGTAGCATATTAAGATGTGCCTTAAAGTTATTTTTGATCAGCCCTGCTGCTCAGAGTGCTATTGGAAGAATGTGTGTGTCTCTCAGGGTTTGTGTCTCCAAATGTTCAGGGATTTATAGTGCCATAATGAGAATGATCCCCATTCCTAAACCAGGGCATATTTTAAAAATCAAGAAATCTGTACTGTATTAGTCTTTGATGTTTGCTGAGAGCACTCTTCTTAGCATGCACATTGTCCCCAAGATGGCTTCCTTTTGTAGTTCATAAGGTTTCCACGTATTGATAGCATATTAAATGTGTGTGAAAGTTCTTTTTGATTAGCCCTGTTGCCCTGAGCACTACTGGAATGATTTGTGTGTCCTTAATCCATATTAGTTTAGTTTCTGTTTGCATGTCTTGATATTTCGTGATTTTGTGTCTCTCTGTGCATGGGACACTGTAATCACTAGGGGAGTGTCTGTTTTGATCAGTGATGCCACCTTTGTTGTCTCCATAGTGAATTCGTTGATGTATTGTCAGGCCACCCTTCTGGCCAAAGCTCTTGTCGCATTCATCACATTTATATGGTCTCTCTCCAGAGTGAATTTGCTGATGTGTTATCAAGGTACCCTTCAATCTAAAACTCTTGTTGCAGTCATCACATTTATATGGTTTCTCTCTAGAGTGAATTTTTTTGATGCATTACCAAGGTACTTTTCTGGCCAAAACTTTTGTTACATTCATCACATGTATATGGTCTTTCTCCAGAGTGAATTCGTTGATGTATTATCAGGCCACCCTTCTGGCAAAAACTTTTGTCACATTCATCACATTTATATGGTCTCTCTCCCAAGTGAATTTGCTGATGTCTTATAAGGTTACCCTTCTGGCCAAAACTCTTGTTGCATTCGGCACATTTATATGGTCTTTCTCCATGGTGATTTTGCCGATGTGCTATCAGGCAACTCTTCTGGGCAAAACACTTGTCACATTCAGCACATTTATATGGTCTCTCTCCAGAATGAATTCGCTGATGTTCTGTGAGGAGACTCTTCCGGCCAAAGCTCTTCTTGCAGTCAGCACATGTATATGGTCTCTCTCCAGAATGAATTCGCTGATGTTTTATCAAGTCACACCTCTGTGCAAAACTCTTGTAACATTTAGCACATTTATATGGTCTCTCTCCAGAGTGGCTTCGCTGATGTTTTATCAGGCCACTCTTCTGGGCAAAACTCTTGTCGCATTCAGAACATTTATATCGCCTCTCTCCATGGTGATTTTGCTGATGTACTATCAGGCAACTCTTTTGGGCAAAACTCTTGTCACATTCAGCACATTTATATGGTCTCTCTCCAGAATGAATTCGTTGATGTTCTGTGAAGAGACTCCTCCGGCCAAAACTCTTCTCACAGTCAGTACATTTATATGGTCTCTCTCCAGAGTGGCTTCGCTGATGTTTTATCAAGTCACACCTCTGGGAAAAACTCTTGTAACATTCAGCACACGTATATGGTCTCTCTCCAGAGTGAATTCGTTGATGTTTTATTAGGCAACTCTTCTGGGCAAAATGCTTATCACATTCAGCACACTTATATGGTCTCTCTCCAGAATGAATTCGTTGATGCTGTGTCAGGAGTGTCTTCCGTCCAAAACTCTTCTCACATTCAGCACATTTATAAGGCCTCTCTCCAGAATGTATTCGTTGATGTCTAATCAGGCTACCCTTCTCGATAAAACTCTTATTGCATTCGGCACATTTATATGGTCTTTCTCCAGAGTGAATTCGCTGATGCACTGTTAGGGCACCCTTCTGGCCAAAATGTTTGCCACATTGAACACATTTATATGGTTTCTTGTGAATTCGATGTGTTGTAGTTTTACGCTGTACAGTAACACTCTTGTCAGTGCATTGAACTGCATTTAACTTGCTGAAACTCCTCTGATATTTCTGAAATTTGAACTGCTCCTCTCCTTCATAAATCTGCTGTTGTACAGAGATGAGATGTAGGTCATGCTGGCTCTTGCTCTCATTGCACTTACACTTCTTGCTCACTGAAAAGAGATATTTAATTAGTACTTTCTTACTATAAGAAAATTAATATGTCAGTTATTTTTTATCTTAATCTTTTTGAGAGCTCCATCAACTTTACTGAGATGTAACCTTGGAAATGTGTTTTTCAGAAATTCCCATTTTAAAATACTGCACCTTTGGTTAAATTATTATTTCTGCAGCACTTCAATTTATTGTTTTTAATTGATAATATTCATAGAAAGGGTCTGACCAATTCTGGCTTCTCACTGATCATAACCTGGTCTCAGGGGAGTACACTGACAGGTAATAAAACATGGCAGGAGGGGTATATTAACCAAAACATTAATGGTACAGGACAAAAGATTATAAAGGAACTCAGACAGAACCACATGGAAAATTTCCAGCAGATAAAAAAGCTGACCTACTTTTTCAAAATGCAGATAGTAACCAGAGCCCAAATATGACTGAGCAAAATATTAATCTACAGTTATCCCTTCCCTAACTAAAAAAAATAATTTTTAAATGCACACAGTCACCAGACAGAGCACTGCACAACTGCAACCATCTCCCCACTAAGTAAAAAAAAATCACATTTTTAATGATGGTAGTCATCAAAGTCAGTCAGACTGCAAAGCATCTGTAGCAACCCACCAAGTAAAAAAACAAAATTTACATTTTTAAAATGCAGACAGACACTAAAGCCAGTCAGAATACAATGCAACTAAAGCTACCCCACCTCCAAGTAAGAAAACAAGAATCATTTTCTTGCAATAAGATGATCACCACAGCCAGTCACAAAGGTAATGCAAATGTATTCTAACCGGCTCAGGTGACTATCAGCAATATAAAAATGTGAATCCCCTAAGTAAAGAACAAACTCACATTTTTATAATGTGGATAGTCTCCAAAGATTGTCACAGTACAATGCAGCTGTATTCTGACTGGCTCAGGTGACCATCCGCATTATAAAAATGTGATTCCTCTGAGTAAATAAATAAAAAACTAAATCACATTTTTAAAATGTAGACAGCTATCAAAGTCAAACAGAGTAAAAAACAAAATCACATTTTTATTCTGTATTTATTTGAAATTACTCCGAGCTGTATAACCCCATGAAATACAGCATTCATTTTCTTGTGGGTCCAAGGGAGAATAGCAGCAAACAGCAGGTTAACACAGTCCAGCAGGAATAGTTATTAAAGACCAAAGTATAGACAGGAAAAACAAACAACCTCTAAATAAGTACACTCAAACAGTAATCAAAACGAGTACACAAAATGTTTTTTTTAAACATAGTTAACAAGTCACTAAAGCCAGACAGTACAACTGCAAATATCCCAACAAACTAAACAAGCATTTATCAATGCTGAACATGTTTGCTTACATGATGTTGCTAGTTCCAGCAGTCACTGTCTTGTGGGCTTTAGGCTCCACAGAGTTAAGTGGCATAGGTCCACATATTCAGAGTCAGCCATGTGCACTGTGCTGACAGGAGTACTGTGCAGAAATTAGTGCACAGCCAGCTCAGGGTAAATATTCAAACAACTGGTGCACTCCAACAAGAACATACCAATTGTTTGAATATGGGGCCAGGTAAGCACAGTGCATCATGACTATGCAATGTGCTGACACAGCTACAGATAGAATATGGCCCTCATGAGTTTAATGAGGCTGGCATAGCCCAAACAGGATTGTGCCAGGGTTACTGTGGGCCACATTCAGCCCTGATATGCTAATGAGGTACTTGGTTATGCAAGGATCTAACAGTCATTTGCATCCCATTATTGACTCAATATCATGTAGGCACTTTCCCCCATAAGCACCAATTCTATAACTGTCTTGAATTTCAGTGGCATGTTAGTGCCGCTATTCATCCATGGGCTATCACCCCCCATAGGGAATTTTCAAGACATTGCTTTCTTAGAAGCTTACACTGTAATAGTTTAGAATGTTCTTGTTTGCCATATGGCATTGGCAGAATTTGTTTGCTACAGGCTAACATGTGTGACCACTATGTATCAGAAAAGAAACAAGCATTTGTCAATACCGAATGTTGTCTCGTTGGCATTGGCATTGGAAGTGCCAGAGTTAGAGATGCATAATAGGAATGGCAGTGAAGTATTAAAATTATGCCAACCCAACCCCCACCCTGTTGAGACCAACAGGCATTGGGATGTGCCTTTGGGTCATCAGCTATAATGCTCATGCCATTTCACCTCACCCTACCCTGTAGACACCGACAAATGTCATGGTGTGCTTTGGGGTCTTTGGGCATTATACTTACCCCATTCCATAAGGAAATATGCTGAGGTGGGTTCAGGATAGGAGAATGGGGTGAACTTTGTGGCCGAACAGTGCAAGGCACACCACAATGCCTGTCACTGGCTGCAGGGTGGGGGTGGAGGGGATGGCTTGAGCATTATAGTCGATGATCCCAAGTCACACTCCTGATGCCTGTCAGTCTCTACAGGGTGGGGTGCTACAGTTGGAAACCCTAACACCATAGGCGTGTGTTGGTATCTTCACTCCAAATTTTCAACATTGGCTTTTTGTGAGCCCACCTCATAAAAAGCGGCACTATCAGTTTGTTAGCTGAAAGGTGGTTTTGCACAGTGGCTATGCCATTTGGCAACACAGGGATGAAAACACATGTTGGGCAGTATGTGGAAAATGACAACTGTATTGTTCATGAGGAGATGTAAAAAAATGGCAACGCTGAAAATCTGGAGTGAAAATATGAAAAATTGGTGAAGTTATGAGCATGCATAGAAACTGTGCAACACACGTCTGTAACCCAATTATTTTTGGGATTTTTTTAACCACATCTTTAATGTAGGCATTTTGGTACCTCTCCTCATGAACAGTGGCAGTGTGATTCTGTTAATGTGTCCGAAATGTTGATTTTGCACAGTGACCACGCCACTGTGCGCCATAGGTGCGAAAACACATTTAAGGCAGGATGTGAAAATGACAACTGTACTGTTCATAAGAAGGTGTAAAAAATGCCAGTGTTGAAAATCTGGCATGAAAGTACTGCAAATCTGTGAAGTTACAAGGGTGCGTGGAAACTGCAAAACGCACGCTTGTAACACAGTCATTTTATGGAATTTTGACACCAAATTTTCAAGATAAGCATTTTAGGACTTTTGTTCATGAACAGTGTCACCGTCATTTCCTGAAATTGTCCCAAAAACTGATTTCGCACAGCGACCATGCTATTCTGCACCGGATGTGCAAAAACACATTTCGGCCAGGATATATAAAATGACAACTGTATTGTTCCATAAGGAGGTGTGGAAAAATGGCAATTTTGAAAATCTGGAGTGAAAATATTACAAATTCACGAAGTTATGAGTGACTCCTCCACAACCTCCTTCAAACTGAGGTTCTCCATCCCTGCAGACAGACAGTGCCACCTGCCTACAGAGTAGGGGAATTTTATTAGAAAAAATATACAGTACATCACAAAAAATAGAACAATGGTAATTCTCCAAAAATATTTCTCAATACAGAGTCAGTAATTGTTACAAACTTGAGAATCAATCCAGATAATAAGCAAAATTAAGTAGGTCAGACACACTATAATACAAAATAAATCATATCATTCTATCCATGTAATATGTTTCCAATAATTGAAAAAAAGTTGTCTCTCAAGGTTATTGTAATCCCAGAGTTTTTGTTTTACAATAGCTTGTTCTGTCTAATTACAACAGTAGGTACAATGGAATGTTGTATAGAAAAGTGGCATCTAGTTTGCCACATATAATATTTGATACAAGCAAAAATCATAGTCAGTGTACTCGAGTGGTACCTCCCCAAAAACCCCAAATAATCCCCTAAAGCCAAACTTTGATAGGAGTTTTGGCATGCAATATTCCAGTTCCATCGAGAAGCTAAATCAGTCCAGAATTGAACAGCAAATGAACACTTTAAAAATAAATGTTCTTGTGTCTCTATTAATCCAGTGCATTCAGGTCTGATGCACTGATGTTCAGTAATAGGTTTATGCTTCAAATTTCCTTTAACCCCAAGTTTGCCATGACAGCTAAGCCATTGGACATCCCACATGCATAATGGAAGTCTACTATCAGTAAAGGTTTTTAAAGCTTGTGATACTTTAGAAGGTACACACATTGGAAAATCAAGTTGTACAAAAAAAAAATATTACCCATAATCTCGGAATAAAAATATTTCCTAGAAATTCCCTGTAGTTGAGCTTTTCCTAGCTTCCACTCTCGTAGTTTTTTAATTGCATAAACTGCAAAACCTGGAATATCTGATATAGATGTCAGCTTTGGTATACCTCCTGCTTCCCATTTTTCCATAAAGGAGTGAAATAAATTTTGAGTCCAAACATTCCAGGGGTGAGATGCAGTGGAATCAGGAATTTGAAAGGAAGAAATCATAAAAAAAAGAATGGTAGAATACTTGTGAGATGAGTAGATAAGTGAAAGCTCATTTTATGGGGTTTAACCTGCTGCCCCGAACCATTTGAAAAAAACAGCTAAATAATCTTGTTTCCAAAGAGGCTGAAATGGGAAAAACGTAACTGATGTAGAAAAAAAAAGGAAGTAAAAAATTTTTTATTATCAAAACTCTTTTCCTTTATGAAAAACCCCATGATTTCCATTCCTGGACTTTCCGATCACCCACCTCTATCTGCCTTTCCCAGTTTCTGTAAGCCATATCTTGTCCCCCAAAAGAAATACCTCAGATCTGAGCTGTATTAGAAATTGAAACCTCCCCAATGGTTAGGCTAGGTGTAGCACCACCTATTGCAAAGCCCACACATTTCTCAGTGTTTAGAATAATACCATTTATTGCAGAAAATGAGCCACATTTCTGTAATGCAGTCTGTCCTAACAGAACAGCCTTGATGAGTAAACAAATATTGTCAGCATAGGCTGATTTATTTTGTTCAGGAATAGCTAAAGAGGGAGTCAGTCCTCGTATGTGGTGATCAGAAACAAGTTCTCTAATAAGGGGATCTAGTATGAAAGTATATAACAAAGGGCTTATGGGGCATCCTTGCTGGACCCCTTGTTTTAGTTTAACTCCTGTACCCATTAAATTATTCACAGAAGGGTAAAGTGTTGCATCAGCATACAATATTTTATGTAATCAACAAAATTGGGGGACATACCATATTTGGATAAAACTTGAAATAAAAAAAACGTGAAACTCTGTCAAAAGCCTTAGACTGATCCAAAGCTAGCACATACCCTGACAGTTTGTTTTGGTTTCCATATTCACAAATGTCTAGTAGTAAACGGACATTTTGTTGCATTGACCTCTGAGGTATTGAACAGGTTTGGGCAGGATGAATTACTATTTGAGCAACAGCCTGTAATCGTTTACACAGAACTGAGGAAAGGATCTTGTAGTCAGTATTAAGCAAATTGATCAGTCTCCAATTACCTAAGGAAGTACAATCCTCTTTTTTGTATGAAAATTTAATTAAGGCGGAATTAAAGTTATGAGCTCTTGTTCCAAATCATAGGATATCATTATAAAAGAAAAGCAAAATGTTACTTAGCTCATCTTTGAATGCCTTATAAAACTCATTTGTTATGCCATCCTCTCCGGCCGATATTCCATTTTTTAAAGCATTTATAGTAGTGAGAGCTACATATTTTGTAATTGGGACAACTAATGTATGTAAGATTGACTCAGGACTAGTAGGAATGGAAAAATGAAAAACAGCATCCCATGCAGCAGTTGAATTATAAGGGGTGCTAAAAAGTGCCATTAAATATTGATCAATTAATACCAACATTTCCATATCTGTATTCTGAACCTGGCCTGTTGAATCTTTTAGACCCGACATTAGTTTTTTATCTAATTTTTGTTTATAGGCAACATATGGATCTTTAAAATGTTGTTGCTGAGTACCAAACTGCATCTCAGCAAACACAGAGGCTGCCCTATCTTACTGAAAGTCTCTCATTTCTTTTCTTAGTATCATCCGATTGTTTTTGAATATTGGTGTCTGCTACCTGAGGGTGTGACAATAATTTGCAATACTGTTTTCGAAACTGTAGCCATTTTAAATAATCAGATTTGCTTTTACGTGTGCCATGTTTAATAAAAAAAATCTCTTATAGTGATTTTTGTATCGAACCAACAGGAAGGCCAGTCATCATACATGTCAGCAACTGACTGTCTTGTATACAATAAATATCTCAATTGTGTTAGAACATTCTCTTTGTCCAGTAGCTAAGAATTCAATTTCCATCGTCTATGGCAGGATGGAAATCTAGGTGTAATATGGCCAAGTCCCAGCTGACAAATTAAAACCTTATGATCAGAGAATTCACAAGGATGAAGTGAGAAAACCTGTGTAACCCAAATGCTTGGAAATAAAAAAAATAATCAATTCTGGTGGAAAAGGAGGCTCTCTGATAGGTGCTACATTCACTCTTATGAAAGGATCTAAAACCATCTACAAGTCCTGCAACTGTAACAATGTTCTGCAATGCATGGGAGTCGCAATAAATTTTTTGTATCACCTCCCCAGATTATATGCTTAGAGGTAAAAAGATAGGGTTTAATCTGGCGAAAGAGATCTACCCTAGCAGTTTTAAGTTGCAGAGCACAAGTATTAATCAATCTGAGAGATTAACCTTTATAAATGCAATCAAGAATTAAGGCCCTGCCAGGTATCAACTCAATTTGTCTAGTGACCTGTATGGCTGTGTTGTTAAAGAGGATCCCCACCCCATCTGCAGTGTCTGGGCTGAAGGACCAAAAAGAGGGACCCTCCCACCAAGCTGTTTTGGCCTAAGCCACATCACTTAAGTTTGAAAATCTGGTTTCCTGTAAAAAAATGATATCTGCTTGCAGTTCTTTACAGTACATCAGGCAAACCAATTTTCTTTTATAATTCTTAATGCCGCAGCAATTTAAGGATACCATTTTCAGACTTACCATTTAAGAAATGTGGTGACACTGTCACACCGGTTCACAAAAGTGGAGATGGGACACTCCACACCAATTACAGATCTATCTCACTCCTCCCCCCACTATCTAGAGAGCCTCCTTTTCCACCAGAATTGATTTTTTTTATTTCCATCCTAAAGCACCACCCACTATGCTCAACCTTCATGGCACTCCTACACTCAACCTAGGTACCATCACCAGCACTTTTAATAATGCATTTACAAACCTGGACAGTGTCCTTCTACCAAATTTTTTCGATGACCTCCCCTCCAGCTCCTCCCAAGTTACCCCCCAACTAGAACATACAACCCCAAAGTTTTTTTTTAAGGAGGTCCCACCACAAGTAGCTAGAAAATACATTCAAAAGGCCATCAGCAAACAAGGGTACGGTGGTGACTCCCTTGACCTGAAACTGCTGGCACAAGTCCTCAATGAAATCTTAGACTTACAAAGATCTTCAATCTCTCGCTTAGATTGGGCCATTTCCTCTCTCTGTGGAAGAAAGCCACTGTCACACTGGTTCACAAAAGCGGAGATAGGGCGCTCCACGCCACTTACAGACCTGTCTCACTCCTCCCCCCACTATCTAAAGCGCTGGAGCGAATAGTGTTGGACCAACTAGTTGAATTCCTGGATATGTACAATGCACAGTGCCCAGAGCAGCATTACTTCAGAAAAGGGCATAGCACCACCACTGCACTACTGGAATTTACAACCTTCATCAATGCCACGCTTGACAAAGGGAATTGTGGAGGGGCAGTATTTATAGACCTTACCAAGGATTCGACACAGTTAACCACCCCCTACTGCTCAAGCAACTGTCCTCCATTGGGATCTCCAGCGATGCCCTTCCATGGTTCACCAGCTACCTTGATAATCGGATCCAACGTGTAAGGATTGCAGGGATCTCTTCAGATGAGAAACTGGTCCACTCCGGAGTCCCCCAGGGGTCTATTCTGGGCCTTCTATTCTTCTCCCTCTTCATCAACAATCTCCCCCAGTGCCTGCCACCAAAAAATATTACTATACGCAGACGATGCAGTCCTGTTTTCCAGCCACCATGACATTACAGTCCTTGAATCCCAGCTGCAGCTCAACGTCAAGCACATTGAAGACTGGTTCAATTCTCATAAACTTGTCCTGAACCACAGCAAGACTAAAGCCATGTCCTTCTGTAACCAATAGAGCAAGCACAACTCTCTGTCCCTCACCATCAAGAACCACACTGGGAACCCACCTGAACACATCAAGGAGTTCAAGTACCTTGGTATTACCCTGGATAGTACCCTCTCCTACACTCGGCATATTGACACTGTTGCCAAGACTGCCAATATATGGACTGGACTACTACACAAACACAAGCACTGTATGCCTGCAGATGCCCTTAAACTAGCCATCTACAGCTCTGTCACCTCTATCATTGACTACGGCCTTGCCATCTATGGCTCTGCCTCAACAAGTGGCATACTAGTCCCCCCCAACTCCAACAGGCTCCTGTGCTTCCCACTGCAGCTCATGGCTGCACAGGCACTCAAGTTCTGACCTGTCACACTAGTGTGCTAATGGCACTTACATAACTAATGTATTTCCCCTTACAGTATCCATTGTATGTTCACCCCCTCCCCTGTAGTGTTTGCTCTGATTTGCTCCTACCATGACTGTACACTTGATATGTATACCCATGACATGTTTGTAGTGTTTGCTCTGCTTTGCTCCTACCATGACTGTACACTTGATATGTACACCCATGACGTGTTTACCCTGTCCCTGCTGTGCAAGTTTATATTGCTCTTACCTTGCCTTTTACCTATTTCATATTTACCCTGTCGATACTGTTCATTGTTCTGTATTCCTCTCCTTATGTAACAAGCTCATTTGTAATACCTCCAATCGATGTATACTGTCTGTATTGCATTACTGCTAAAATCATCTACTGCATGTATACCTGCCTCCTCTGTAACCCTCCCCCAGGTCGCACTATGAGACGAGCATCTTTTTGCTCAGCATGCCTTTCCTGGTGAAACATTTTCAATAAATAAAATAAATAAATAAATAAAGTGACCTCCGCAGGATCTCAGTTTCTCTCAACAAAGCCTGTAGACTACTAACGGGTGCGGCCTAACAAACTCACACCTGTGACCTCTATGCACAGGGCAGCAGGCTACCCCTACTCAGCAGAATACAATACCAGACCTGCTTACTTACCACAAAGATTCTCCTCGGTCTCATGCCACCTGGTGTTAGCTCACTCCTTACTAACTACAGTGGCACTCAACAAACACATGGTGCCCAATCTCTAACCTTTCGGGTTCCTATATGTCATACCTCCATGGGTCAGTGGTTATCTATAGAGCCGTTCAATTCCCTGAATAAAGAAGCACTTTCCTCTACTACACTTGGACCCTTCAAAAGGAATCTCAAACTTTACCTCACTTCTACCACTCAATGTGACTGCTTCTCTGAACAGAGATCTCTCTAAACACCTCCCAGCTCACTCATGTCTCACAGCCCACCCTTTCCCAGTCTCATTCCCTCTGGCACCGGGCCTTCCTTGTGACTCCTTTCCTGCTTTGCATCTCCACTGGTACAAGACATTTTCCACCACCATTGGACAGTGACCCAGTAGACTGCCAACTTCCTCTCCCGGTCGCATGCATGCAATACTAACTGCCTCTATCTCTTATTGTTACCGCAGTCAGCTGCCTACTCAAGCTGCTCGTTATATGAATATTATCTCAAAGTATGTTATAACTGAGTATCTTTATTTTTTCTTTTAGTTGTTTTGGTGCATTCTTTTACTACCTCTGTATGTATGTTGACCCTCATCTTTTGATGTGGAACCTTTGTAAACAAGCAGTTTCTGTACAAAGGAATTTGTAATCCAAGAATTTAATAAATAAAAAAAAAGAGTTAAGGTGGTGGCAAGGGTTTGTCCGGTTTTCTTTTTTTTTTGCCTTTTTTTCTTAGTGTCCAGGATGACTCTGTCACCCTCCTCAGTTAGTTCCACGTCAGATAAAATGTCTGACCTAAATGAGGCTTCAGAGCCAGAGTCACCCTCCAAATCTGCAAGGATTTGGAAAGCATTTTGGGTTGGGCAGGAAGATTTTCCCCATTTCAGTCTACTCACAGACCTAGTTACTCTTCTAGGGTGAGGAGTCTGAAAGTCAGAAATATGTGAAGGTACTGTAGAAGTGTGGGATTGTAACTGAGTAAGGCCTGGTATAGAATGTGCTTCCTGTTTTTGAGTATCTGTGGGTGTGTCTGACTGGTCGTGGGCTGCAGGATGTTACACGAGGTTCCTGCACCCTAACTGATACCCTCAGAGGTACACCGTAGACAGCTAGCACTTAAGCATATGTTATACTAACATAGGGCTTAGGGCATCTACTGTACAAGAGTAGATGTCAGGATATGAACGCATATTGTTAGAATACACTTTGCTTGCTAATACATATATTCTTTTATGTATTTTCTGTGTATTTCTTACTTGTAAGGTGCCAAGGCATCTGTGTCCTTGGAGTAATTATGATATGTACTACTACACTGAGTTATATAAGACTCTGTATAAGAACTCTATTGTTCATAAACTGATGACTATACAAAATTGTATAATGTTATCTTGGACCGTGGAGCCACCTCTAATTTAGCTATAAGGGCTCATCTCTGTAACTAGAAATGTTTCTATCTTACAGTAACCATAGTAATTATCATAGGTATATAATGTAGTACACTAGCTCGGAGACCTCGGAGATCCCAGGAGACACACAGAAACTTCAAGGTATAGGGAACGCTTAGCACTGGCTCCCGGTTCATATTGGTAAGAACTGCGTAGGGCAACTGCGATTTTATCCTTTGGTGTTAGTAAACTTGTTTATTACTCTTATGCAACGTGTCTATGATTACTTGCATTCCCAGTATTGCCAAGAACCTGAAAGTGAGGTTTAGACCTCCTAACAAATTGGCGACCGCGGAAGGCGATATTTGGTGTTTGTAAGTTTTCACTTGTTGCTAAAACTCTTTCCCTTTCCCACGGGGACAGTAGGTGTACATTCCCATATCACCTCTCCCATTTTCAACTAGTTTGTAGTCACTTGCAAAGTCTGGCTGTCATCTTTACAGGTGTGGTCAATGCCGACTCGACTCACTCCATTACAGCTTTGAATTGTAAGTCTACAACTTTTACAGTAGCCCGGCTGTGTATAAAGTGTTCCGGCTGTGGATCGATACACAGCACAGCACCTTTTCAGTTTAATTTTTCATTCCCTCCCACAGAATGGCCACCATATCAAATATCTGCGCAGAACTGAGACTCGATGTCTCGAACTTCCTTACCTCCCATGGAGGATGGGCTGACTTCGCGCGGGATGCAAGTCAATCCAAAAACCCTATACTGGGGATTTCAACCCAGTACATGAAGATGAGACAATCAACCAATAAGTGCCCGGCTAAAGGGTTGATGGTCGCGGCTCTATATGCTGCTCTGGAAGCCTCCAAAGCGAGGTTTCGAACCCTTGATCTGCAAATTTCATCTCTTAAGCAACAGATGGGTTTGCAGGAAACAGAATGTGTTAGACTGCAGCAGAACTTGGAGTCTGAACTCCAAACTCTGCAGAATGAAAAGGATTCATTATTGCATCATTCAGCTCAAGCTGGAGAACAGGAACGGTGTATGTTGAAACAGAAGTGTGAAAGTTTGAGACAGAATAAGGAACAGGCATTGCAAATGAATGATTTGTTAAGTGCTGCAAATGCTCAGTTGAGTGAGGAGATGGGTGAGCTGCAGGATGAGATAAACCAGGTACATAATGACTTAGAAGTGTCTATTAGGGACAATCGCGAATTGAGCACCGTGTATAGAGTGTTGCAAAAGCAAAAGCAAGATGAGGTTGATATGGATGTTGCAAGAGTGAGTCATACAGAATGTCAAACCGGGATGGTGAAACTGCACCATCAGCAGGAGATTCTGACTGGCCATGTTAAGGCAATGGAATGCATAGCCCCTGCCTTTCATACGTCATCTGAGGGGGGGTTACCAGATGACGACATCTCCCAATACAACACCCAGTCACACCCCTACTATGGCCCAGAGACCTCACCCAGCCATCCACAACATGGTGGGTCCCCACTACACCCTCACCATGTCAAACATCATCGACGTCATGATGCCCATCATGGGAGACGCCAACATGGCAGCCCCCATGATGGGGGGAAGCAGGCCCAGGCCTGGTCCCGACAGCACCACCAATAGCCATTATTAATGTGGAAGATAGGCATGAGATAGAAATGATGATTGAAACTGTGATAGGCAATGTACCCCTTCCTGAGAGAAGTAAACAGGCCATTAAAACCCAGATTAGGCAGCTTCTAAAGGAGGCTGGCATTCAGGAGGGTATTGTATGCACTGCGGCCGAGGCTACAGCACGGGCCACCCTAGACGGTGCTCGAGACAATCTACCTCTGCCTGATCGACCCAGTAATCCCATACAAATGGCCTACTCTGTTCAGCAAATAGCTGACAGCATCAGTTGGATGAATCCATCCGATAACCTCAGCTGTCACTTAGAAAAGGTGTGTTCTAAATGTGAGATGCTTAACCTCACTGCAGAATACCAGGTCCAAATACTACACCAAACCACTGATCCTAGTTTGTGGGCCAAACTCCCCCATGTCATCCGCCAGGATGGGAACGCCACCTTTGATGAGGTTGCAGCTGAGCTAATTTCTGCCCACAGCCCAGGTGTAGTAGGAGTGATGCTTGCATACCCTGTAAAACAGAATGCAAAGGAAAGTCCAGCGACTTACCACCAGAGACTTTGGATGGCCTACCGAGCAGGAAAGCACCTGGCACAAGAAGTTGCGGATGTAGATCATATTGAATATAAGACCTTGTCCCTTAGGAACATGATTCTAGCAGTACGAGAAAAGGTATAGCCAACCACTTACCCCAATATGGATAGGTTTGCCGACATCCTTCAGAAAACTGAGAGAGTTTACCAACTCTACATCCGTGATCTGGGCTCAAGTTCCAAGAAGGTAGTCATCGTGGAGCCTACTCCAGAGGCCACGACACACTACACTGTGGAAGGGCAGGGCCAACACCAACAGGACCAACATCAGCAAGCCTCTCCAGCTGATAACCAACACCCCCAACAGGCCCATCAACAACAACAGCAACAGCAGTGGGGTGGGAACCGGAATTGGCATAAGTATAGAAAGCATAAGGGTAAAGGTAAACCGCAACAACAAAGAACAGGCCCTTCATATAGGGAGATAGCTGAAAAGAATCAGAAATTCCAAGAGCGCCTGGGACAAGTGCACTCTGTAGCAGATGCTGTTCCTGCACAGGCCCTTGCGGCGGTACAACTGGGAACCGAAACCCTAACAGGCCATGGGGCACTGGTGGTGCAGGTCCTCAGGCCCATACAGGCCTGAACCCAGAAGCTCCTCCCTATATAGCGTCAGTGCAGCATGGTGAAGTGATTCACAAGAGTCAGGCCCAACCTCTCCATGCTCCCAGCAGTACAGATTGACAATTACAGGTCCCAGTCCAGATTGTAAACAAGCTAGTCTTGGATACAAATGGAAGGCCCTGCACAGAGGCCGAGGATGGGGGCCGCTCACTAGTAGTCTTGCTAGGTACAGGTGCAGCTGTATCTGTATTACACGATGAACATCCAGACACATCCCCTTGGTCTACTGGATGGGGGACCAACATGTCAGGAGCTGATGGTACTAGGCTACCGGCATACTGTTCTCTACCCCTACCGGTAGATCTAGGCCATCTAAAGGCCTCACACACTTTTCAACTAATGGTATTGCATGACCATCCTAGTATCATAGGGACTGACTTCCTCGTGCCACACGGCTGTGTGGTGGACCTAGCTAATATGCTACTGATTCAGATTCAGGGTCAATACCATACCATTTTGATTCCTGATTCACATGTTGTGGCAACAATCTCTGCCAATGACAAGGAGTATGACGTCATAGATTTGTTCAAGACTCGTGAACTTTTCCCAAAGCTTCTCCCCATTTTGCAACAACATTTGGAAGTGTTTGCAATTAACAAACATGACTGTGGCAGAACGCACACTGTCGTCGAAGTGCCAGGCCCAGCACATGAGAGGCAAAGGCAATATCCTTTCCCAACTGAGGTCTTGCCTTCCCTTAGAGAGACGATCAAGTCACTCCTCAAGCAAGGAGTAATCAGAACTTGTGTTTCCACTGCCAACTCCCCGGTATGGCCCATGAAAAAACCCACAGGCACCTGGAGACTTACTACTGACTACAGGAAACTGAATCAGGTCACCCCCAGTTGTCCTCCAACTGTGGCTTCAGCACCCGATGTGCTACGACTCTTGACCCATGACCTGAAATGGTTCAGTGCCCTGGACATTTCCAATGGTTTTTGGCCATTACCATTGGCCCTTAAGAGTCAATATAAGTTTGCCTTTACCTTTGAAGGAAGACAGTACACATGGACTTGCTTGCCACAAGGATTCCATAACAGTCCGTCCCTGTTCCATCCGCACATGATGGATGCCCTTGAGAGTTTCTCTACTCCCCAATGTCTCTTGCAATATGTGGACAACCTGTTGCTGGCAACAGCCAGACAGGAACAACATCTGGATCTCTTGGACGAACTACTGACTCTCATCCAGACAGCAGGCTTGAAATGCAATCTAGCAAAAACACAACTGTGTCAGAAAGAAGTACTCTTTCTAGGTCTAAAAATAACTGACCAATGTCGAAGCCCTACCTGGAAGAAGGTACAGGGATTGCAAGACTTGCCATTGCCCACCAGCGTGGCAACTCTTCAAAGGTTTCTAGGTATGGTGAATTACTCAGAGATTTTATTTGTGATTTTGCTCAGAAAGCTGCTCCTCTGTATGAGCTACTCAAAAAGGACATCCCATGGACTTGGGGCCCTATACACACCCAGGCTGTGACAACACTGAAGCAGGCCTTGGCCTCTGCCCCAGCTCTGGTCAACCCCAATCCAGCACTACCATTCCCTCTGGAATGTGCCACCTCTGACATTGCCATGTCAGCAGTGCTGGCCCAGAAGGTGCATGGCACCCTGAGACCCATTGCATATGCATCATAGCTCTTGACCCCAGTGGAACAGAAGTACAGCCTTTGTGAAAGGAACCTTCTGGCCACCTACTGGGCTGTCAAGTACTTCCTGTATATCACTAGGTACTCACCACTGATCATCAACACCAACCACACCCCAACTACCTTTCTGCTCTCAGACATAGTGAAGGATGGGTCAGTCTCTAATACCAGACTGACACACTGGTCACCACTTCTCCAGGATAGAGACATACAGGTACAACTGACAAAAATCCCATCTATGCTGGCTCATGGACTCCTTTTCCAAGGAGAACCCCATGACTGTACACTGCAGTCACCTGATCTTCCGGATCCAGGTCCTTTCCTCCCTGCCATGCCACAAATACTTGATAACACCTCTGTGTGTCGCATCTTTACTGATGGTTCAGCATCCTACTATCAGAGAGAACAAATTGCAGGGATGGGTATCTTAGTGATTTACCCTTATGTGAACACTGTCAAAATATTTAAGCACTGTAGTGTAGCATCATCACAATACGCAGAGATGGCAGCGGTGGCCTGTGCCCTTGAGTTCATCCAACATGGGACCGAGGATACTATCATTTTTACAGACTCTAATTGGGTTTGTTGTTCCCTTACAGAATTTCTTCATTTCTGGCAGAAGAACTCCTTCCTCTCCTCTGATGGCAGCCCAGTGAAGTACCAGGAATTGGTAATATACATACATTCATTGGAACAGAAATTTGCACACAAACTCTATGTACGTAAAGTCAAAGCTCATTTTCTCCATGACCCCTACCATGCCTTCAATGACACAGCAGACACCCTTGCTAAGGAAGGGGCCCGAGAGGGGGACACCTGAATGAGGGACCATCCAGAGGCCAATGCAGCCGTACAGATTGCAGCACTCAGGAAGAAACCTGAACCTTCTCCCCCTTGGACCTCTCAGCAGCCCAGCATTTTGATACTGAACTCAAAGAAGTGTTCAGATTCCTTGACAAGAGTACTGAAGAGACACTTCCCACACACAACCCCTACCGGAGGCATTATAGTAAGTTACGCTTGTCACCAGATGACAAGCTCATCTGATTCCAACCAGATGATTCCACCACCAAGTTGTGGGTGGTCCCCAGACACCTAAGATCTGAATTCTTGCACCAAGTGCATGATACACCCACTGGTGGACACCAGGGAGTGGAAAATACCCTCCAGAGGCTCAAGACCACCACCTGGTGGCCTGGTGTCGCCAAAGATGTTAAATAATATACAGACAACTGTCTTGTTTGTGCACAAAACAACCCCATCCCTACCAAACGAAATGTCAAACTTCTACCACAACGACACTCTGGCCCGTGGCATGCCATACAGATTGATTTCATTGGCCCCCTGACCAACACCAGCAGAAATAACAAGTATGCTCTTGTGGTAACTGACTTATTCTCTAAGTGGGTTGAAGCTTTCCCCACTAAGACATGCACTGCAAAGACTACTGCCAAAATCCTGGTGGAACAGATTTTCTCCAGGTTGGGCCTGCCTCCCAAGGTAGACCCTGACAAAGGAACCAGTTTTACAGGTGAGTTGATGAAATAATCCCTTGAACTCCTTGGAGTTCAACAGAAGTTCCACATACCCTACCACCCCCAATCCTCAGATCAAGTAGAAAGAGCCAACCGACGGATTAAGCAAATGCTTTCCAAATTCATTGAGGACAATCCCAAAACCTGGGATTCCCTACTGCCATTACTCCTTATGGCAATTAGGGGCACACCCTCAGCCACCACCCAGCTCACACCTTTTGAGGTGATGACTGGCAGACAGATGAGATTACCTGAACACCTGTTGTTTGACCTGCACACCCCCACTGCAGACCAATATGTGGAAAAACTCAGAAAATACCTTATACACTCACTTGCATGCTGCCAACTGCATGGGCAAGGCCCAGCAACAATCCAAAATACAGTTTGACAAGCACGCACAAGAAGTAGACTGGCAGATTGGAGATCAGGTAATGGTACTCCGATTTGCGCATCCCACCCATTCCTTCTCCAACAAGTGTGAAAGCCCATACCCCATTGTCAACAAGCTCAGTCCAGCAGTCTATCAAATGAGACTCCTGCATAACAATAAGTTGACTGACAGCTGGTTACATGCAAATCAGCTGAAACTGTATAAAGGAGCTTAACTACAGTACTTTTCCTTACCCCATTGGGTGGAATAGTACTAACATACTAATCTTTGATTTTCCTTTTCAGATACACTGACAAGATGGCTATCTTGTTCCATTATCTCCTCATCTCAGGAGTTATACCCTGCATCCAAGGTATGGTACGGAACCTCCTACAACACCTCGATCCTCCAGCACCTTCTCCAGAGGGGTATCCATCAATATACCAGATAGTCTGATCACTGTCCAGGAAGGTTCCGATGCTTACCTCACTGCCTCTGTTGTTGCTCCTGATAAATCCACCCTACACATTAAGTGGCAAACCACATCGCAAGGACAAATCCTCCCTGTGGCCAAACTCTCCAAAGGAACTTTTCAGGGTTGGCCAATGCTAAATTATCCCCAAATGGTTCTTTATCCTTGTTACAAACTGCATTAAGACATTCTGGTTTGTACAACATCACTGCCATAATTGATCCTTCATACTGTAATTCCTTGTCAAGGGATTCTGCTCGGAAATTTTGTGCTATACACCACATGGCTTCTGCAGCCATGAACCTCTGTGTTACCACCTACTGATAAACAGCTTTTGGAATGTCCAAAGCATTCCCCTGGTCCCTGTAGTGGTCTAACAGCCACTCAACTCCCAGGTTCACTGATTAATAACTTACAGTTTATGCATATACCTGTTTTGTTTAATCTTACTGGAATATGAAAGAATTTGGTATGTGTCACAATACTAACACTTCAGCATTTTATAGTTCATTATTGCTTGATAGTTTAGCTGCATTTCAGATTCGTACTCAAGACCCTATTGCCGGGGTCCATTCTACTGAACATAGAGGCAACTTCAGGAGAAAACTCTCTCCTGGTGATCTAACTCGTAAACGAAAGACACGTGAAGTTGACAGTTCTGATGTTACAGGTGCTACAGGTACTGTCACAGGCCTTTTTGGTACAGCTATGTCTATTTGGAATAAAGCAGACATTGCTGCTATCAAAGCTCATTCTGACAAGTTTTCCACTGGTTTGGTTAACGATATTCTACCCCCATTATTGCACGGCATGGATGGCCTTAGTCAGGAAGAAAGATACACTGTATACAACATGCACAACATTGCTAAGGCATTCACTGATTCAAGAGATAAAATCAACGCACTCATACAACAAAACAATAAAGAAGCAGATAAACAATACATTGCTAGAGAAATCCTTTGTTCTGTCTATGGCTCATACATTATCACTACCATCAACAATCTCTTCCGTGATCTAGAATCTGGAAGAATCCCTGATATCATACATGACAGATGCATCTCCAAATGGTATTGTCCACGATGTAAAACCCCTGGCTGTATTGCTATGTGTATGCAACAAGCTTTAACCATTCCTCTTTCTACAGCTAGGAATTTGGGGTTTGTGACCAGACACCCTAATACTGGTCCTTGTTTTGCTGCTAAGAAATGTTCCATAACAGATACCATGTTTGTTTCTTTTACTGTCTCTTTACCACATTTTGATCTCATTACAGCTTTGTTCGACAAGCTTGCATTGGTGCATTCGATTGGACATTTGGACAAAGTCATCTACAGAGAATGCCTGGATCTACTGCCTCTGCTGGTTTTCCATCCTTTCCTGGATGCCTAGGTGGCTCTGCACATGGACTGCTGTGCAAAGAAGCAATACATTTACTTGTGCTGATGTGATGTATTTGATGTTATTCAACCTGTCTGTGGTTGTTCTCCAGATAGCATTGATTGGACTTTCAGCTTGGACGATGACATCACTAAGAATGGCAAGGATTCCTTGGATTCGATTCTGGCTCCAGATAAGCTCTACCAATCATATCGTGAGGAGGTTTATCGCCTGTCAACACGGATTTCTAAGACGGCCTACACCTGCCCTGTCCAGTTGCAAAAGTGGAGACTGCCTACTGTTCGCTCTCAGTACAATTCCAATGGAGAATACTGCGTGGTTACCAATTCTAGAACCTATACTTATGGATCTATTACATGTGTTACTGATTACCCTAATTTCTGTTTTGTCCCCCACCAGAAGACTGTCATTGGACATACCATCATAACCCCTGTTCCCCTGCTAGATGCAGACATCATTGATGGTAACCCCGATTATCTGCTCACACTGTCTGAATACTTACTGTTTTTTAATGTACACATAGACCCACTCACACTTACATTAAAATCACTTTAGACAGGAAAGACACACCTCATCCACATCAGCAATAATATGACCAAGGCCGATGAAGCTATCCTCTCATTGATTAATGATGGTGACATGAATGACGCATTGACTAACACCTGGTTGGAGATTACTTTTACAGGTTTTGTTATTATACAAGCATTTTTAATCTTTATTTTGATTATGTTCTGCTGCCTACGGCGCACACTGTGACAGCACCGTGAGCAGCTTGAGTTCCTTTACAAAGCTCGCGCATCGGGTTTGTAAATGACCACTGCTCTCTGGCCTTTCCCTAGAGTTGTCTGTGCTGCCCTTGGAGGCATCAAGGAAGGTAATATTACACAAGGTCCCTGCACCCTAATTGGTATCCTCAGAGTTACACTGTAGACAGCTAGCACTTAAGTATATGTTATACTAATATATAGGGCTTAGGGCATCTACTGTACAAGAGTAGATGTCAGGGTATGAATGCATATTGTTGTAATACACTTTGCTTGCTAATACATATATTCATCTATGTATTTTCTTTGTATTTCTTATTTGTAAGGTGCCAAGGCATCTGTGTCCTTGGAGTAATTATGATATGTAAATCGGCATTGCCACCTTTTGGTGATTTGTACTACTACACTGAGTTATGTAAGACTCTGTATAAGAACTCTATTGTTCATAAACTGATGACTATACAAAATTGTATAATGTTACCTTGGACCATGGAGCCACCTCTAATTTAGCCAATAGGGCTCATCTCTGTAACTAGAAATGTTTCTATCTTACAGTAACCATAGTAATTATCATAGGTATATAATGTAATACACTAGCTCAGAGACCTTGGAGATCCCAGGAGACACAGAGAAACCTCGAGGTGTAGGGAACACTTAGCACTGGCTCCCGGTTCATATTGGTAAGAACTGCTTAGGGCAACTGTGATTTTATCCTTTGGTAGTAATAAACTTGTTTATTACTCTTATGTAATGTGTCTGTGATTACTTGCATTCCCAATATTGCCAAGAACCTGAAAGTGAGGTATAGACCTCCTACCAAAGACTAGGCCTTGATGCTTCCTCCCTTCCCTCAGGAGGCCGTGAAGTGGAATCTTGAGTAGTATGATTTGCACCCCTAGCCTCCTGATCACCTGAATCTTGTTCCTCAGCTGGTGTACCTTGTGTAGGGGGTCTATATCTCTCCTGAGCCTTGTTTATCAGGTGCTCTTTATCAAGACCCCCGGTCTATTCTGTCCCACCCAAGGACACTGATGATAGGCATTGCCAGTCTCATCACACAAGTTACATTTAAATACATTTCTACAAACTTCACTACCATGGTCCATTTCCCCACACAAGGCACATTTAACTTTGTCACAGATGCTACTTAAATGACGCCTGTTCCCACACTTATAGCAGGCCTTGGGTTGCCCAGGTAGAAGCAGATGCCTCTGTCCTTCCCCAGAAAAAAAACTATTGGGGATGTGAAGAAAATCATTCTCAATTATATGCATATGCAGCCCATGATGCTTTGCATTGTGTGTGCATGTGCGATTTTGTATTTTCTTGAAACTTGACTTCCCAGCCAAATGCCCTTTGGGGTAACCCTTGCCTCAGTGTTTGTGAACAGAGGTTCTTTGTCTTTTAAATAGTTTTTTACTTTAATGGGCTCACCACAACATAACCCAGACAGACCGTCTTAGGGTAGCTAGTTCATTTCACTGGGGTGTCAAACAGACGAGGCATACTGATGAGTCCTGGTAGGATGAAACATGTGTCTATGTCATCTGTTAGCACCCTTTGCAAACTGTGTGAGAGGCCTTTCGGCACCATGTAATTCTGCTTAAAGTTGAACCAGCATAACATTCTATGGTGATTTGCATATGCAGCCCATGATGCTTTGCATTGTGTGTGCATGTGTGCTTTTGTATTTTCTTGAAACTTGGCTTCCCAGCCAAATGCCCTTTGGAGTAACCCTTGCCTCAGTGTTTGCGCACAAGGGTTCTTTGTCTTTTAAATAGTTTTTTATTTTAATGGGTTCACCACAACATAACCCAGACAGACAGTCTTAGGGTAGCTGGTTCATTCCACTGGGGTGGCAAACAGACGAGGCATACTGATGAGTCCTGGTAGGACGAAACACGTGTCTATGTCATCTGTTAGCACCCTTTGCAAACTGTGTGAGAGGCCTTTTGGCACCATGCAATTCTGCTTAAAGTTGAACCAGCATAACATTCTGTAGTGATTTGCATATGCTGCCCATGATGCTTTGCATTGTGTGTGCATGTGTGATTTTGTATTTTCTTTATATGCAGCTTAACCTTAAAATGCCAAGCCCCTGTCCAGATGCCCTCTGTGTCAATGATAGACTCTGTAGGTCCCAATACAGTACATTTTTTTCCAGCCAATATTGTATATCCCCCACATTAACCCCCTCATTTCGAAACATTACATTGACTGTTTTA
Organism: Neoceratodus forsteri; assembly: GCA_016271365.2. Classification (NCBI taxonomy): domain Eukaryota; kingdom Metazoa; phylum Chordata; order Ceratodontiformes; family Ceratodontidae; genus Neoceratodus; species Neoceratodus forsteri. Next base: position 209,581,784 of record CM028138.1, read on the forward strand.
AATAAAGGTTTCGTTATGGAAATCACCCAAAATGGGAGCCATAAAGGCAAAGATTTACAGGATTCATACTTGTGCCCAAACTTCTCTAAGCCTGAAAAATGCTTAAAACGTATGTTGAAAGTGTCCTCTCCCCTTATGTTAATTAATGCATAGACTTCCGATGCCAGAAAGTTCATTGATTCTTTTAAAAGTCTCCTTACAACTTAAGCCCTATCAGGGTGCTCAGACAGGCCGCCTCGATATCTTAATCAAACCGCGTTCTGACATGGAGCCTGTTCCAGTTTATTGTTTTCGAAGAGATCTGAAAATCTAAGACTTTGTCTGGCATAATCTTTCTGCGGGGCGGGAGGTAGAGACCGTTGTGGGGGGACCTCGGAAAAGGGGATATCATCACTGTTTGGAACCCCTGTTGAAGCAGCACCCACATGATTAACAGTGCGAGGAGGAGAGTGCTGACCTGATACAGATGCCTCTTGTTGCCCTTCCAAAGAGATCTGATTGACCAAGGATGTCGGGGAAGAAAACGATATCCAATTTGGGTCCGGGATCCAGCAACCGTCGGCTTGCTGCAGCCACCCTGCTTGAGACAGAGTGGATTCTTTCATCCAGGGGCATTGAATGTCAGAAGTCTGCATTTGAAAGCGAGTTCCATCAGGCTTTCCAAGCGGCAGATGAACTTCCGCATTCCGGCAATCAGCTGCAGGTATGATGCGCTCAGCATCAGAGGTTTGCAGCTCACTAGGCAAGCACGTCTGAAGAGTTTCTGATGCAGTCTCAGCCCAGTGCAGTGATTCTGCAGTGGGAAATGAAGCAATATCCATAGCCGGGATCTCATTATCACTTAATTCAGGTTGCTGAGCTCCCACTGCATGCTCTTGGGCATGCAAATCACCATATTGCTTCTCCTGCTCAATCTGGGGTAAGCAATTCTCTGATAATTCCATCTCACGCTCTTCAGTAATTTGCAGAGCTACAGTCTGCACAACCTTCTCCTCTGCTTGTCCGGTACCATCTGCCATCACTGCAAGCAGTACAGCATCTCCCCCTACAGCAGAGTAGGGGAAATTTATCATAAATCACATATACAGATACACCAAAACACAAAATGGAAAATTTAGATGTCACATCCTGTAAATAAAGAAAAATCAAAAAACAGTGTTTGAAAATAAAACATAGGAATTTAAAAAGAAAAACAGCCCCTGTAAAAATTATTGTTAATTATATTGCATTCAGCATCTTTACCCCAATCATTTATATTTAATAAAATATGAAAACCTTTTCCACCAGTGTGACACCTGTTGTTTAGAATATATAGTACAATCCTTGTGATCCAGTTTCCCTAGTTCATTAGAAACCAACAGACTCGGGCATTCATAAGACATTCTCTATTGTTTCAAAACCCATTGGCATCATGCTTGCCACAAATAAAATCTTATACAACAGAAAAAAATCAATAAAGTATCGGGATGATAATGCCCTAAAGTGTAATTATATTTACCTGAAACTAAAATGTCATAGGTCAAATTATGGAGTCACTTCATGTGCCATTTAGTAGCCAAAAACTTCCATAATGCAGTAGCATATGTACATTCCAAAAGGAAATGTTCCATGGTTTCAGTTTTTGCAAAGCATTCTATATATGGGCAATTTCTTTCCTCTAAAACCTTACGTTTGGCATTCCCTCTTACGTTAGGTCTACCATAGGCCATAAGCCATAAACTGTCCCACATTTTTTGAGGAATTCTAGGATGTATAAGTTGTCGGAGAAGCAAAGGATTATCTACTGTGGGACAATTTTTAAAACAGGGCTCTGAAGGATACATTTTAGTCATAATAGTCTGATATAGTTTTTTATTAACATTTGTTATGTTAGCTGCCTGAGTTATTCCAATTTATAGAGTCTGTGTGCAGCTGCTCTAAAATAAGGGGGAATATGTCTACGGGGATGTAATTTGGGTGCAATGGTAGTCCAACTCTGAAGATATTTATCTAAAGCCAACTTTGTCCACGAAGTATGGGCTGTCTGAGATGCAAGTAAAGCAGACTGTATTATCTGTTTAAAAAATAAAACATGTAAAAAGACTACAGGATTTATCATGCCGAGGCCTCCATCTTTGACATCTAAATACATGTAACATCTCTTTATAGGATTCAGCCGATTGCCCCAAAGCATTTGAAAGAATATACTATAAAGCCTAGTTTCTAAATGGACAGGTAAAGGGCATAACATCGCTACATATTGCAAAATGGGAAGAATACATTTTTTTAGAAGTGATATTCTTTTAAATTTGGACGACTGCCACTGTTTCCATCTAGCTACCTTAAATTCTATTTTAGTAAGTGATTTGTACCAGTTAAATTCAGGAAGATTGAGCGGCACAAAAAATATGCCCAACACCTCAATTGGTTCATAGGACAGATCTATACCTGCCACAGAGACTGGAGTAGAAATCCTTGGGCTTATAAAAAGACTTTTGCTTTTAGAAGTATGAAGTTTGGCGTTAGATACCAACTGATGCTTATCTAGTTTCTGTAAAAACAATACAATATGTTCTTTTGTGAAAAAAACCCACATATGCCTGAATATTTAAAGCCTATGGAATGCCGATACCCCTTAACCTCTCCCATGTAGGCTATACCAAAATAGACCTGAGTAATGGATCTAGGGAGAAAATATACAACAACAGGCTTAGAGGATACCCTTGCCGAACCCCAATATGAACCTCAAATCCTGTCCCAACCTTTCCTTTCAAAAAAGGCTTTACATAAAAGTTAGAATATAATAATTTTAGCTGCTAGAGACATTGGAAAGGAATTTTATACATTTCAAGAAACAGGAACAGATAAGGATGATAGACCCTGTCAAAAGCTTTTTCCTGGTCAGCTGTAACCACAGACCCAGACATCCCTAAAGGACTGCAATATTCTATTACATCCTGAAGAATCATTAAAGTGCGCTGAATTCTTCGATTAGGGAGCCCACAATATTGTTGAGGAGAAATAACCAGAGACACATATCCTTTCAAACAATTATTTAAAATCTATGTGCCAGAATTTTGTAATCAGTATTCAATAGTACTATAGGTCTCCAATTTGAAATATGTGTTATATCTCCATTCTTATAAAGGTAAAGTAATAAACCTTCTGTAAAAGAAGAGGGAATCTTATTAAAGTGGAAAAAATATGCATAAACCATTTCTAAACTAGCCGCAGTCTGTTCACTAAATGTTTTATAGAATAAATGGGGAATGCCATTTAGGATCAGGGCAGTGTTATTAGGTAAAGCCTTTATGGCAAGTAAAATTTCAGACTTAGTAATAGGGACCTGTGATTTAGCAATTTCTGTCAGAAAATCAGGAATCTGAACTGGTTGTAAAAATGGCAGGATGTCCATCTCTTGGATGGGGGAAATGTGGTCGGAGTGTCTCATAATGTTGTTTTATTAAATCTTCTATATCCTTCAGGGAACTAAGTCTTCGACCTTCGGAGTAACTAAAATATCCATATTCATATGTTCTTTAATTGACTTACAGGCTTCAAAGGGGTCTCCCATGGGAGTCTTTTGTGTGTCATTGCTCAGCAAGTCCTGAAGTATTTTGACTCTGTCATATTGATAGAGATGCATATTATGTTTGATGACAGAAATCTGTGAGGAATAGTCCAATCTGGAACAATTGGCCACAGTATACAATTTATATAACTGACATCTAAGCGATAAATATTTCAAGAAATTATCATTGCCCTTAGATTTGCCATATTTCATAAACCAAACCTTGATGTCCTTTTTGGTGTCAATCCACCGTTCTCCTTTGTTGGAGTATAAAATTCAACCGAAAACGTAGCAGAAAATAAAATGTCGATGTCCCTAAGAACCATCGGGTTCCCCAAAATGGATGTATTTAATTTCCACCATCCGAACTTTATGGAATTCTCCTCTACTGTGGCCAGAGACAGTGTCAATAAAAGGTGATCTGAAAATTCTACTGGAATAATAGAAAAAAAATCTTTTGGGAGATTTGGGGAAACAAAGATATAATCAATTATGGATTTCTGTGTATTTCAGAAATAAGTAAATTTTGGCCCCTAGTATGATAACTATGGCAATCAATGAGTCTCGCTGTGTTAGTGCAGTGTCAATGGCTCAGTAGATAGCACACTCGCCTCTGAGGCTGGGAGATCAGAGGGCTGTGGGTTCAGTTCCCACATCTGGCACTTGGGATAATATCCCAGTACTGACGCTGTAGTGCAGCATGAGAGGGGTGCTGCACTTCTGAGGTGCAGTCTTTCAGATGAGATGTTAAACCGAGGTCTCATCTGCCTGGATTGGTGGTAGTTCAGGTGGATGTTAAAGATCCCATGGCACTTATCGAAAAGAGTAGGGGAATTTCCCCGGTGTCCTGGCCAAATTTCCCTCATTCACTAAAAATACCACCAACAGCCTCATCTGGTTCAAGGTCAGTTGGCATTCATCTGTATCCCCCCTCCCCCGGGTCGTGCCTGAAAATAGGCAGGATTTGTCTAGTGCACTTACCTGGTCAACAAAAACTAAATAATAAAAATAAATAAATAGTCACTCTCTTACTCCCAGCACACTGCAAGTTGCTAAGTCTGCCAACATACGCCTCGGCCTGCTCCACAAGTACAAGCACTGTATAACCTCTGATGCCCATAGACTGGCCATCCACAGCTTTGTTACCTCCACAGTCGACTACTGTCTAGTCATATATGGCTCTGCCTCCCTGCCTCCTCTACTGCCCTTAGGAGGATATCTGTGATGCTCAACAAGGCCTGTAGACTTCTAACGGGGGCTGACCGCCTAACACACACCTGTGACATATACGCCTAGGCTGGATGGCTACCACTCATTAGTAGAATACAATACCAGACCTGTCTGATAGCCAAAAAAGTTCTCCTCGGACTCATGCCGCCAGGTGTGGCTAGGCTCCTTACTACCAACAGCAACACCAAGCCGACACGTAGTTCTCATGACCAGACTTTCCAGGTCCCCAGGTGCCAGACCTCATTGGGTCAGAGATCCTTCTTGTACAGGGCTCCTCAGTGGTTCAACACCCTTAACAAAGAAACTCTTGCAACAGTAACACTAAGCCCCTTTAAAAGGCAACTACATCTATTCCTCCCCTCTACCACACAGTGTGACTGCTTCCCCTAAGCACTGCTCTACACCCCCTATCCTAACAGTAGCTATAACCTGCTTTTTCGGCCTTGCTTTCATGGCACCAACCTCCCCCCCTCTCACCCACCCATCCCTCCCTAAGGACACACTTCTATCTGTGGCCACTGGCCCCTGGCCCCCTCACTCTTTCCACCCTTGTCTGACAATGGCACCTACCTGCCAGCTTCTTCCTGACTTCCTCCTACAAAGATACTGTTCTATCATGAATTCTGTTAAAAGCTAGCTTATGTTGTTCTACTTCAACATATTGACTGTACTATTTAGGCCTTAATAGACATGTTAAGTTTGTAACCATTGTTCACCTTTGTGTTATGTAATCCCCCATCCTCTGATGTGGAACTTTTGTAAATGAGCAGTCCCTGCTCAAAGGTACTTGTAATCCTAGAGCTTAATAAATAAATAATCATGTGTGCTAAGGCATTTGGATCACAGTAAATTTTTTTACCCTCTTCCTTTTTCCTATTTTTTCCCTGTATAATACTACAGTTGAAATCCCCACAAGGAAATATCTTATAATTTGTAAGTAAATAAGATTGGATTGCTCTCATATGACAAACCTTTTCTGACTTAACTTGAGAGTTATATACTGTAATGAAACGGCACGCAATCCCCTTCCAAAGACCATCCAAAATTAAAACCCACCCAGGAATAAGGCCTATTAATTTATGCATAATGAAAGAATAAGAATGAAACAGTATTCCAACCCCATCAGCGGTTTCTAAACCAAAAGACCAGTATGAGGGGCCCCATACCCATTCTTTTTTAAACCTCTGGAGCTGATCTTCAGAATCCATCCAAGTTTCCTGAATTAAGGTAACCCCCAACTTGGCATCATGTAGATATCAAAAAACAGCCTGCCTTTTTACTGAATTTAACAAACTGTGCACATTTAAAGAGCCAATAGTACCAAAGGTCACTCACATGAAAAAAAGGACTCCCAAACCATTCTTTTTAACTATTGTTTTTTTCCTTTTCTTCTCCTTATATGATCCTTGTTCTAGAGGATAGGGTCCCTGAGCCAAAAGGGATTTTTGTGAATCTGAGTCTCCCACCTCCATTTCAGAATCACCCCAGGGTGTAAATATAGCAGAATAAGAGTTTTTGGTCTCCACCGGGGAAAGTGAGGGAATAGTAGAGGGATTAGGGGAAATGGAAGGGGGTTGTGGGAGAGGGTCAGAAGATTCTGTTTTCAGAAGCCTTGAAGACTTTCTGTGAGGCAGAGAGTCTTGGGTAAGCACAATCTGCTGCCCTTCTTCTTCATTTATCGAATCTGAATAACACACAGGGTGCATTACCTCAGGAATGGAGGAAGAAGGTGTTTTCAAGTCCTGAACAATAGGTGGTCCTGAAACATCTTTATTCACTATGGTAAGGTCTACTATTTGAGGTTCAGGAGAAGAGGGTGGGGGTGGGTCCTGAAGGGGGACTGTTGTAGAAGCATCTGCTACAATGGCCGAATCCTGTGCCTGCTGTATCAGTAACTCAGGGCTGATGCAAGATGCTTTATTTCATGTAGCCCATGGACACTCCCCAAAAACATGCCTGTACTCCTCGCAAAGATCACACCGTGTATGGTTAGCACATTGCATTGTGATGTGACCAATTTCCACACAATTATTGCACCTTGGTTTATTACAGATGCTTGAGAGATGTGTCCTAGAGCCACACCTGTAACATGCCCATGGTTGACCAACGTAAAAATACCCCCCCCATCTCTACCAAGCATGAAAGAATTCGGTATGTGCTCGATACCATTCTCATTTTGCCGTAATTTCACTTTATATTTTCAACCCCCCCATCCAAAAAAGTTCACTGTCTAAAATGGCTTCCGGGTCTCCCAGCACCTCACATTTCTGCGATATCCAGTATGTGATATCCCCCACATGTACTCCTCGTTCCTGAACATGACGGTGACATATATGACCAGGGATTTTGTCAAAGGAATTACTACAAAAGGGGTCCATATAGGGGAAAATTTTACCTGCCCATATCTCTCCCAAAAAAGATCTATATGCAGCCCGAAAGCTCACATCAAAATTATCCTCCCCCAAAATATTGATGAAAGCATAAACTTCTTTTGGTGAAAAATGTAAAGTCTCTTTCAAAAGAACTTTCCCTACATGGCATCTATCAGGTCTATCTTTTAAACCCCCTTTATAGCGAATACGAACAGCATTCCTATGGGGTGCAGCTTCTTTCTTAACTTTAGACAATAAATCTGACAGTAAAGGTTTTGTTTCAATATCCTCGTGTATGTCCTTATTTTTTGTTGGATGCTCTCCGCCAATTACATTTTTTTTTTGTCTGTAAAGGTGGAAAATTCAATTAAAAATTAGTAGAGTCAGGTGCCTCAGAAAGGTGGTCTGGGGAGATAGAGCAAGGTACCACTTCTGCTGATGTTACAGTCTGTGGAACGCTGCCTCATCTAGGCAGTACCTCCTCCTTAGGTTTCCATTCCGGTGTGGCCTGGGAAATAGGAAAGGGGGAATCCCAGTGTGGGTCGGGAACCCAAATTCCCTTGGGAGATCATTTCCATCCTGAGTCTATCAAGGCCTTTTGAGGAGACCATGGGCCACAAGGGGATACAAGTGACGTTTGGACAGCAGATGGTGCTGTATGTAAAGAATCATTTATTTATTCAGACCGTGGTGTAGTATCCATATTTAAACCAGTTCTGATGTCTTTCCCTTCAATCTGTCTTGATTTAGAGTCTTTTTTTTTTTTTAAAGAGAATTCAGTAATCCCTCTTTGCAAGTTTGCCCTTGTTTGATATATAACCTGCGGTTGTTTAAAAATGAACCCAGCAGTTTTTGAAAGTTTGGCACCTGGTACCTCCGTTTCTAAAGCTGCTGTGTTAAACGGCTCCTGGCTCTGACTTTCCTCCTTTAAATCGGCAACTCCTTCAATAATTCCCACCTTTGCAAAATTAACATTTGGCTTTTGGCACACACCGTAAACGGTGTCAGAATTGCCAGCCTGTTGAACAATATTCACTGAAAAACATGAAACGGACTCATCCAGCCCCGGCGGGGCGTTAATACATGCCACGTCATCCGAACGCCTGTCAGGCCGGGTGTCCGAAATGACAGAAGCAGTTTCAGCAGGCAACTAAGCTAAATGTGCTGCAAGACGCTCGCCCTCGACTTGATGCCTCTTGTTCTCTGAATGGACCATATCCAGAACAGCTTGATGCTCATTGGTAAGTAAATTAGCTCCATTTTCATCCTTTTTTGTTTCAGATATAGGATTACTGAGGTCTTCTGTGGAGACATATACATCAGCGATGTCTTCCTCTGAATCTTGCAGCAAAGCTTGGGAATCTTTTCCAAAAGCCTCTGGTCTGTTCAAGAAAGGAGAAGAGGCCTGCTCTCCCTTCTCTGGCACATCTGCTCTCTCCAGCATTCCAGCCTGAGTGGCCATCCTGCAAATGGATGGCAGATCCCCTACTGTCAGAGTAGGGGAATTTCCCCAGTGCCCTGGCCAAATTTCTCCCATTCACTAAAAAAATACTACCAACAGCTTAATGTGGTTCAAGTTTCAGTTGCTTAACATCTGTACCCCGCCTCCTCCTCAGTCACCCCTGAAAAAGGGATTTCTAGGCCCAGTGGATTTACTGGGTCAACAAATTGATAAATAAATAAATAATAAATAAATATTACAGATTTATGGGAGTTACGAAAGGCAAGTGCGGAAACTTGGTAACGCACACTGGTTAAATAGTCATTTCTGGATTTTTTCCACTAAATTTGTAGCATAGGTTTTGAGAGCCCCTCTCATGAACAGTGGCACTGTTGTTCATTAATCGGTCCCAAAAGCTGATTCCGTGCAGTGACCATGAAATCACCTTTCAGGACCAAATAATGCCATGACAGTGACTGAATTCATTAGGAGGGGTCCCAATAACCCCATGTTGAAAATGTGGTGTCAAAATTCCCAAAAATGCCCAAGAAATGAACCAAAGTTGAAAAAACCCTATTTATGCCATTATACAGCTTGCCGGCATTTCTTCAGTTTGTGGTTGGCTTCGAAGAGTGCAGATGTGTTCCTGGTCCACCGAAGATCATTGCGCTAGACTCCGGAGGTAAGTATGGGGTGGGGGCTCGTGGGGAGGCAGGGTGTGCAGAGGGTGGACTCAGTAACATCTCAGGATGGGTATTTTTTTCAGGTATTTGGCACACTGGGGTGGGCTCCCAGCATGCCACCTAAGTGTTTTTTTTAGGGGGGATTCTGTAGCTGATGGAGGATTTGGCACCCCCATCGGCACATTCTGAAAGGGGAGAAAACAAGCCAAAGGGGACTGGGCACCCCCCTCAGCACACAATAAAAGCGGGGGAGGAGGATTGGGCCCCCCGTCAAGAAAGAAAAACTGTTGGGGGGCACATGATGCCGAGAGGGATTGGGCACCCCATAGCATACATTTTCAATGGGGGGGGTCATTATGCCAACAGGGAGTAGGCTCCCCTGTTGGCATTCTAACAGGAGGCATTGGCAGTGTTGCGTGCATGTCGGGAGGCGTGTTGTGGTCACGCTGCATGAGAGCTTCGCACTCATTGCAGCAGAACTTTTGTTAGATTTGGTGGCCACATTCCAAATTGCTGATGTGGCACCTGCATGCTGCCTGATTGGGGAATGAGGGACACACCTACTGATGCGTGCCCTGCATTTGCCCAACAGTGATTGTGCCTCCAAATCTGCTAGTACCACAAGATGTTAGCTGGCGCGCAAATGCGAGCCAACAAAAAAATTGTTTTATTTACCATTAATGATTTTACAGGACTGAAACTGTCACCGATTCATAGTGTGTTACTTTTTCTGAGATACTTCTGTAACCCCTTTGTTACCCGCGGTTACTAGAATCCCAGTAAGACCTAGTGGTAGGCAGGGAAGGCAGCTTGTGAAACTCCAGTTAAATGGGTTTCACACTGTCTCACTCTGTCCTCAGTCACAGCTGAGACTTGAGAGATGACATCATTATAGAACTGTCGCAGCTGCATGAGCCACATTTGGAATCTTCAGCTCAGTGAAGTTTAGAACCTTAGGAAATTCAAAGTGAGTCTTCCATTTGTCCTTAAGCAAGAAGGAAGCATTAGTGTGCAGTGTGATTTCTCACTCAGAAAAAGGGAACTGTTCCTGAGTTTTACCTTTTTAAAGTGGTGGAGACCGCTCCCCCGGTCTCAGTGCCCCCCTCCCTCTGGGGGGGGGAAGTTCTCTGTGGGTTCCAGGGGCAATCCCCTTCTCCCACCCTGGGTAGAAAGCTGCTGGTTTTAATTTAAGTTCAGTCTGTTCATGTATAACAGCAAAGGTTACTGTACTTCGCCTGTGGGGCACCTGCAACGTAATGGGTGAGTGTTCGGCTCCATTGGAAGGGCAAACAACTTCTTTCTTCAGTTGGATTTCAGTAAATGTGGACTGCTATTTGGGAGGACTATGTCAACTAGGACAAACAAATAGAGCAGTCATCTGTTTAAAGTGTTAATGGATTTAAAGTTCACTGTAGAGGAGGTGCTTCAGGTCATCCACCGTTCAATCTACATTTTAAAGTCTAAAGTTTTCTGTGTGTCCAGAGAAATGGCCGGGTATGCGCTGTGGGAGCTGGAGGTGGAAAACCCCCATCTTTAGTAACCAGGTCTACCTCTACGGATTTCTTCCATGTTTTTGCTACTTGCCTCATGCGCTTGGCCAGTGATGGGGTGGGTACCCAGACGTGGGTCGCAACTTGAAAATCTCTCTAGGAGTCGCAGACTGCAATAAAGGTACCCTGCTGACTGCCTTCTCCTCTGTCCCCCACCTTGTAGAAGGCGCAGCCCTCGAGGTCCAGGGAGCGGAGGGGCTCCGAGCTGCCAGCGGGTCGACGGCACCTGTGCAGCCGACCAAGGGTTCCAGGAGGCCGGGAGAAGCAGGCAGAAAGGTACGGGCAAAGCCGCAAACCAATCGGAAAGCGACCGCAGTCTGTGCCTTGCTTCCGATTGGTGCGCCTTCCCCATAGACTTAAACTGGGGTTTGCTGCACTATTCTGGCCGGGATTTCTGCTTTTCTTTAAATTATTTTGAATTCCTCATAAAAAGTGCTGTTTTCTCTTACTTTGTGCCTGATTTATGGGCTGTTTTTCTGTATTTTAAAATAAGTGTTACAGTCTTTTGAAATGCTGTGTGGGCTAGACACTTAGGCGCCTACCCCCATACCCTCCCAGTCTATTGTGCAAATCTTAAGTTTTAGCACCTTATTGCAGATTACTGCAATAAAGGTACCCTGCTGACTGCCTTCTCCTCTGTCCCCCACCTTATAGAAGGCGCAGCCCTCAAGGTCCAGGGAGCGGAGGGGCTCCGAGCCGCCACCGGAGAAGCAGGCAGAAAGGTACGGGCAAAGCCGCAAAATTTTTGCCTCCCCCCCCCCGGTTGATTCCTTTATACACTTTCTCCCGCCATTTCTTAATCCACGCCCACATCCCTTTCCCTTCCTCCCTTAACCCATACCTAACCTCCACAATGCTACTTTGCTTCCTTTTGCTCCTGAGCCTCGCATCTCACCCAATCCCTTATGATATTAATGTTATGCCCAGTGTCAAGATAAGTAACTCAGTTAATACTTGAGCTGCCCACTTCGCCATCCACAATGGCCAACCACGGATTCCTTATTCACCCCGAACCACGCTTATAATGCAACCTCTGGGATATCCCACATAAGGCCACCCTAACAATTCAGCACAGCCCTGGCACCTTACTTGTATCATGGCTTTTATTAACCCACTATGCCTGTCCATTAAATTATTATGCTATGATAAAATTCAGCACCTATATACCAGGACCATCACTCATCTCACAGCAGGCACCCAGGATTAGGAGGAAACGCCTGACCACTCACTATCCCTGTCCCTTGGTGCCCTCCTCAAATTAATCTTCTACCTTCTGATCTGTTTTGGTACCATTGAAATAAATCCTGGCCCCACTGAAAGTTTATTTTCCCTGCTGATCTATCCTCTATAAATGGACTAAGCTTCCTACACTTCAATGCCTGCAGCCTCTTAAAAATTCTCCGTATTCAGGCCTGGGTGGCACATACCCTGCCTGACTTTCTGGTCATCTCTGAATCTTGGCTCAGACCTTCGACCAAAGACAGTGTTGTAAACCTTACCAACTATCAGCTCTTCAGAGCAGATCGCCTTCCAGGGGTGGTGGGGGGTTATACATTAAGGACACCATCTCTGCTACCTGCCTCATCAACACATCCGAACCAAAGGAATTTGAATGTTTGTCAATCAAAATATCCCTTCCTAACTTGTCTTCATTTAAATTGATTGGCTGCTATAGGCCCCTCAGCAGGCCTCAAATTACTATCTCACCTGGGGTCAATAACCAATCTAGGCCTGAAGATACCATCATCCTTGGTGATTTGAATTTAAACTGGCTATCTAATGCATCTGCACCATTGGTAACCTTTTGTGACACCTATGGCTTTACACAGCTAATTAAAGACCCAACCAGGGTTAACCTAAAAATTCTAGCAACAGCTCACTCCTGGATATTATGTTGGTAAACAAGCCTCACTTATATACGCATGCAGGAGTACTACCGAATGATGTAAGTGACCATTGTCCCATAGCTGGCAAGATCTTCACTCAAACCACCCAACCCTGCTGAATTTGTCCTCAAAAGGTAAAAAGAAGTTCAACATACCAGGATACCTCCATGACCTGAGTAACACAATATATTGGCAAGATTTCACCTTACAACCTCAGTGGAAACAGCTCCAGATCTTAAAGGACATTATCACTAATGCTCTCAATATTCATGCACCATTCACCAATATCAGAACTAAAAGCAAGGTCCTGCCCTGGTTCACCACTGATCTTAAAACAGCCTTGCTAGCCAGAGACAAACTGTGGAAAAGGCAAGAAAAACTAAGGATTCAGAGACTGGCTAAATTTCAGAAAAGCAAGAAATTCATGTACAACACAAATAAGATCTGCCAAAGCTGCCTATTATAGAGCTGAATTGGATGCCTCCTACAATAACCCAATCAGGCTCTGGGAACTATAAAGGGTATCTTGGGCCAAAACTCTACTCCTGCCTTAACCTGCAAACTGCTACTAAACAACACAGAAATTACGGACAAACAAAAATCCTAAATACCTTCAATGACCACTTCACCACAGCTGGACTAGCATTTGACTCTTCACCTGCAAATCTCCTGAGATCTTCCTTGAACCTTCAATCCACCGTGGGTCAAAAGGCTACATCAACCTTCTCCTTCAACCCAATATCCTTGAAAGAAGTGGAAGATCTCCTCCAATTTAGATACTTCAAAGTGCAGGTACAGACTCCCTGGACCCCTACTTCCTCAAGATTGCATCTCAAGTCTTATCTGCCCCCCACTCATCTCTTCAATCTTTCCCTCACCACTGGATCCATTCCCTCCACTTGGAAAAACAGCTCAAGTAGTTCTTTACTCAAATCTGGGATCCCATGGACCTCAATAATTACAGGCCCATTTCCATTCTATCAGTTCTATCCAAGATGCTCGAAAAGTTAGTAAACTCACAATTAAGGGACTACCTGGATAACAATAACCTCCTAAATACAGCACAATCAGGCTTTACACATCAAGGCATAGCACCATTTGCGCCTAGCCAAAGTAACCAACGACTGGCAGATTGCTATGGATAAGAAGAACAGTACCTGTGCTGTGTTCCTGGATTTGAGCAAAGCATTTGACACAGTGGATCATGAATCATTAATCACCTCCCTTGGCTCACTAGGGTTGGATTCCCCTTCACTCAATTGGTTCAAGTGCTATCTATCAAATAGGTCACAACTGGTAAAAGATGGAAACTACTTATCCACCTTAAAACCGCTGTTAAGAGGTGTACCGCAAGTCTTTATTCTTGGTCCCATCCTCTTTGCCATCTATATTAATAATATTGATGCTAACCTCACTCAATCCAACATCCATCTGTTTGATGACACTGTATTATATGTTAGCAATCCTTCATTATCTAAAGCCTGTGAACTGCTACAATCTGAATTTTCCATCCTACAACACAACCTACTGGATAAAAAACTACTTAAATGCAAAAAACAAAGCTATGTTCTTTACCTCAAAGAGTTGCTCTGCCACTACCCCACCATCCACCACCCAACAACTAACCACTTACTTGGAGAGAAGCTGGGATTAGTTGATAACTTCAAACACTTGAGTCTGGATTGATAACAAGCTTGACTATTCTGTCCATATTGAGGAGCTACTAAAGAAACTGAGACAAAGGCTTGGTTTATTTTTTAGAATAAAGCACTACCTCAACAGAGACTCCAAAAAAAGGTTAATCCAGGCTTCATTCCTATCCCTCATTGACTATGCTGACTTTCTGTATGGACATTGTTCACTCCCCCTCTTAAATAAACTGGACACTCTATACCACAGGTCCATCAGATTCATTACTGACCTTCCCTTCAGCACCCCTCATTGCTCCCTTTATAAGGCAGTTAACCGGATATCATTACAACACAGAAGAAATAGGAATGCTGCAATTTGGATATTCAAAGTCTTATCAGGCAAGCTACCTACCTATATCTCAGACTGTTTTACTCAAATTACTTCTAGGCCATACAACCTAAGGATCAGCAAAATTATCATTCTTAAGGTCCCCAATGTCTGCACCCAGTTTGGGAGGGCTGCTATCAGCTACTCACTAGCAATTGTTTGGAATTCACTCCAAAAAACCATGAAGCTAAATAACCTCCTACCCTTAATATCCTTCAAAAGATTATTCACCACCCTATTCCCAGAACTCTGCAACTGCTTCCACAAGGCCTAAACCCCGCCCTACCTACCCCCTTTTTTTTTCATGTTCTATATGCTGATAAAACTCCATTTCCAGTCCCAAGATTCACCCACAAATGCCTGCTAGGTCCTATAATCTACATATTACTCCTGATGTGCCCATTGCCTTCTGTCTCACAGATTAAAAGTTTTAATGTGCTGTGTACATATGTATATTGTTATATATTAGCACTTATGTCATTGTATTACTGTTTATGTTACCCCTGTCACTGTATTACTGTTTATGCTACCCTTGTCAATGTAATAACACTTGCACTTCTTGACCACTCAGGTCCATCTTGTAAATGAGCTATGCTCAATGATGTTCGCCTGATTAAATAAAGATTTTGATTGATTGATTGAAGTGGTGTGGGGAGCCACAGGATGGGAAAATCACTCCTTGTTGGATGGGAGTCTCCTTGTTTGATGAGAGTTTCGATTGGAAGTACGAAAACAAATCTCTCTAGGAGTCGCAGACTTCAAGTGGTGTGGGGAGCCACAGTTTGGGAGTCTCTTTGTTTGATGGGATGTCTTTCCAAGTAAAGTTTGGGTTCATTCACCAAGTGGACCGTCAGTCGAGTGGCCGGCAGGGGAGCCGGGCCAGTTGGGCTATGTATCCAATGCGCATGCAAAGTCCGGGCTGAGTGCCTGGTGGGTCCAAAGCCAGACATCTGTAGTAATGTGTTCATTCCTCAAATGGACCGCTGTGTTTAACCTCTAATCTGCATTACAGTAACGTAGCCCTTGGAGGACCATGCAGTGCTTTGTTTATGTTCAGTGAGTTAATAAATAAAGCCACACTGAAAAATCCCAATTCTGGTTCTGGACATTACAGTTATTGCTTCCTGTAGTTGGATTTACTTGGTGCCCTTGCAGAGTAGCCAAACCTAGGTCTCTTGTGCCAGGTAACCTCATCCTTCCCCGAACCCGTAGATACATATGTATACCCATGTTACAAAAATGGAGACATATGGTTACAAAAATGGAGGCATCACTTTGGATTTGTTCAGGAAGGAAGGTGCTTGGGCAAGTAGGCTAGTGTTTTGACTATCTGGCAGTCGGTAGCCCAAAAAAGTTGAAGCAATTTCCCTAGTGTGTGCTGTGTGCTGTGAATCTTGTGCTGCTGTTTAAAAAATGCCAACCGCTTACCAAGGAGCTGTAAAGCCAAAGGCAGCCCTGTCCTGCATCAACATAGTTTACAGCGCTTGTCAGTTTTAAAATAAAGTTCTGTGAAGGAAAGTGTGGAAAACTAGGTAGCAGCAGAGAAATTATGCCCTGGACGTTGGAAATACTTTCTGTGCCATACTAGAGACTGCAGAATTAATGGAAATGTTACATGGTTGAAATGGGCTCCCGCCGTGCAGTCAGTTGGAAAAAAAAAAGTGCATCTTTTCAGTTTAAATTTACCTGCTCGATGATCGCCGTGAGGAGAGGAGCCCTCGTGAGGAAGAAGAGGCTCATTTGCATGGCATCGTGTGGTTGGTCAGTTTGCCATTAGTCCCGCCCCTCAGCCAGCTCTTCAGAGTCTGCTTCAGCATTCGAGAGGGAGACAGAGAGTAGTTCGTGTACTGGCAGTGGAGGAGCATTCACGAAGTGTTCAAAGCGCTGTAAACAGTAAAAAAGTGACTTTCCAGTTAAAAATCGGGCTCAACCCGCTTATCGATCGTGGGATCAGTGAATTGTGTGGTTAATACTACGATCGCGGAGACTGCCAGCCCATTTGCAATCTGAGGCCTTCAAAATCTGGCTGCAGGCCGTTTTACCCCATCACAGCAATCTGCTTCAATAACAGTGAGTAAACGAATTAAAACTGCTCAAATCAGTGATTTTCAGATAATGCCATATAAAATGTGTGTGCAGCTGTATAGTCGCTTTGCAAGTAGCGATTGTGTGATGTCCTGCTGGCAAGTGCAAGTCTGTAAAGCCATTAAATGTGTGCATAGCAATGAAAGTAGCCTCAGTTTAAAGTTTTGCAGCCAGAGAGACTGTGGGTTGTAAAATAAGTGCAACACTAGTAGAAGCAGGCAATCCTGTGCTGAAACCTGAAGTTTTAAAAGGGACTGTATTTAAATGAATGTTGTCAGCAAGTGAAAAGTCCAAGGAAAATCCTGTAAATGTGTGAACAGCCAGAACAGAGCAAGCTGTGCAGTTTGAAATAAAAGTTATTAGTAGCTGATGTAAATCGGGTGTGCAGTGGCTTGACCCAGAGTCTGAATATTGATGCACAGGAGTGCTGCCACCGCCATTACAGGGTGGGGTAGTAAAGTAAACACAGCAGCAGAGGAGCCATTTTAAAGCTACAGAGTGTGTTCATTTAAAGTGGGACTTTCAGTTACAGTGAACTTTTGTTTGTTTTCTGCAGTTATGGCCTCAGGACCAGCTCGTTACCTGGATCATGCCTGGGTTGCAGTAACAGCAGCAGTAAATAGATTGAGAGATATTGAAAATTGGTGCTATAGAGGGCAACTCCCTCCTGATGTGGCAATTCCTAATTATCCAGTGCGTGTATGCCAGATGTGCTTGAGTGCTGGAAGGATGTCTTCATGATTCCTCACTGTGCTGGATGTCTACAAAATATGGCTTGTATAAAGCGCCTCAAATTCGCTTGGTCCCACATGGACACAACTTCAAGAATCTGCAGTTGGCAGCACACAGCATCAGGCAGAGCCTGTGGAGGAAGGTCCCTCGGGGGAGTGTGGCACAAAGTTAGAGTGCAGAATTAGAGACTGAATCTGAAATTGAAGCACTGGATGCTGGATCTCAGAAGGCAAGTTCAGATAAAGCATCAATAGTCCCCTGGGTGGGGGGGCCTAGCCCAAGTCTCAAAGGTGAAGATGAGATGTGGGAGGCCTTTGAATGGGAGGTGTCAACCTCCGCTCCCAGTGATGAATGGATAGTCTCAGGGGTGAGAACTACTGCTCACTCCTGGGCTCAGATCCTCAGTGAAGAGGAAGATGAGGGGGAACCTATGTGGCCTTGTGAGAAAGGAACGGGTACACAGCCTCAAGATCTTGCCTCAGAGGAATGTGTTCAAGAAGGTGGTGATGCCACTGCCCTGGCTTCACCAGAAGAAGTAGTAGTCAGGGATCCATTTTTAATTTCATTGAGGATGCGAAGCTGGCAGAACCAGGACTGGCCAGCCCAAGCTAGGCCAGCGGTCTCAGATTGACCAAAGCAAGTAAAGAGGAGAGACTAGTTCATAGAAAGGCCAATGAAATCTTTGGTATGACCTTTCCTACCTTTCCCCGGAGAGTCTGGGAGGAGATTGAGAACTGCAGGAAATCCTGGATCTGGGATGAAGCTATGAAACATGTGCATCCTGGGGCTAACCAGCATGTAAAGAATAGACTGTTCCACGAAAAGTATACACAGTGGAAGAGAGGCAGGACACTGTTTATGGACAGAGTGAGAATAGTGGATGGAGAGGGACGTGAAGTCTCCCACTGTGTGAATTATGTGCGTCCAGACGGAGTAATAATTCAAGCCCCTGACCCCCTCTACTATTGGCCTCAGTGCAAGGACCTCCCAGTAATTAAGCCCGTGCCTACAAAATGGAGAGCCGAGCAGTGGTAGTCAATACTGCCACATCTAGACTGTGAAGTGCCCTTATTGAACTGCCAATATGAATAAACAAGAAATCAGGTGCCCCATATTCTTCAGCCCACAGTGTACTGCCCTATTCAGCAACCATCTACTGGTACCACCAGATGACTTCAGATCCAGAGAGGACACCAGCCCAGCTGTTTCCTGTTCATCGCCTGGTAATCGGATGATGACGGACCAGCTGTTTTTCTTTCTGTTCCTGTTCTAAGGTTCCTTCTCCAGTTATGACATTAGCCCAGCTGTTTCCAGATGTGCACTCCTGTGGGTTCCCGGAAGATGTCCGCCCAGCTGTATCAGAAGAAATGCTGCCAGGGAAAGTCTTCGGAAGGGACCAGGTTGGGGATGTCCGAATACTTCAAGAGGCTGGTAAGTCCACAAAACCCTTTTTATTCTATCTTTATGACATTGCAATACACACCCTACACTACAGACTTCAAACAGTGTGTGAACTGTCCGCAAAGACTCTCCCCTTCGGGATCATTGCCTTAAAGAACTATGCTTCACGGGGCTCTAACACAGGAGAGACTCTTTAATGGACTGGCGTTCGGGCCTTGTAGTCACTAGTGGGACATTTAGGGAATTCCATCCCCCCAAAAGGTGTATTGCTACCAATGTCATTGTACTTTAATGTAAATACCGTTTTCTACCTTTTTCAAAAAAAAAAAAATTCTTTTCTTTTTTGGGATTGTTCAGTGCTTTTTCTGTGTGGTAAGGGCTGTTGTTGTTGTTTAGATAGACTGTACATGCAGATTAGGATGTGTTTTTTTTTTGTTTTTGTCTTTTCTTACAGGTGTTCCTGGAAGACAGAAGAGGAGGAGGGGCTCATCGGAGTCCCTTGTCAGTGCTTATGGTGTAGAATTTAAATGTACTGTGTTATTATTGCTAAAGGTTGTAGTTGCAGGCTGCCCAAGGTCAGGGAGGTCCCCAGGTTTTGTTTTTGTTTGGGATGTTATGTTAGAGACAGATCGGTTTCCCATAGAGGGTTAGGGAGGATGGACAGGCTGTGGCCCTGACCTGCAGTAGGGGCCGCAGTGCTGATCTATCAGGGCTATGCGCTGGATGGTTCTACCACAGCCACTAGGTGTCCATAG
Organism: Neoceratodus forsteri; assembly: GCA_016271365.2. NCBI lineage: Eukaryota > Metazoa > Chordata > Ceratodontiformes > Ceratodontidae > Neoceratodus > Neoceratodus forsteri. The sequence continues at coordinate 209,601,488 of CM028138.1, forward strand.
TAAGTGGATAGAGTAGAGGCTGATATGTCAGCTATAGGCCTCTAGGCCCTTAGTGTTGCCTACCTGTGCTCGCACATGGTAGGAGGGGGCCTGATCACCCCTCCGCAGGGTAGACATAGGGTGGGATGGTCTAAGGTTGGGTGCATAATGACTGGGGACAGTCATTTCTCCTGGTCATATGCAGTGTAACCCCTTTGTTACCCGGGGTTACTAGAATCCCAGTAAGACCTAGTGGTAGGCAGGGAAGGCAGCTTGTGAAACTCCAGTTAAATGGGTTTCACACTGTCTCACTCTGTCCTCAGTCACAGCTGAAACTTGAGAGATGACATCGTATAGAACTGTCACAGCTGCATGAGCCACATTTGGAATCTTCAGCTCAGTGAAGTTTAGAACCTTGGGAAATTCAAAGTGAGTCTCCCATTTGTCCTTAAGCAAGAAGGAAGCATTAGTGTGAAGTGTGATTTCTCACTCAGAAAAAAGGAACTGTTCCTGAGTTTTACCTTTTTAAAGTGGTGGAGACCGCTCCCCCAGTCTCAGTGCCCCCTTCCCTCTGGGGGGGGAAGTTCTCTGTGGGTTCCAGGGGCAACCCCCTTCTCCCACCCTAGGAAGAAAGCTACCAGTTTTAATATAAGTTCAGTCTGTTCATGTATAATAGCAAAGGTTACAGTACTTCGCCTGTGGGGCACCTGCAACGAATGGGTGAGTGTTTGGCTCCATTGGAAGGGGCAAACAACTTCTTTTCTTCAGTTAGATTTCAAGTAAATGTGGACTGCTATTTAGGAGGACTATGTCAACTAGGACAAACAAATAGAGCAGTTATCTGTTTAAAGTGTTAATGGATTTAAAGTTCACTGTAGAGGGGGTGCTTCAGGTCATCCACCGTTCAATCTACATTTTAAAGTCTAAAGTTTTCTGTGTGTCCAGAGAAATGGCCGGGTATGGGCTGTGGGAGCTGGAGGTGGGAAAACCCCCCATCTTTAGTAACCAGGTCCACCTCTACAGATTTCTTCCGTGTTTTGCTACTTGCCTCATGCGCTTGTGATGGGTGGGTACCCAGACGTGGGTGCAACCTGAAAATCTCTCTAGGAGTCGCAGACTCTAAGTGGTGGGGCCACAGGATGGGAAAATTACTCCTTTTTGGATGGGAGTCTCCTTGTTTGATGGCAGTTTCGATTGGAAGTATGAAAACAAATCTCTCTAGGAGTCGCAGACTTCAAGTGGTGTGGGGAGCCACAGTTTGGGAGTCTCCTTGTTTGATGGGACGTCTTTCCAAGTAAAGTTTGGGTTCATTCACCAAGTGGACCATCAGTCGAGTGGCCGGCAGGGGAGCCGGGCCAGTTGGGCTATGTATCCAATGCGCATGCAAAGTCCGGGCTGAGTGCCTGGTGGGTCCAAAGCCAGACATCTGTAGTAATGTGTTCATTCCTCAAATGGACCGCTGTGTTTAACCTCTAACCTGCATTACAGTAACGTAGCCCCTTGGAGGACCAAGCAGTGCTCTGTTTATGTTCAGTGAGTTAATAAATAAAGCCACACTGAAAAATCCCAATTCTGGTTCTGGACATTACAGTTATTGCTTCTTGTAGTTGGATTTACTTGGGTGCCCCTGTGCAGAGTAGCCAAACCTAGGTCTCTTGTGCCAGGTAACCTCATCCTTCCCAAACCCGTAGATACATATGTATACCCATGTTACAAAAATGAAGACATATGGTTACACTTACAAACAGATGTGATAGCTATTTTTTATGTTTGCTTGCTTGCATGCATGCTCAAGAAACCTTTCGTCACAGCTTAGGAGAGAAGTGGGGTTTTGGAGGTGCAGCACTTAGGGACCAATGGCCCCAGTGCCTTTTGAGACTTGGCCCACTTTCCTCAATGTGGTACGCTGCTGCTGACACTAGCTCAGCCAGCATGCCACCACCTTGAAATGAATCTGCCGCTGTAATGAGGGAGCGACCCGCCATTGCAGGGCAGTACCTTGCCATCCCCGAGCCAGTTCATTTGCTGGGGGGGAGCCCACTCCCCATCGGCATACTGTAACCCCCTCCCCAATTTGTTGTGTGCTGAGGGATGCCCAATTCCCCCTCATAATCATGCACCCCTAAAAGTCTCTCTTTGCTGATAGGGGCCCAATCCCGTCGACCGGTCCTCCCTTCAGGTTCAATTTGCCAACAGAGAGCCCTGCCCATTGGCATATGTCCCCAAATCTGCTGTGTGTGAGCGGGGTGCCCAATCCCCCTGGCTCTCCCCCCAGTATGTGCTGACAGGGGTGCCCAATCCCCTGTCAGCTACGGCCTCCTCCCAAAAAAAAAACACTCAGGTGGTATGCTGGAAGCCCACCCCAGCATGCCAAATATCTCTGTAAAATAAATAAATAAATAAATCCTGCAATGTTTTTCTTTTTTTTTTAACCTGTAAAACAGAAAACGGTCCCTCATTGAGTTCAGTGGCCGGTCCCCCAATCCGCGCCTACCCTCTGCACATCCTGCCTCTCCCACACCCCCCCCCATACTTACCTACAGAGCCCAGCATGATGATCTTCAGTGGACTGGGAACACGTCTGCATTCTTCAAAGCCGACCACGAACTGAAGAAATGCCGGTAAGCTGTATAATGGCATACTTGGGGTTTTTTCAGCTTTGGTGCATATCTCAGTCATTTTTGCGAATTTTGGCGGCATATTTTCAACGTGGGGTTATTGGGACCCCTCCTCATGAATTCAGCCACTGTCATGGTGTTATTCAGTCCCAAAAGGTGATTTTGCAGTCACTGTGTGGGCTCACCTTTTGGGACAGAGTAATGAAACAACAGAGCCTATGTTGCAAATTTGGTGGAAAAAATCCATAAAGTGACTGTGTTAAGAGCATGCATTGTGCAGTTTCCATTCATGCTCATAACTTCACGAATCTGTAATATTTTCACTCCAGATTTTCAGTATTAGCATTTTTCCACACCTCCTTACGAACAGTACAGCTGTCATTTTTCACATCCTGGCCGAAAAGTGTTTTTGCACTTCCAACACAGAATAGTGCGGTCGCTGTGAGAAATTAATGTTCGGGACACATTAAGAAAATCATAGTGACACTGTTCATGAGCAGAGGACCTAAAATGCCTATGTTGAAAATCTGGTGACAAAAGTCCATAAAATGACTGTGTTACAAGCGTGTGTCGCAGTTTCCATGTATGCTCGGAAGTGCTCAAATTTGTAATTTTTTTCACTCCAGATTTTCAGCATTGCCATTTTGCCTCAATTCCTTATGAACAGTACTGCTGTTATTTTTCATATCCTGCCCCAAATATGCATTTGCAAATTTAGCGCACAATGGCGCAGTCACTGTGGGAAATTAATGTTTTGGACAGATTAAGAAAATCATATTGTCAGTGTTCATGAACAGAGGTTACAAAATGCCTATGTTAAGAATTTGATAAAATAATTTCACTAAATGACTGCAGTACAAGCATGTGTTGCGCAGTTTCCATGTACGCTTGGAACTTCAAGCATCTGTAATATTTTCACTACAGATTTTCAACATTGCCATCTCTTCACACCTCCCTATGGATGGTACAGCTGTCATTCTTCACATCCTGCCTGATCTGTGTTTTCACACATCTGGTACAAAATGGCACAGTCGCTGTGGGAACTCGAAGTTCGGGGCACATTAACAAAATCACACTGCCACTGTTCATGAGAATAGGTCCCAAATGCTTTCATGAGGTGGGGGTCACAAAAAGGCCATGTTGAAAATTTGCAGCGCAAATGCCAACACACACCCAGGGCTTTAGGGTTTCTACCCATAACATCACACCCTGTACAGACTGACAGGCATCAGAGCCATAACTTTGGATCACTGGTTGTAATGTTCATGCCATCCTACCCCAACCCTGAAGCCAGTGACAGGCATCGAGGTGTGCCTTGTACTCTTCAGCCCCAGACTTCACCCCATTCTCCTGTACTGCACCCATTTCAGCATATGTCCTTATGCAATGGGGTGACTTTGAAGCTGAACACCACAAGGCACACCTCAACACTTGTCAGTGTCTGCAGGATAGGGTGAGGTGAAATGCCGTGAGCATTATGGGCAATGACCCACAGGCACACCCCAATACCTGTCCATCTCTGCAGGGTGAAGGTGGGACTGGCATGAGTTCAATACTTCACTGCCACTCCTATTCTGCATCCAACTCCTGCACATCCAATGCTAATATCAGCAAGCAAACATTCGGCACTGACAAATGCTTGTTATTAGACTAATCTCACAAAATGTGTTTGCCACTCACTATTTTTTTTTTTTTTTTACATCTCTTCATCTGGAGAAGGGACCAGTTTGTGTGAAAGCTTCTTTACTTAAATGAACTTGGGTCAGTAAACAATTTTGACATTTCTTTCATACCCGGGGGTGCCGGAATGTGGGGACTGCTACACGTGTGAGCATGCTTTATAGATCTTAGCCAACCATTCCACCCTGTATTACAGTTCATTATACTTCAAGAATGCCATGAAAATTAAAGTCCATTCAATTACCTCAAGTCAGTAAACAATGTTATTTTCATTCACGAAGCCCCTCCTGCACACAAACACATCTGGCTTATGAATTCTACGAGTTGTCTCGGTTAGCAGAGTCTTGGTTTTAACAACTGGTAGTGCTCTCTTAATGCCATGGTTATTACCAAGTCTCAGACAATTAGGATACAGGGATGTTCTTGCACATTTTAGTAATCAATATTGCATGACCAGGTGTTATATTACCAGTATGTTAGTCTCCTCCTAGGGATATAATGTGATACGGCACTGTTAATCTAGCTCCTGGGAGTGCCTTATTGCTCTCACAATATATAGTAGTGTTGTTCTGTCTAGCATTCCATCCATTTCAAAATGCTATTGTACCACAATTCAAAAGGTCATGGAATGGAATTGTATCCTACTGTGGTACAACAGCATTCTGGAACCTCTAGAAACTGTACAAGTCAGTTTCACTTTGAAAGGCAGAGAACTGGTGGGTGCACATTTCACAGAACACTACACACTATAAAAAGTACAGGATGAGCACCTTTATGCACAACCAGTGTGTTCTTCCACCTTGAGGTTTTGATTCCCATGGACCTCTTGCACTTCACTCTCAAGGTCAGAGGGAATCAGAACCTCTGAGAGCCGGAACACACTGGCTGTGGATAGACATAGCTGACCATCCAGTGTTGTCTATACAGAAGATTATTCCAAAAGTAAAGTGTTAAAAGTATACTTTTTAAATATTTTCCTTATTGAGAGGCAGATGTTTAATAAAATAGTTCTACCACCAACAGTTTAAGAATATTGGTTCAAAATCAGAATGCATCTTTTCAATCATTCAGCAGTGCTACAGGATGGAATGCGGACAGGAAGAATCCATGTTCATGGTGATCAGGCTGTGCATGTCAGTGTAGCAGAGATTAATGTAAAGCTGTTGGAATCCTAACAGCCAATCAAACTGAAGCATTTCTAAGACCCTTTTTATAGAATTGCTTAATTAATTTTAAATTCAGGTTAATTCAGTTAGATTTTCCATATGTTACTGTACATTGTTAGAAACATGCACAGAAATCTGCAAAATACATTGTAAGAATTTATTGCAGATTAAAAAAAAGATCATTTATTTGAATTTCCGATATTCTTCAGTTCGGCTCGTGATTGACTCTAAGAGCCAAGCCAGAGCCTTGGCTGAGCTCTGACTTGGCTCCTCTTCAAAAAATCAAGGCTTGCCCAGCTCTATTTGAAGGGCAGTACTCTGTTGCCAAAGGCTAAGGGAGGCCTCAAATACTTTCTTGGCAGCGTGATCCAGCTTCTTTGACTCCCTGGTGTGAGATTTACCTACACCCCAACTTTGCCTGTTCAGCGGACTACTGAGTCTGCAACCAAGTCTTCCATGAAAGGATGGTCAGTAAACTCGGAAAAAGACCCAGTAGGAACCACATACTTGCAGACCATACGGGCAGATGATGTGTGGCAAGAAGCTGGACCTTGCCACAGATCCAGAGCAGGGCTGAGAACGGCCTCCATGACTGGAAAGGCTATTCCAGGTGAGTCATCCCTGTCAAGGATCTCCATTAAGGGATAATGAGCCTGCTTCTGGATGGGCTACAGCAGGGTCTGTGTAGATTTGGAGATCAGGTGGACTAAGGCCTTGAAAGAAGTAGGCCCTTGCTCTGACACAAGGTCCTCTCTGGACTCCTGGTCAAAGCTCAGAGTCTGATGGGAGTGCATTGAAAAGGTCTCGGCTTCCAAGGATTCCTCAAAGATCAGATGGGCCCCTGAATCTCCACTGAGTTGGCAGGGTTTGGGTCTGGGTCATAATGACAGACAGCCAATGGGGAAGCCGCATGGCAGGCCAAGTTGACTTAGGAAAAGCCCCCTCCTTGGGCTGCAGAGGTGAGGGCTTCCACCCGAATCGGTGGAGAGGCAGACATTGGCCAAACTGAAATTGTTGACACTGGGTGGGGCTGTGACAGCCATGGAAGTGCTGGAGTGCGCTGATGTATCAGTACAGGACTATTGCCTGTGCCTAGCAGCAACTGCTGCCAGACAAACTCCTCCTAGAAGTGCTGCATCTTATGATGGAGCCGATCTTCCCCAGAAGATGAGGAGGATAAGAAGCATCAATGGCATCTCTTGCCTGAGTGTCGAGAGTGGGACCAACGACATCGGGAGCTGCTTGAGCTACCAGACCTCGACCGCTGAGGAGTCCTACAGTGAGGGGAGGCAGGAGCTGGAGATGGATGCCATGAAAGCTCTAAGAGGTCAGGAACCCAAGGGGAAGAATCTGGCTCAGCACGCTGATCTGGCCTGCCCTAGGACAGAACAGACAAGGCCAGGTCCTGGAGAGGGAGTCATCCTCCTCATCCAGCAACAACAGGTCAACCCAGTTCAAGAAAAATCTAAACAGCCTGGTCGGCCTGATTCTCAGCCGATGGGCTTGATGATGAGACTGTGGGGCCATCGGCCTGGACTGAAGTGTTGGCTGAAGCCAACAGCTCGACAGCCATAGAGCTAGATGAAGCACTGGAACCAGAGGCCCGAGAGCACTCACAGTCCCACAATCAAGGGCAGGACTTCTTGGGCTTGCGTTCCCGCCGCTTAGAAGACTTAGAGGATTTTGACCCCATGGAAGGGCCCTCCCAAAGAGTCAGAAGGGGCTGACAAAGGTCCCTAAACACCCCGGTGAATGAGGTGCCAATGTCCCTGGCAATGATTGCAGATGCGGAGGAGGCAACTGCAGTAGCCTGGGCCACAGAAGGTTTGAGGTCAGCGAGCTGGTTAGCACAGCCCACCGCAGAAGAAACCATCCAGTGGACATCCTTCGAGCAAACCAGATGGTCCTGTTTGTCTGGATATCTTAGAAGGAGGTGGGCATAATAGTTGTGCAAAATGGAGGGGTGGAGGGAATGACATAGGCCACAAGCCTGTAGGTCATGATCTATCCCCAAGCAATATACACACGAAGTGTGCAGGTCAGTGTGTCACATCTTTTGTCTGTAAGGGCACCATTTGAAACTGGGGGCTGATTTTGAGTCATTCAGTTCCATGACAGAACATATCCTCAGAGGAAAAAAGCTCAAATACAGTTTTTTTTTAAATTAGGGTATACACCAAGCACGAAGCTGTGATGGAGGGAACCTAATGCTTCCAGCGGAAAGAAAGATCTGACATCATGGAGCGGTGTGAAAAAGGATACCACCTGGGTGGGTGAGAGGAGCCAGCATGAAGACTTCTGGCAAGATTTAAAGGGAAAGGACACTACCAGAAGTGTGAATAGTACACCATATCAACATCCCTAAAATTGTATTTTAATATGTTTTCAGTTTTTTGGTTAATTCCTAGATACTCCATACATTCTGTTTGAATTTTGGCACTGCTTATACTTAAAATAGTAGTTGCATCTGTTGCAATGAATGTTAAGATTTCTGATTTGTATTCATTTACTGAGTAGCCTGTCACCTGACAACAAGCATTTGTCAATGTCAAATGTTGTCCTGCTGGTGTTGGCATTGGTAGTGCAGGAGTTAAGAGACGCATAATAGGAATAGCAGTGAAGTATAGAACAGACATCAACCCCACCCCACCCTGCAGTGAGTGACAGGCATTGGGGTGTGCGTTTGGGTTGCTGGCCATCACGCTCATGCTATTTCACCTCACTGTACCCTGCATAGTCTGACAAGTGTTGTGTTGTGCCTTGGGGTCATCTGGACTTATTCTCACCCCATTTCATAAGGAAGTACTTGCAATGGGTGCAGCATAGGAGAATGGGTTGAACTTTGGGGCTGAAGGGTCCAAGGAAAACCTTGATGCCTGTCAGTGGCTGCAGGGTGGGGGGTGGTGGACCAATGGCATGAGCAATAAAGCAGACAATCCAAAGACACACCCCTGAAGCCTGTTAGTCTGTAAAGGGTGGGGCGTAATGGTTAGAAACCATAACGCCCTGGGCGTGTGTTGGTATTTGCACTCCAAATTTTAAAACATGGCCTTTTTGTGACCCCACCTCATGAAAGCATTTGGGACCTCTGCTCATGAGCAGTGTCCCAGTGATTTTGTTAATCTGTCTCGAACTTTGATTTCCCACAGTGGCCACGCCATTCTGCACGACATTAAAATGTCAGCTGCATCACTGATAAGGAGGTGTGAAGAGACAGCAATGTTAAAAATCTGGAGTGCAAATATTAAACATTCTCGAAGTTATGAGCATGTGTGAACAATGTGCATCGCACGCTCATAACAAAGTCATTTAGCAGAATTATTTCATCAAATTTTTACCATAGCCATTTGGGGACCTCTGCTCATGAACAGTGGCACTATGATTATCTTAATCTGCCCCGAACGTTGATTTTCCACAGCGACTGTGCAATTTTGTGCCAGATGTGTGAAACTACATTTTGGGCAGGATGTGACAAATGACAGCTGTACTGTTCATAAGAAGGTGTGCAAACATGACAATATTGAAAATCTGGAGTGAAAATATTAAAAATTCTTGAAGTTATGCCTGTGCATGGACACTGCGCAATACACGCTTGTAACATAGTCATTTTATGAAATTCTTTCACCAAATTTTCAACATAGGCATTTTGGGAGCTCTGCTCATGAACAGTGTTACTTTGATTTTCTTACTGTGTTCTGAACATTGTTTTCCTACAGTGACTGCACCACTGTGCGCCGCATGTGTGAAAACACAGTTTGGGTAGGATGTGGAAAATGAAAGCTGTACTATTCATAAGGAGGAGTTAAGAAATGGCAATGGTGAAAATCTGGAATAAAAATATTAAAAATTATCAAAGTTACGAGTGTGCATGGAAATTGCACACCGCACACTTGTAACACAGTTATTTTATGGATGTTTGTCACCTAATTTTCAACATAGGCATTTTAGGACCTCTGCTCATGAACAGAGTCACTGTGATTTTCTTAATCTGTCCCAAACACTGATTTCTCACAGCAGCCGTGCTATTGTGCACGTGAAGTGTGAAAACACAGTTCAGCTAGGATGTGAAAAATGACAGCGGTACTGTTCATAAGGATGTGTGAAAAAAATGCCAATTTTGAAAATCTGCAGTGAAAATATTACAAATTTGCGAAGTCACAATCATGCCAGTCAGAGGACCTGCCTGTTCCTTTTGGAAGCTGAGAAATTGGCTATACTGCAGAGAACAAACTAGAACGCATTTGAGGAACTGGTAACTTGGAAAAACATAATATTGTAGGGGACTAGGAAGGTAAGCTACACTTTCTACAGAAAGTTTCATTATTTTCTTACTGGCATTAAGAATTGCAGGATTCCATTAAAGTGTAGTAATTTTATAACCAGAGGGGTTGTAATACAACTGAAGTTGCTTGATTTCTGTGCTAGACACATAGGATTTGGAAGGATATTTGTGCAATATTTTGGAAGTGTCCTGCTGGCTGAACAGTGAGTTTGTTTTTATCCCTGGACTCAGTAGAGTGGTTTGTGTAGGAGCAGTGGTCTAGTACATTGTGGTGTTGGTTTACTTACTATAAAGGGCAGTACTCACCAGGGTGGTGGAGCAGTGGTGTAATTGATTGTTTCTAACAGTCACCAGTGGTTGTGGCCCACCCACCTCCCCTCACCCCACCCACCCCAGGCATGGCATTTCCTTTATAGCCAAGGTTCTGACATCACTTCCTCAACAGGTCTTGGAGCAGAACTGTCATATTCTTAATTACCCAGCACAGTGCATAAAGCGTAAGTATACACAGACCCCAAAAAAAAAAAAAAGAATTTGTAAATTACTCATTGTATATTATAAGGAAGAGGGACATGTGGGGAGTGGTGCAATGCACTGGCTGTGGGGCAGCAATTTTCCGGGAAACATTCTGGAACCTGCGTTGCTGCCCTATTTGCAGGCAACTGTCAGCTCTGAGGGAGGAGGTTGCCCACCTCCAGGCTGAACTGGCAAGGACTAAGGAGGACTCCCCCACCCAAAGAGCACCAGTTCCACAACCACTGCCTCAGAGGTTGCCATGTGTGAAGAGCAGATGGACCACAGTAGGTTCTGGGAGGGTGAGGGTGGTGAAACAGAGGCGTAGCCCCCGAGTTGCACCTCTACACAAATCATATGTCGGTCTGGCAAATCAAGGTTCCTCTATGATGACACCTTCATTGGAGACCAAGAAGAATGCTGGGGACAGCCACAAGGGAGACCCACAAAAGAGTGGCAAGGGACAACACAAGGAAAAGAAACAGCTTCTGATAGGGGACTCAATTGTTAGGGGTGTAGACCTGGGGAAGGGAGAGGAGAGGTAAGGTGCCTGCCTGGTGCCATGGCTTGGAGGGACAGGAAGCAAATCCTCAGGATTGCAGAAGCAGCACCACAGGAGAGGATACTAGATATCATTGTCCACCTCGGGACAAGTGACCTAGCTAGGCATGAGATCAGTGCAGTACAGCATGAAGTTGGGGAGGGGCCTCAGGCAGGTAGCAAGCACGGTAACCTTCTCAGAGGTGCTGCCAGTCCATGGCAGGGGTGAGGCTAGGGTACTGCACACCATGCAGTTTAATGAATGGTTGCAAAACTGGTGCAGAGCACAGGGCTTTGGCTTCATTGGGGACTGGGGGTCCACCTGGAGAGATGAAGGTCTATATTGGCATGATGGTCTGCATCTGTCCAGGAAGGGAAACATGCTCCTAGGTGACAGGTTTAAAGGCTTCCTTGGCAAGCTTTTAAACTAGCCAAGGGGGGAGGTGCTGATAGGAAACAGGAAAGTTCAAGCCTCCCCATGCAAAGCATGGCAGGTAGTAGGGTAAACACTGAGGTACAGAGCTTGACAGAGGGCAGGACAGGAGTAAATGGAAAAATGGACTAGGGCAATAAGAGCAGGGATGGGGTAAAAAAGGATAAAGCCAACACTAAATGGAGGGCAATGAGTACCAATGCCCGTAGTCTGGGAAACAAGCTTCCAGAGCTAGTAGCCCTGATGGAAGTGGAACACTTGGATATTGTGGCAGTCACAGAAACATGGTACATGGAGAACCATGACTGGGATGTCAACATACCAGGGTACACAATCTACAGAAGGGACAGGGAGGGTAAAAGAGGAGGTGGAGTAGCTCTCTACATAAGGGAGGGATCAAAGTAACAGAACTAAAAGGTAAAGGGGAGGACAAGAGGAACTCTGGGTCACATTGGAGACAGAAATGGCATCACAATCCACAGGGGTTGTATACAGACCCCTGTCTCAAGGGAGGAAATGGACAAGAAAATGATAGAGGCATTCTCAAAATGGCTGAAAAGGGAGATACTGTTGATGGGGACCTGAATATGCCAGATGTTAACTGGGCAACATGGACTGCAGCCACATCCAAGAGCAGGGTCATTCTCGATACCCTACAGGAGCATGCCTTAGACAGCTAGTGGTGGAACCCACTCGGGAGGGAGCAATATTAGACCTGGTACTCTCAAATGGAGAGAGGATCACAAACTTAGAAGTCAGTAGACACCTGGGAACAAGCGACCACTGCACAGTGTGCTTCAATAAACACAACCATGGAGACAAGCCATACAAATACAAGGATACTGGACTTTAGAAGGGCTGACTTTGGCAAAATGGGTGAATACCTGAGGAATGCATTAGCAAATGGCCAGAAAGGAGGGGTGGAAGAACAATGGAGAAAAATCAAAACTGCCATCATGGAGGCAACAAGCCTTTGTGTGAAACAAATAAAGAAAACAAAGCGGAATAAAAAACCACTATGGCTCTCAAAAGAAGTGTCAGGGAAGGTTAAGGAGAAAAAGGCTGCATTCAAAAAGTATAAGGAATTACAGACAGAGCACGACAGGGAACTGTATCAATTAAAGCAGAAAGAAGTGGGGAAGGCAGTCAGAAAAGCAAAGGCCCAAACCGAGAAAGGATAGCCAACTCAGTTAAGAAGGAATAAAACCTTTATAGGTACATTAGGAACATAGAAAGGTTAAGAGAGGGATAGGGAAGATTAATAAAGGAGAGGAGGTAGGCAGAGGGAGACAGTGAAAAGGCAGAGATAATGAATGAATACTTTGCTCAGTATTCACAAAAGAAGAAGAGGAGGAGTTACCTAAACCAAACAGTAGAAGCACTCTGGATAGTGGGGTTGATACCAGTCCATTTAAAGAAGAAAGAGTACTGAAAGAACTTCTAAAACTCAAGGTGGACAAAGCAACGGGCCTGACGGATTCACCCTAGAATCCTAAAAGAGCTAAGGAAGGACCTAGTGACACCACTAACCACACTTTTAACAAATCATGGGAAGATGGGGTGGTACCTGAGGACTGGAGGAAGGCAGATGTGATTCCCTTCACAAAAGTGGGAGCAAGGCAGAAGCAGGAAACTACAGACCTGTTGGTTTGACCTCAGTGGTGGGGAAAATGATGGAATCACTTCTGAAAGAAAGAATTGTTGAGTACCTAGAGGCCAGCGGGCACTGGACCCAAGCAGCATGGATTCACAGCAGGAAGGTCATGTCAGACAAATCTAATCGATTTCTTTGACTGGGTGACCAAAGTAATAGACCAGGGAGGGGCTGTGGATATGGCCTACCTAGAACTTTAGCAAGGCATTTGACACAGTCTCACACAAAGATTAATGATCAAGTTAGCCAGCCTGGGAGTGGGTCCCAGGGTGGTAGCCTGGTATAAAACTGGCTGCACAACAGGACACAGAAGGTAATAGTGAATGGAACACATTCTGAAGAAAGGGGTTACTAGTGGAGTACCTCAGGCTCAGTACTGGGTCCAGTCCTCTTTAACGTCTTTATAGGTGACATTGCAGAGGGTCTGGAAGGAAGGTATGCCTCTTTGTGGATGACACAAAGATCTGTAACAGAGTTGATACACAAGGGGGTAGAAAGGATGAGAAGGGACTTGGCAAGGTTGGAGGAATGGTCAGACATATGGCAACTTAGATTCAATGCAAAGAAGTGCAAAGTAATGCACCTGGGAAATAAAAATCCAGGAGAAGAGTACACAATAGCAGGGGAGGTACTAACAACAACAATAATGGAAAGGGATCTGGGTGTAGTCATATCAGATGACCTAAAGGTGGGTATGTAATGTGAGAAGTCAGTAGGAAAGCCAGGGGATACTGGGATGCATAGGAGGGCATCACAAGTAGAAAAGGGAAGTGGTTATCCCTCTATACAGACAGTTGGTGAGACCCCATCTGGAGTACTGCATGCAGTTTTGGAGACCTCATCTACGCAAGGACATAGACAGGATGGAAGCAGTCCAGAGGAGGGCAACTAAAATGGTGCAGGGTCTACATCAGAAATCATATGAAGAAAGACTGAGAGAGCTTAATATGTATACCCTTGATGAAAGGAGGGACAGGGGGACATGATAGAAACTTTTAAGTACCTCAAGGGAATCAACAAAGTCCAGGAGGGTAGCATCTTTCAGAAAAAGAGATGTGTAAGAACAAGGGGGCACAATTTAAAGTTAGAGGGGGGACGGCTCAGGGGTAATGTGAGGAAATTCTTTTTCACGGAGAGAGTGGTGGACGCATGGAACCGCCTTCCTGGAGAGGTTGTGGGGTCTAAAACAGTGAAGGAATTCAAACATGCATGGGACAGACATAAGGCAATTATAGTGGGGGGTTGCAGGAAATAGGCTGTTGGTTAACTAGAATCTGCAGCTTATCCAGTAGGTAGGGAAATGGGCAGACTGGGTGGGCCAAGTGGTCCTTATCTGCCATCAAAGTCTATGTTTCTATGTTTCACGCATGGAAACCGCGCAACGCACGCTCATAGCACAGTCTTTTAATGGACTTTCATCACCAAATTTTCAACATAGGCATTTTAGGACCTCTGCTCATGAACAGTGTCACTGTGATTTTCTTACTCTATCCCAAACACTCATTTCTCACAGCAATCACGCTATTCTGTGCCGGAAGTGTGAAAACACTTTTTGGACAGGATCTGAAAAATGACAGCTGTACTGTTCATAAGGAGGTGTGGAAAAATGCCAAGGTTGAAAATCTGGAGTGAAAAGCAGTCCAAGTGGAGCACACTCGCCTCTGAGGCCGGGAGATCAGAGGGCTGTGGGTTCAGTTCCCACATCTGGCACTTGAGTTAATATCCCAATACTGACACTGTAGTGCAGCATGAGGGGGGTGCTGCACTTCTGAAGTGCTGTCTTTCAGATGAGGTGTTAAACCAAGGTCCCATCTGCCTGGATTGGTGGTAGTTCAGGTGGATGCTAAAGATCCCATGGCACTTATCGAAAAAAAGAGTAGGGGAATTTTTTTTATTAAATTATAACAAAATATATACAGATCAGTATTATGTCATACAAAATCATTGAGAGAAAAAAATCAGACATAAATAAGTATTGACTCATACAAAACCCCCAAACATAAGGAAAACATTATAAATAATATAAACAACTTAAACTACCCCCACTACACTATAAGAGCAGGGGAATTTTTTTATTTTAAATCAAAAGAAATTCATAACAAATATAACAAATCCAGAATGCATCTTGTAAATCATAAAGAAATAAAAATGCAAAACATAAATAAGTATTAATTCATACATTCCCCATACATAAGAAACTTTATAAGTAAACTCCCATCCCCTCACCCATTTTTTTTTCTGCAAATAAATTTATCATAAACTATGTACAATGAAAAGTACCTTGTGCATTATCCTGAAAAAGAAATTACAAAACAGGAATCAGTACAAATTCATACTATTCTCCAATGATATGTAATCAAATCCATGAATAAAATATAAAACTCATATTAACTGTCTAACCTAAAAAAGGTCGTACCCATGCCTTCACCCCTACTTTAAAGGTGAGAATTGTTTTTCCTATCAGAGATATAACCAAACATATACAAAAATAATCTTATACCCTATAAAACAAATCAAAAATCGAAGGCTTTCAGTCCTATTTCTAATGTGCTTTATTAGTCCCTAAATTCTAAGCACTTTTAAAGAAAATCATACACACTCCACAAATTAGTCCAATGAATAGAACTAAAATGCAAAGCTTCTATATGTTGCAAACTGTGTAAATCAAAATCTACCATACAGAATAATTCTTCAGGAGAAATCCATTGTTGTTGTAGTAACAATCTACATCTACTGATCCATAACCAATAGAGGAAATGGCCATGTATCATCCTCAAAGTACTAAGACTATCTTTAGCCATAGATATATTAGGAATGCCATAGAAAAGTAATTCTGTAGTCGGTGACCTGGAATCTTATTCTTCCAACGGTTTTTTACGACATCCCAAAATTGTACTGCATAAGGACAATAAAAATAAAGATATAACATAGTTTCCAATACCTCAACACTCCCTTCCCTTGGATAATATATTTCCTGAAGACTTTTATGTTTTTGATTACTTCTGACATTCACCCTATTGTGGAGACCCAACCATACTGTATCCCAAATATGTTTGGGTATTCTAAGGTCAGTAATATAATCTGAAATATCTTGCTGATGAACCAGTGAGAAACTAGAAAATGGTGACTCACAAAAACATTTCTGAAGCACATCTAAATAAAGAGCTTTTAGTGCTACTGTTTTTACAAAAGTCCAACCTATTTGCCACATTTTAATTTTATCAAAAACTCCTTCCCATTTAAATGCCAATCTCGGGAATCTCCTGTTTTTATGCTGAAAGGAACCAGAGCTCCATTCAGACAGAACTGCTGATACTTGCCTATATACTAGGCCCATCCAACAATTAGTATCTCCTTTAATTAATGGTACCATATTACTATATAGAAAAATGGTGAAAAAAAAAACAAAACTGGATGAACCATTTTCACCCCACCATTTTTTGACAAATATAAAATATTCCGTCGAATCAGATTTCAGTGACTCCCCCAAAAGCTACAAAAAAAACAACCCATCAACTGGGTCTCCAAGGTTCATGGCAATAAGAAAACGGAACTTAAAAACAAAAAAACTGGAAGCGAAAAGGTTTTAATCAAATATATCCATTTCAATTTTGACATTTTCCATCTTTTTTAAACTACTACTAATTTTTTCCCCTTTAGCCAAAGCTTGTTGCCAATTATATTCCACCATATTATTACCCCCAAAAATAGATTCCAAAAATCCGGCAAGAAACCATATCCACAGGTAAGCCTCCCACTATTTCACATTCTGCAGGGAACCCACCCATGTGCAAACAATGTGTTTTACTCAATTTATTCAGGCCCCCGTTATCTTACCTACCCCATTTATTAAATCACAAGCTGCAACAACAGAGTTACCATCTTTTAGAAATAGGCAGACATCATCTGCGTATGCCAATAATTTGGGAAAAGTACCAAAATACCCATCTTGGAGACCTAATCAATAGTCTCAATAAAGGGTCCAATGAAAAAAATATATAAAAGGGGGCTAAGTGGATACCTCTGACGTACCCCTCTTGAAATCTGATGTCTAGACCCTATCCACCCATTATCATATGGTTTAACATTAGACAAAACATAACATAATCTAATCCACTGGACAAATGATTCAGGAATCCCATAAGCAGTTAAACATTGCCATAAATATACATGGGAAACCTCGTCAAAGGCCTTAGCCTGGTCCAAACTAACTAGATACCCTAAATTTTGATCTCCTTTCTTATTTTCATCTCGTATGTCAAATAATTCTCTAATCAGTAATAATGAGACCGAGATGCATCTTCCGGGTACTGAACAATATTGATCTTAACAAATTAAGTCTGGCATAGCTAAAGATAGTCTGTTCCCCAATAACTTTGAAAATATTTTAAAATCCACAATATCTGCACGGTCACCAGATTTATACAAAAAAATTAATAAACTTTCAAACATCTGTGAAGGCAAAAAATTGCCCATCAAAAAAAGAGATTATTATGTAGTGGGCATTAAATGCCATAAGATTTTATAAACTTCACCTGGCGACCCACCTGACCCAGGAAATACATGTACCTTTAAAGATGATATAACCCTTTCTAATTCTGCCAAAGTAAGTTTCCCAATTAATACCTTCTGCCAACTTGCTGAAAGCTGTGGAAGGTTTGCCGCATTAAACAAATGTGGCAAAAATTCAGAATCCTCAGCTTGTTCTCCAAATTTATATTCAATATAATCATAAAGGATGTTCATTATATTGATCTTGTCATAAGCTTTTACTCCAGAAGGGGTATTTAAATATTCAAAAACACGTTTTCCCATACGGTCTTTACATGCTATAAAGGGGTTAACAAATGCAGTTTTCCCTTATGTTCCAAAGGTCTGCTCTTTATTTAAAGAACAAATTATATCATACTGGTATTCACTCATCAAACACTTAATCTTTGCAATCTCCTCGGTCAGACCCCCTTCCCCTTCTTCCTGCCGAAATAGTAATGAACACAATAGATATCTATACCTTTTATATTCCTCCAGCTTTGTTTTAACTTGTAATCTACCTAAAGTTTGGAAATATCCAATCAAACAATATTTAAAATCTTCTACACTTTCTGCAATACTGTCATATAAATCTATGTTGTAAGTTTATCCTGTATAATCATTTTTAGATCAGTTTCAGTGCCTGGTATTGTTAATAGAGAGGAATTAAGCTGCCATACCCCAGGACCTCTCTTACATCTGGGGGAATTTTCAATATCAACACCTATCAGAGAATGATCAGAAGTTTCCATTGGCATATTTATTACTCTGTGAATCACTAGATATTTATGTATAAAAATAAAATCAATCCTAGAATTTAAAAGGCCTTTTGAAAATGCTGATCTTGCCTTTAAACTATTTTGAACATGTGCGTCCACCAGATTTGCTTGAGTAAGAACCAACTTTACAAATACTTTATCACAATATTGTTTTCCAGACTCTGTTCTCTGATGTAATTTTATATTAAAACCGCCACAAAAAAAAATCTGGCGACTTGTGTACAAATATGATTAATTTTTTTTTTTTAACAAAGTAATTCTTAACGCCTTCGTCTGGGGACCATAAAAGGAAACAAGCTGACACTGTAAACTGTGGAGAACCACATCTAACAGAAAAAGTCTACCTGGATCAACATCTACTAATCATAAAACCTGAGCATCTGAAGTCAGAAAGCAAATCCCAATCCCACTACAAGTGTCCTCTCCCATTGACCAATAGAAGCGCCCCCACGGCCAGTCATTTCTTGCTTGGGTTACCTCACTGAACATATGTAATCTAGTGTCCTGTAATAGGCAAACATCATAATTCAAAAGGGATAAAGCACCAAAGGCCATAAGACATTTGACTGAAGATTTTATGCTGCATTTAAACTTGCAATGCGTATAGAAGATAGCTCAGGAAGGGAGTTTTATAATCTTCCCACTAGATCTAGTAATTCATTTTTTTTGTTTCTAAACCCTGTGCCTTTCTCGGGGGAAGTTGCACACATGATGTTTGAACATCAGTGCTCTCCTGACTGACTTCAGTGCCAAGCAAAGGACTATATTGTTCCATTTGGTCTCCCCAAGTGGAAAAAAGGTTAAATCTATTAGTTACCGGTAAAGGAGATAAGGGCAAACTCTGCACCTCAGTACCTACTTTTCCACTAACCCAGACGATAAATGAATCTTTCCCTGTTCCTGTACACCTGAAACCTGAATCAAGTTATCAGCGTGAGGTACTGAAAGGAGTTCTCGGTTTTGTAAACCTAAAGATGAAGAGGGTAGGAGACCTCCAGTATCTCTTACTGGGGAACCAAGTGGGGTCACAAAAGGGGTTTCTCGTTCACTAGTATCAACTGTGTTTTGTGAAGGGAAAGTAACCTCCATAGCTTCTGGTACAGTAAGATTAACCTATGGTGAGGGCAGAACCACTAAGGGCCTTGAAATAACTCTCTCGCTTTTTGTACCACCTCCCCTACCTCTACCTCAACATCTACCTTTGTCTGAGTTTCCAGGCTCAAATTCCTGGGGAGGGAAGGATTTCCTGGTTTGATACCTCATCTGACCAAGAGTATTTTTTGTATCAGAATCATGGGTAGCCCATGGGCAATCAGCATAAGAATGATCTTGATCCCCACACAAATGACAGACAGAGGGTGCGACACAGTGAGCCGTAGTGTAACCCAACATCCCACACTGAAAGCATTTAACTTGGTCACATGAAGTATTCAAGTGTTGTAAAGACCCACATCTATAACAGCTCTTAGGCTGACCTGCACTGAAAACTATTCCCCTGTCTCGACCCAAAAAAAATGAACTTGGGAGGTGTTGAATGCCTTCCTCAGTCTGGTGTAACTGCACCCTTATTGTCCACCCCCCAGTCAAAAAAAACATTGTCATCTATTATAGGTCTAGGATGATCATACACCGAACACCTTTTTTCCAACCAGAATATAATATTGGCCACATTAACACTTTCATTACGAAAAAGGACAGTCACAGTTTTAATAGTTGGCTAGGTAATCATAATAGCCAAGAAGTCCTTCCAAACTTCAGTGTCCTTAACTTCATAATACTTCCCCCAGAACTTATCCAATGATTTCATAGTTACAAAACTGATGTCATAAGAATATTCTCCTGGGGGATGGATAAAGGCATATACTTCAGAAGGGGAAAATCCTAAAGAGTCCACTAACAGAGTTTTCACGACCCAAATCCTATCCGGAAACACTGGGGGCTTTACCCCTATAGTGAAGTCTGACCAAGAAAAGGCGCTTAGCCGTCTCTGCTGGTTTATGAAACAAGCCGGCATAAGTTTTAGGCCCATAATCTGTTCTAGTAGGAGAATCCCCATTTATTTGATTCTTATCGGTAATATTTCCCATAGATACAGCATCCGATGCTGACTGAACCATATTTGACTCACCTTCACTGTGCAGTCCTCCAGAAGGCAAATGAGTAAATTGTAAGTCCAATTTAGAGCAAGAAGGGGCTGAATTATTGTGTTGCAGCACTCGGTTGATACCATCAAGCTGAACGCCTGACTCTCCTACCTCCCCTTGGAGGTGCACAGTCACAGTAGAACTTGGCACAGGTAACTCATGGACAGGAAAATCCAGAACAGGGGGAACCAACTCAGCAACCTCAGCACCAGACCCAGACAGGCTATCAAAAACAAGGAGCCAGGCAAAGGGATTTGCGGATCCGGAATCCAGCGATCAGTCTCCCAGAGCCATCCTGCTTGTTGTAAAGCTGCTCCAGGAGACTAATCTGGCAATGAACAGTCTTTCCCCAATATATCAACCGGCGTAGAGGTTAGTTCTTTATCTATGGGCTGAACTTCTATAAATGAAGAAAAGAGCAGTCTCTTACTTGCATCTTGCATAGGACTTGCCGCAGAACGTTTTCTTTTATTTCGTTCAGCTTCCAATTTCTGTCTACAGGTATGAAAATCATGTTCTGCCATATTTATCAAGTCTAATAACTGTGCTTTCTTCTTATCCAACTCACTCTGTAATTGTTGTTCTGCAAATGTCTCAGCTTCCACCACTGATGTAGAAACAGTTGATTCCAAAGCCAATACTTGGTCACAGTCTAAAACAGACTGACCTTCTCTTTCAGACATAGAAGGCTCCACCAAGAGTTCTGGAGCTCCAAATACACATCCATTCTCCTCCACAGCCTCCTTCGAACTGAGGCCCTCCATCCCTGCAGACAAACAGACAGTGCCACCTGCCTACAGAGTAGGGGAGTTTCCCCAGTGTCCTGGCCAAATTTCTCCCATTCACTAAAAAAATACCACCAACAGCTTAATGTGGTTCAAGTTTCAGTTGCTTACCATTTGTATCCCACCCCCCTCCCGGTCGCCCCTGAAAAAGAGACTTCTAGGTCCAGTGGATTTGTCGAGTCAACAAAATTCAATAAATAAATAAATAATAAATAAATAAATATTACAGATTTACGAGATTACAGTGTGCATAGAAACTGCACGCATGCTCGTAAAAGTCATTTTTTAAATTTTTTTTCACCAAATTTGCAGCATAGGCTTTTTGAGAGTCCACCTAATGGACACTGGCACTGTCATTTTATTAATTGGTCCCTAAAGGTAATTTTGCGCAGTGAACACAAAGTCACCTTTTGGGACAGCATAACGCCATGACAGTGCTTAAATTCTCGAGGAGGGGTCCCAATGACCCAATGTTGAAGATTTGGTGCCAAAATTTCCCAAAATGCCCGAGATATGTACAAAACTTGAAAAAAAAAACTATTTATGCCATACAGCTTACCAGCATTTCTTCAATTTGTGGTCGGCTTTGAAGAGTGCAGACGTGTTCCTGGTCCACCGAAGATTGTTGTGCCAGGCTCTGGAGGTAAGTATGGGGTGAGGGTGTGTGAGTGTGGGGAGGTGTGGTACGCAGTGGGTGGATGCGGGTTGGGGAAGGGGACTCAGCCAGCCAGCAATGGACCGTTTTCTACTTTACAGGGTTACAAAAAAAGATAAGCATTGTGAGAAGGTTTTTTTTCTTTTAACAGATACTTATGGCATGCTGGGGTGGGGTGCTAGCATGCCACCTGTGTGTTTCGGGGTGGGGGACTGGAGCTGACAGGGATTGGGCACCCTGTCAGCAAATAAAAGGTGTTTTGGGGGCTTGGGGGATGATGCCAAAGGGGATTGGGGACCCCCCTCCGCAAAAAACTGGCACTGCCATGATGCAGATGGGGACTGGGCTCCCCCATCAGCAAATAAACTCAGGAGGGGGGCATGATGATGCCGACAGGGGGGTTGGGCACCCCAAACATTGGCTTCCGGGGACTGTGTGAGGCGGACGGCACAGCCACCGCCATGTCTGACTGAAATGTTACACCAGGAAAGGCACACCCTGCAATGAGGCGGAGCTCTCTCACTGCAGCGGCTAAAATGTTTGAAGTTGGTGGCATGCTTTTGCACTGCTGTCATAGACAGCATGCAATCTAATTCATGCTATGGAGTTCAGCCCCAAAAAGCGGCCACAACACGACCGCGCCTCCAAAACCTGCTATTCTAAAGTTACCACACCATGTTTCTTGCATATGTGCAAGTCAACATAAAAATGGGAAATTATATTTTTAAGTTCTGTTATACTACTCTCCTGAGAGGTTAGTAACAAAATAATGGTAAGCTCTCAGCTTGACTTCTCTGCTTCCAATAGTGACCCCTTTCATTTTAGTATCTGACCATATTACTTGAAGTAGAACTTCTAATCCTAAACAGAATAAAGTGGGGGAAGGGGGCAACTCTGTCTCACCCCACTGTAGACTGTGACTTCCTTAGTTATATTGTTGTTTACTTTTACAGATATTTGGTTGAATGATGTAGATGTTATATTATAAAGGATAATGTATGTTCTTTGGTTAATAACCACGCTGTAAACACTTCGAGAGGTTGCCATGACATTATTGTAAACCTCGAGAGCACAGCTCGAGAGGTTATAAGATGTCATAAGAAGTGTTTTCAGTGCAGTTGTTAACCAAAGACTATACATTATATTTTATAGTACATGGGCTACCAAGACTGTGTAATCATAGTCTGAATTACTTTACTGAATTACTTTACAGAACAGTGATTGTTGTGAGCATTTCATATTGTTAGAACATTGATTTTTGTGAACATTTCGTTTTGTTAGAACACTGTTGTGAGCATTCCATTTTGTTAGAACATCGATATGACATACGCAAGAAGGGTTAATACCTGATTATACAATGGTTTGTGAAAATCCTGTAACCTCATTGGTCAAAACATGTCACATGACCATGGGTAAATCCTGCATTACCAACGGCCGAGGAATTACATTTATAAAAAACATAATGAAACACATTTTACATTTATTCTACACATGGGTCCATTGTATAATCACAATAAGGCACTCCAGGGTGTGAGTTATTAGGGATTTACCCATTTCTTGTGTGGTTAAGTCACTCGGCTGCACCTCATGACTCACCACACAAGGCGTGGGTAAACCCCCAATAACCCACACCCTATTGTGCCTTGTTGCTTAAGTGATGTCACAAAGATGGCATAACAAGGTTGTATTCGGCTCAATTTCAGTTAATAATAAGGGCTCTCCATACATTATACCTCTATAAACTGGTGGGGAAAACTCCATTGTGCAAGAATATGAAAAGGAAAGGGCCACTCTAACAGTTCTTATGTTTTACTATCATTTAAGGACATGTGAACTGCTTCAATAGCCAAGGTGTTCAAATATTCCAGAACTAACTGTATTTTATGGATTCCAGAGTGCATTAATTAGCCTGGTATGAACCCTCCTCAATCTGGTGGATCATAACAGATGGCAATCTCAAAATGATGTTATTTAGTATTTTTGAGAAGATTTTATAGTTGCTGAGAATAGCAGTAAATCAGTAATTTTCTACTTTTTTTTATGATCCTTTGCCAGTGTTGGTATGAGAAATAAATGCTTTCTTAAGTGAACTTGGCATTCTCTTCTACTTCTAGAAGTGCTAAAAAATAACAACTGTAAGTAAGGCATAATGCTGTGTATAAAAGTGGAGCAAAATTCAATCATAAACGGTCTAACCCAGGCATCAACACCCCCCCACCCCACCGGAGACATGAAATTCATTGTAGGCTTTTTTCTTCCTCTGAAAAGAGGGTGAGAAGTACTGCCTACCCTTGTGAATTTATGGCAGAGTTGGTAGCCCTCATAAGCATATGCAACATGCTGGAAGCTGCCCAGAGTGCGCGAGATGACAGCAGCCGGCTCAGTGACATGACAGCCGGTGCTGGTCTTTCAAAAACATAAACTATGCCTTCATATCCATGCCATGATCTGAGATGCCTATCAGAATGAGTTACCTACTAAATTGCCTGTGCCTGAGGAACCTGTGGGAGGGGTCTGCCCACTTGATGGTAAACAACTGGCTTTGCCACCCCAAGCCGACTGCTCCATCATTGGATTTGTTGAAGTCTCACAAGAATAGAGTCGAGTATTGATCACTGATATGCCTGCAGATGTAGCATGGCCAAACTGGCTCATGTTCTATAGACTACGAAAGATACCATCTGAAGAGCCTGAAACTGAAAAAGGTACTTCTACTTAAAAATTTTACTTTAATGCCAAAAGCCCAGAGTTACAGAGCTGGTGCCTGTCTGCTTCTTGACCCATTATTTGTCCCTCTTTTAGTAAATTGCAGCTCTTTTGTCTCTGTGCTAATCAGTTTAATTCCCACCCCTTTGGAGGACTATAAATTCCTGTTCTGTCCCTTTTCCAACAGGCATCGTTGTAGCCCACTGGGCTACCTACCGCACCTATGGTTCACCTCCTGCACGACTGGACACAACTCTGTGCCATCTCAGCTCCAAAGAGCCAGCTGCCACCAGCCCCCTGGAATCAAGCATCGGCTACGGCCTATACATAGCCACAGCCTTGCTGACTGCTGCTCCAGCTGCCAAACTTTTTGCCCACCCCCTCCCCCCTTAGGCCACCCTTAAATACATTTAAGCTTCTCCCTCCCATACCCCATCCTGCCCCATTGGCTCCCACTACTAGTTCTCTGAGCTTAAAGCTTTTTGTCTCCCCACCCCTTTGTTGATATTTGTTGATCCTGCCCTCCTTTTAAAGGCATCCTCATTATAAGACATTTTCTCCTTAAAGCCCTGCTCTCTGTTTCCCTGGCTCTGGTTTTACAGCTGTAGATAGTACTGTATCATTAGCTATTGTAATAAATACAAGAGATGGCTTCCGAGACCCCCCTTCTCCTCTTTGGCTACATCCTCATTCTGATAGTGGAGCCAATTTTGGACCCCAGGAAAGACTCATCCTGCCCGAATACTCCTATAGGACTGGAAATAAGCCCAATGGTGTCTGCTAGCCAGATAATGTCCTCCAAAGGCAGTAATCCTTACACATTCCCAACCCTTCACATCTCCTACTGACCAACATTCTCTAAGCAGACCCCCCTTCCCTCTCTGTTAGGGTAGTATTATGTGCTCTGATCAACTTCCGATGCCCACCAAACTCCCGCTCAGCTGCCCTTGATAGTGTCCAAGGCAAACAACCAAACAAAGCCTTCCTAAGATTCCTGGTAAGATGTCTCAGGAAATTATTAGTACTACTGCTACTCTGTGCAGGCAGTGTGGAACTAAACCTGCCCCCCCTCCACTGCCAACTGCCCTGGGGGAACTCCCACAGCTAAAGGGTCTGAGCTTCCTGCATATGAATGTATGCAGCCTGTCCAACAAACCTGACCAGGTACACGCCTGGGTACTACATGCCAAGCCTGATGTAGCAATGCTCTCGGAAACCTGGCTGAAAAATACTTTACCTGACAAAACGTTTAACATACCGGGATACAACTTGATCAGGTGTGACAGATTGACTAGAGATGGTGGTTTTGCGATATATATTAAAGATAAATTCCTAACCACCGATACTGTCCGCACATCAATGCCCAAAGAATTTGAATGTCTTGCCTTCAAAATTACCCTCTCACACGGTCTAGCCTTATTGGTAGCTGCATGCTATAGACCCCCTGCAGCAGGCCTGTGTATACTGCCCCATATTCACTCTCTCCTGGAAAAAGTGAACATGGAATACATTATCATGGGTGACCTTAACCTTAATTGAAATGATGTCAGTGCAAACAAGCTTAAGAACTTCTGCAACGAGCATAGGCTCATTCATATTATCTCTGATGTTACATGCCCTAACAAGAAAAATCCTAACCAAAGTTCACTTCTGGACCTTATACTTGTCATCAAGCCACATAATATCTCTCATGCAGGGACCTTCCACAATGCTCTGAGTGATCACTTTGCAGTCGCCTGCGTTAGGTGCTCCTCACACCTCCCCTCCACCTCTACTTTCAAGCATAAGCACAACCTAAAATACTTCAGTCTCCCAGCCTTCCTGACAGATCTTGGGAACATAAAGTGTCAGGATTTCTACCTTATACCTTCTGTGTCTGAAGCATTCTGCATCTTCCAGGATCTGCTGGTAAACATTATCAACAAACATGCACTCTTAAGGAAAATCAAATCCAGGAAACGTGCACCTAATTGGTTTAGCCCACCACTTAAGAGGGCCTTACAGCATAGAGACACCCTTTGGAAAAGGATTAGGAAGTCGCAGTCTGACTCAGACTGGCTCTCCTTCCAGGTAGCCAGAAATGCCTGCACCAAACTGGTAAGGTGGGGAAAAACAACGGTTCTTCCAGTCAGCCCTGAAGGCAAACAAAAACTGTTCCACCAATTTTGGCAGAAGCTGAGAGGGGTTGAGGGACACTCCCCTGTCACCCCGCTACCAGCTAAAATTGTGGTAAATAACACCTCCTACACAGATAGGTCAGAGATCCTCAATAAGCTCAATAACCACTTCGCCACTGCAGGCCTCGCATTTGACACGTCGCCTGTTAGTAAGCTAAGCACCACAAGCATAGTTACTAGACCAACCATAGCCCCCGACATGACTGCCCCCTTCAAATTCCAGCCAGTCTCCTACAAACAAGTGGAGGACCTGCTCCTATTGCTAAACACCAAAAAGAGCACTGGTGCCAATTCACTTGAACCCTTCTTCTTAAAAGCAGTTTCTTATTATCTGGCAGCTCCAATTGCCCATCTCTTTAACAGCACATTATCCCAAGAGGAATTGCAGCATATGGAAAACCGTGCACATTATCCCCCTGTTCAAGTTAGGAGACCCCATTGACTTGAACAACTATAGGCCTATTTCGTTGCTTCCCATTTTATCCAAGCTACTTGAAAAAATTGTAAACTCCCAATTAAGAGAGTACTTGGATCGTGAGAAAATCCTCAATCCAGTCCAATCAGGTTTCAGACCCAAGCTCAGTACCGTGTCTGCTCTTGCCAAAGTGTCAAATGACTGGCTAAAAGCCCTGGACAGTAAACAGCACATCTATGCACTCTTCCTTGACCTCAACAATGCATTTGACATGGTTGATCATGCCATACCTCTTGATTCCCTGAGTAGCATCTGATGCAGTAAAGTGGTTCTGCTGCTACCTCACTAATTGTAAACAGCAAATTAAAGCCCAAGGGGAATTCTCCCCACTAAAATTACTGCCCCGAGGTATTCCTCAAGGTTCCATTTTGGGACCTATCTTCCTCGCCCTTTACATAAACCACATTGACTCTGGCCTGGTTGCTGGAAAAGTTAACCTCTTTGCAGATGACACAGTCCTCTACACAATCAACTCCTCCTTGGACACTGCGTACAAGGAGCTACAGCAGGATTTTATCATCCTCTAGCACAACCTGCTGAATTTAAAGCTCTTGTTAAATGCAAAAAAAAAAAAAAAAGATATGATTATCTCTCCATCCCACAATAAGGGGATACCTCAGCCCCACAGATTATTACCCTCCTTAATGAGCCACTAGATCTAGTGGATAAATTTAAATACCTGGGAGTCTGGTTGGATAACAAACTCACCTTCAGTGTACATCTAAATGAGATAAAAAAGCTAAGGCAGCGCCTCGGTATTTTCTACCACATAAGACGCCTACTCACCCTGCAAGCTAAAAAGAGGTTGATGAGACACTGCGAGAGAGAGAAAGAGAGAGAGAAAGCAGCCAGAGATTCGTTAAATCAAGGAGGTTATTTTCTAGACTACACTGAACTGAATTATTACTTTTTGGACCTGTGTAAGTAACTAGTATTGATTCTGTTTTTGGGGTTGACTTGTCTTAGTTTTAACTTTAATTTGCCAGGGAGGAACTGTAACTGGGAGATGTTTGTAGTCATTTGTGACTAGACCTGGTACTTAACCTCTGTGAAATAGGTGTCTGAAAGGAAGGAAGGCACTTCCCGGGGTGGAGGTTCAGAGTTGTAGTTGATTGTTTCTGGACAGCACAGGTTTACACCCTCCCACCCTTCTCCACACCCCACCCGCCCCAAGCACATAACTTACTTTATAGCAGGGGTTCTGACATCACTTCCCCAAAACTGCTAACAACATACACCTGTTCATACCCTTAAAGACAAAGCACACTGAATAGGGGTAGAGGTGCTCACAAGCTTGCACACACTAAAACAAAAAAAACAACAACAAAGAAAAGCATCTGTAACAGAAAGGGACTCAGACATATGGGGAGTGGTGCAATGTACTGGATGTGGAGCAGCAGTCTTCCAGGAGACATTCTGGAAACTGCATTGCTGCCCAATTTGCAGGCACCTCTCTGGTCTGAGGGAGGAGGTTGCTCATCTCCATGCTGACCTGGCAATGATTCAGAAAACCTGCTCCCTCACCCAGGGACCACCCAGGCCACCGCCACTACCTCAGAGGTTGCAAAGAAAGAGGAGTGGTTGGACCACAGTGGGCTCGGGGGGTGAGGGTGGTGGAACAGAGGTGCATCCCTCCAGTTGTGCCTCTCCACAATTCATTTGCCACTCTGGCAGAGCATGGTTCCTCTATGGAGGCACCTAAAGTGGAAACCAAGGAGGATGCTGGGAACCTCCACAATGGAGACCCACAGGAAGGTGGCACATGACCCTACAGGGGAAGGAAACAACTCCTGGTAGGGGACTCAATTGTTAGGGGGGTAGAACTGGGGGAGGGAAGGGAAAGTGAGGTAAGGTGCCTGCCCAGTGCCATGGCTTGGAGGGACAGGAAAAAAATCCTCAGGATCATGGGAGCAGCTGCAAGGAGGAGTGAGCTGGATGTCATTATTGAACCTACAGATGAATGACCTGGCTGAGAATAGGATCAGAGCAGTGCAACAGGAGTTTGTGGAGTTGGGAAGGGGCCTTAGACAAGTAGCACACATGGTAACTTTCTCAGAAGTGCTACCTGTCTATGGCATGGATGAGGCTAGGGTACTCTGCACCACGGGATTCAATGACTGGTTGAAAAACTGGTGCAGAGCTCTGGAATTTGGCTTCATTGGGGACTGGGGCTCCACCTGGAGGGATGCAGGCCTATACAAGCACGATGGTCTGCTCCTATCCTGGAGGGGAACCAGGATCCTAGGTGATAGGTTTAAATGCTTCATTGGCAAGCATTTAAACTAGCCAAGGGGGGAGGCACTGAAAAGGAGATGGGAAATCCTAGCCCCTCCCAAATGTCAGGGTAGTTAGTGAGGTAAACACCAAGATAAGGCAGTCGATAAGGATAAGGGCAGGGGTAAAGACAAAAGCAGTAAGGGCAGGGATGGGGCAAAGAGAAATAAAGCCAGAAAAAAATGGAAGGTAATGAGTACCAACTCCCACAGTCTAGGTAAAAAGCTCTCCGAAATGGTGGCCTTGATGGAAGAGAGATTCTTGGATATCATGGCAGTCACAGAAACATGGTATACACAGAACCATGACTGGGATGTCAACATACCAGGGTACACAATCTACACGAGGGACAGGGAGGGAAGAAGAGGAGGAGGAGGAGTAGCTCTCTATGTAAGGGAAGGGATCAAAGCAACAGAACTAAAGGGTAAACAGGGAGGAGAGGAGGCACTATGGGTCACCCTGGAGACTGGAAATGGCTCCACAATCTGCACAGGGGTTGTATACAGACCCCCGTCTCAGGGGGAGGAAATGGACAAGGAAATGATAGAAAGCATCCTTGGGATCTCAGAGAAAGATGAGATATTGCTGATGGAGGACCTGAATATGCCAGGTGTTAACTGGTGCACCTTTGCTGCAGCCACATCCAAGAGCAGGGCCATTCCTGATGCCCTACAGGGGGCTTGCCTCAGACAGCTAGTTTTGAAACCACTCAGGAGGGAGCAATTTTAGACCTGGTACTCTCAAATGGGGAAGGATAGAGGATGGGTATGGGATGAAGTTAGAGGGAGGACAATTCAGAGGAAATGCGAGGAAGAATTTCTTCACAGAACGGGTGGTGGACAAGTGGAACACCCTGCCAGAGGAAGTGGTGGGGGCTGAAACAATCACGGAATTTAAGAATGTATGGGATAGACATAAAGGAATTCTAGTGGTCAGGGTTAAGGAGCAAGAGACTTATAGGAAACATAAAATGAACTTACAAGCTCAAATGGGCAGACTGGGTGGGCTGTAGGCCCTTGTCTGCCGACACTGTCTATGTTTCTATGCATGTAGCAATGTATCTCTGATCTTGAAGTGGGTAGTCATCTGGGAACAAGCGACCACCAAACAGTGTGGGTCATGATAAACTTAGCTGTAGAGTCAAGACACACAAAAGTGAAGGCACTGGACTTCAGGATGGCTGATTTTGTCAAAATGGGAGAGTGCCTCAGAAAAGCACTAGCAAACAGGCAAAAATGTGGGGTGGAGCAACAATGGGGAAACATCAAAACTGCCATCACAGAGGCAACAAGCCTTTATGTGATGCAAATAAACAAATCAAAATGAAAGAAAAAAACACTATGGTTCTCAAGAGAAGTGGCAGGGAAGGTAAGGGATAAAAAGATAGCATTCAGGAAGTATAAGAAAACACAGAAGGAGCAGGACAGAGAACTGTACCAGTTAAAGCAGAAGGAAGTAGGGAAGGCAGTCAGAATAGCAAAGGCCCAAACTGAGGAAAAGATAGCCAACTCAGTTAAGAAGGGGGATAAAACCTTTTATAGGTACATTAGGGAACAAAGAAAGATGAAGGCAGGGATACTGAGGCTGCATAAAGAGGAAGGTGGTTGAACAGACAGTGACAGTGAAAAAGCAAGGATACTGAATGAATATTTCTGCTCAGTATTCACAATGGAAAAGCGGGGGAGAGACCTAATCCAGTCAATAGAAGCACTCTGGATAGGGGGGTTGATATTAGTCCTTTCACAGAAGAAAGAGTTCTGAAAGAACTCTTAAAACTGAAGGTGGATAAAGCAATGGGGCCTGATGGGATTCACCCAAGAATTCTAAAAGAACTAAGGGAAGAACTAGTAACACCATGGACTACCCTTTTTAATAAATCATGGGAGGATGGTGTGGTACCTGGGGACTGGAGAAGGGTGGATGTGATTCCCCTTCACAAAAGTGGGAGCAAGACAGAGGCACAAAACTACAGACCTGTCAGTTTGACCTCTGTGGTAGGGAAAGTGATGGAATCACTTCTGAAGGAAAGAATTGTTGAGTACCTAGAGGCCTGTGGGGCACAGGACCCAAGGCAGCACGGATTCACAGCAGGAAGGTCATGTCAAACAAATCTAATTGATTTCTTTGACTGGGTGACCAAAGTAGTAGACCATGGAGGGGCTGTGGATATGGCCAACCTAGACTTTAGCAAGGCATTTGACACAGTCACACACAAAAGATTAATAAACAAATTAGCCAGCCTGGGAGTGGGTCCCAGGGTGGTAGCCTGGATAAAACACTGGCTGGACAACAGGACACAGCAGGTAATAGCAAATGGAGTTCACAGTGAAGAAAGGAAGGTTACTAGTGGGGTACTGCAGGGTTCAGTACTGGGGCCAATCCTTTTTAATGTCTTTATAAGTGACATTGCAGAGGGACTAGAGGAGAAGGTATGTCTCTTTGCGGATGACACAAAGATCTGCAACAGAGTTGATATGCAAGGTGGGGTGGAAAGGATGAAAAGGGACTTGGCAAGGTTGGAGGAATAGTCAAATGTATGGCAGCTTAGATTCAACGCAAAGAAGTACAAAGTAATGTACTTGGGAAACTAAACCTCAGGGCAAGGGTACACAATGGGGGGTGAGATACTGACAACAGCAAAAATGGAAAGAGACCCAGAGGTAGTCATATCAGATGACCTAAAGGTGGGCCAGCAATGTGAGTAGGCAGTAAGGAGGGCTAGGGGGATACTGGAATGCATAGGGAGAGGCATCACCAGTAGAAAACAGAAAGTTAGCCCTCTGTACAGACAGTTGGTAAGACCACATCTGGAGTACTGTGTACAGTTCTGGAGACCCCATCTCTGCAAAGACATAGACAGGCTGAATGCTGTCCAGAGGAGGGCAACCAAAATGGTGCAGGGTCTGCACCAGAAGACATATGAAGAAAGACTAAAGGAGCTTAAGATATATAGCCTCGAGGAAAGGAGGGAGGGGGGACATGATAGAAACTTTTAAATACCTCAAGGGAATCAACAAAGTCCAAGAGGGTAGCATCTTTCAAAAAAAGAGATGTGCAAGAACAAGGGGGCACAATCTGGAGATAATGGGGGACAGCTCAGAGGTAATGTGAGGAAGTATTTCTTCACAGAGAGGGTTGTAGATGCATGGAACAGCCTTTCAGAGGAGGTCACAGAGGCAAAAACAGTGGGGGAATTCAAGAATGCATGGGACAGACATAAGGCAATTCTAGTGGGGGGTAGGAGGAAGTAGGCTGTTGGTTAACTGGGCTCTGCAGCTTATCCATTAGGTAGGGAAATGGGCAGACTAGGTGGGCCAAGTGGTCCTTATCTGCCATCAAATTCTATGTTTCCATGTTTCAAACAACCTTTCTTTCCCTGATCGACTACGCCGACTTCCTATACAGCCATTGCCCCCAGTATGCGCTCCAAAAGCTGGATACACTCTATTATCATGCAAAGAGATTCGTTCTCAACTTACCCTTGCAGACTCATCACTGGTCATTGTACCAAGCATTAGATTGGCCATCCCTCTCCACGAGGAGGCAAATAAATGCCCTCATGTGGCTATTCCAGGCTTTGTCCAGCAAACTACCACCCTATATCTGTGACCTGTTTGAACATCCAAAGGGTGCCTATGGAAAAAGGACCTCCTCCTTTGTCCTCCTTAAGCTACCATGAACAAGGACATGTCTTGGCTCAACAGCCATTAGCTCCTTTTTACCAGTGCTTTAGAATAACATGCAAAAATTACTTAAAATCTCCCTGCTGCCCAGCCATTTTATATTTAGGGGACTGCTCTACAGAGGCCTGAAAATGGCAATCGATTGTTTCAGGTAAAGTCTTACCCCGCTCAGCTGAGTCCCTTAACCTCTGTAATCCTGGGCCACCTCTTTCCCGTGTCGGCCAGCATCCCTCTAGGGCAACCATCTCCCCACCTCCCCCTCTCATCAATTAGCATTGGAGGGGGCCTCATTCTATTAGGCTGCCCTGCTTTTCCCTCTCTGCTATGCGTATGATACCCTTTCTTCCCTCTGACCTTCTCTACGTCCCTCCTTCCCTCCTCAATTGTACTCTATAAGCTACAACCTGTATACACTGCACTTTAAATGCTTATATTTGCACTTGTTTTACATGTCTGATTCATCCAAGTACTGAGTTTGTATACTGTAACTGTGTGTGCCGATGTCTACTTTTGTATGAAGTGTTGTCTACTGTAAGCAAAAGTGTCCTCTGTGTCCAGGACCATCTTGAAAATGAGTTTGCTCAATGATGTAACTGCCTGGTTAAATAAAGTTTGATTGCTTGAAATCTGATGTTTCTGCAGCAACTGCTGTCTGTAGATGGAAAAATGGAATACCTTGGAACACATTTTTGGAGTTTTCAATGTATTCTTCCACAACTACAAATCACTATGCCAGCTGAAATAAAATACTCCCTTCTTTCTGTTTAGAATGTTGGAGACAGAATTTCAAGCTGCTTATCAGATGGCTATTAGAAAACTTAAACAGGGAGAGAAAGGCAGTACTGAGTATCAAATTTAAAGAATTCATAGCAACATATGATTTAAACTAAATTGGGGGGGTAGGGAAAATGACACACAAGATGAAATGCCTAAAGATAGGAGTGTCGATGGTTATTCAGCCCCACCCCAGGAAAATGTGGAATTGTTAAGCAATAACATGCCTAGAGGTAGGGGGGTGAAGAGGATAATTGGCAGAAGGGACTTTCCATAAATGGCAGAAGCCTGGGAAATAAGATGGTAGATTCAGAAGCATTAATGGAGGGGGGAGGTTTGGATAATATAGCAGTAACGAAGACCTGGTGGTCCTAGCATCAAGACTGGAAGGTGGGGGTCCCAGGCTACAAGTTGTTCAGCAGGGATAGGATAGTCAGGAAGGGGGGAGGGAGGAATTAAGGTCATGGAAGGGAAGGAGGAGCAGGGTGAAGTGGAAAGCTTATGGGTCACACTGGAGAGGAAGGTTGGGACAGCATTAAAACTAGGGGTAAAATACAGACCCCTGACATAGAGCGAGGAACAGGATATACAGATGCTGTGGGAGGTTCAAAGAATGGCCCAGAAGAGGGAGATTCTACTGGTGGGAGACCTGAAGCTCCCAAATATAGACTGGGATATCCCATCAGCTAGGTCAACTAGGAGTGGGGAGATCCTAGGGACACTCCAGGGTGCCTTCCTGTATCAGTTGGTTAGGGAGCCCACTAGGGAGGGTAACATACTTGATGTGGTCCTTACCAATGGAGACAGTGTGGAGGGAGTGGAAGTAGGGGCCAGCCTGGGAGATAGTGAACACAGCACCATGGGCTTTAAGATCAGAGAAGGATATGAGACTAGTTGTACCACCACAAAGGTACTAGACTTCAGGCAGGCAGATTTTCCCAGGATGAGAGAGATTTTCTGGGAGGTAGTGAGAGGGTGGGATGTGATGGGGAGGGGCAGAGGATCTATGGAAGAAGATCAAGTGGGGGCTCCTCAAAGAGACAGAGGGATGTGTAAGAAGGGTGAAGAAGAACAAGAGGAGGAGGAGGCCACTGTAGTTCAACAGGAAAGTGAGGGAGCAATCGAGAAGTAGAAAAGGGGATTCAGAGAATATAAGAGGATGCAGGGAAAGTTGGACAGGGAAACTTACAAAGAAAAGCTGAGGGTGGCAAGGCGAAGGTTTAGGATGGCTAAAGCAGAAACTGAGGAAAGAATTGCTGGGCAGGCCAAAAGGGGGACAAGACATTCTTTTGGTATACTGGGGAAAGCAGGAAGGCAAGACAGGGGATAGAAAGGATTAAGGGGGGGGGATTGCAGGTGGAAGGGGATTTTGAGAAAGCTGAAGTGCTGAATGGTTATTCAGCTCAGTTCTTATGACAGAGGAGGACAGAAGGGGACCAGAGTTAAGTGAGAAGAGAAAGGGGAGATGGGGGTGGATCCTAGTCCAATCAGTGTGGAAGAGGTAACGGAAGAATTAGGTAAGTTGAGGGTGGACAAGGCCATGGGACCAGATGGCCTTCACCCTAGGGGATTCAGGGAATTAAGGGAGGTAATGGCGGAACCACTGGCGGGGTTGTTTAACTTGTTCCTGGATACAGGGTGGGCATCAGAGGACTGGAAGAAGGCAGACACAGTGCCAATTCATAAATGTGGCAGCAGGGAGGAAGCAGGCAATTGTCGTCCGGTCAGTCTCACATCGGTGGTGGATAAAGTAATGGAGGCAATATTGAAACAAAGAATGGTTAGATATTTGGAAGAGGAGGGGCTGCAAGACATTCAGCAGCATGACTTCACTCTGAGACAGTGCTGTTAAACAAACTTGATCGAATTCCTCAATAAGGTGACAAGGGTGGTTGATCAGGGTGGGGCAATGAATGTGGCCGACCTGGACCTCGGGAAAGCCTTTGACACAGTGTCCCACAGAAGGCTGGTTATTACGTTGGGGAGTCTAGAGGAGGGGCAGAAAATAGTAAGGTGGAGAGCTGGAGAAGCCGGAGGGTGGTGATCACTGGGGTGCACTCTGGAAAGACTGGGGTGTCAAGTGGAGTCCCTCAAGGGTCGGTGCTGGGGCCCATTCTGTCAACATCTACGTTGGTGACATAGCAGCGGGGCTTCAGCGGAAGGTCTGCATTTTCGCAGATGACACAAAACTCAGTAACAGGTTGAACATCCCGGGGGGGGGTGGAGGCAATGAAGAATGATACAAGGTTACTGGAAGAGTGGTTGGAAACAGGGATCTAGGGATTATAATAACAAATGACCATAAGGTGGGGACCTAGAGCAGCAAAGCAGTGGGCAAGGCTAACAGTATGCTGACGTGCATAGGGAGAGGGATAACCAGCAGAAGGAGGGAGGTACTGATGCCACTTTATAGCTCCATGGTGAGGCCACAGCTGGAGTATGGGTTATGGTTCTGGAGGCCCCATCTAAGAAAGGAGATAGATGGCACGGAAAGGGTGCAGAGAAGGGCCACTAAAATGGTGCTGGTGAGGGGGGCTAAGAGGGATGGCATATAAGGAGAGGCTGAGGGAACTGGATTTGTATCCTCTGGAGATAAGAGGGAAAAGAGGGACATGACTGAAACATTCTAGTATGTGAAGGAGATCAATAAAGTGATGAAGAGCTTATTTACAGGGAAGGTAGATACAAAAACTATGGGGCATGGATTTAAGGTGGAGAGGGAGGGTTTAGGGGATATGTTAGGAAGTATTACTTCACAGAGAGAGTGGCTGAGCCCTGGAACAGACTGCTGGAGGAGGTGGTGAGTGCCAGTACACTGGAGGGATTCAAGAGGGCCTGGGAAAAACAAAGAGGCTTGTCAAGGGGAGGTCGAAGGGAATATTGGGGGGGGTGACAGGTAGAGGGAGGGAATGGGCAGACTCGCTGGGCCAGGAAGGCCCTTTTCTTCCGTCACATGTCTATGAATCTATGAACCTATGAAACAGCTTGTAAAATATTGGTTGCCTATTGAACTGGAGATTTGTTTACCTCCTTCGAAATGCAACAACTTGCACATGTAAATACTTAGTATGTAAATATTTTCTTGCTACTAGCTTCAGTTGGTCAGGTATTGTCTTTCAAGAAAGATTCATACATGATGTATGCCACCCTTTCCCAGAAATGAATCTAAAAAGATTTACACAGTTTTTTAACTTCTTTTTTTTTTTTGCAAATAATTATACTTTATTAAACCAAAAACATATTACATACCGTACATGTGCACAAGAACAATATAAGTGCCATAAACTCCAGCATATACAGTGTGCACCGAACCCATTCTAAAAACATTTAAACAATTAAATAACAATAAAGGAAGAAACAGAAAGAAAAACAAAACCCCCAGAAACAAAAACAAACCCCCACCCCCACCCACCAGTAGCTATCCATAAAATTAAGAATAGTAAAATACTAGATAATATAAACAATATGACCTTAGCCCTAGCAAAACCAGTCTTAGGAAGGGGGAGAAAAGGTGTAAAATCCCACTACTATCTAAGAAGGCAACTTAAGTCACACCCGAAAAAGTGGCATTAATAAACACACGAATCATAAAAAAAAAAAAAATAAACGGATATATAGACCAGGAGAAAAATTAAAAAGCGGAGGGAGGGGTCACTCGCTATGTGCTGAAATATTAATGTTAAACAACTAAACTATTTGTAGGTTTAGTATCCATATCTTTCTTTCAAACAATGAGTAAAACTTTTCCAATATTTGTTGAATTTATGCAGAGAATGAACAGATGAATATACCACCCTTTCAGCATACAACGCATTTAGAAACTCCTCCCACCACTCCTAAAGATGGTGTCCATACCTCCGCCTAATGTCTTAGCATCACTAACTTAGTAACCGATGCTATTAATGCCATCGCGCCTTCAAGATATTTCGTGGAATAGAGTCATACCTCCCAGAATACAGATCTCCGGTTTAAAAAAGGTGAGAGGTCACAGAAGGGTTTCAACCCCTGCTTAACCATTTCCCAGAACATAACACTCTTGGGACATGTCCATAACTTGTGAAAAGTAGTAGCAATGGAACCATTACAGCTTACACATGCTGGAGAGAATTGGCGATTCCATTGATGTAATTTTGCCGGGGAGACATAGATATTATGTAGCAGCTTGAATTGGATATCTCTTAGCCTATTCTGCTTTATAAATACATGAGTGTCAGTCCATATTTTTTCCCATACTTTCTCCGGCCAGTCTAGGGACATATTTACCTTCCAATAGAAAGAAACTGGAGATAAATTAACACTCATCTTAGTAGTAATATATTGATAAGTTTTAGATATCAGTTTACCTGATAGACAGAAGCTAAACAAATTATCCCAAAAGTCCCCCACCGGTCCGAGAAAGTACCTTTACGAAAAAAGATTGGATACAACTTCTAATTTGAGCCAATCTCAACAAGGATTGAGGTCTAACCCCCAAATTTTTTAGCTAATCGAGGAAGCAAGAGTATGGAATTATCTCCATAAAATCAGAAACCCTGATCTTAGAAAAAATGTTGGGAAAAAACTGACTATTGGACGACTGCCAATACGAAATTTGGATTCTTCAGTAGAGGCTGGGAAAGATCAAATGTGGGTTAATCTTTAGCTCAGCATACAATTGGTGTATAGCCCTAACGTCCCACCCGGAGGCGTGTTCCTAATCTTACCTGGAACTTTACCCCATGGAATATATAAAAGAGACTCCAAATCTATCTTCATTTCGTTAGCAAAAGTCCTATCCAGCTCTAGACCTACAGGAGAACTAACGCACTTACCTGACCAAAACATAGCCCTAGCTGTATGAATTGCTAAATAATATCTTAAAATAAATTGGGTAATTGTGGACCCCCCATTTTACGTCACCTGCAAAGCTTGATATAAGCCCTCCGAGGGGGTTTGTTTCCCCATATAAAATTTGAGCATAATCTGCATAAGTTTTTGAAAAAAGTTTTAGGGAGGTATATATTCAAATTAAGGAGGGGGTAAAGAATTTTTGGCAATACCACCATTTTAATTGTATTAAACCTCGCAGACAAAGACAAGGTAAGCTTCATCCACCTTTTCAGATCCTCTTGGATGGTTTTGATGGTAGGTTTCAAATTTAACTGCGCCAGGTCCTCTAAATTTTTAGAGATTTGTATACCGAGATATACTAAAGACTTAGTTTGCCACTGAAGACCTAAATTTACACACCATTCCTTGTCTAAAAAGGTTGACAGGGGTACAATGTAGATTTGGCTAAATTCAGTTTGAAACCTGAAAAACTGCCAAAGGTCTCAATAATCTCCAAAGCTCTAGGAAGGGAAGTGGTTGTGTTCCTAAAATGTAACAAAAGGTCGTCTGCAAAGGCTGACAATTTATGTTCCTGGCAACCTACCCCAATACCGTGAATCTTAGGATCAGCCTTGATCGCTCTAACCAGGGGTTCTATATAAAGATTAAATAAATAGGGTGACAGAGGGCATCCTTGCCGGGTGCCTCTAGAAAGTGGAAGACTCAGAAATTAAATTATTGTTTTAAATTCTGGCTGATGGACATGAATAAAGAATTTGGATTAACTGAATAAACTGCTGGGGAAACCCAAATTTGGCCAAGACTTCAAACATAAAAAACCACTCCACCCGATCGAAAGCCTTTTCCGCATCTACAGAAATCAAAGAAGCTTCCTGATTGGGATCTTTGGCCATAGAAATTAAATAAAGTAATTTCCTGAAATGATCAGCCGAAGTACGGCCCTCAACAAACCCGGCTTGCTCCGGACTAATCAGTTCACCCCAGACCTTCTTAAGTCTGGAAGCCAAAATTTTAGCAAATATCTTTACGTCCAGATCCAACAGCGAGATAGGTCTATAATTCCCCACCAAATCTGTTGGTTTCCCCGGCTTAGGTAATAAAATTATTCTTGCTTCAAAAAGAGATTTATCTTTGATTCCATGGAGGAACCAAAAGGTAAATAATTGTTTAATAACGGGGCTACTTCTATTTTAAATGATTTATAAAAAAAAGCCGTAAAACCATCTGGCCCCGGTGCCTTGTCAACCTTTAGTGAATCAATAGCTAATAGAACCTCTTCATTAGAGATGGGGATGTTAGAAATCGGCCTAGACTCTTGTGACAAATAAGGCAGTGGTATATCCGTCAAAAGGTTCTCATATTAGATAAGACCTGGGGGTGTCTGACACGGCTCATATATAGATCCTTATAATAAGTCACAAAAATCTGAAGGATATCCTTAGGATCAGTAACCAGATCATTTGAAACAGGGTGCTTCAGGGCGGCACCCATTTAGATTCAGCTCTTTGCTTTAATTGCCAGGCCAATAATTTCCCAGCCTTACTGCCTTGACCAATGTAAGCAGCTTTAATTCTACCCAAAGAACTCACCACTTTCTCCTTCATAGCACCCGATACCATGCTCTTAACGTGGATAGTTCCTGATCCTGAGCTCTGATCATACATCCTCATGTATATTCTCCAGTATTTTAATCCTATTTAAACAATCGGATAGCTTCTGGTTATATTTAGCTTTCCTACGAAGCAATCCTGATTAATTCCCCTCTCCACACCGTTTAAGGGCTGCCCATGATTGGTCCATATTCAAAACTGAACCCTCAGTTAAAACCGATCGATGTTCGCATAGGAGACAAATCTATCTAGTACATGACCATCTTTTAGTATATTATCATTTAAGGACCATGAATAAGACCTTTTTGGAATATAAGGAGGAGACCATACAAGCTGGACTAGAGAGTGGTCCGATATTACTCTAGGAAGCAACAATGCCTCCGTAACCTCTGGGATACACTGTTGACTCACCAGAAAATAGTCAATCCTGGAAAGGGTTTTATGAACTGGTGAAAAAAAAGTGTAGTCTCGGGTTAAGGGGTTAAGCAACCTCCACGGGTCCCTCAGCCCTAGAAATGAAGTACATTCATCCAAAGCATGCTGAGCTATAGAGGTCTTCAAATTCTTACTTGCAGACCTGTCCAGCCTATTTGACTGGACCAAGTTCAATCGCCTCCCAGTATAATCACCCTCTCTTTAAAGGAGATAAAATTTCTGCCAGATGAGCGAAAAAGGAGGGGACTCTGTATTGGGCCGTGATTGATCCCAGTACCAGACTCAATCCACCCAGAGTGCCAGAAACTATAACATATCTACCCTTCGGATCAGTAATTATATCTGATTGTACAAAAGGGACTCCTCGAGCAATCAAAATTGCCACACCCCGGCTAGATGAGGAATAGCCAGCCCCAAATACTTGACTAACCCACTTTTTCCTAAAATGAGAAAGATGACTCGAGAGCACGTGGGTTTCCTGTAAAAATACAACTGCCGGGTGATATCGAGCAAGGTGATTCAAAATTAAATGTTTTTGCAATTATCTTTCCCCTTTAATATTCCATGTAAGAAATTTTAAGCTAGAAAACATACACCCTAATAAACATCAAAAACGTAATATGGATAGCTGCCCCACCCCAGAAAAAGCCCTTGAAAACCCCATATGCTCCCCCCAACCACCCCGCCCCCTCAACCCAAATTAACCCTCTCAACACGGGCAACTTAACAACTACCCCTGGCCCAAAGCCAACTCCACATAAATTGGTTCATGATGCGCCATAGAGGCAGGGCTCCCTTCCCCCAAATTAAGTATCGATTTAACAATAGAAGGCATGCAAAATTGCCAGCTAGAAAAACTTCTGTACATAAGAGCCCCTCTCCCTCCCACAAAATTATGACCGCAGCTGCAAAACTGTATAACCCAGATAAATAAAACCTGATAGTCCAGAATAATCAGTCTTCCAGCGTCCTCTGTTGATCATAATGAGAAACTACGAATTCCCACAGCTGCATAAAACAATGCACAGTCCCATTCAATAATCATGAAGAAAGCGAAACAAGTCCCATGATTAAAACTGCAATGCTTGAGACTGGGTTTGAGACATGTGAAAAGCACAAATTATCAAACTGCAGACTAAATATCCATGACAACTGAAATATGTCCAGACATAACGTCCGGTTTGACAAATAGACACCGAAGGTTATCCTTATTCTGGCAGGAACTCAGCTTGGCCTAGGAACAAATCCGGAATCAGCCTTGAGCGAAGTCAAGGCCTCTTTGCACTCTCAAATCGCTTCACTCCATGTTTAGTAGAAACCTCCAATTTGGCTGGATACAATATACGGTGTCGAATACTGCAGCCCATAGCTTGGATGTAATGGAAAGGAGGCCCTGGCTTGCCTCATTTTCCAGGTTAGATCCGGTGCCAACCGAAGCTTTTTGCCCTCCCATTGCAGCGAAGATAATTTCCTCGTTTCACGGAGGATGTGCTCCCGGTCCAAATAATTAAGGAGCTTAAATATTATTGGCCTCGGAGGATCCGATGGCAAGGGTCTGGCTCTCAGGGCACGATGCCCCCTCTCTATCACATACTCCGGCCCGTTTGGCGAGGGCCCAGCTGTTTTTTTGAGAAACCTCTGTAGAAATAAAAGCATATTAGAGTCTTCCTCACCCTCAGGCAAACCCAGTAGCACTAAGTTATTCCATCGACTTCTATTTTCTAGGTCATCCATTCGATCCTCTAGTTTAGCAATGGATTTTTTACATTCAGTAGTAGTAGGCCTCAATTTTTCCATCGCCTTTTCCAGAGACGAGATCCAAGCCTCTGTGTCAGTAACGCGACGTGCCAACTGCATCAAGCGGGCTTAAATTCCATAGCGTCTTCTACAAGCTTGAATAAAGCTTCCTTAATTACAGCCAAATCGACATGAATCTTGCCGGATGAAACTCCCTCCTCGGTGTCTAGCGGAGAGGAGCTACTGGCGCGGTCGCTTCGCCTCCAATTCCTGCTCGTTTGACTGCATTACGGAGCACCAGTCCAAACAAGAATGAACTCGGAAACACAGCAGGGTTCTCTGAGGTAGGAGAGATTAGTTAAAAAAGGCGAAATGACCACTTTAAGCTGCCAAATTGCTGATCGGGATCGGCAGCCCACAACAGACACTGTTAATCCTCCATAGGCGTCACGTGATCCCGGTTTTTTAACTTCTTAAGACACTATCTGATAAGTACTGTCTCAGACATATGCCAGGTCTTCTGTGAACTTTCTAAGCTAAATATATAGCATCTGCAGGCATTTTTCACTATGCCTTTTGGGGAAAAAATATATTGAGCTACAGCACACACACACACTGTACACACCATCCTCAAGGCCACAACATTCGAAATAAATACTGCAATCTAATATGTTATAAAACAATAAAGACACTGTTTGTCAGTGAACACAGTGAAGTTCAGTTTACAGTAGATTTCCTTTAAATATTTCTTATCCCACATTTTGCATCCTGCATAGTGCAGGGGAGATGCTACATTTCATTGTCATAGGGGTCTTCATTTTACGCATTTTTGCACTGTATTTATTCAGGATGTCCCACATTAGCTGCAATACCTTGTTTTCAGTGGGGTCGTGATTTTACCATTTTTCTAATGTATTTATTCAGGGTAGCCTAGTCCAGATATAAAATAGTGTTTTCAGTGTGTTCTATTTTACACAATGCAGCATAATACTGTGTAGATGTAGAGTCCCACTGAAAATAAGATGCCATGTCTTCTGTGAACTACCCAGGCTAGATATATAGCAATCAGCAGGCATATGCTAGGAAAACACACTGTAAAAATGTGTAAAAGGAAGACCACACTGAAACTGTCTCTCAGCAGATGTGCATTGTGCAGATTCATTAGAAATAATGGGTAAAAACATCCCAAAAGCTCTCCATAGCCATATCGGCTCTGACCAGATTTTGTTTGATTAATCATATGAACATATCAGGGTTTTATTTAACTCTAAAAATTGATTAGCGTTTTGTTCATGAAAGTTCTAAAACATTGTGAAAATGCATAGCACTTGCCTCACTGTGTTTAACTTACATAACACTTCCAGAAAACCTATATAAATGCTGTCTGTACAGTTAGTATTGTCCCAAGAAAAAAACTGCTAATCAATTATTTAAAACCCTGCATATGAACATAGAGTGTGCCAGCAGAAACAGACCACTCAGTCTATCTAAGTCTGCTCGAGTGTGCAGCCAACACCCCTGGTTTGCAGCTGCCCCACCTCCCCCTTGTCATCCCACTGCCACCACCCACCTCCCCCACCCTCACTCTCCCTTTCCTGTCCCATGCCCTTTGAGTTCACAGATTTATATGACATCACCTATTCTGGTAGGGCATTTCATTTTTCTACCACCCTCTCTGTGAAATAGTGTTACCTCATTTCCTTCTTAAATCTTCCCCCCTCTATTCTTAGCCTATGTCCCCTGGTGACCATCCCCCTCCTTAACTTAAAGCCCCCTTCTGCCCCATCCTTACTGATACCCTCAGATACTTGAATGACTCAATCATGCCCCCCCCGTCCCTTCTATCCTCCAGGGTGTACATATTCAGGTCTCCCAGCCTGCTGTCATAGTGTCACCCCTCCGTTCGACATATCATCTTTGTTGCCCTCCTCTGCACCCTCTCCAGTAGCCTGATATCACGCTTTAGGTATTGCCTCCAAAACTGCACACAATACTCTAAGTGCAGCCTTACCAGCGACCTGTAGAGGGGCAAGATCACCTCTCTTCACCTGGACAAAAAAACCTTCGCTATGCACCCCAGCGTTTTGTTCACTTTTGCAGCTGCTCTGCTGGACTGGGCAGTGTTGTTCATGGTCCCTGTTATCATTACCCCTAGGTCCTTCTCCTCCTCAGTGATCCCCAGCTTAACCCTCCCCAGCCAGTATTCTCTCCTTGGGTTCTTCACTCAAAAGTGCATAACCTTACACTTCTTTGCATTGAACCCCAGCTGCCACCTCACTGACCCCCCCTCCTCTAGCTTGCATAGGTCCCCCTGCAGCTGCTTCCATCC
This sequence comes from Neoceratodus forsteri, assembly GCA_016271365.2. NCBI lineage: Eukaryota > Metazoa > Chordata > Ceratodontiformes > Ceratodontidae > Neoceratodus > Neoceratodus forsteri. The sequence continues at coordinate 209,646,276 of CM028138.1, forward strand.
CTCCTCCCCATCCACCACTGCTCTGATTTTGGTGTCATCAGCTAACAGACTTACCTTGCTCACCACCCCATGTGTAATGTCCGACATGAAGAGCCCAAACAATACTGGCCCCAACACAGAGCCCTGTAGCACCCCAATCATCACTGGCCTGGGAGTTGAGAGCTCCCCTCTCACCACCACCACCACCACTTGCAGCCTGCCACTCAGCCAGCTTGTAATCCAGTTCATCATTTTGGCCCCTACCCCTACACCAGTTAGCTTCCCCACAAGCCACCCATAAGGCACCGAATCGAAGGCCTTGCTGAACTCCAAGTTAAGAACATCCCCCGCATGATCCTTATTCAGCTCACCTGTCACCCAGTCATACTATTGTATGAGGTTGGTTTGACAAGACTTCCCTGAAACAAATCCATGCTGCCTCACATCCTGGAGGCCATTGTCCTCCAGGTACGACACCAGACTTTCCTTTAGTATCGTTTTCATGAGTTTTCACACTATTAAGGTGAGACTTACTGGACTATAGTTACCCAGTTCATCCCTTGGCCTGCTCTTGTGTAATGGTACTACATGTGCCATTCTCCAGTCCAGTGGCACACATCCTGACTCCAGTGAGGTGCTGTACAGCTCCGCCAACACCTCCGCCATCTCCCTGGGGTGGATACCATCTGGCTCTGGTGCCTTGTCTACCTTCAGTGCCCTCAGTTCCTCTAGGACTCTACTTGCCTCAATTCTTCCATCTGTCTCCTCCTCCTCTCACCACCCTCCCAGCCCATGCTGGTAGCTGCCCCCTTCTTTTCTTCCTTGAACACTGAGCAAAAGTATTCATTCAGTGCTTCTGCATGCTCCTCCCCCTTTTCAGTCCACTCCACACCCCTTTTTATCCTCACTATTGTCTCCTTGCACTTCCTTTTCTCCCTGATGTACCTGAAAAATTCTCTCCCCCCCTCTATTAATTCCCTGTTCTAATCTCAGCTCCCTCTGGGCCTTGGCTTCCTTCACTTTTCTGGTCACCTCCCTGGACCATCTTGCATAATCCTGCAAGTCCACTTCTTTCCCCGTCCTCCGAAACCTCTGGTGCTCCACTCATTTTGCCCTCATCACCTCCACAACCTCGCTGTTCAACCAGCATGGTTTTCTTGCTCTGCTCCTCTAACTCTGTGCCTTGGTGCAGGCTTCTGTTGCCTCTGTAACCCCCATTTTATAATATCCCATTTCTGCTCCACATCCATTTCCTGCCTTATGCCCTCCAGTTTCCCTTTCAGTACTTCCTGCATCCTCCCAAAGTCCACCCCGCTGAAGTTTACCACCCGAGTAACTGATTTCTCTGGCTCCCCGCACAACGTGATATTAAATCACATCATTTGGTGATTGCTGTCGGCTAGTGGGTCCTCTACATTTATTTCCCTCACTGCCTCCCCATTCGACAATACTAGATCTAAAGTGTTCTTTAGCCTAGTAGGTACAGTAACCAACTGTGTCAGGAGACCTTCCTGGATCGTGTCCAGAAGCACTTGCTTCCTAGCACTGGAGGTAACCGGAATGCTCCAGTCAACCCCAGCAAGTTGAAATCCCCCACGATGACCACCTTCCCTTTTCTACATGCCTTTTTGATTTGTCCCGCTAACTCCCTGTCAAGCTCCTTAGACTGGGATGGCAACCTGTATATCACCCAAAACTTCAATTTCCTACCCTTTGAGTCTAGGAGCTGCAGCCAGATTGCCTCTGTTCTCCTTTCTTCTCCGTCATCCCTTGTGCATTTGATCCCATCCCTCACATAGACTGCCACCCCACACCCTCCCCTCCTTACGGTCCTTCCTGTATAATTTGTATCCTGGGATTGCCAGATCCCAGTCCTGGTGCTCAGTTGCCCACATTTCTGTGACAGCTGCAATATCCACCCTCCACGCTGCTAAGAGTGCCTGTAGCTCAGCGGATTTGTTCCCCTAGGCTTCTTGCATTCAATGAGACCACCCTCCATAATGCCACCTTCCATTCACTAGCCTCCATCTCCTCCCTTCTACTCCCTCCTTTTTTGGCCACCCCGAGTCCTTCCCTGCTAGCCTGGGGGGGTAGGTTTCACTTATGTCCAACTGACAAATAACAATGTTTGGCAGATCAAGGCAAACTTGTCTGCTGTTTGGTGAACTTTACAGTGTTCAACCACCAAAGTTTGTGCAGTTGAACTTTGGGGGGTTTGCACAGCCCTAGACATAACTCTCTGAACTGCACCTTGGAGATTCGAGACTGAGAACAGGTTCAGGCTTCCCACTCCAAGACTGTCAGGGCTTCTCAGCATCTGTACAAAATGTAACATTTACCAGGCCACATACTTACAACCGATGGTAATTTCTACAGGAGACTGCTGACGTACGGTCCCATCCTTGTTCACTGACTCCAATACTGAGGGTACTTCATCTTTCACAATCAATGTCACATAGTTTTCTGGGACTGGAAATTCTGCTACTGTTAAAGGAGATAGTACATAGATAGCCCTTGTACAGGTCTCTAGTAAGGCCTCATGTTGAGTGTGGGATTCAGCACTGGTACCTACACCTCAAAAATGACATTAACCTGCTGGAAAAGGTCTAGAGGAGGGCTACAAAGATGATAGAAGTTCAGCAGGGTAAGGTGTATGAGGAGAGGTTGATGGCACTGAACATGTACTCACTGGAAGACAGCAGAGAGAGACAGAGAGGGGACATGATTGGAACCTTCAAATACTTGAAAGGGATAAATTAGGTGGATAAGAAGAGACTCTTTAAACTGAGTGGCAACCGTAACATGAGGGGGCACAGTCTTAAGCTGGAGGGTGGAAGGTTTAGGAAAGAGGTCAGGGAGCACTTCTTCACAAAGAGGGTGGTGGACACTTGGAATACGCTGCCAGAAGAGGTGATCTTGTTGAAGACAGTGGGCAGCTTTAAGAGACGCTGGGATAAGCATAGGGGGAATGTAAGGATCGTGGGTAAGGAGGATGGGATGTGTGGGAAGGGAGGGCAGGGACAGTAACTCGTGCTGTATACCCTGCAATACGAGCAGACTAGATAGACGAAATAGCCTTCTTCTGCTGGGTTCTTCATATGTTCGGATGTTCGTATGATATGAAATGATTCTAAGGTATTTGCAACTATTACACGAATCATGAGTAACGAGCAGTGGCCTCAGTAGGTGTTTTTCATTCTTGCAGAACTGTAAAATGCATATTTACATGGTGCCCTATCAATGTTGAAACCTTATTGGTTTGCCAGACTTTTTTTTTTTTTTTTTAATTGGGAGGTAGCACGTGCCAAGCCATGAAATGGCACGTCACTGACTCCAATTTCAGACAGTTTAAGTGTGCATGCAGGGGTAGTAGCCGTTTAAACAGCAGCTTCATGAAATCACTTTCTTGCTGGCTTATATCAGTAACTCCAGAGGGAACACAACTATCACAGTTCAGCAACCGGCTCACTACGTACCCCCCCACCTCCACGCCAACACTTAGTTGGTAGCTTCTGAATCAGGATACCCTCTTGCTGTATTTTAACCCGCCCCCACCCTTTTTTTCAGGGTTTACCTTCTCTTGCAGAAGTCTCTGAAATGTACTCCGAGCAAAGAAGATACAAGGGGGATATGATAGAAACCTTCAAATACATAAAGGGCATAAAAAAGGTACAAGCAGAAAACCTCTTTCACAGAAACGAGGCCACGTGAACGAGGGGGCACAGTTTGAGAGGCTAAGTTTAAAACCAACATTCGTAAGCTCTACTTCACAGAGAGGGTGTTGGGCTCTTGGAATAGCTTATCACCAGAGGTTGAGGAGGCCAAAACAGTCACTGCTTTCAAGCTAGCATTGGACAAGTACTGCAGTAATCTTGGAAGAAGAACCGAATAGGGGGGTAGGCAATCTGGACAGACTAGATGGATCATACAGTCCTCTTCTGCCAACGTGTTCTTATGATACTCATACAACCCTTTGTACTGCCACTTTGTAGTCCAGGTTTGAGAACGGACTAAGGCCCTCCCCACTGGGCACTATAATTATACATTCATCACATCCACCTGGAGTCCCAGTTTTGAGAACAGATTTAAGTTTCTCCCTCTGGAATCACCTTGGCTGCTCAGCATCTATCCGACATATTTATTTATTTATTAGAAAAGCTGGATTTACAACCTTTGAGACATGGACTCATTTACAAGGGCACCTCGTCGCGAGGGGGCAGAGTTACATAGTGTGGTTACAACAGTGAGAACAGTACAGGTGCAGAACATTAAACATAGAGTGCTCATAGGTTACATAATAATGTTACTTATAATAGGTTACAGTCATATGTACCAGGTACCCAAGGGTTACATTGGGGTACAGCCCTGGACATACCTAGATAATACCAGGAGAGGGTGGAGGTAGGGATGTGGAGTGGGGTGGGAGGGAGGAGAGGAGAGGATAGGCTGTCCGGAGGACGTTGTCAAGTCAGGGAGGTCTGACAGGAGGATCCCACAGTAGGATTAATTAGGTGCATCTACAGCAACGAGCATCAAGGAGATGGTTCCAGAGGGCAATTTTGAAAGGACCAATTTTGGCAATATAACATTTACAAGGCCATCTACTTACTGTTGATGGTCCTTTCTTCAGGAGGCTGCTGGTGTAAGGTTGCATTCCTGTTCTCTGACACCAGTACTGAGGGCTCTTCATCTTTCACAAACACTGTCACATAGGTTTCTAGGACTGGAAATTCTACTTCTGTTCAGAGGAGAAAGGAAAATCAGAGATAAGGGCACAGCCACTTTGAATTAGCCCTCTGATACAGACATAACCAACTGCACTGCAACCAGGAAGATCAATTTGAGAATTGGCTCAGGTTTCCCACAATAATACCAGTGAGACAAACATAACCCCCTGCACTGCCATCTGGGAGCCTTAGGTTTGAAAATGGAGTCAGGTTATTCACCCTGGTATTATTTATTTTAGTTATTTTTATGTAAAACTTGGTGACTGGGAAAGGCACACGGAGCCAGGGTTCGTTTCCAGGTGCAACCCGGGGCACAAGGAACACCGGAAATTAGACAAAATTTACAAACACTTACGGCATTCGAGTAGGCAGAATAAGTACACTGTAATCAATACAGGCAAGACAGATAAACGAGCCATATATTTGTGCATTAAGATAAAGCATAGCTGGCATAATCACAGCATATACACAGTATACAAAACCACAAAAAATGGAAAAAAAATTGGAGTTCTAAATTAATACCTATGGAAAGTAATAGAAATAGTAAACGAGTTAGAGTAAGGACCCTGCCAGTTAAAGTAATTCCATGGGTCCTTAACCTAGGCTTGAAAGAGCTTAGCTCAGGGTAGCTGAGGTTGTTCACATGCAGTGTACACACTGGGGAGATGAAAGGAGTCAGAAGAGTCTTTTGACTAAAAATATAGAAGAGGATAGGTGAAGGTTGGTGGCAAGCTTATTCAACAGTAAGGGCACTCTATAGAAGAAGGCAGAATGGCCGGCTGCCAATAGGGGGCATGGGATAGCAAAAGTGCATGGGCCTCAGGGTCATAGGGAGTATGCAGAAGTGGAGGCTTGGAAGAGAGATTTGGGGGGGTCCAAACCAGAATTTGTTGATAAAGGAGGCGAAGTGAACCATCCTTCTATGGGACAGTGGGGCGAGTGAGAAAGCAAAAAGCAGAGGGCAGTGGTGAGTGAGGGGGGCAGCATTAGCAAACTGGCAGAACAAATTAAAGAGAAAATCAAGTTTAGAGAGGGATGTGACAGGGGTTGAGCTTTAGACAATGTCTGTGTAATCAAGGACCGGCACGATAATTTTAGTTACAAGTTCCTGATGGGTGGGGAGTGAGAAATTATCCTTGTGCCAGTATAGGACTGCAAGTTTTGGGTGGAGCTTAGAGCAAGTGGCATCAATGTGTGTAGAGAAGACTACGTGGTTGTCAGCCAGACCCCTAAGTAGTAAAAGGCTATGACGGATTCTAGGGGTGCTCCATCCAGAGAAGTGAAAACTGGGGCAGACTGGAGGGAAGACAATTTTTGCCTGATGCCAAAAGTCATGGTAACAGGTTTTTTTTCTGCATTAAGTTTTAACTGGTTTGACTGGAACCAAAATTGCACACTAAAGAAGTCCTGTTGAAGGGGGGGAATTGTACACTGAAAGAGGAGGTACCAGATGTGAAGATGACAGTATTGTTGGCGTACATATGTATGTGGGAGGAATTACATGTGAAAGGAAGGTCATTAATAGATAGGGAGAATAGGATGGGGCCACGTATAGAACCGTGAGGGACTCCGGATAGGATAGGAATAGGGGTGAACACTACGTTGCCTATTTTGACTGAATGCTGCCTATCTTGTAGATAGAAGCAGAACCAGTTAACTGTTGAGGCTGCTACACCAGCACAGCTCAGTTTGTGCAGGAGGAGGGGGTGGGAAACAGAATCAAAGGCCTTGGCCAGGTCTATGAATATAGCAGCAGTTATGTGGTCTGGTCAATAGCTGAGAAAATGGAGTCTGTAACAAGGAGGAGATGGCGGAATGCCACTTTCTGAAGCTAGACTGTACAGGTGAGAGAATGTTATTGGCGGAAAGGTATCATAGGCGAATTTAGAGGGGAGCTAAGGGTGCTATAGCTCCCCCATCACGGAGCTCCTCTATTAGTAACACACTGTGCTGTGTTCTTAATCAGTATGCACGAATGCCTCCATGAAAGCTGCCTGAGCCAAATGGGTCTCATTTGTCTTCCAGCAGAGCTGGCCTTAGCTAGGTGCAAACTGTGCCCCTGCACCTTGGGGGCCCATGCTTTTCTCTTGAGGAAAAAAATATAATTTAAAACATTTAAAAATGCCTAAATGTTGTTAGAGATGAAAATGTTTACCAGCAAATGAAAGTGGAAGACAACTGGCTGTTACTGTTACAAAAGGTGGGGGCAGCTTTGCTGCAGTGGGAAAGATTAGGTTAAGTAAGTGCTAATGGTGTGAATGGCCATACTTTACACGTCGCAGGTTGACTGCTTTCACAAACAAAGGGTTATTGACAAGAGAACTTGCTTGTAACCTGGACATGTAGGAGAAACAATGAATGATATGACAAAATATGTTTCAAAAGTATGTGAGCACTCAAAATAGCTCAAAAACCTGACCTGCACAGAGCAAAACCAGATTTCCTGACAGGAACCCTGAAAACTTGATCACCAGATAAAAAAAAAGCTGACAGGTGGGAACCTTACTGGTGTCCCACGATAATCCTCTCTATTCTCTCTCACTCACACCTCCAGAAAATGTAAGATGTTTAACTTGTTTGCAAATCAGAGTATCTGAGGTGTGAGTGTCCAGTGATGATGTCCCTGTCGTTACAAAAATGAATACGGCAGCAGTACCAAACTTACTTAAGTTCTTGCTCCAGGCTCAGTCAGATTAATTTCCAGTGGTGGTCAAATAATGCAATGCAGTCAATGGCACTAATTAAAAGATGCTGGTTAAACTAGTAGACCTGGTACTGCTTTAGTAATTCAGAACAGGAGGGTTAGTTAGGTGTAAATGTTAGATGTGGGGGGCCCACAGGGAATGGAGTGGTGGGGCCCAGCAAGGGGGCTGCACAGGGGCCCAGAATGGTTAAGGCCGGCTCTGTCTTCCAGTGCCCTGGTAGTGCAGTAAACAACCACCCCACCTGCATTACATAGCTGATCCCACCCCACTCCCCAGAAATTCTGGTCTCTAGCATGAATTTCTTACTAACGTCATCCTGCGCCATGTGGTCTGGTCCCAGCACTGCGGCAGCAGCTGGTCTTGCCTTGGTGAGCCTGGAGCATTCATTCTCCACTTTTTCAGGCTTGGTGCAGCTCCTTTGTTCATCTGCAGAGGGGGGTACAACTGCAGCAAAATGGAGTGGACCTTAACAATACAGATCTCAACCAGGTCACCTGGTGCTCACTGCTCTTGATTTGCTGTTGCATCCAGTAGTGGATGTGGCTAGTAAGGGGCTCCTTCTTTAAATGTCTGGGCTGCCAAAACAAGAGTGAGTTGTAATTCATTAACTCAGAAGATTAATGTTGGAGCAAGAGAGGAGCGAGTGTGCTGCTGAGGAGGAGACAGAGACAGAGTGGAGCCCACAGGTGAAAAGCAAAACCCGAGGCTTCAGGCGGCAGCAGTCCAGTAACGCGGGGTAGGTGTGGCCTGGGTAAATCGGTGCAAGGAGTTAGAGTGAGGTTCAGGTCATCTTCAGGTAGTTGAAAGCTCTGCTTATTAGGAGTCATGGGGTCAGTGTGTGCTGTCTAGAGAGAGAAAGTTTGGCGGCCAGGTGACCAGAGACAGTACTCAACTAGGGGCACATAGACTTCAGCCTGCTGAAAATGGAACAAGTCTTCATTTAATCCGGTACTTCTTGCTTTAAAAAAAAAAGACTTTCACAGTCATAAACTGTGGTGGGTGGGGGTCAGCTGCTGGGATGGGACAGGACATTAGTGTTCCATCAAACCGGGTGTGTAATAAATGTAGTACTAGTGTTATTAATTTCTAGTATGGGGAGCTTAAATTCATGACATTAAAATTGTTTAAGGTCACTGCTAGTTTTATCCTATATGGCAAATTGATTCTGGTGTGGATTTGCAGGAGAGGGAGCTGGAGAGTAGTGCCCCCCTGTAGCTTGCTAGGAATGGTACAAAACTAATGCTGGGGCAGGTCTGGTCTCAGCGACAACATGAAGACAGGAGAGGCAGAAACTGGTATGAGACCTCTGAACTGAGCTAAAAACTTCAGCATGTACTGTATGTCTAATCAGTGTGGTCGTTTCAGTCATGGTAGTACAGTGTGAATTGAGCACAGAGAGAATTAATAGACATGGGGGCTTTGAAAGCATTCTGTTGTATATTATGGCATGTGCAGGAGTTTCTGCATGTTTGGAGAGCAAAATTGGCAACATAAGTCATAAGACCTTGTTTGGTACATTGACACAGGCAGTTATAAAACTGGAAAAAAGTGATAAGAATCAAATATTTAGTTTATGTAGTTCTATGTGTTGAATTGGGGGGGTGCAAGTTGTGATGCACCCAAGCAAGTGCTGTTACTAATAAAAAAACTGCATTTTTATATTTGTTTAAAAACTGTTTTTCTGTCTGCTTACTGACTGCTTGGGCCTACCATAAAAATGAGATGCCTTATACCATGGGGTTATCCCAGTAAAGGACATTTTAAAACAATAAAAATATTTTATTTAAAAAATGTTTTTTTTTTTGGAATAAATTGTTCTATAGAATAAAATATGTTTTGCAAAAATAGCAAACATACTTGAAATGATATTTTCAGAAAATAGATAGCAAAGTGCCTTTATTCCCATATTTCTATAGTTATTGTATTATTTTTTTTTTACTGAGATAAGGTTGGGGATACGTTAATCTGTACTGCAGGACAAACTGCGATGGGTTGGCTTTATGGTAATGTTATAATGTGCTTGAATGAGTGACATTTGTGAACTTGTTTACTTGGATTGCCATTTAATTTGTCTGCATCACTAAGTCTCTTTCAATTGTTCTCATTTTTATGTGTTTAGGATGTGCTGCTAACCAGCTGCAGTCTTTTGGTGTTTTGTTTTTGGGGTGGGAGGGTATTTTGGGCAACATACTGTCATGTGGACTGTGGGGACTCTGGGGATGGTGCTAGGGTGCAACTAACAAAGCATGGGGATGGAGGAAATCAGTATAAATTGCATTAGAAATCCCCTCCAATGCACCAAGATGTAAAAAAGTTTCTGGGGGCCTAGGCGGCCTGCCAGACCCCCAGCCTTTTATTTTTATTTTTTATCTGACTTGAGCACCCCCATCTATAGGACTTCTGGATATGTCCCTGTACTCAGCCTTGAGTGAATAAGGGACTCCTGAAGCTTGGCTAGAGATGGGAGGAGTGAGATGGGCCTGTAATTCCCAGGAGTGGAGGGGGTCACTACTCTTGTGGAGGAGAAGCACATTTGCAAATTTCCAGGCTTTTAGGATGGATGAGATTGGGAGTGATAGGTTAATGATGTGGGCCAAAGGGGAAGCAATGGCTGGGGCAGATATGATAAGGAGCCTGGGGCAGAGGCCATCAGGGCTAGTTTGGCTGGGTCAAGAGAAATGAGGGCATTGAGGGGGAGGTGGAAGTCATCAAGGTCGAGGGAGAGGCAGGAGGGATAGTGGAGGGATAAATCTGATATAGCGCAGGTGTCGAAAACTTTGTTGAATATCTCTGCTACTGTGGAGGGGTCTGAGACAGAGGAGCCATCAATTTTGAGGACTGATGAAGCAAGTTGTATAGGAGGATCACGGAGGGAGCAAATAACTTTCCAGAAAGAAATGGGAGTGAGATGTTCATGCAGTAAATGTGATTTGAAATAATTGGCCTTGGAGAGGCAGATGGCTTTGGTGCATTTGTTTCTAAGTGTTTTAAGGGTTTACAGGTTGGCTGGGGATGATGAGGATTTATATTGTGACCATGCTTTGTCCCTGGATCTGCAGAAGATTAGATGTTATCCAAGGGTGATAGTGACATTTGACACTGGATTTTTTTATTGGGGCATGGCAATCCCAGATATGCAACGTGCACTAATGAAGAAGTATAGGGCCTAGCCAACATTGGGGGCGGTGAAAACTGACAGCCAGTCTGCAGTATAGAAGTCCTGGAGTAGGGCTCCAGTGTCCACGTTGTGCAGTACTTAGGGATGTAGTGCGAGACATGTATTTTTCTACCACAATAGGTGATACAGTGATCACTGAGAGCATCAGAGAAGATGCCTGAAGCAGTGATCCTGTAGAGTTGAGAGGAGAGCATTCAGTCTAGTAGGGAGAAGTTTTGGGAGTGAAGATTCAGACGAGTTGGTTCGAGGATTAGCTGGGTGAGGTTGAGGATCTCAATCCTGATGTGGGTGGGCTTAGAGGCAGGAGAGAGCCACTCAAGATTGAAATACTCTAGGAGTATCAATTCACCATTAGCGCATGTGTACAGTATTATACCAATGACAAAGTCCCATAGCAGAGACGTTGATTCTTACATTGCTGACACTGCAGGTCAGTACTGGGAGAGCTGTTACTACACTATTAGAGTTTGTGTTTAAGCCCCACAGTGTAAACCTGGGCTCAAACATCACACACGCTGCAGGGCAGCACTCTGGGAGGGATTTCTGTACTATTAGAGTTTGGTTTAAGTCCCACAGTGTAACCTTGGGCTCATACATCACTGACACTGCAGGGTAGTACTGGGGGAGGTGTTACTGCACTATTAGAGTTTGTGTTTAAGCCCCACAGTGTAACCTTGGGCTCATCCACCACTGACAGTGCAGGGCAGTACTGGGGAGGTGTTTATGCACTATTCGAGGTAGTGTTTAAGCCCCACAATGTAACCTTGGGTTCATCCATCACAGACAGGAGTCATTGTCAAGTGTGGAGAGATCAAGGGCCAATTCAGAAACAGAAGCAGCTGTGAGTGTTGGCTCCGAAGGGTGGTTTTGAAATTGGAGATTGTGGAAGCATTGGAGATGGGAGCAGGGAGAGAGTTAAACCAGGATGTCGCTCGGTAGCAAAACGACCTCTGACCATGGGTGGTCCTGGATCTGGGGACCAGTAAAGTGGTCTTGTTGGAGGTTCAGGTTGCGATAGTGGGTTGGGTGTGGCGGATGGAGGCTGTCACCCCGGGAGGGGATAGCCCAAGTAGAGTTTTTTTTGTGAGGAGGCAGGTTTGATAACGTAGCCATTCATCTAGGTTTAGCAGTTATGCCTCGTCATAGAGTTGACAAGTATGTGTGAGCCTGGGGGCACCAGTAATCAGCCTGCAGGCCTTATTTAGGGTGAGCCGAATTTTATTGAGGGCGGTAGTGTCAGCAGCACCATAGACTGGCAGGCCATAGTCAACAAGGGACAGTACAGAAGATGCAACTGCAAGTCGGAGGCCTTCAGGAAGGAGGCAGTTTTTATGGTGGTAGAGCATGCCAAGCCATGTATTAGTGGCGGATGCTAGGGCATCAATGTGGGTGTGGTAGGTGAGGGCTGAGTCAAAAAAAACACCAAGGTATTTGTAGAAGCAGACTTGTTCAAGCGGTTGTTTGGTACTAGGGAGGATATGGAGGGGGAAGTTGCAGGCTTCGTTTTGGGGGTGGGTAAAAGGCATAGTTTTGGTTTTATTGAGATTAATGACGAGTCTGCACTCTTTAAACCAGGCTTCGGCATCGTTGTAGGATTGTTGTAGAGTATCCTGGAGGGAGATGGGATTACGATGGGTGGCATAAATGACAGCATCATCTGCATACATAAGAATTTTGCCAGAGCATGCACTGGGCAGGGTTTTAAGATAGAGTGAGAAGAGTAGGGGGCCCAGGATGGAGCCCTGGGGTACCCAGAGTGGATGGGACAAGTTTTGGAGAGTGTTCCATTCATTTTTACACATTGGGAGTGGGTGGATACATAGCTTGTGCACCAGTCGAGAGGGCCAGCAGAGAAACCCATGTGGCATAGGGCATCCAGCAGAAGAGGGTGGGAGACAGTATCGAAGGCCTTTGAGAGGTCAACGTACACTGCACCAGCTATGGAGCTGGCATCCAGGGAGGAGTGTAGGAAATTGGAGAATTCGGCTAGTGCAGTGCCGGTACTGTGACCAGCATGGAAGCCATGCTGCTCTGGGCATAAGATGTTATACTGAGTAAGGTATTCAGTGATTTGAATAGCCACAATTTTTTCCAATGCTTTGGAAAGGGGGGGATGGAGATCGGTCGGTAGTTCCCGGCGGAGGACCTGTCGCCCCCTTTATGAATGGGTGTGATTATGGCTGTTTTCCATGCTGTGGGGAATTACCCCAGGCAGAGGGATCGGTTGAGTAGGCTGTTGAACGGGGCAAGGACTTCATCCAGCACCAGCAGAAGAATACTGGGGTCCAAGGAATCGTTACTGAGACTATTGCTTCTTAAAGCTTTAATTAGGAGTGGTCTGGCTTCCTGGGCAGATACCCTACGTAGGTGGAAGCTGGGGCCTTGGAGGTCAGGGGGAGGTAGAGTGGGGGAAGGGTCAAAGAAATTACTGGGGAGGACACAGCTAAGGTCAGTAAAGGAAGTGTTAAGGTAGTTAGCTATGCAGGCAGGGTCGGTGGAGGTAGAGCCGTCAATAGTGAGCTGGGATGGGGGAGGAGTGTGTTTTCCCATTTAGTTGTTTAACATTGTCCCAGAAAGTCCTGGCACACCCCAGGAGGAGGAGGTGAGGGTGGCCTGGTAATGGTCTGCCTTGGCTTTACGGATGGCCCAAGTGCACTTGTTCCATGCAGCATTGTAGGCCTGCCTATCGGCCATCAGGCCAGTCTCAGTGGCAAGGTGCCAGAGGTTATCCCTAATACTGAGCATTTGTAGTAGGGTAGGGGTAACCCAGGGTGCATTACATCTTTTGGATCAGATTCCATGAGGGGTGCTAAGAGGTCACAGGCCTTGTTGAAGGTTTGGGAGAAGATGGTGAGGGCAGTGTCTGTGTCAGGTGCATGATGAATGGGGGACCAATTAATCTGGGTGAGAAATTGTTTGAGTTTTAATAGCCCACCAGGTTGGAAGCACCTGCAGAGTGTGGTCAGGGCTGTGGGTTTGGGAGTGGGGGCCGCCCACAGGAATAGGATAGGGGAGTGGTCACTTAGTGAGTCTGGGAGGATCTGGATGGTATGAATTTTTTGGGGGCGGTTGGTGATAATGACATCCAGAAGGGTACTGGTTTCTCTCTTTGGGCTTACTCTAGTGGGCTGGGAAATGAGTTGTGTCAGGTCTAGGGCAGTGAAAGCGTCTCGGCTAGTGGAGGAGGAGGCGCTGAGCCAGTTCACGTTTAGGTCCCCCACTAGGATTTATTCCGCCTTGTGGTGGAGGGTGGCAAAGTATTCTGTTAAGGATATCAGCACCAGGTTCTGGTTCTTTGGGGGAACATAGGCAGTGGTGATATATAGAGGGCCCTTGGAGGGGTCAGGAGCAAGTTTGAGTGTAAGGGCCTGGGCCCCATTTACAAGAGCAGTGGCAGGGAGCGCTTGTCCGTTAATTGTGTCCCTGTTATAGATTGTACAGCCACCCCCACGTTTGCCTACTCGGTCCTCCTAGTATAAGGTATAGCCTGGGAGGGAGACAAAGGAGTCAGGGGTTGATTTGGACAGCCATGTTTCAGCCAGGGGTATGATGTCTGGTTGATGTAGCAAGGCCCAGCACTGGAGGGCATCAGATTTTTTCATTAGGCTGCATATGTTCATGGAGGCTATGCGGAGACCAGTGTACCCAGCTGGTGGGCTGGAGGGGGCTGGGCCTGGGTTTGGATGTATATTACCTGATAGGGGGTAGTAGGAAGACTAAGGCTCTAACCAGGAGGTGGTAGTATGTCAACTTCGGGGGAGTGTGCAGGGATGGGGAGGAGGCCATAGGGGAACAAGGAATGGGCAGGGTTTGAAGGGTTGGGAGGGCAAGGACGAGTAGCGACCATGGGGAGGCAGGATAGGCAGTGGAGGGGCTTGCAGGGGGTGGGTACCACGGGCCCAGGTACATGGTCAGTGTAGGGTAGGATCAGCCTACGTCACTGAGAGTTGTGGGTGCTGGTACAAGTGGGCCAGGGAAGATGTCTGGCTGATGGGATGTGGGTACTACCATGTAAATGAGGGGGAGACATTTGAGGAGGAGGTGTACAGACATAGTGCCTAAGGTAGCAGCAGGGCGGAGAGGTTCAAGTATCTTGGCTGTCCCTCAGAAAGCATAGATACCACTTTGGAGTAGTGGTAGTGTCACGGACTCTGGTGGACAGGGTACAAGATTCAAGGCCCAGGCAGGGCAGTTGAGCTAGGATCTGGGTGAGAGCAGGGATCCAGGGTATGGGGGACTTAAAACGGGCTGGGTTTGGGCCACAAATCAGGGTGGAAATAGCGACTCCTAGTGGTCACTGGGGGGTTAATGTCAGGCTAGGTATGGGTCCGGTGGTAAGGCAGGGGGTCAGTATGTAGGGCTAGCTAGAAGGCTGGGTGCGGCGGTGAGGCATGGGCAGAGGTAGTGGCAGAGATGAGTGGGGGGAGAGGAGTCGCGTAAGTGGATAGAGGGGTTCCAGGAAGTAGGAGGAGGAGGAAATACAGGTGGAGAGACAGAGATGAAATAGTCTGAGTGGCTAGTAGGTATAACCTGCAAATGGAAAAGTGGGGACTTAGTAGAATGACAAACAGGATATGATGTCACAGGAGAGTGCCTATAGAGGAAATGCTGAGCCAGGGTGAGCAGTCAACGTGCACAGCGCGTCGACGGGCTAATCCCCCCTTGCAAGGGTGCTGCTACAGGAGGTCGTGTATTACCTCTTTGGCACCTGAGTAGCTTTCTGCTCCAGGAAGGAGCTCTGCATGTGGGCTGGGAGTGTTCTGGTGACTGGTGACTGTGGGTCACACTTGACCCAGCTAATGGCAAAGCAATCCGCAGAGGGGTGATCTACAGGCCTCCAAGTACAGAGGGAAGACCTGGATAGGGACCTAGGGGATCAAATACATGCAATGTCAGCAAACGGAGAGGTACTACTGCTGTGGGATTTCAATATCCCAGACTTGGACTGGACCATCCTAACAGCAGCTTCAGCCAGGAGCCGAGACATTCTGGATACCATAGAGGTGGCATGCCTAAGACAGTTAGTGGCTGATCCCACCAGACAGGGCAATTCTGGACCTGGTATGAACATATGAAATTTGCCAGCAGATAAAGGCCTAGCAGTCTATCAAGTCTGCTCGAATGTGCAGCTAGCACCCCTTATTCTGCAGCTGCCCCTCCCTTCCACCCTTCCCCTTCATTGACCCTCCCCCTTGTCCTGTCCTATCCCCTTTTGAAGCAGTCCACTGTTCTCTACTGGATACCACTTCTGCAGGTAACGCATTCTACCCAGCCACCACCCTCTCTGTAAAAAAGTGTCCCCTCATCTCCCTCCTGAACCTTCCTCCCTCCCTCCAGTCTCATATCATGGCCCCTGGTGTCCCTCCCTTCCCTTACTTTGAACAGCTCCTCTGTACCCGTCTTGTTTATTCCTTTCATGTACTTAAAGGTTTCAATCATGTACCCCCTGTCTCTCCTCTCCTCCAGTGAGTACATGTTCAAGTCCCTCAGCCTCCTCTCATATGATAAGTCCCCCAGCCCCTTGATCATCTTTGTCGCCCTACACTGCACCTCCTCCAGTAACTTAATGTCCCTCTTCAGATACGGGCGCCAGTACTGCACGGAGTACTCCAGGTGCGGTCTAACTAATGACCTATACAGTGGCAGAATCACCTACTCGAGGATTTACCCCTTTCAATACAACCCAGCATTTTGTTGGCCTTTGCAGCTGCCTTCCTACATTGTGCCAAGTTGTTCATTGACCCTGTAATGAGCACCCCCAGATCCTTCTCCTCCTCTTTCTGGGCTAGCTGCACTCCCCTAGCTGGTAACTCCTCCTTGGGTTCTTCATCCCAAAATGCAGCACCTTGCACATTTTGGCATTAAACCCCAGTTGCCAGGTGTCTGACCAGGTTTCAAGCTTTGCCAGATCATCCTGCAACCCCTGCCATCCCACTAGGTCATCCACCACCGCTCCAACCTTGGTATCATCAGTGAACAGACTGATCTTGCTCTTGATGTCTAATGATACGTCTGCAATGAATATCCCAAACAACACTGGTTCCCAACACCGAGCCCTGTGGAACACCGCTCATCACTACCCTTGGGTGTACTTACCAATGGATACAGAACAGCAGATTTACAAGTGAAAGGTCAGCTGGGGTCCAGCGACCATTACATGGTTTGGTTTAGCATACAGACAGGGACTCTGTCTAGCCGGTAAAGGCCCTGGATTTTAGGAGGGCAGATTTTGCTGAAATGGGGAGACATATCTGATAAATAAGCTTGAGCATACAGGGGTAGGGAGGGAAGTGGTATCATGGGTGAGTAGCTGGCTAGATCAGAGAACTCAGACAGTCATGATAAATGGAGCAACATCAGGGGACAGGAAGGTGACCAGCAGTGTGCCACAGGGATCTGTCCTGGGACCGTTGCTCTTCAATGTTTTTATCGAGGACAATGCAAAGGATCTAGGAGGGAAGGTGTGTCTGTTTGTAGATGACATAAAGATCTGCAATAAAGTGGACACTGTGTGGGGGTGGAGCAAATGAAAGGTGACCTGCTCAAGTTAGAAAAGTGGTCCAGTGCATGGCTGTTAAAATTCAACGCAAAAAAGGGCAAAGTTATAAATCTGGGCAGGAACAGTCCAGGGATAGACTATTATCTGGGAGGGGAGAGTCTAGCAGTCTAGCATCCACCTGGCAGGAGAGAGAGCTAGGAGTTATCATTTCAGACAATTGGAAGGTAGATGGTCAATACGAGAAGGCAGCACAAAAGGCTAGCAGAATGCTAGAATGCATAAGAAGAGGCATCACAAGCAGAATGAAGGAGGTGATCCTGCCTCTATACAGGTCCTGGGTAAAGCCCCACTTTGAGTATTGCGTCCAGTTCTGGAGGCCTCATCTCAGAAAAGACATAGGTAGATTAGAGATGGTACAGAGAGGGCAACAAAAAATGATCCAAGGGCTCCATGATATGACTTATGAGAGCAGGTTGGAGGAGCTGAACATGTACTCCCTGGAGCAATGCAGAGATAGGGGGGTATGATAGACATTCAAGTACCTAAAGGGTATACACAGAGTCCAAATCCAGGATCTGTTTCTTGTCAGTAGCTCCATGAGGACAAGAGGCCATGATATGAAATTATGAGGAGGAAGATTCAGGGGTAACATGTATAAGTCCTTTTTCACGGAAAGGGTGACTGACCCATGGAATGGCTTACTTGCCGAGGTTGTTCATTCCAAAAGTTAGCAAATTCAAATCAGCATGGGATAGACACAGGAGGATAGTAGTAAGTAAATTCTGAGGAGTGGGGTAGGGAACTGGGCAGATTAGAAGGATCTTTGGTCCCCATCTGTCACCACTTTCTAAGTTTCAATGAAGCACTGGCAAGGAAGGAAATAGGAGGGGGAGTACAGGAGCAGTGAGAACACCAGAAGAGTGCCATTGGGGAGGTGATGAGGCAATGCATCAGGGTGGTAAACTAGGACGAGAGGGGAAGAGTCCACTTTTGTTCTCAAGGGAGGAGGCAGACAAAGTCAGGGCCAAAACGGAGGGGTTCTAGACATATAAAGGAGACCCAAAGGGAGGAAGACAAGGAGGTTTACCTAAGGAACCGAAAGGAGGCAGGTAAGACTGTGAGGTGAGCAAAAGCACAGACTAAAGAAGGGTTAGCACACACAGTAAAAAAAAAGGGAACAACACATTTTACAGGTACATCAGCAAGAGGAGGAAGACTAGGGAAGGGATAGTGAGGCTAAGAGGGGACACATGACAGTGTGAGGAGGGAGACGTGGAAAAGGCAGAAATACTGAACAAATACTTCTGTTCAGTATTCACTGAAGGAGGGGGCCCACATATTGGTAACAATCGGGGGGGGGGGACTCAGGGGAGGTAGACAGAAGTCCATTCCCAGTGGAAAGAGTCCTGGAGCAACTCACAAAACTGAAGGTGGACAAAGCAATTGGACCAGAAGGCATACACCCAAGGATATTGAAGGGCTTACGAAGGGAACGTGCAGCACCTTTGGCAGTCATATTCACAGAGTCACTGAATACAGGAGTAGTTCCAGAGGACTGAAGATGGGCACATGTGGTACCTCTACACAAGAGTGGGAGTAGAACATAAGAAAATGGCCAGCAGAAGGAGACCACTCGGTCTATCGGGTCTGCTCGAAATAATATAGATCGCTTCCAGCCTTTAGTTTACATCTGTGACCCCAACCCCCCAAAATTTTCCAGTCTTTCCCCTTACGAGGCCACCTGACATTCCGTTATGCTTGTCCCAGGCTCTTTTGAAGGATCCACTGACTTTGACTCCACCACCTCCAGTGGCAGCTCATTCCATGCTGTCACCACTCTTTCTGTAAAAAAGTGATTCCTTATGTACCTCTTGAATCTACCCTCCACCAGTTTTAGGTTGTGCCTACTGGTGGTGGTGTTGGTCCTTTTATTGAATAGGCTTCCGCAGTCCACTCTGTTAATTCCCCTCAAGTATTTGAACGTTTCAATCATATCCCCTCTCTGCCCTCTCTCCTCCAGAGTGTACATCCCCAGGTCCTCTAACCTCTCTGCATATGATCTGTCCTGCTGTCCCTCTATCATTTCAGTTGCTCTCCTCTGTCCCTTTCCATCATGTTTATGTCCTTCCTCAGGTGTGGGCGCCAATATCTTACTCCATGTTCCAAGTGAGGTCTCACCAATTACCTGTAGAGCAGCAGAATAATCACCCTTCCTACTCCTAAATCCCTTTGCAATACACCTCAACATCCTATTTGCCTTTGCTACTGCCTTTTTGAATTGAACCGAGTGTTTCAGATCACTAGAAATTATCACCCCCCCATCCTTTTTTTCCTCCAGTGAAGTAACCTGAACTTTTTCAATGTAGTACTCTGTTCTCAGATTCTTTGCCCCTATGTGCATCACCTTGCACCTTTTGGTGTTGAACCCGTGTTGCCATACCCCTAACCATCTTTCTAGTTTGGCTAGGTCCTCTCTCATCTCCTTTATCCCCTGCTGGGTGTCCACCCTTCCACAGAGCTTTCGGTCACCTGCAAACATGCATGTTTTTCCCCTATGTCACTAATAAAGATGATAAACACCGGTCCCAAAACCAACCCCTGTGGAACCCCCTAGTAACCTCCCTTGTGCTGGAGTACTCTTCCCCCCCCCCCACTACTAGACTCTGTGTCCTGCTACTCAGCCAGTTATCGACCAATCTAACCAACCTTTCTCCCACCCCAAGTCCTTCAGTTTCATAATCAGCCTTGTGTGTTGCACAGAGAGTCAAAGGCTTTGCTGAAGTCCAGATATACAATATCCACTGCCTGGCCTTTGTCCACTGACTGGGTGACCCAGTCAAAGAAGTCAATCAAATTTGTTTGACACGATCTGCCTGCCATGAACGAACCCATGCTGTTTGCTATCCTGCAGGCTATTTTCCTCTAAGAACTTGACCAGGCACCTCCTTCAATATTGTCTCCATTAGTTTACACACAATTGTGGACAGGCTAACCCAGTCTGTAGTTACCAGGGTCCTCCTTGGGGCCACTCTTATGGAGTGGCACAACATGTGCTGTTCTCCATTCCCCTGACACTACCCCATGTCAAGAGATCTATTGAATAGTATTATCAGTGGGCCTGCTAGCTCCTCTGCTATTAGTATCCTGGGGTGTATTCCATCAGGCCCCGGAGATTTTTCCACCTTCAAATTTGAGCCCTTCCCTCACCTGTTCAATCCTTATGGACCCTACTGGGACCTCATCAGCCCCCTCCCTAATCTTAACACTGTGCGGTATTGGGCCCCCTCTTTATTTGGTAAAGACAGAGCAGAAGTATTTGTTTAATATCTCCACTTTTGCCTCATCTTCCACCACTATGCTTTCCCCCTCAACCTGACTATGCTGTCTTGTGCATACACAAGCAACAATTTGTGGTAGTAGGAGAAATACAGAGGTGTGTCAGTGTTAGTGAATGCAGGGCACCCTTTAGAAGATGTGTTCCTAATTCTCCAATGAGCCAGCAAGCTAGTGCTGACACAAGTTTATGCAAAGTGCCACCAACTTGAAAGAAATGTGCCACTGCAATCTGAGACAAGCTCGTCATGCAGCGGCACAGATGACAAGCCTCCCATACATGCCTTTCATGGGGAAACATTTCAATAAACACGGTGGCGGCTCCTGCTATCCGCCACATGGTATGCCACCCTTACAGCGACACCAACACAGCGAAATACACACCTGTCAGTAAAATCAACACTTTGCCAACAGATCACTGTGTTGGTGTGCCCAAGATAGGGACAAGCTGTCTCCCGGTCCTGCACCCCCCCCCCCAAAATCAATTCCAACTGGAGATGAGAATCCTAAAGACAGGGGCTAGGGCAGAGCCCCCACATGGGGGTTGAGAGAGGATGAAGCTCCCCAATAAAAAATAGGACTGAGACATTACAGGAATCATTGGCACCACAACTTGTGGTCGACATGACCCTGTTGGCGTGATGCCAGTCGACATAAAGGATGTCGAACCAGCATGGTAGAGCCCTGCCCCACCACACAATGCCAAAAGAAATCTGACTTCAGTCGGGGCCCAATCTCCCTGTCGGCATGTCCACACGTACACAGATTGTGTGGTACACTGGGAGCCAACCCCAGTGTGCCTCCATTTAACAGAAAGCCAACATCACACCCTTAAAAGTCATGGGGCACACTGGAAGCCTACCCCAGTGTGCCCAGCATTTGTTTTATTTAACCTATAAAGAAAGAAAGCCGTGCCGTGGCACAGTGTCCTTTTGGGGTTTTGTTTTGTACCTAGAAAAAGAAAAGCGATCCGTGTACACAATGCCCCCTCCCCACCCACACTCACCCTTCTGCGCACTCCACTTCCCCCACACACCCCATACTTACCTCCAGAGGTCAGCACTGCAATCTTTGGTGGAGCGGAACATCGCCTGCACTCTTCAAAGTCCACTGCGAAATTGAAGAAATGCCAGTAAGCTGTATAATGGCATAAATGGCGGGGGGGTCAACTTACGTGGATATCTCAGCCATTTTTTTGAAATTTGGCTCCAAATTTTCAACACGGGGTTCTTGGGACCCCACCTCATGAACATATTCACTGTCATCTTGTTATTCAGTCCCAAAAGGTAATTTTGCAGACACTGCACAGAATCACCTTACCGGACCGATTAACGAAACAACAGTGCTACTGTTCATGAAGTGGGTCCCCAAAAGTCTATGTTGCAAATTTGGTGAACAAATTCAAAAAAATGACTGTGTTACAAGCATGTGTTGTGCAGTTTCCATGCACACTCATAACTTCGACAATTTTTAATATTTTCACTCCAGATTTTCAACACTACCATTTTCATACCTCCTTATGAACAGTACAGCTGTCAGTTTTTTATCCTGCCCAAATGTGTTTTCTCACATGTGGCGATACAATGGCACGGTCGCTGTGGGAAATCAATGTTCGGACAGAGTAACAAAATCACAGTGACACTGTTCATGAGCGGAGGTCCCAAAATGCCTATGTTGAAAATTAGGTTAAAAAAATTCCCAAAATAACTGCGTTACGGGCGTGTGTTGCGCAGTTTCTACACACGCTCGTGACTTCACCAATTTTTCATATTTTCAACATTGCCATTTTTTTTACACCTCCTCTTAAAGAATATAGCTGTCATTTTTCACATCCTGCCTGAAATGCGTTTTCACACCTGTGCACCAAATGGTGCAGTCTCTGTGCAAAATCACCTTTCAGCTAACAAACTGATAGTGCCACTGTTCATGAGGTAGAGTCACAAAAAGCACATGCTGAAAATCTGGAGTAAAAATACCAAGAAACACCCAGGGCATTAGGGTTCCCAGCCATAACGCTCCCCCTGTAGAGACTGACAGGCACCAGGGTTGTGACTTTGCACTGTCAGCTATAATGCTCACGCCATTCCACCCCCACCCTGCAGCACTGACACGCATCGAGGTGTGCCTTGGAGTCTTTGGCCTCTGAATAACTTGGCAGAAGACACCAGGAGAAAGGACTGCTGTGTGACTGAACTTCTCTACTGGGACTATATTGCCCTCCTTCCTTCCCCTCCAAAGCTAGTTCTATTTTTATAGGCACAGGATTTGACTGACAACAGGAACTTCCTGTTTAGGGGCAGGAAGTGAGTGATCACAGAACCACCAAGGTCCCGCCATCCTAGAAGGACAAGAGTAGCTCTCCAGCCCCCTCTAGCTGCTGGAGGTCTGCCTCTGAGCAAGTAAGTGGTCTACTGCGAAATATAGGATATTCTTGTCTCAGAACAGGACAATCAGGAGTTTAAAGGGCACACAGGCAGAAAGTAAGTAGAGAGAGAAATAAAAAACAGAGGAAAGAGTAAGGATTGCAAACAGTTAAGGGGCCAGAAATAAGACATGATTGGAGTGGTGCAGTGCAGTGGCTGTGGAGCAGCAGTCTTCCGGGAGATGTTCTGGAGGATGCAGTGTTGTCCCATCTGCAGGCACCTCATCGCCAGGCTGAGTTGGCCAGGATTTGTGGGACTTCCTCTTCCATCCAGGGACCACCAGTGCCACTGCCATTGCCTCAGAGGTTGCCAAGAAAGAGGAGCGTTGGGACCACAGTGGGCTCAGGGAGGGTGAGGGTGGTAGAACAGAGGTGCATCCCTCCCGTTGTACCTCTCCACAATTCCTATGACATTCTGGCAAAGTGTGGTTCCTCTATGGAGGCACCCACAGTGGAGACCAAGGAGGATGCTGGGAACCTCCACAAAGGAGACCTACAGGAGGGTGGCAGGGGACCCTGCAGGGGAATGAAACAACTCCTGGTAGGGGACTCCATTGTTAGGAAGGTAGAACTGGGGGAGGAAGGGGAGAGGGAGGTAAGGTGCCTGCCTGGTGCCATGGCTTGGAGGGACAGGGAGCGAATCCTCAGGATTGCCAGAGCAGCTGCACAGGGGAGGGAGCTGGATGTCATTGTCCACCTCCGGATAAATGACCTGGCTAAGAAAGGGATTAGAGAAGTGCAGGAAGAGTTTGTGGAATTGGGGAGGGGTCTTAGTCAAGTAGCACGCACGGTAACCTTCTCGGAGGTGCTACCCTTCTATGGCATAGGAGAGGCTAGGGTGTTCCGCACCATGGGATTCAATCAGTGGTGGAAAAACTGGTGTGGAGCTCAGGAATTTGGCTTCATTGGGGACTGGGGGTCCACCTGGAGTGATGCAAGCCTATACTGGCATGATGGGCTGCATCTGTCTGGGAGGGGAACCAGGATCCTAGGTGATAGGTTTAAATGCTTCATTGGCAAGCTTTTAAACTAGCCAAGGGGGGAGGCACTGTTAATGAGCAGGAAAATCCTAGCCCCCCCCAAATAATCACGGTAGTAAGTGTGGCAAACACCAACATAGAGGTGTTGATAGGGAGAAGGGCAGGGGTAAGTGGAGAAAGTGACAAAGGCAAGAAGGACAGGGATGGGGCAAAAGGGAGTAAGGCCATCAGGAAATGGAGGGTAATGAGTACCAATGCCATAGTCTGGGCAACAAGCTCCCTGAGCTGATGGCCTTAACGGAAGAGGGATGCCTGGATATCGTAGCAGTCACAGAAACATGGTACACAGAGAACCATGACTGGGATGTTAACATACCAGGTACATAACTTACAGGAGAGACAGGCAGGGAGAAGAGGGGAGGAGTAGCTCTCATGTAAAGGAAGGATAAAAGCAACTGAACAAAAGAGTAAACAGGGAGGAGAGGAGGCACTATGGGTCACCTTGAGACTGGAAAGGGCACCACAATCCGCGCAGAGGTTGTGTACAGACCCCATGTCAGGGGAAGGAATGGACAAGGATATGATAGAAAGCATTCTTAGAATGGCAGAGAAAGGGAGATACTGATGGGGACCTGAATATGCCAGATGTTAACTGGAGCACATTTGCTGCAGCCACATCCAAGAGCAGGGCCATTCTTGATGCCCAGGTGGCAGGCATTAGACAGCTAGTTTCAGAACCCACTGTGAGGGAGCAATTCAGACCTCATACTCTCAAACGGGGTAGTGAGAGGATCTCAGATCTAGAAGTGGGTTGCCATCTGGGGACAAGTGACCATCAAACGAGTGGTTCACGTTAAACTCAGCTACAGAGTCAAGCCATACAAAGTGAGGGTACTGGACTTTAGGAGGGCTGACTTTGGCAAGAGATAAGTGCCTCAGAGAAAAGCACTAGCAAACAGGCTAGAAGGAGGTGTGGAGCAACAATGGAGATTATCAAACTGCCATCACAGAGGCAACAAGCCTTGTGTGAAGCAAATATACAATCAAAATGAAAGAAAAAGCCACTATGGTTCTCAAAAGAGGTGGCTGTGAAAGTCAGGAAGAAAAGATAGCATTCCGAAGTATAGGAAACACAGAAGGAGCAGGACAGAGAGCTGTACCAGTTAAGGCAGAAGGAAGCAGGGAGGGAAGTCAGAATAGCAAAGGCCCAAACTGAGGAAAAGATAGCCAACTCAGTTAGAAGAGGATAAAACCTTTACAGGTACATCAGCGGCGTAGAAAGACAAAGGGAGGATAGTGAGGCTGAATAGAATGAGCGGTGGGTGGGCAGAGGGGACAGTGAAAAGCAGGAATACTGAACAAATATTTCTGCTCAGTATTCACAAAAGAGGAGGGAAGTGCCTAATCCAATTAACAGAAGCACTCTTGATGGGGGTCGATCCCAGTCCTTTCACAGAAGAAAGAGTTCTGCAAGAACTCCTAAAACTGAAGGTGGACAAAGCAATGGGTCCTGATGGAATTCACCCCAGAATTCTAAAAGAATTAAGGAGGAGTAGTGAAACCACTGGCTACTCTTTTAATAAATCATGGAGGATGGTGTGGTACCCGAGGACTGGAGGAAGGCAGATGTGATTCCCTTCACAAAAGTGGGTCCAAGACAGAGGCAGGAAACTACAGACCTGTCAGTCTGACCTCTGTGGTAGAGAAAGTGATGGAGTCACTCTGAAGGAAAGAATAGTCGAGTACCTAGAGGCCAGTGGAGCACAGGACCCAAGGCAGCATGGGTTCACAGCGGGAAGGTCATGTCAGATGAATCTAATAGATTTCTTTGACTGGGTGACCAAAGTAGTAGACCAGGGAGGGGCTGGACATGGCCTACCTAGACTTTAGCAAGGCATTTGACACAGTCCCACAAAGATCAATAGCCAAATTAACCAGCCTGGGAGTGGGACCCAGGGTGGTAGCCTGGTAAAACATTGGCTGGACAACAGGACACAGAAGGTAATTGTAAATGGAGTCCACTCTGAAGAAAGGAGGGTTACTAGTGGGTACCGCAGGGTTCAGTATTGGGTCCAGTCCTTTTAATGTCTTCATCAATGACATTGCAGAGGACTGGAAGGAAAGTATGCCTTTTGCAGATGACACAAAGATCTGCAACAGGGTTGATACACAAGAAGGCGTGGAAAGATGAAAAGGGACTTGGCAAGGTTGGAGGAATGGTCAGAATTATGGCAGCTAGGATTCAATGCAAAAAGTACAAAATAATGCACCTGGGAAACAAGAACCCAGGGAAGAATACACAATGGGTGGGAGGTAGTAACAACAACAAAAAGGAAAGGGACCTGGGGTAATCATATCAGATGACCTTAGGTTAACAAGCAATGTGAGAAGGCAGTAGGGAGGGCTGGGGTATACTGGGATGTATAGGGAGCATCATCAGCAGAAAACAGGAAGTTGTTATCCCTCCATACAGACAGCTGGTGAGACTCCATCTGGAGTACTGTGTCCAGTTCTGGAGACCCCATCTCCGCAAGGACATAGACAGGATAGAGGCAGTCCAGAGGAGGGCAACTAAAATGGTACAGGGTCTGCAAGAGAAGCTTTATGAGGAGAGACTAAAGGAGCTTAATATGTATACCCTTGAGGAAATAAGGGAGAGGGGGACATGATAGAAACTTTTAAGTACCTCAGTGGAATCAACAAAGTCCAAGAGGGTAGCATCTTTCAGAAAAAGAGACTTGCAAGAACAAGGGGACACAATTTAAAAGATAGAAGGAGGCAGTTTAGGGCAATGTGAGGAAGTATTTTTCACAGAGAGGGTAGTGGATGCATGGAACAGCCTTCCTGAGGAGGTTGTGGGGTCTAAAACTGTGGGAGAATTCAAGAATGCATGGGACAGACACAAGGCAATTCTTGTGGGGGGTAGGAAGAAATAGGCTGTTGGTTAACTAGGATCTGCGGCTTATCCTGTAGGTAGGGAAATGGGCAGACTAGATGGGCCTAGCGGTACTTATCTGCCATCAAAGTCTATGTTTCTATGTTTCTAAAGCTCACCCCATTCTCCTATACTACACCCATCTCAGCATATATCCTTATGAAATAGGGTGTGCAAAAGGCCCAAAGACCCCAAGGCACACCACGACACTTGTCAGTGTCTGCAGGGTAGGGTGAGGTGAAATGGCATGAGCATTATGGCTGAAGACCCAAAGGCACATCCCAATGCCTGTCAGTCCCTACAGGGTGGGGGTGGTTGGTGTCAATTCACTACTTCACTGCCATTCCTATTATGCATTCTCTAACTCCTGTACTACCAATGCCAATGTCAGCAAGACAACATTCGGCATTGACGAATGCTTGTTTCTTTAATGTAGGAAAAGAAGGCCTGATCCCCCTTTTTTTATCCCTTCCACTATCTGGAGTTTCTTCTTCACTTTTGCCTGTATTACTTCCCATTTTGCTAGTTTAGCCAGCCTTTGGTACTCCCCCTCATCCTCTTCCCTCGAAGTCCTTCTACTTTCCCTGTATGCAGCCTTTTATCTTTCACTACCTTAGCCACTTCCCTGCTAAACCAGCTAGGTGGTTGAGCTCCTGCCCTCTTTCTCCTCATCTTTATGTAGCTGTTTGTAGCATTCTGTATGGCCCCTCTGATTGCGTCCCACATTTCCTCAACAGCCAAGCCTTACTTTAAGTTCTCTAGTTCTTCTCTAATCATTTCCCTCATTCTCTTAAAATTAGCTGTTCTGAAGTCTAGCACTCTTGTCTTAGTGGGGATGTCTTCCCTACCCATGTCCAGGTTGAACCACACTATGTTGTGGTCACTTCCATCCATGGGATCCCCAATGTCTATGTCCTGCGTATGTTCACCATTGGAGAGCACCATGTCCACAATTGTTTCCCCCCTGGTGGGGCTGGTTACATACTGCATCATGAAGCCATTCTGGACTGCATTCAGGATTTCCTGGCTTCTGGCACAGGATGTGGCTGGACGAACCCATTCGATTTTGGGCAGGTTAAAGTCGCCTACCACTACTATCTTCCCCCTTTCTGTTGCATTTGTTAACTGAATGCAAAACTCTCTGTCCTTGTCCTCACCCTGACTGGGTAACTGGTATATGACCCCCATCCTTATCTTCCTTCCTTTATTACAACTGTGGGCGGAGCCTACAGCAGTATTGCATGTACAAAAGGAATGATGCCACGTTTTCTGTCTGTGGAACTGACTGAAGGTATAAATAAGTCTCCACCACCTTACTCTCCTCCAAGCAATGTTTTCCGCCCTCAAATAAATACACTTTCATATTAGTCAATAGTTGCGGGGTACTATTTTTTTTTCTTAAATGGGTGGTACCCGAACTGGTACCCAAGTAGTGGGAGGCAGCATTAGTTTTTTTTTCTGGAGTAGGATCCACCACCGCCTCCACCCCAAACTTGTTTCTGATTCATGTGGGAGGGGCATGAAATAGCTCTAGCATGCTGTAACCAGATACACTAGTTTGGGACCTTATCAACCAACAGACATGCTTGTGCAGTGGAGAACAGAACAGAAGTTATTTAATACCTTAAAATTTACTTAAAAATCCTTTGGAACAAATGATTATCAGCTACCTGGTACCTTAGAAGGAGACCTAGAGACACATCCAGCTCAGCAAGAAAATTTTCATTTTTTTATTGTGGGGTCTGTGGGATTCAAACCCAGAGCTAACTGCCCAGATCAACAATGCTATAAACTGCTATAATTAACAGACTCTGTTTTCTTACAGAAACCCCACTGAGTTATAGTTCAAGTATTTGCTAAATTGTAAATGTAGGTATCAGCATTCTGTTAATAGTTAGTGCTGATTGTGGTCTGTGACAAGATTTTTTTTTTTTACAAATGAAGTGTATGGTAAGAAGCTGAAAACAGACTTTGATGATGAAGTGTGTTTTTTCTTTTAAGTTTGAGATGTATTAGAAAACACTGAACGAGAAAACAATAGGTGATTTTAAAAGCTATTCTGATCAGAGCTGACATAAAAAAAATCTTAACTATGTTTTCTTTTCTCATGGACAACAGTAATAGGATGTCAGCATTTACTTCATTAAACCTGTTCTTCAGGTTTTTTTTATATCATATTGCCAAGGTAATCTTCCCAGAATGCAATCTGTCATGGGGGGACTGAAGTTTGGTCCTGCACTTTATATAATGTAAAAAGTACCTTGCTGATCTGAGTTAGAATCCTGCTGTTTCATTCTCTGTTTGCAAAGACAATACTCCAGCTTCCTTCTCACATTTATAAAGTGCAGTCTGCTAGGTGTGGTTGGGAGCAAATCACTAGGAAAGTAATCACAGATTCCCCCTAATCATAAACCAATTCAATGTGTGATCTGCTCAACCCTGGCTTTATAAATGTATTTAATTATTTTTAGAGGAGTTCCTGGTTGTGACCAATATCTGCAAACAAATGAAGTCCAGTGTGCTCCCCATCTGCCCAAACAGGCCTGTAATGGAGGATTTTTTTAATCTCTCATGTCCCAAATAGGGGCTCTTAGTTATCAAACTTTGGCCAAAATGTGAACAAGCCAAACCACTCCATCAAAGCAGGATGAGACCTACTTGTTTTTGGTGTTTTGGTCAGGTAGATGATAAAGGAGTTTCCTCTACCTTTTGATAGAAGAAGGTGCTGAGTTTAAAATACATAATGTGTCATAAAAAAAGTCTAGAGAACATGTAATTTTGAGGCGAGACGCAGAGAGACTGAGAAAATGCTTCAGAGACTGTTGTGTACTGATGTCTTTAGTGAGCACTTCAGGTGCTACTATGCTTGTAATGGGGAACTGTGGCACATTAGTTAGTATTTTAGCATCCTTTAAATTTAGCATCCTTTAAATTTCAAAAATGTGATAAATGATCTTGTTCCGGCCCTTTTTTATTAAATTAATAGGACCAAGTCATGCATTCACATAAATATGTATTACTTTTGTCACATACAGTACATAGCAGCAGCTTCTTAATTAATATGTGATTGTGCCTTTAAGAGAGAAACAGCAACTGAATATTGGTGTAAAAAATGACTATTAAAGTTCATTATTTCCCAAATAGTTATTTTAATCAAACCTCCTTGTATGTTCACCCAATATAGAACAGCACTGTATATCATTTTCGGCCCTTTTTGTATGCCTTGGTTATCTCTGGGATAAAGTAGGTGGGGGGGCAGGCTGCTTTAGCTAAAACTTGCCTTGGCTGTGGTAAACTGAGTGAGGGATCATCTGCATTGCTGGCTGCTATTGTAATAGGATACAGTTTGGGGCAGAAGCATTTTTTGTTCTGTAAAACATGTTTCTTCAGTTCTCTGTCATGGTCAGTAAGTTATCGAACATTGCCTAGAGAAGCTGTAGTAATTGCTAGCTCCATTCTCCACTGCAAGATATGTTGGATTTAGTCAAACCCAGTTTGTTTAACCTCAACTAAGATCGTGGCCGAAATCTCACGAGAGCTGAGAGCCAGTCAGCTTGCAGCTCTCATGTAGCAGGAGATTTGTAAACTGGAAAGAAGTGGGAGGTGTGGTCATGCTGCTAGCAGTTGTTTGAGAAACTGGGGCCATAAAGAAACATTTGGATGATTCCATTTTGGTCCATAGAACTTCCTTTTCTCTGTGGGACTGTTTTTGTGTAGAAGATAGCACAAGGTGGTTGTGGGTGCTTTGATTTAGTGCCACTGAACTCCAGTAATGTCTGAATCCAGCTTAGGCATTTTAAATATTTTCCAGTGCAAAGAAGCTTTTCTGGGTGAATTTGAGAGTACCGTTTTTACAAGTTAGTGGGGCTAGCAGGGTCACCAGATTCTTGTTGGTGATTAATACAACTCAGGAATCAGGTGGATTATTTATTATATTACCTCATGTAAATCACTGCATAAATTCTGTGTTCAATTATGTGGGTCAGATATTATTTTAGTTCATGGCAATGCTGGCAGGGGTGTTTAGGTAGCTAATAATCTCCATAGTTGCACAATGTCATAATGTTCACAATTTGAATACTCTGCTGGCAATTTCTCAGCTATCATTTTCCTAGACAACCGACGCTAGTACAAGCCGCAGTGCTAGCATTTCTAAGACTGCCATATTGCAGTATTAAACAGTTGCATATCTGCAGAAATATACTCTTGTGGTCTTGTTTGATCTCAAAATGACATGTTCTCTAGACCTTTTTTATGACACATTATGTATTTTAAACGGGTCTAGTACAAATTCCAGACTATAAATCTCCCGACTTGTAAATTCCCGTCTCTGATTTACCGACTTAAATTAGCCCGTATGGTTATTTCGCCCATAAATGTATTCTACCGACAACTAGTGCCCTCATATGTACTGCGTGTTGAGCTAAAAAGTATACACCTACAACAATGTAATTTCACCAGTAACTGAATTCAGCCGACAATTTAACAACTTCAACTGTCAATTAGCAACTCACTACATAATAAATCGGTAACTGAACGCCGACGTTTCCTGTGGTCTATTCACGTAGCAATGTCTGATTCGGTTCCTCAAGTGTGCGCAGTTGTGCCATCACAATGGGGGAATATGAAACTAAGTGTTGACAGCTTCTTATATGTGCAAGAACGACGTCGTGCTGATTTGTATTACTGGTGTTCTCAGCACAGGAAGGAGGGATGTAGAGGAAGAGCTTCTACAGTGCTTATCGGTGGTCAACACCACTTAAGATCTACCGCCGAACATAACCATGCCCCTGATGCAACAAATGCCCCAGTTACCACTGCAGTTGCCTCTTTGAAACATCGTGCACTTACTACACATGATACCCCAGCGTAGTTCATCCAGACAGAGCTTTCAAAAGTGTCAGAGGAGGTGAGGCATAATATGCCAGATCTGCATTCACTAAGGCAAGTGGTCAAGCGTGCTCGCTGGATTAATATTCCACCAGAGCCCAAGTCATTACATGGCATCTATATATCACCCGAACACAGAGCAGCTAATGTCCAATTATTCCTAGTCCGGGAGTCTACTTGTGATGTGGAAAAAATACTATTGTTTACAATGAAAATAAATGTTGAAAAGCATAGCTCATCAGCTTATTGGATAATGGACAGTACCTTTAAGACCGTACCGACACTGTTCAGACAATGGTATTCCAGTCATGCACCTGTGGGCAATGAAGATACATGCCGCATTCTCCCACTGGTTTACTCCATTCTCCCTGCCCTGTGGGGTTCCGCAGGGATCCATTTTGGCACCCATGTTGTTTGCAGTGTATATGCTGCCATTAGGAGCGATTATTAGATGGTATGGCTTGAATTTTCACTACTATGCAGATGATACTCAGCTATACATGTCTTTTGTCCCCGAACAAGATGATGCTATCTCAGTGCTCAACAGCTGTCTGACTGAAATCTAGGCCTGGATGAATATGAGTTGGCTGAGGCTGAACCCTGATAAAACTGAGGTGCTGGTTTTGAACCCAGGTCGTCGTGAGGTGGGTGTGCTGGCAGGTTCACCTTCGGGCTTGTGGCTTAGAGGTGTCCAGCTAGCCACCTCAGACCAGGTATGAAACCTTGGCGTTATGTTTGATGACTGTCTGAACTTGAAATTACAGGTGTCAGCAGTTGATAAAATGTCTTTTTACCATCTGAGAAATATCACCCGGGTGAAACATCTGGTTCCTCTCAATGATCTTCCAACGTTGGTTCACGCCTTCGTTACCTCCTGCTTTGACTACTGGAATGCCCTTTACCTAGGGCTGTTGGAGGTTGATATTCGCCGCTTGCAGCTGGTGGAGAACATGGCTGCCAGGCTATTGACTGGTGTTTCAAGAGCCAGTCATATAACACCTGTGCTCCGTGGTCTGCACTGGCTGCCGATTAAGTGGCGGATCACATTTAAGGTTGCTTTGTTAACCTATAAGGCCCTACATGACCAGGGATTGAGTTACCTGAAAGATCTCCTTTGTCCCTACTGTCCCTCCCGTCCTCTCCGATCCACCGATGAGGGATTGCTAGAGGTTCCCAGGGTACGTTTGCAGACATCGGGAGCAAGGGCATTTAACTTTGTTGCTCCATCCCTGTGGAACTCTCTACCTCATCGGGTACAAGATTGCCTAACCATTCAGAGTTTTAAAATGGCTTTAAAAACTTATCTTTTTAACCTGGCTTTTATCGACTAATGTGGTTATTCGTTATATGGTTTTTTGTTGGAATTTATATGTTGTTTATAATAATTTATTTTATTTTATGTATTTTATTGTACAGGCACCTTGGTTTTAGAAACGCACCTTTTTATAAATAAAATTGATTGACTGATTGATTACTGCTTGATGTCAGCAAAGTCCTATGATTGTTATCAAAGAATGTTTCACGACTTACAGGATTTTGCAGATGAGCATGGCATTTGTCTGTCCCCAAAGATTGTTATAACGGACTTTCAGCAGGCAGCCATAAGTGTTTGCAAAAATGAATTCCCAATGACTGTCAACAAGGGATGTTTATTTCACCTGGGTCAAATAGTTTGGCGCAAAATTCAAGGGTCTGGGCTGGCAACAAAATATGGCAATGAACCAGAGTTCAGCCTGCTAATGCGCCAAATAGTTGCCTTGTCATTCCTTCCACCAGAACAGATCCCCAGTGCATTTGCTGAACTAAAAGGAGATAAGCCGCCTGACAGTGAGACTGTCATAGAGTGGTTTGAAGAAAACTATATGCTTGGTTGAGTTCGACAAAGAATGCACAACAATACTGCTGTGCGCGCCCCCCCTTTATACCCACCAGAGTTCTGGTCTGGCAAAGTCAAACGAGTCTTGGTATACCTAGAACACAGAATAAGGTTGAGGCTTGGCACCGCCGTTTAAGAACATTAGTGTGTGCCACGCACTTAGGGACACATAGATTTGTGGAAGAACTGCACAACGAACAGGTAACAACTGACAGCACAATCGAAAAAATATTGCGGGGAATGCTGAACTTGCCAATGCTAAAAAAGTATGCAAAACGGGAGTGAAAGATTTCCTCAATTGTTGCAGATCGCGAACAGAGGACCACTAAGGATTTCATTAAAGGAACTGTACACAACCTAGGGTTTTAATACTTTAATTTAATAAAACTGATTGATTTTAAACGGACTACAGCATTTTCATAGAGAAATGACAGGATACACGCTCCAACATGAAGGTATGTTGCTCTTTCTGTTGTTATTTCATGACTAGCTATTTTGTTTGTTTCCTCCTAGCCCCAAATACTGTTCGCAAAACAGCTATTTTGGTTGTTTCAGTTCTCAGTTTTTCAGCAATTTGTTCGTCAAGGGATTTACGTGCTATTTTGTTTGTTTCCTCCTAGTCCCACTGCATTCCCCCCCAAACACAAAATTACTGTCCCCAAAACACCAAACCTGTCTTTTTTTTTTACAGTCCATTTCCGATACTGCTGGCTCACTTTTAAACTGCTCTGTGTCCCAATGGTGTCCACTCATGCAAGGCTTCCCATTTAAAATGCTGGCAGAGAGATTATGTTTGTTTCAGATCTCAGCTTGTTCATGATGGGATATGTACTTATGGGAAAATTATTGTCGGCATCAAGTACAACATGGGCAATTGGAGTCAGGCTAAGTACTGTCGGGCAGACAATTGTCAGGAATTCATATTGATCCCCTTTTAAACTCACCACCTTCTATCAAAAGGTAGAGGAAACTCCTCTATCATCTACCTGACCAAAACATCATAAACAAGCAGGTCTCATCCTGCTTTGACGGAGTGCTTTGGCTTGTTCACATTTTGGCCAAAGTTTGATAACTAAGAGCCCCTATTTGGGACATGAGAGATTAAAAAAATTCTCCATTACAGGCCTGTTTAGGCAGATGAGGGGGGAGCACACTGGACTTCATTTGTTTGTAGATATTGGTCACAACCAGGAGCCCCTCTAAAAACAATTAAATAAATATATAAAGCCACGGTTGAGCAGATCACACATTGAATTGGTATGGGTAAAACCCAGATCACCAGACCAGGACCAGTGCTGTAAAATCTGCACTGGGCACAGCTTGTGCAAATATTGCTGATCCAGTGGATCAAATAAATACTCGACTTTGCCTTGTGCTTTAACCCACCCCAGGAGTGACGTTATTACATGATAGCACACACAATGTCATGCCTTATTGCTTAAATATGCCCTTTCTCAATGTGCTATACTTTGATTCAGTTAGTGTATGCAACAGCCTTCATGTGAACACTCTGGGCTTCTCTTTGACTCCTGATGTCTATTTGCTTTAGCTATTGTATATTGTTTGAACTGCTTTGGTCCTCTTGATGTGGTGCCTGTGTGCCTAAACTACGTAATCTGTTTAGCTACTGCTACCCATGTATCTCCAGTGAATGACTCTTATAAATGTCTGCTCTCCGAGCCATTGTTTTTGGACTTAACTGTGCTGCCTTTGTATTAGTTTCGACAAGGTGCCTTTGTAAATGAGTCTCTGACTCAAAGGTTTGTAAATCTGATATTTTTTCAAATAAATAAATAAATGTTTAGTTTAAGCCCATGAAACACCCTTATCTAGTTAATGCATTCACAGTTGTAGTGGCTGTGCCAGATCTTGTTCATCTGGAGTTGGAGCCATAGTACCTTTATGGTCCCTCTTTCAAACTCCTACTTCCTTGCACACACAATACCTTCCCT
Source organism: Neoceratodus forsteri (assembly GCA_016271365.2). Classification (NCBI taxonomy): domain Eukaryota; kingdom Metazoa; phylum Chordata; order Ceratodontiformes; family Ceratodontidae; genus Neoceratodus; species Neoceratodus forsteri. Next base: position 209,681,752 of record CM028138.1, read on the forward strand.
TATGTATGCCACCACCCACCCCCTTTTCCTGTCTCACTGTCCTTTCTATATAGTATGTAACCTGGGATCGATAGGTCCCAGTCTTGGTGTGCTGATGCCCAGGTCTCTGTAATGGCAGAAATGTCTACCCTGCTTTCTGCTAAGAGCACCTGCAGTTCTGCCATCTTGTTCCCAAGACTGCGTGCATTCAGCACCACCACCCTCAGCTTTGTCTCTGTCGTGCCCTTGCTCTTCCTCTGATTTAGTCCTACTTGGCTTGCTTCTCCCCAATTTTCTGATTTGACATCCATCTTTGCCCTCTCTTCCTTGTCTTCGCTGATGTGAGGAGGTAGGGAACTATAGGCCAGTCAGGCTCACCTCAGTTGTGGGTAAGATCTTGGAGGCACTGCCTAAAGAAAGAATAGTGGCACACTTGGAAGCCAGGGGGGCCCAGGATCTGAGACAACATAGATTCATGGCGGGAAGTTCATATCAGACAAATCTGACAGATTTCTTTGAGTGGGTGACAAGGGAGCTTAATCGGGAGGGGGCTGCAGACATCGCTTTCCTAGATTCTAGCAAAGACTTCAACACCGTCCCACACAATAGGCTGTAAAACAAGTTGTGGAGTCTGGGAATGGGGCATAACATGGTAAACTGGGTGAGAAACTGGCTAACGGGCAGGACGCAAAGGGTGGTGGTAAATGAGATCCAGTCAGGAGAGAGGGGTACCTCAGGGATCAGTCCTGGGACCAATCCTGTCCAATGTCTTCATTAGTGACATTGCAGCAGGGCTAGAGGGAAAGGTTTTCTGGTTTGCAGAGGACACTAGGATTTGCAACAGGGTGGATACACCAGATGGGATGGAGAAAATGAGGAGGGACCTGGAAAAGCTTGAAAGATGGTTGGAGGTATGGCAACTGAGGTTTAATTCCAAGAAGTGAAAAATCATGTACCTGGGAAGAGAAAACACTGAGATAAGCTATAAAAATGTAGGGGGGAGTTGTTGACGATCACCAAGGAAGAAAGAGACCTGGGAGTCATCATTTCTGATGACCTGAATATGGCAAAGCAGAGATCAAAGGCCACAGGAAGGGCCAGCAGTATGCAGGGATGTATAGGCAGAGGTATCTCTAGCAGAAGACGTGAGGTGGTGATGCCTTTGTATAAAACACTGGTGAGGTCTCACCTGAAGTATTGTGTGCAGTTTTGGAAGACACACCTTCATAAGTACATTGGCAGGTTGGAGGTGGTTCAAAGGCGAGTGACTAAGATGGTGCAGGGATTGCAACACAAAATATATGAGGAGAGACTCAAGAACCTCAGTATGTACTCATTGGAGGAGAGGAGGGATTGGGGGACATGATAGAAACATTCAAATACCTTAAGGGTATAAACAAGGTGCAAACGAGAGACATCTTCCAATACAAGCACTGTACACGTACAAGGAACATGACATGAGACTGGAATGGGGCAGGTTAAAGGGAAATGTGCAAAAGTTCTTCACAGAGAGGGTGGTGCACCCATGGAACAGACTGCCACAGGGGGTGGTGGGAACAAGCACAGTAGAGGGTTTTAAGCATGCCTGGGACAGGCATTCGGGAACCCTAGAAGGGGAAGAAGAGTGGAGAAACAATTGACCAGTTAAGAGTCAAAGGATATAAACTGATGTAGGGTTAGGGAAGGCTAGATGGGCCTGGTGGTCCATATCTTCCAACAATTTCTATGTTTCTATGACATTACAGAAGGCCTAGGAGGGAGAATGTGCCTGTTCACTGATGACACAAAGCTCTGTAACAGGTTGGACATGCCAGAGGGTGTGGATAGAAAGAGGAGAGATCTGCAGAAGCTGGAGGACTGGTCAAAGGAGTGACAGTTAAGATTTAATGGAAAGAAATGCAGGATAATGCATATGGGGCACAAAAACGCTGGAACAACATATTAACTGGGGAAAGGATTTGGAATGCTCCAAGCAAGAAAGGGACCTGGGGGTTATTATCTCTGATGATCACAAGGTAGGGAGTCAATGCGACAAGGCATCAAATAAAGCAATCAGGATGCTGGGATGCACAGTCAGGGGTATCACCAGCAGGAAAAGAGAGGTCATAATTCCACTATACAGGACATTAGTGAGAGCACACTTCGAGTACAGTGTCCAGTTCTGAAAGCCTTACCTACGTGAAGACAAAAACAGAGTGGAGGCAGTTCAAAGGAGGGCAACCAGGATGGTGCAAGGATTACATCACAAAACCTATGAGGACAGGCTCAAAGACTTGAATATGTACTCTCTTGAGGAGGGAGAGGGAAGATATAACTTAGAAATACAAGTATGTAGCAGGGAAGAACAAGGTACAGGAAAACTCAAATTTTAATCGAAAGAGTAGCTCCAGGACTACGGTACATGGGATGAAACTCTAGGGAGGGAGATTCAGATGGAACGTGAGGAAGTATTTCATCATGGAGAGGATGGTGGACAAATGGCATGTCCTGTCGGAGGAGAGGGTGGGGGTTGAAATGATTACAGGATTTAAGAATGCTTGAGATAGGCATCGAGGGATCCTGGTAATCAGGGGAAGGGGACAGCTCAGTTCTGGAGAAGTTTGAAGCAAAGTTACATGCACAAATGGGCAGACTAGGTGGTCCGTAGGCCCTTATCTGCCATCAACATCTATGTATCTATGTAAGTGTTGCACGAGAGACATTGGCTCTTTAACTACTTGTATTGCACAACAGTACTGGAGGTGGGGTTGCAGCCCTAATGCAGGTGTAGGTTAAATCCTATACCAGAGATGTGGGGACATGGGCTCTTCCATAGGTGGCACTGCAGGGTAGTAATGGAAGAGAAGTTGCTGCTATATTGTAGGTTTTGGTTAATTTCTACACCAGAAAGGTGGCACCTTCTATTGCTACCACTGCAGGGCAGTACTGAAGGAGGGTTGCTGCCCTATTGCAGATTTGGGTTAAGTGCCACACAACAGCCATTGGATCTTCTGTTGCTGGCACTACAAAACAGTACTGGAGAACTGTTGCTGTCCTATTGCAGGTTGGAGTTAAGTCCTACACCAGAGGTGTGGGGTCTTCCATTGCTGGCACTGTAGGGCAGTACTGGTGGAGCGGTTGTTGTCCAATGGCAGGTTTTGGTTAAGTTCTACTCAAGAAAAGTGGGATCTTCCATTGCTGGCACTGCAGGGCAGTAATGGAAGAGGATTGCTGCTCCATTTCAGATTTGGGTTCAGTGCTACACAAGAAATGCGGGCTCTTCCATTGCTGGAATTGTAGGGCAGTACTGGAAGAGAGTTGCTGCCCTACTGCACATTTGGGTTAACTGCTGCACCAAAGACATTAGATCTTTAATTGCTTGCACTGCAGGACAGCACTGAAGGCAGGGTTGCAACATTATTGCAGGTTTGGGTTAAGTCCTACACCAGAGACGTGAGATTGTTTATTGTTGCAGGCACTGAAGGGCAGTACTGGAGGAGGGCTGCTGCCCTACTGCAGGTTTGGGTTAAGTGCTAGACCAGAGAAACTGGAACTTCCATTGCTGGCACTGTACTAGAGGAACGATTGTTGTCCTGTTGCAGATTTAGGTTAGGTGCTACATTAGAGATGTGGGCTCTTACATTGTTGGCCCTGCAGGGCAGTTCTGCAGAAGGGTTGCTTCTCTATTGCAGGTTTGGGTTACGTGCTAAACCAGACGTGTGGGACCTTCCATTGGTCCTGCAGGGCAGTACTGGATGAAGGTTGCTGCTGTATTGCAGATCTTGGTTAAGTGTTACACCAGAGGTGTGGGACCTTCCATTGCTGGCTCTACAGGGCAGTACTGGAGGAGGGTTGCTGCTCTATTGCAGGTTTGAGTTAAGTCCTTCACTAGAGGTATAGGATCTTCCATTGCTGGCCCCTGCAGAGCAGTACTGGAGGAGGGTTGCTGTTCTATTGCAGGTCTGGGTTAAGTCCTACACCAGAGGTATAGAATCTTCCACTGTTGACCCTGCAGAGCAGTACTGGAGGAGGATTGCTGCTCTGTTGCAGGTTTGGGTTAAGTCCTACACCACAGGTGTAGGATCTTCCATTGTTGGTACTGCAGGATAGTACTGCAGGAGGGCTGTTGCTCTATTTCAGGTTTGGATTAAGTGCTGCACAAGAGACATCAGCTCTTCCACTGTTGGCACTGCAGGGCAGTAGTGGCAGAGGATTTCTGTCCTACTGGAGGTTAGGGTTAAGGAGGTTATGGTTAAGTTCTACACAAGATATGTGGGACCTTCCACAGCTGGCACTGCAGGGCAGTACTGGAGGAGGGTTGCTGCCCTATTGGAGGTTGGGGTTTAAGTCCTACACCAGAGATGTAAGGATGCAGGCTCTTCCATTGCTGCTACTGCAGGGTAGCGCTCGAGGAGGGGTTGCAGCTATACTGCAGGTTTGGATTAAGTACTACACCAGAGATGTGGGAATATTCCATTACTGGCATGGCAGGGCAGTACTGGCAGAGGATTGCTATCCTATTGCAGGTTTGGGATATGTGCTACACAAGAGACTTTGGATCTTCCATTGCTGGCACAGTACTAGGGGAACAGTTGCTGTCCTTTTGCAGGTTGAGGTTAAGTGCTACATCAGAGATGTGGTTTCCTGCATAGCTGGCACTGCAGGGCAGTGCTGAAGGAAGGTTGCTGCCCTATTGCAGGTTTGACTTAAGTACTATACCAGAAAGGTGAAATCTTTTGCAGTACTGGAGGAGGGTTTCTGCTCTACTACAGGTTTAGTTTATGTCCTTCACCAATGATGTGTGCTCTACCATTGCTGGCACTGGAGGAAGATTACTTTGTATTACAGGTTTGTGTTGAGTGCTTCACCAGTGACATGGGCTCTTTCATTGCTAGTGCTATATATAGGGAAGTACTGGAGGGGAGTTGCTGCTCTATTGCAGGTTTGGGTTATTACACCAGCGGCTTGGGATCTTCCTTTGCCGGTACTGCAAGGCAGTACTGGCAAAGGGGTTGCTGCTATTTTGCAGGTTGGGGTTATGTCCTACATCTGAGATGTGGGCTGTTCCATTGCTGCCACTGCAAGGCAGTACTGGGGAAAGGTTGGTGTCATATAGCAGGTTTAGGTTAAGTCCCAGACCAGAGAGGTGGGTCTTTCAATTGCTAGCACTGTAGGGGAGTGCTGAAGTAGGGATGCTGCCTTACTGCAGGTTGGGATTAAGTCCTACACCAAAGATGTATAATCTTTCACTGCTAGCACTGCAGGGCAGTACCAGAGGAGGGTTGCTTCTCTATTGCAGGTTTGGGTTAAGTGCTAAACCAGACGTGTGGGACCTTCCATTGGTCCTGCAGGGCAGTACTGGAGGAAGGTTGCTGCTGTATTGCAGGTCTTGGTTAAGTGTTACACCAGAGGTGTGGGACCTTCCATTGCTGGCTCTACAGGGCAGTACTGGAAGAGGGTTGCTGCTCTATTGCAGGTTTGAGTTAAGTCCTTCACTAGAGGTATAGGATTTTCCATTTCTGCAGAGCAGTACTGGAGGAGGGTTGCTGTTCTATTGTAGGTTTGGGTTAAGTCCTACACCAGAGGTATAGAATCTTCCATTGTTGACCCTACAGAGCAGTATTGGAGGAGGGTTGCTGCTCTATTGCAGGTTTGGGTTAAGTCCTACACCACAGGTGTAGGATCTTCCATTGTTGGTACTGCAGGAGGGTTGTTGCTCTATTTCAGGTTTGGATTAAGTGCTGCACAAGAGACATCAGCTCTTCCACTGTTGGCACTGGAGGATTTCTGCCCTACTGGAGGTTAGGGTTAAGGAGATTATGGTTAAGTTCTACACAAGATATGTGGGACCTTCCACAGCTGGCACTGCAGGGCAGTACTGGAAGAGGGTTGCTGCCCTATTGGAGGTTGGAGTTTAAGTCCTACACCAGAGATGTAAGGATGCAGGCTCTTCCATTGCTGCTAATGCAGGGTAGCGCTCGAGGAGGGGTTGCAGCTATACTGCAGGTTTAGATTAAGTACTACACCAGAGATGTGGGAATATTCCATTACTGGCATGGCAGGGCAGTACTGGCAGAGGATTGCTATCCTATTGCAGGTTTGGGATAAGTGCTACACAAGAGACTTTGGATCTTCCATTGCTGGCACAGTACTAGGGGAACAGTTGCTGTCCTGTTGCAGGTTGAGGTTAAGTGCTACATCAGAGATGTGGTTTCCTACATAGCTGCCACTGCAGGGCAGTATTGAAGGAAGGTTGCTGCCCTATTGCAGGTTTGACCTAATTACTATACCAGAAAGGTGAAATCTTTTGCAATACTGGAGGAGGGTTTCTGCTTTACTGCAGGTTTAGTTTATGTCCTTCACCAATGATGTGTGCTCTACCATTGCTGGCACTGCAGGGCAGTAATGGAGGAAAGGCTGCTGCTTTATTGCAAGTTTGGGATGACTTCTACACCAGAGACATGGGAACTTCCATTACTGGTAATGCAGGGTAGTACTGGAGGAGGGTTGCTGCTCCATGACAGGATTTGGTAAAGTGCTACACCAGAGGCATGGGATCTTTCATTGCTGGCACTGCATGACAATACTGGAGAAAGATTACTTTGAATTACAGGTTTGTGTTGAGTGCTTCACCAGTGACATGGGCTCTTTCATTGCTAGTGCTATATATAGGGAAGTACTGGAGGGAAGTTGCTGCTCTATTGCAGGTTTGGGTTATTACACCAGTGGCTTGGGATCTTCCTTTGCCGGTACTGCGAGGCAGTACTGGCAAAGGGGTTGCTGCTATTTTGCAGGTTGGGATTATGTCCTACATCTGAGATGTGGGCTGTTCCATTGCTGCCACTGCATGGCAGTACTGGGGAAAGGTTGGTTTCTATAGCAGGTTTAGTTTAAGTCCCAGACCAGAGAGGTGGGTCTTTCAATTGCTAGCACTGTACGGGAGTGCTGAAGTAGGGATGCTGCCCTACTGCAGGTTGGGGTAAAGTCCTACACCACAGATGTAGAATCTTTCACTGATAGCACTGCAGAGCAGTACTGGAGGAGGGATGCTGGTCTACTGTAGGTTTGGGTTAAGTCCTACACCACAGATGTGAGATCTTTAATTTCTGGCACTGCAGGGCATTACTGGAGGAGGGTTGCTGTCCTACACTATAGACCTGGGCTCTTCTAATGCTAGCACTGCAGAACAGTACTGGAGGAGTGGTTGCTGCCTACTGGAGGCTGAGGTTAAGTCCTCCTACACCAAAGATGTGGAATCTTCCATTGTTAACTGCAGGGCAGTACTGGAATTAAACAAGCACTGAACCATGTGTCACCCCAGTTCCCATCTTCCTAAACTCTGAATGAGTTTTATTTACCACAGACTCTCTGTGTTCTCTCCTTTAGTCCACTGCATAACCCATTGGATGATCTCTTACCCAATCCCCAGTCCCTCAGTTTCTTTACAAGTCGCTTGTGCAGCACCAAGTCAAAAATATTGTTGAAGTCCAAGCAGAGGTCACTCACAGACTGACCTTTGTTCACTACGTGCAATACTGAATCAAAGTAGTCACTGAGATTTATGTGGGACATCCTCCCCTAAACAACATGTTAGCTTTACTTATTTATGTCTTTCTGACATCATAACTACCTCCTCATAATCCATACACCCTGCTCCTCCAACTCTACTCTTATTTCATCTTCCTCCTAACCCCTTCCTCTACAACAGTTACAGAAATTCTATATATATTTTATTTATTTATTAATTTTTTAACTGGGTAGGTCCACCAAGACATAGGAGTCCCTTTTCAGGGATGACCCGGAACTAATGACATATAACAATCAGACAGCACAGTGTCAAACTACATGATCAGGTGACAGTCAGATATGACATAGTTAATATACATGATCAGAGAAAAAATACATACGGCTAAACACAGAGTACCAGTACATGACAAAGTATTAATAACAATCTTTGACTACCCAAGGCAGGGAAACATAGGTTACTCACCTGTAACAGTAGTTCTAGGAGTGGTATATGTTGTTCATTCACACTATTTGGCATTGTCCTTTCCCCTTCAAATTTTGCCGGAAAGTCTTCAAGTTGGCTCCTTCCACCCACCTGGATGGTATATCCCTCGGCTCCCCCTCATGATGCCAGATCTTGCCCGCTGGAAGCAGAGTGTGTGTGCCGGGTCGGGGGGTCGGTGGGTCTGTGTGAATGAACAACATATACCACTCCTAAAACTACTGCTACAGGTGAGTAACCTGTGTTTCTAGGGATGTGGATATGTTGTTCTGTCCACACTATTTTGCAGACTCCTAGAAGTTCTCTGGGAGGAAGGAGGCAAGCCACAACCCCCCTAATTAGGGAACACTGACTGGAGAACTAAGGCCCTAAAACCAGCATTCCGGCATGACTCAAGGTTAATGTGGTAATGTGCTGACTTCCGGGTAGCAACTCTGCAGATTTCCTGGATAGGGACATCCCTAGAGGCAGCCACCGCTACAACGGTATGGTGGGTGGCACGAGCCCTTAGCCCTCCAGGAGGCTCCCTGCCTGCCAGCTTATAGCAGAGATCAATGTAGGATGTGATCCACCTGCCAATCATCCATTTGGCTGCAGGTCAGCCAGGTGCCACTTCACCATAGGTGACAAACAGCTGGCGAACCTCTACCCGAACTCCAGCCATGCACTCTTTGTAATAAGCGAGCACTCACCTCAGATCAAAAGTATGGAGCTTATGTTCAGTCTTCGAGGTGTGATTTGGGAAGAACACCAGCAGAGTCATCACCTGGTTCAGGTGAAACTCCGAAACAACCTTTGGGAGGAACTTTGGGTTGGGGCAAAGGACAACCTCGTCCCTGTAGAAGACCAGGTAAGGAGACTCCACCAAGAACACCTGGAGTTTACTGATCCTTCTGGCTGACATGATAGCCACCAGGAAGGCGGCCTTCCACGCCAGGTGAGACATCTTGCACCTGCGCATCGGTTCAAATGGCTTGCCCCTGAGCTTTGCCAAAACCAGCAGCAAATCCTATGGTGGTGGTGGTTCATGCACCAGATTAAATGTGATCTAAGCCTTTGAAAACATGACAAACCACCTTCTCCTGCAGCAACTGCTGACCAGCCCATGCCCAGTAAGCAGACATGTCTGCCAGGTGCACCTTAAGGGTTGTCGACCGAAGTCCCCCTTGGGACAGAGACCACAGATAGTCCAAAATGTTAGCCACAAGACAGGTTAAAGGGTCCAGCCCCTTGCCCTGGCACCTAATGGAGAATCTTTTCCACTTGAAGGCGTAGCATTTCCTGGTTGATTCCTTTCTAGATACCTCAACTACAGTGTAAGACATCTCTGGTGACACCCACAGCCTGGAAATCTATCCGCTCAGGAACGAGGCTGTCAGGTGCAGGGATTGAAGGTCCAGGTGGAGTACCTTCCCCTGATTTATGAAGAGCAGGTCCAGGCATGCTGGAAGATGCCTCAGGAGCCTGTTGCTGAGGCTGAGGAGATCAGAGTATCAAAATTGGCAGGGCCAGTCTAGAGCTACCAGGACACCTGTGCCTTGTCCCTCCTGACCTTGAATAACACCTTGTGGATCAAGGGAAATAAAGGGAAAGCACAGAAGTGGCCAGGAGTCCAAGGCCTCAAGAAGGTTTCCCCCTGCAGCAATCCTTGATGGGGGGGGCACAAAACAGCATCAGCTGTGCGTTCTCTCTGGAGGCGAATAGGTCCACCTGAGGGGTGCCCCATGGGGAGAACAGACTGTGAACTACATCTGGATGGAGGGACCACTCGTGAGATGCCACGCCCACCTGGCTGAGGGCATCTGCTAGCTGATTGGAGGCTCCTGCCACATGGATGGCTTGGAAACCCACATCCAGGCTGCGCACAAAAGTCAAAACATGGAGGGCTTCCTAGCACAGATGCTGGGAGTGCGTTCCGCCTCATTTGTTAAGGTAGTACATGGTCATGGTGTCCGTCTGGACTTGGACCACTAGACCCTGAACAAATGGAGCAAATGCAGTCAGTGCCAGCTAGACTGCTCGGAGCTCCAGCGAGTTGATGTGGCATTGGGAATCCTGAAGGGTCCAGAGTCTGTGGACTCTGTGTTCCCCCAGATGGGTACCCCTGCCCATGAGAGAGGCATCGGTCATCAAGATGACCATCAGCTCAGGGCAGACAAACAAGATCCCTTCCTGCAGATGCTCTGGGACAAGCCACCACTGAAGGGCATCCCACAACCTCTGGGTCACAGTGACCAGCTGGTCAAAGTGTCCTTTGCACTGAAACCACTGGCTGGCCAGCTCTCATTGGAGGGCATGCATAAGCCAATGGGCCCATCGGACCATGCTGGTGCAGGCTGCCATGTAACCCAGAAGGTACAGGAAGTTCCAGGCAGGGAACAAGTGCCCAACCAGAAATGATCGAGCAAAGGAGGAGAGAACCTTTGTTCTGTCCACTGAGAGCCGAGCTCTGGCTCGGCACCAGTCAAGCTCTGCTCCAATGAAGCAGATTACCTGTGAGGGCACGAGTTCAGTCTTGGCCTCATTGAGCAGGAGGCCAAGGCTGATGCAGGTCTGGAGGACCAGGTTCCTGGACTGCACCACCTCCTGCCTGGAGGGACCTGCTATCAGCCAGTTGCCCAGGTAGGGTACACCCGGACCCCTCAGCACCTCAGGTAAGCTGCAACCACTGCAATGCATTTGTTGAAGACCCAGGGGCTGAGAAGAGGCCAAAAGGCATGGCCTGGAACTCGTAAAGGGCTCCTCCTGCTCAGAATCAGAGGAACCTTTGGTGGGATGGACCGATCGGGACGTGAAAGAACTCATCCTGAAGGTCCAGAGAGCGAAACCACATGTTTTGCTCCAGAGATGGTATGATCTGGGGCAGAGTTACCATCCTGAAGGTGCAGGACCTGAGGTATTTGTTCAGGTCATGCAGCTCTAGAATGGGGTGCCAGCCCCCCATCCGCTTTGGCACCAGGAAGTACCTGGAGACAAACCCTGGGTGTTCCGCAGGATCAACAACTCTGACCATGACCATGATCTCCTTGCAGAGGAGCTGGGCTATGTTGTCTCAAAGAGTCAACCAAGTGTCTGCAGATACCAAGTCCTCCCATGGGGCATGGGCTTGGCTTGTAGGGTACTGATTGAATTCCAAAGGCAGACCCTGACCGACCACTTCCAGAACCCACCTGGTCCATTGTTACCAAAGGAAGTGATGGAGCCAGCCCCCCACAGGAGGACCCAGGGGAGGTATGATGGGCATGAGGGTGGTGACCCCATCATGTCACTGAGCAGGCTTGAAGGAGGAGGAAGATCTTGCCGAGGAGCCGCTGAGTCTCTTCCCTCCAGGCTTTTGGACCACCGAGGCCACGGATTTGATCTGAAGGCACCAGAGTGATGCTGGGCTGGTTATGCCACAGAAGTGGAGGACTGAAATTACTTATGCTTCTGCTGCTTATAGCTCTTGGGTTCCTTCTGGGTGGATGTCATGGAGTCCACGGTAGCACTGGACTTTTCAATGCACTAGAGATGACCCTCCACACCAGGCTCAAACAAATTGGTGCCCAAAAAAGGGGACATCCGCCAGCTTGTGCTGGGTATCTGCTGTGAAGGTCGGGATCTGCAGACAAGCCCTATGGTGCATGGCAACCACAGCTGCCACTGAGTGGGCACAAGAATCACCAATATCCAGAGCCGTCTGGAGTTGCTGTTTAGTCACAGCCCTATCCTGATCTCGGACCTGCTTGACTGTGGTCTGAAGATTCACCAGAAGGTGAGGAATCACCTAATCCAGGGAGCCTAATAGGGCATGACAGAAGTGTACTATCAAGAAGGCTGAGCTTGCCTGGCAGAGACCTAGCAATGAGGCAGCAGAGACCTTGCTGGCCGAATGATCCAATTTCTTCAGCTCTTTGTCCGCCGGTGTATTGATGTCCCTAGTATTGCCTGAGCACTGAAACACAGAGTCAGCTGCCAACACCTCAGCTGAGGGATGCTCCATGAACCCTGAAAGGGTATCAGTGGGTACCACTTATTTGTGGAACATCCAGGTCGATGGCGCAGGACAAGAGGCAGGACACTGCCAGAGTTCCAAGGCAGGGCCAAAAATGGCCTCGGCCACTGGAAAAGCCTCCATCAGAGAGTCTCCTTTATCCAGAATTTCTGTAAGGGGGTATCGATCCTGTTTTTGAATGGGTTCTAGCTTCATCCCCGTGGACTTGGAGATGAGGTGAAGAATGCCCATGAATGAAGTAGGGCCTTCATCTGTGGAAGGATCCCCTACCGACTCCGTGTGCAAAGGATGGGTGTGCAAGGAGGAATCCTCAGACTCTGAGGAGTCTGGATAGCGTGGATGACCACCTATGTCCCCTTTGACACGCCGTGGGCAGTCAGGCGTAAGGGTGACTGACAGCCGATGGGGAGGTCCCTTAGCCAACCAAAATGCCTTGGTCGGAGACGCGGATGTCAGCTGCTTAGGTGGCTGCTCCACCACGATCAGTGGAGAAGCCTGCTTTGACCGAGCTGACATGGTCTGAACTGGCTCCACTGGGGGAGGAACAGTCTCAACCACCCCCACTGGGGAGTCGGTGTTGGCCTCTCGGGTGACAACCAGGTAATGACCAGGGTGATAGCTGGAGTTGGCTTCGTCCCAGACAAGGCTAACTGCTGCCATATGAGGTCTTCATTGCATTGATGCTATTTGAGCCAAAGCCTCTCCTCACCTGAGGAGGATGAAAACGAGTAGCGGCTGTGCCACTTGCCATGGTGCAGAGTACGAGACAGCTGATGTCGGCGGGACCTGTTCGACCACAAAGAAGAAGAAGACCGAGACCTTTGCCAACAGTGGTGCTGATGGGGGGCCTCAGAGGGAGCTAGGGAAATCTGCGGCTCCTCCTGGTCTAGGTCGATGACCATCGGGTCAGGCTCAGTAGCCTGGGCCGACCCTTCAGTGGTCACCGGCAGGACCAAAGTCCTAAAAAGAGAGTTTTCAGCCTCTTCAGATGACAACCAGTTGAGAAAAATCTTGGCCACGTTGTCAGCTTACGTCGTCGGCCCACTGGCCTGATGGGGTCTCTGTGAAGCCAGCAGTTTCAACCAAGGTCAAAACCGAAGTTTCCTGAGAGCGAGAACACTCTCAGTCCCAGGTTTGTCAACAATGAATCTTCTCTTTATCTTTTTTGCACTCCTTCTTGTGAGAGCGGGAGCTGTGCGATTCTGAAGGGCCCTGCCCTTTAGTAGGGAGGGACTGGCACAGTTTCTTGAAGAAGGCCGAGTAAGTGGAGCCCAGCTGGAGCAGAACTGAAGTCACAACAGACAAGAAGTGCATGGTAGCCTGGGCCTCCTCCTCCTCAAAGGCCATAAGTTGCTCCAGCTGTTCGGCGGACCCTGTGGTCGCAGAGACCACCCAATGGGCGTCTTTAGTTTTTACCAGTGGATACCATTTCTCCTGGTGGCCCAACTTTAGGCAGGCAGTATGGTCCTCGAGCACCACTGCATGGAAAGACTGGCAGATGTCACAGGCCAAAGGATCGTGATCATGGCCAAGACAGTAGACACACGTGGCATGTGGGTTGGTACGTGACATCTTCAGCCCGCAAGGGCACCGGTGGAATTCAGGTGTGGACTTACCCTCCATCGCAGTCACAATCGAAGATCGAGCTGAAGATAGAACTCAGATGAGTTTAAGTTTAGGAAGCAAATCCGAAGATTTGAGCACAAGGGCCTACTCAACGTAGAAGCGGTAAGGATGGAACTGGCTTCTTCCAGTGGAAAGGAAGATCTAGCATCATGGGCCGGAGCCAAGGGATATACCACCTGGGTGGGTGGGAGGAGCCAGCTTGAAGATTTTCCAGCAAGATTTAAAGGGGAAAGTACAATGCCAAATAGTGTGGACAGAACAACATTTCCACGTCCCTAGAAAATAGTTTAACAGGAGTATAAACATGAACTGGGCTAGACAAGCCGAGGCAGTTATGATAACACAAGTAAGAGTCACCGATTACAGGAGCAGAAGCTGCTCTCCAGCAGGACAACTTCAGAGCTTAAAATACCAAGAGAGGAACATTCCAGAAAAGTAGAAGGTAGCGAGTTCCACAGGTTAGGTGCAAAGACTGCAAAGGACCTTTTCCCGCCACACAGTATCTAACACTAGTATCTCTAATAGGGTATTGCTGAAGGAACGCAGGACCATCCTGGAGGATTTAATGGTGAGGATGTCACATAGACCAAGGGGAGGGACCCTTGACATACTTAAAGGTCAGGCAGAGGAGAGGATACTCTAATCAGCCCTCCAATGAAAACAGTTCAGGAAATGCAACACATCACAGTGATGCTCCCTGGGTGGGGCTCCAGAGTCTAAATGACCAATATTTATTTTAGAAAATGGGATTAAGAATTTAACAAATCTCATTGGCTGGCAGGGGGTACATTAACTTACAGTGAGAGCCCTATAAGTAAAAACTCCCAGCCCTGCCAGCCTCATATATAATATTCTAGGGTCAGCACTGCTTCCTAATTGGCCCAAACCAGTCAATTCAAATTAAAATTACCATCATTTTGTTGTCTCGCTTACCGAAACTGTCCCCACAAACCTCGTTCACTCCCAGCTCTGCCACTTGTCCTCCAAACTTGAAGCAATAAAAGGGTACCAGTAAACCAGATATTGCCTAACAAAATCAGTTCTTCCAAAAACTGCAACTCGTGTACATCCACGATGCCAACCCACCTCGCATACATGGAAGCACTAATGCTTACCTACCTCACAGACATGGAAGCCGTGACGTCAACCCACCTCGTAAACATGGAAGCACTACACATGAAAGGGCTAAAGGTAACAGCTCCGTTCTTCAACAAAATAAAAGTTTACTTTGTTCCCGTACCTCTCATAAGTAATTCCTAACTTTACGATATACATTCATGTAACATCGTGCACCAGAACGGCAAGTTTTGAGGAATCTAGCTCTCTGCTGTCTAAACACAGGAGATGGCACAGGACAGAAACACAGGGCCTACTTTACAACAATACCCCTGGGTGGTCCGATATTGCCCAATACCACCCACCCTGTCAGGTATTATTGCTTGCGTAGAGTACTCTAAGCTTGTTGAACTCAAGAGTACCTTAAGGATTGCATGATGGGGGTGCCATATAGCATAAGAGGAAGTTGAGTACTGGTAGCAGTGACTACTGTAGCTGTAAGTCCCTAGTTAGTAAATTGCAAAGGTGGTAGATTGGCCAATTTTTTGGGGGGGGGAGGGTCTTACTGTAGTTACATAGTCGATATAGTTTCTAAAATAAATTTTCTGGTCCACAATTTTATTTTATTTAAAGTTGATAACCGGGAACAGCACATTGAGCCAAGGCTCTATTCCAGATGCAACCCAGGGGATAGGGTTACAGGAGGACTAGAACAAAAGTTTACAGTTCAGACACATGAAGATTAAATAGAGCAGAGAAGAGTAGCATATTACTATAGATACTGTACAATATATAAATTAACAAGACTAGGCAATAATAATACAAAGTCTAATAACCAGTTATTACAGGATAACTAAAATGAATGGCGGCGGAAAAGCAGCCAAGGGAGAGAGAACTGACTGAGCAGGAGAGATTAGGTATTAGGTGTGGAAGGGGAGGGGAGAGATGTGGGGAACAGTTACAGGGTGGGGGAGGGATGAGCTTTATTTGCCACTTTATGGCAGGGAATGAGGGGGGAGTCTCAGAGAAGTGTGTGTTGCTGGTTCCAAAGGTGGAGAAGATGGGCAGAGAGGGCAGAGACACCGGTGGAGGAGTATTGGTGGGGAATTGAGAAGGTGCATGGGTGATTGGACCTCAGAGAGTAGAGACGGTTAGGGACGGATGAGACGAGGGAGGAGAGATATTGCAGGAGAAGGTTGAACCAATATTTGGCAATAAATATTAAGGAGTGGATTATTTTTTTTTGTTTTGCTTTCTATTTTTCCCCACACCAACCCAACACTGTCACCCAACTGCCTGCCTTGACCGCTTCTTCCCACCGGACACCCCCCCGGAGCGCTGGCTTACCCCCTAGGTGAGGAGACAGTGGGGAGGGACTCCCCTTTAACCCCCTCCCTAGAGGAATAAAGTCTTTATCAGGGTCTCCAGGTGGTACTGCAGCCACAGGCAGGTGAGGAGCCACTATCGGGCCCTTGCATCGTTGTTGTGCCAGGAGATGCATTTTCTGTGTACGCCCCACCCACCCCCAGAGTGTGATGAGTCATGACACCATGGCATACACAGTCATCCATCATGCTTTTCTCTCTGATACAGGCTTTGATGCTGCAATATCAGACCACCCCTGAGCCAGTGTACCCCTTCCCCCCCAGAGGAGCTGAGCAGTCCATCAGGCACTCAGGCGTCCTCCCCCCGGCCAGCCCTCTGATTAAGTAGTGGATTAATCTCCTATGTGAGGGGTGGGGGGAGATTCAGTGAGGAGAGTAGGGTGCAGTGATGAGTTAGAGAGGGGGAGTTAGTAGCAAAGCTGCAAAATGTGTTAAGGGCTGTGTTGAGACAGCTGAGGGAAGTGTCAGAGGGCGAGGCATAGATGATATCACCATAGTCAAAAATTGGGAGAATAGTTTTAGCTACAAGGACATGGCGCAGGTGCAAAGAGATGGAGTTTTTGTTTCGGTAAAGCACTCCGAGTTTGGGGAGGAGCTTGGTGCACATAGAGTCAATGTGCATTGAGAAGTCGAGGTCTTGATCTAGCCATAGGCCTGGCTATTTGTAAGATGTCACTGAATCTAGGGTGGACCAATCCAAGTAGGAGGAGGGGCTAAGTGGGAGCTTAGCCAGCTTATGGGGAGTCCTAAAAGCCATGGAGACAGATTTGTTGGTGTTTACTTTAAAGCTGTTGTCTTGAAACCAGTGGAGGACCTGGGTGAAATCTGACTAGAGGGTGGAGAAAAGAGTGTCAGGCAAGGGACCGGAGGCATAAATGATGGTATCTGTGTAAAAGTGAATGTTTGTATGTGTGCAAGCTTTGGGGAGGTTGTTAATGAAAGCCAAGAAAAGAACTGGTCCTAGAACTGATCCTTAGGGGACTCCAGCAAGGATAAGAAGGGAAGGAGACACAGAATTGCCCATTAAGACAGACTGCATTCTACCACTGAGGTATGAGCAAAACCAATTTGTTGTGGAGGAAACCAGACCAGCTGAGTGGAGTTTTTGAAGAAGTAGTGGGTGGGAGACAGAATCAAAGACTTTGGCATGGTCTATGAATATCACTATGGTGATGCGGCCATTGTCCATCGCAGACAGAATGGAGTTTGTGACACGGAGTAGGGAGGAAGTCATAGAATGGTTTCTGTGGAAACCAGATTGGTAGTCAGAGAAGAAGTTAATGGACGAAAGGATGTCAGCCAGTCTAGACATAACTTGGTATTCCTGTAACTTGGCGAGAGAGGGGAGAACGGATATGGGGCTATTAGGCAAGGAAGAGTCCCGCCTTTAAGGAGGGGGATATCTGACTGGAGGGTGGAGAAAACGGTGCCAGGGGAGGGACCAGAGGCATAGACAATGGTGTACCTTAAGGTACTTTATTTAGTGGACTCCACTATACCTATAATTGTTCCAAAAGAAGTAGAGAGATGAAATATGAGTTGTCTGGTTAAACCCAAATTTCAAGGACCAAACAAAATTGCCTTGGTCTTTTTTGCACTGAGGACCATTTTACTGGCCACAAACCAGTTTCCAGTTCTAGGAGGTCTCCAGAAATCTGTGCACTGAGACAGCTGGGATCACTAGAATGTCTAGAGAGGACATCATCATCTGCATACAGCACTATATAAACTCATTATCTAGCAGTCCACTTACTGCAAGTAGTGCCTTCAAGCTGCTCCTTCTGTAGTGTGGCTTTATTCCCTTTCACATCATCATATGGGCATTCCTCATCCTGCACAAACAGCAACAGCAGTTCCTCCTTTGGGATGTCGTATCCTGAGCATTACAAAGAGCAGAAAATGATTAATATAAATGGCATTTTCAATCAGCACTAGATATAGATAAAAAGGACAATTCATGGAATGTCTGAATTGCATCTGTAGTTGCTCAAAGTTGAAAACTGGCAGATGATGGTCCATAATCACATTGGCATGCCACCACAAATTATACTGTAGATAAAAATTGGCCATCTCTGAAGCCAAATTATCACTATCTATACTTTCATAGTCCTGAGCCCCATGATCCCTCCTTACCTACATATTCCAACACACCCTTTTGTTTCCATACTTACATATTCCTGCAATCCTGATCTCTCTCACATTTACATAATCATGTACTACATATTCTCTCCATACTTCCATATTTCTACACACACTGTTCTTTCTCTTATTTTATGTTCACACACACACACACCCTAGTCTCTCTTTCCATACTTACATATTCTTGCACCTCCTGTTCTCACCACTCTTACTGTACATATCCCATACTTAATGTTTATACTGGGAGTGTACAATATAGAAGGAGAGGTAAAACAGCCATTTGTTTCTACCTCAGAATTAAAGTAATCGTTTGAAAAGTCCCTATTCATGAATGCATCAATTTTTAAAGAGTTAAATGTTTATTTTGGTGATTACTTCATCTGGTAATAAACTCCATAAACTGTAATACGGCTGTGAAAAACATCTTCTATTATTTCTTTTTCATGTTAGCATTTTTGTTCTATTTCACACTTCTTTTTACATGTGCCTCTGAGTGACACGTTATGTTTAAAGAGCAGGTTTTTAGAATCTGAGGTGCCCCCAACACATACGGTAGCTTACCTAGCCCTAACGCTAGTGTGCCAAATAGATTTTGTTATGTCCAGCTAATTTTTTAATAAAAACAATAGTAATTTCGGTCCCGGAGCCCAGCAGCCATAATGCACTGACTTGGTGACATGCCCCTGTGAAGCACGTTTTGTGAGGGCGGTAAGGACAAGCGTTGGGGTACGCTCCATAGATTGTAATGGGGCAGTGCTTAACCTTTGTTTTTCTAACTTTATGGTTCCAAATTTCACAAATCCCAGCCACTGCTCGACTTACAAGGTCCTTGTTAGTCAAGCAGTGGCCAGGATTTGTGAAACTTGGAACCGAAAATTAAAATAACAAAGGTTAAACACTGCTCCATTACAGTCTATGGAGAGCACCCCCTTGCTTGTCCTTTACTGACCTCATAAATGTGCTAGCGGAGGGGGCACGTCATCAAGATAGGAAGCCAGGGCATTTTGGCTGCTGGGCTCTGGGACAGAAATTACTAGTGTTTTTTATAAAAAAAAATGGTCTGGACATAACAAAAACTATTTGGCACACTAGCATTGGGGCAAGGTAAGCTACCATATGTGTTGGGGTTCTACCTCAGATTATAGCAATCTGCTCTTTAAGTCCTTTAACAGACTGTTGTCCCTATGAATGTTATAGAACAGAAGGAGATCCTCACCGATTCTCCTCCTGAGTGGACTACATAGCAACAGACTTTCTAATCTACCTCGTGACGTGCTTTCTGCTCCACCCATCTTTTTTATTGCCTTGGTCTTACCAGGGATCTATGGAGAGATATGATTATACTCCACCGTATTACTAATGAATCTCCTACCAATTTGTTCTACTGGCCTTAGCATATATCTTGTTACTCTTGGTTAATGTGTTGAGGATAGGATATCTAGTAATGATTAGATAAAGGTTCCCCTTCCTACATTATTTGGCCAGCCCCTTCTATGTTGATACTATATTTTGGGGTTGTTTTTGCCAATATGTATAACCTTGCATTTTTGCACTGAATTTGAGCTGCCAGACTTTGGGTACATTTTCCTGCCCATACAAGTCCCTTTATCATAGAGCTAATCCCCTCCTTCATGTCCACTCTGCTACATATTTTTGTTTCATTTATGGATAGGTTAATCTGTACCTGTATGACATTCTCTTATGTTGCAGGTGAATACACTGAAAAGTACCACTTAAAGTACAGAACTTGTGACATCCCACTCGTCACTTTCCTAAACCCTGAATTAGTTCCATTTACCAAAACCCTCTATGTGCTCTCCCCCAGCCCACTGCTTACCCAGTCAGCTAAGCTCTCACCCAATCCCAGCCCCCTCAACTTCTTTATAAGTCACCGGTACAGCATCAGATCAAAAACATTGCTGAAGTCTAAATAGAAAATACCCCCAGTCTGTCATTTACCCACTGCCTGCTATGCTGAATTTGTCAATGAGGTTTGTGAGACACAACCACCCTTTAATAAAGATGTGCTACCTTTCATTATGTAAGCCTTTAGCTTCGAGGAATTCCACTATCTATTCCTTAATGATAGGCACAAGCAACTTCACCATGACAGAGGTCAACCGGCTGGTCTGTAGTGTCACAGGTCCCCCTTGTTCTCTCCCTTATAAAGGGTGACTACATCTGCCACTGTCCAGTACTCTAGGACCAGCTGTCAACAAACAGCAGTTAAAAAGATCTGCTGATACCTCTGCCAGTGTCCTGTGGGGGAAGCACATCTAGCAATCGGTGCCTTGTTTACCTTCGACCCCCTTAGCCTTTTGAATATCATGTCACCTGTAAGTTACCCTATTTCCAACTTCTGCTTCTTCTCCTCCCTCAACTTTATTTATTTATTTATTTGAATCTCAGATTAGTACCTTTGAGCTAAGAGCTCATTTCTCCTCTTCTTGTCCAGGCATAGGGAGGTGATCATGTCCCTCTATAGATCTTTGGTCAGGCCGCACTTCGAGTACTGTGTGCAGTACTGGTGGCCATATCAAAAGGGGGATATTAATTTACTGGGAGATGTGCAACAGAAAGCAATAAAAATGTTACAGAGGATTGAGGGCAAGACCTATGAGGACAGGCTGAATGAGTTGAATATGTACACACTGGAGGAGAGGAGGGATGGAGGGATATGACTGAAACATTCAAGATTTGAGGGGGATAAACAAAGCTAACACTGAAGGGGTGTTTAAACTAAGGAAGGGACACGAGGGGGCACAGACTAAGTATGGAGGGATAGGTGAAGGCACTATTTCACGGAGAGCTGGTGTCTAACTGGAACGCTATACCAGAGGGGGTGGTATCATATAAAACAGTAGGAAGCTTTAAGAGTGTGTGGGACAGAGCACAAAGGAGGGTCTGGGTGGAGGGGGCTGAGGCCGTAATGGGGAGGGGGTTGGGACAGCTGCAATCTAGGGGACTAGCTGCATACTCGGGCAGACACTGACAGACTGGGTGGACTGCTTCTGCTGGCAGATTCGTATGTTCATTTACAAAGGTTCCACGTCATTGAGTACAATACATACAACATAGAGGGCTATACAACAATTCAAGATATTACAACAGAGTTATGAAAGTTCAACATGGTGGGGTTAAGAGAATTTGCAGTTTGAATACAATTCGCACATGTTGAGAGTTATACATTATACCATGGACATAAGTGAACAGCCAATGAAATCATCAGACTGGCAGTTTACCACTGGTGTAAATCCTCTGATAATCAATGGCTGTTGATGAGCAAATAATCCTACTCCTAATCCAAACCATCTGCAGCATAAGAATCAATACAATAAAAAAAAAGCAACCTCTTTAAAAGCTGCATTTTATCATAGTAAAACAAGCATTTGTCAATGCCGAATGTTGATTGCGTTGGTCCATTGAGCTCACTCACTGCCCGTGTTACTCGCTCTTTCCGTTTCTCCCGGTGCTGCAGGCTGCTCTTTTGTACTGGACTCCTGCCTGCATTGGCACATTTTTCTGCCCACAAAGAAATCTGCAACTATCCTGACAGAGCTCCATTGAGGTGGGTCACTCACTCCGCCTATCTCACTTGCTTATTCCGTTTCTCCTGGCGCTGCAGGCTATCGTTTTGTAGTGGGCTCCTGCCTCTGTTGGCACCTTTCTTCTGCCCACAAAGAAATCTGCAGCAGTCCTGACAGAGTTCCATTGAGCTCACTCACTCCCCCTCTCACTCGCTTGTTCCATTTCTGTCAGCACTGCAGGCTGCCCTTTTGTACTATGCTCCTGCCTGCGTTGCCGCCTTCTTCTGGCCACAAAGAAATCTGCAGCAGTCACAATAGAGCTCCATTGAGCTCGTTCACTCACTCCCCCTCTCTCACCCGTTCGTTCTGTTTCTCCAGCCGCTGCAGGCTGCCCTTTTGTACTGGGCACCTGCATGCATTGCTGCCTTTTTCTGCCCACAAAGAAATCTACAGCAGTCCCAACAAAGCGCCATTGAACTCACTCACTCTCCCTCACTCGCTCGTTCTGTCTCCCACTGCTGCAGGCTGCCCTTTTGTACTGGGTTCCTGCTTGCATTGGCGCCTTTTTCTGCCCACAAACATATCTGCAGCAGTCCTGACACAGGTCCACTGAGATATCTCACTCCCCCTCTCTCACTCGCTCATTCCGTTTCTGCCAGCGTTGAAGGCTGGCCTTCTGTATTGGGCTCCTACTAGCGTTGCTGCCTTTTCCTGCCCACAAAGAAATCTGCAGTTGTCCTGACAGAGCTCCATTGAGGTCGCTCACTCCTCCTGTCTCACTCACTCATTCTGTTTCTCCTGGCCCTGTAGGCTGCCCTTTTGTACTGGGCTCCTGCATGCATTGCTGCCTTTTTCTGCCCACAAAGAAATCTACAGCAGTCCCAACAAAGCGCCACTGAACTCACTCACTCTCCCTCACTCGCTCGTTCTGTCTCCCACTGCTGCAGGCTGCCCTTTTGTACTGGGTTCCTGCTTGCATTGGCGGCTTTTTCTGCCCACAAACATATCTGCAGCAGTCCTGACACAGGTCCACTGAGATATCTCACTCCCCCTCTCTCACTCGCTCATTCCGTTTCTGCCAGCGTTGAAGGCTGGCCTTCTATACTGGGCTCCTACTAGCGTTGCTGCCTTTTCCTGCCCACAAAGAAATCTGCAGTTGTCCTGACAGAGCTCCATTGAGGTCGCTCACTCCTCCTGTTTCACTCACTCATTCTGTTTCTCCTGGCCCTGTAGGCTGCCCTTTTGTACTGGGCTCCTGCCTCTGTTGGCATCTTTTTCTGCCCACAAAGAAATCTGCAGTAGTCCCGACAGAGCTCCGTTGAGCTCGCTCACTCCCCATCTCTCAGTCGCTCATTCTGCCCTTTTGTACTGGGTCCCTGCATGCATTGCTGCCCACAAAGAAATCCGCAACAGTCCCAACAGAGCTCCGTTGAGCTCACTCACTCCCCCCCCAAATCGCTCGATCCTAATCTGTCTCAAACACTGATTTCTGACAGCGACTGTGGTATTCTGCACCAGAAGCGTGGAAACACATTTCGGCCAGGATGTGAAAAATGACAGCTGTACTGTTCATAAGGAGGTGTGAACAAATGCCAGTGTTGAAAATCTGGTGTGAAAATATTACTAATTTGCAAACTTACTGTACAAGGGTGCGTGGAAACTGCACAACACACACTCATAACACAATCATTTTATGGAGTTTCATCACAAAATTTTCAACATAGGCATTTAAGGACCTCAGCTCATGATCAGTGTCAGTGTGATTTTCTTAATGTGTCCCAAACACTAATTTCCCACAGCGACCGTTCTATTCTGCGGCGGAAGTGCGAAAACACATTTCTTGCCAGGATGCGGAAAATGGCAGCTGTACTGTTCACAAGGAGGTCTGAAAAAAATGCCAGTGCTGAAAATCTGTCATGAAATATTGCAAATTTGCAAAAGTTACGGTGATCGTATAACTGCTCAACCTTAGCTAAAGTAAAAACAGTCATTATTTTGATTTTTCACACCAAATTTGGAAACACAGGCTTTTTTTTTTGAGATCCCACCCTCGAATACTGGCACTGTCATTTTGTTAATCGGTCCCAAAAGGGGATTCCACGCAAAAACCCCATGTTGAAAATTTGGTGCCAAAATTCCAAAAAATGTCTGAGATATGCATCAAAGTTGAAAAAACCCTTTTTATTCCATTATACAACTTACCGGCATTTCCTTAGTTCGTGGTTGGCTTTGAAGAGTGCAGACATGTTCCCGGTCCACCGAAGATGGTCGCACCAGACTCCAGAGGTAAGTATGGGGTGAGAGGGGGTGTGGGAGGCAGGGTGTGCAGTGGGTGGGTGCTGGTTGTGGGACGGGGGCAGAGAGACCACCGAGGGACCGTTTCCTTTTTCCACAGGGAAAAAAAAAACACTGTGGGACCATTTTTATTTTTACAAGGGCATGTGGCACGCTGGGGTGGTCTCCCAGCATGCCAACGGAGTCCTTCTTTCGGGGGGCAGCTGTAACCGATGGGGGATGGGGCACCCCTGTCAGCACACTACAAAGGGGGCTACATTATGCAGGCAGGGATATGGCACCCATTGACTCCTAACAAAAGCAGGGGTGACATTATGCCGGCGGATTGGGCACCTCGTTGGCACACAAGAAAAGTGGAGGGGTTACATAATGCCAATGGGGAGTGGGCTTCTCCGTCGGCAATATCAACCTTGAGGCACAGAAGCCAACGGGGTTGGGGCCCCTTCGGCAAACAAACATGGGGGGGGCACATACTGACAAGGGGGATTGGGCATGCCTTTAGTGGGGGGATTAATATTGTTTGTGAACACGGCAGCAAGCCGCCGCCATGTTCACAAACAGTATCACTGTAACAAGTTTCCGCCCAGCAATGACGGGTCGCTTTCTCATTGCAGGGAATGGCTTACACTGCAATGACGAGGCGGCCCCCAAGTGCAGCGGCTGAAACCTTGCAAGGTTGTGGCACTCTAGCTAAACTAGTATCAGCAGCAGCATGCCACGGCATTGGGAAAAGTGGGCCAAGCCTTTAAAGGCTGTGGGGGCATTGGCCACAACAGTGCCATGCCTCCACAACCTTCTTCTGGAAAGCTGCCGCAATATGTTTCTTGCGCATGTGTGCAATCAACATAAAAATGAATCTTGGAATAATCACAATAAGCCACTCAAAGGATGTGGGTTATCAGGGGATTTACCACAGCTGGCAAGAATTTAACCACTCAGCTGCAGCTCATGGGCAAACCACTCCAGCCGTGGTAAATCCCCTGATGATCCACACCCCTCGTGGCTTATTGCTTAAGTAGTTCAAAGGTAATTAGAACAGTGATACAAAAATCTGGTGTTGCAGTGCCAATAGCTTAGTAATGCTGAACTGAGTTGCCACAATAGGAGTTTGATTAGGAAGTAAGGGGCAGGGGGAACAGGAAGAAGAGGTAGGCAGAGGTGGGAAAGGATAGAGCTGAGTAGAAGGTAACAGTGGAGAGGAGGACAAAACAAGAGGCTGGCTGAGGAATGTTGGTGGAGGAGCAGCTAGAAAGACTTTGTCTGAGTAGTGCTGAGAGAAAGGGGCAGAGGGAGGGCAGAGGGGGTGAGAGATGGAGGGGAGTGAAACCTGAGGGAGGTGGGGTGGGAGAGTAGTAGAGAGAGTTAGTGCTATTGACTGGACGGTGGGGGGTAGGGGTGATGGTTGCATGGGAGAGGAAAAGCAGGAGGTGCCATAGAGTGGAGGTTAAGATGTAGGGAAGGGAGGAGGGAGGGATGAGGAGGGGGGTAATAGGGAGGTGGGAGACTACATGCTGGAGTTGGATATTGCCAGAGGGGGAGAGTTGCTTGGGGGGGGGAGGAATTGGGCATAGGTGAGGATGAAACAGCTAGTATAGTACTATGAATTCTGAAATGAAGCATTCCTTTAGTAGGTTCGCCTTCCCCTCATCCTTGCCTGTCCACAATCCTCCATTTTGTAGGCTAACTATGCTCTCTTGTCTGCCTAACATGTCTAAAGAAGGATTTATTTTCCTTTACGCCCTCCACTATCTTGAACTCTTGCCTTTTGAACCACTGATCTCACTTACCTTATTCAGTTCTAGCAAGCTTTCCTACTCTTGTCTATCTGATCCAGTTTGTTAAAAAGGAAAGCTGCCCTCTTCACCACCTACAGCTTCCCTCACCACTTTGGTAAATCATATAGGTTTCCTTTGCCACTTATCTATCCTCACCTTTTTCAAGTAACATCTGGAAACATCGAATACTGCATTCTTCCTTGCCTCCCATTTTGCTTCTTCCCCATCTGACTGCCATACCCCTTGAGATTAACCTGCAGTTATCCTTCCATCCTCCTAAAATCCACCCTCCTAAACTTTGGCACCAATGCCTTGGTCCTAGGATGCTGGGTTCAGAGGGTTATACAAACATACCACTGCGCTATTCTGGCAACCCTACTTACTAAAGTTGCTCTGCTCCCCATATACCTCCAAAGTGTTACCTACATACAGTATTCCAGCACCCGGTCTATCCCCCCCACCACCATGCTGGGCCATTGTCAAGCAATGAACCACATCTCCTCCTTTCCCTCTTCCCATACTCCTCATCCCCTTCATCCTACTCACCATACCTCTCAACTGTACCACATTATGAGGAACGTTCCTCATTTTACTTCAAAAAAGCTCCCTGTTCCACATTGTGAGGACTTGTTCCATTCAAAGTCAACATTTTAAAGCAAAACTCTATAGTAAATGATGGAAAAAATAAATTATTCAATTAATAACAAACTTTCTGCACATAAATGCAACATTTTAACAGTGTTTTGAGCTTCTTAGGTAAAGATTTGATTAAGTGTTCCACATTTTGCCCATTTGTTCCACATTTTGATAGGCAATGTTCCACATTTGGGGGACAAAAGGTTGAGAGGTATGCTACTCACATCAGCCCCCCCCCCCCCACCAGGCCTGGCCCTTCCACCCCCCAACACCTTGCACCCCTCTCTTTCCATTACACTCTTACCACTGACATCCACACCCACCCCACCCAATCTCTACCTTTCCCCCAATTGGCTCTGGTCTATCCATTCTCACTATGACTGTGCATATCACGCTCACCCTACCCATTCCCACCTTCTCCCACAAACACTCTCCAGCACATTCACTGTCTCACAGGTACTGCAGAACACCTATGCCCACTCTCTCCAGATTTCTCCTTCTCCAATCAGGTAATGGCCACCCCAACCCCGGCCCTATCACTCATACATCTCACTGCTCCCCTACTTCCCATGGCCTCTACATCTCGATCATGAACATCTGTAGCTTACCTAAAAATCTAACAATCTACAAGGCTGAGTGGCCCAGCACCACCCAGACATACTTGCACTAGCAGAGACCTGGCTATCTAGCTCTATACCCAACTCGGCAGTCTCCATACCCAGTTTTACTCTCTTCCGCATCAACAGACTAGGCAAGTGGGATGGTGGTTGTGCTATATACATTAAGGACTCTCTAACTGCACAACCTTTCCCAACCCCCTAGCTTGAACAGAGTACACAGGCCCTTACTATAAAATCTTCCTCCAGTACTTCAGCCACCCCACTCTTCATTACCATGGCTTATAACCCCCCTAGGAACCAAAAATTAGCCTCCCACTCCCTCTTGAACTACCTCTCTCTCCTACCATTGAATCGTGAGAGTATTATCATGGGAGATTTCAATATTAATTGTACCTCTAAGGATGCCACTGCTGCCCTGGATCTGACTCAGGTTGTCAATACCCTGACCTGCCATAACCCAACCACCAGCACTTCAACCCTACTTGACCTAATTTTTACAAACCGCCCAAATAGGATCTTCTCTGTTACTGTCCTCCCCAATACACTCAGCGACCACTCTCCAATCCTCTTCACTTGGGCCTAAAAACCCCCCAACCCCCCTCCTAAGTTAATTTACCTTTGTAACCTAAAATGTAGCAAACTAAAGCACCTAAAGCTCTATCTCAGGCAGTGGGACTGGTCCCCAATTTTTTCTGCCCCAGACATTGACACAGTCCTAGACCTTTTCATACTAGCCTTTAACACTGCCTGTGATAAGTTTGCCCCTATACTAAATCCCTGATCAAAGTTAACCTGGCCCCCTGGATATCTCAACAACTCCTAGATATGATGCGCCACCGTGACGCCCTATGGCAAACTGCCATCGACATGGGCAGGCCTGCTGATAGGCAAAGATATCGTGAGGCAAGGAACAAATGCACCTCGGCCACACATAAAGCCAAAGCATCCCACTACCAAACGTTGCTTGCATCCTCCTGGGACACCAGTCTCCAGTTCTGGAACAACATCGGAGAACTCAGCGGTAAGACCAGGACCCCACCCCTCACTTTAAGAAGTCAGTGCTACCACCACCTCAGACCCCAAACTTATTGCTGATTCCATAATCACTCTTTCTTTGACTTAACCCACATCCTTCCTGCTAACTTTTTTGAACCCCACCGTCTCTCCCCCCTCCTCTCCACCCCGGAACCTCCATTTTGCCTGAAGACCCTAGCCCCTCAGGAAGCCACACCATGCATACTAAAAGCTATAGGTATCTCTAGGTTCAGCAGTGACACAATGGACCTCAAACTGCTCTGACTCACCATCCATGAAATGCTTTCCCCACTCAGACACATCATCAGTTGCTCCCTATGCCTTGGTATATTCCCCACCCACAGGAAAGCTGCCTCCATTACCCCTATACACAACGGAGGAGATGCCACAGCATCCAGCAATTACTGGCCCATATCCATCCTCTCCCTTCTCTCCAAGGCTCTTGAAAGAATAGTGTCAGACCAGCTCACTGAGTACCTCTCCAAATACAATATTCTCTGTAAGGAACAACACAGATTCTGCAAAGGGCACAACACTAACACGGCCCTACTGGAATTTTCCTCTCACCTTCCTTCTGCCCTTGACAAAGGACAACTAGCTGGAGCAGTTTATGTGGACCTATTGAAGGCCTTTGACATGGTCAACCACAACCAGCTTCTAACCACCCTTACAATGCTAGGTTTCTCTCAGAATGCCGCTCACTGGTTCATCGACTACCTCACAGGCAGATCTCAGAGTGTTAGAATTGGACACACCCTCTCCTCTAGAGGTCTCATTAGGTCCAGGGTACCACAGGGATCAATCTTGGGCTTTCTCCTCTTTAGCCTCTACATCAATTCCCTCCCCTCTGTATGCTCTGGTAATTTGCTGCTATACGTCGACGACACTGTTCTCTGCACATCACACTCCAATCCAGCCAACCTTCAAAACTCACCTCAAATTGCATTCTCAGAAGCTGAACAATGGTTCACTAACCAGAGGCTTGTACTAAGCTACAAGAAAACTAAGGTCATGACCTTTGCCCATCAACAAAACCCCTTAAGACATACACCCCACCATCCTTACCACCAATAGGACCCCTCTTGAACCAGTAGACACCTTCAGACACCTTAGCATCACTCTGGACTGCTCCCTTACATTCCACCAGCACATCCACCTCCTCTCCTCAGCAATTAACACTAGAATTGGCTTATTGCACTGGTACAAACACTGCCTTACCCCTGATGCCCTCCAGATTGCCATCTCTTCCTCCATTCTCTCACTCCTCAACTATGGGATACTAATCTATGGGGCAGCAGACACCACCTTCCTCAGCAGGCTGAGCGTGTCCCTAAACAAAGTCTGTTGCCTTGCCCTTGGATGTGACCATACCGTTCACACCTGTACCCTGTACAGCATGACTAATTGGGTAAACTTTGATAACAGACAAATTCCAAACCTGCCTAATGGCCAAAAAAACTGCCCTCGGCCTAGCCCCCACCGGTCTGGAGACACTCATCAGGCCTGCCCTGGCCATTAGAAACAATCGCAGCTCCTCCAGATCTCTCCTTCAAGTCCCAAGAGGCCATACCTCTCTCTTCAAGTGTTCCCTTCTTGTACCGAGCCTGTACTTGGATGAACTCTCTTCTCAGCTCTCTCATCTCCAGTAAAAGACGTAGCGTTTAAGACTGCCCTAAAGGAACACCTCCATGCAGCCAGTCCCCGCGACTGTTTTTAACCTCCCACTTCTCCCCCCTTCTCCCCCTCATTTATGCTTCTGACAAGGGACCTCTTCCTGCCTGATCCCTCCCATCCTCAACTCCCCCCTCACTGGTATTCCGAGGATGACCCGGATATGCATGTCTGCATAGTCTTATGTTACTGATATCTCTATACCTCAATGAAACATTTTAATCTCTGTTGCCTACCTACTGCTGGTATGTTGTTATACTCCTTAGAAACATAGAAACATAGACTTTCACGGCAGATAAGGGCCGCTTAGCCCACCTAGTCTGCCCATTTCTGTCTGTCCCATGCAGTCTTGAATTCTCCCACAGTTTTAGACACCACAACCTCCTCAGGAAGGCTGTTCCATGCATCCACTACCCTCTCAGTGAAAAAATACTTCCTCACATTGCCCCTGAACCGTCCCCCCATCTTTAAATTGTGTCCCCTTGCTCTTGCACATCTTTTTTTCTGAAAGATGCTACCCTCTTGGACTTTGCTGATTCCACTGAGGTACTTAAAAGTTTCTATCATGTCCCCCCTCTCCCTCCTTTCCTCAAGGGTATACATATTAAGCTCTTTTAGTCTCTTCTCATATGGCTTCTGTTGCAGACCCTGCACCATTTTAGTTGCCCTCCTCTGGACTGCCTCTATCCTGTCTATGTCCTAGCGGAGATGGGGTCTGCAGAACTCCAGATGGGGTCTCACCAACTGTCTGTACAGAGGGATAACAACTTCCTGTTTACTGCTGGTGATGCCTCTCCCTATGCATCCCAGTATACCCCCAGCCCTCCCTACCGTCTTCTCACATTACTTGCTAACCTTAATGTCATCTGAAATGATTACCCCCAGGTCCCTTTCCTTTTTTGTTGTTGTTACTACCTCCATCCCCCATTGTGTAATCTTCCCCTGGGTTTTTGTTTCCCAGGTGCATTATTTTGCACTTCTTTGCATTGAATCCTAGCTACCATACTTCCGATCATTCCGCCAACCTTGTCAAGTCCCTTCTTATCCTTTCCACGCCTCCTTGTGTATCAACCCTGTTGCAGATCTTTGTGTCATCTGCAAAGAGGCATATTTTCCTTCCAGTCACTCCGCAATGTCACTTATAAAGACATTAAAAAGGACTGGACACAGTATTGAACCCTTCGGTGCTCCACTAGTAACCCCTCTTTCTTCAGAGTGGACTCCATTTACAATTACCTTCTGTGTCCTGTTGTCCAGCCAATGTTTTAACCAGGCTACCACCTTGGAACCCGATCCCAGGCTGGTTAATTTGACTATTAATCTTTTGTGTGGGACTGTGTCAAATGCCTCGCTAAAGTCTAGGTAGGCCATGTCCACAGCCCCTCCCTGGTCTACTACTTTGGTCACTCAGTCAAAAAAATCAATTAGATTCATCTGACATGATCTTCCCACTGTGAACCCATGCTGCCTTGGGTCCTGTGCCCCCACTGGCCTCTAGGTACTCAACAATTCTTTCCTTCAGAAGTGATTCCATCACTTTCCCTACCACAGAGGTCAAACTGACAGGTCTGTAGTTTCCTACCTCTGTCTTGGTCCCACTTTTGCGAAGGGGAATCACATCCACCTTCCTCCAGTCCTCGGTACCACACCATCCTCCCATGATTTGTTAAAAAGGGTAGTCAGTTTCACTAGTTCTCCCCTTAATTCTTTTAGAATTCTGGGGTGAATTCCATCAGGACCCATTGCTTTGTCCACCTTCAGTTCTAGGAGTTCTTTCAGAACCCTTTCTTCTGTGAAAGGACTGGGATCGACCCACCTATCAAGACTGCTTCTGTTAATTGGAACTGGCACCTCCCCCTCCTCTTTTGTGAATACTGAGCAGAAATATTTGTTCAGTATCCCTGCTTTTTCACTGTCCCCCTCTGCCCACTCACCGTTCATTCTATTCAGTCTCACTATCCCTCCTTTTGTCTTTCTACGCTCCCTGATGTACCTATAAAAGGTTTTATCCCCCTTCTTAACCAAGTTGGCTATCTTTTCCTCAGTTTGGGCCTTTGCTATTCTGACTTCCCTCTCTGCTTCCTTCTGCCTCAACTGGTACAGCTCTCTGTCCTGCTCCTTCTGTGTTTCTTTATGCTATCTTTTTCTCCCTGACTTTCCCCTCCACCTCTTTTGAGAACCATAGTGGCTTTTTCTTTCATTTTGATTTATTTGCTTCACACAAAGGCTTATTGACTCTGTGATGGCAGTTTTGATGATTCCCCATTGTTGCTCCACGCCTCCTTCTAGCCAGTTTGCTAGTGCTTTTCTGAGGCACTCTCCCATCTTGCCAAAGTCAGCCCTCCTGAAGTCCAGTACCCTCACTTTTGTATGGCTTGACTCTGTAGCTGAGTTTAACGTGAGCCACACTGTTTGATGGTTACTTGTTCCCAGTTGGCAACCCACTTCTAGATCTGAGATCCTCTCACTGTCCTCATTTGAGAGTACAAGGTTTAAGATTGCTCCCTCACGAGTGGGTTCCAAAACTAGCTGTCTGAGGCATGCTACCTGTAGGGCATCGAGAATGGCCCTGCTGTTAGATGTGGCTGCAGCAAATGTGCTCCAGTTAACATCTGGCATATTCAGGTCTCCCATCAATAGCATCTCCCCTTTCTCTGCCATCCTAAGAATGCCTTCTATCATATCCTTGTCCATTCCCTCCCTCTGACATGGGGGTCTGTACACAACCCCTGTGCAGATTGTGGTGCCATTTCCAGTCTCCAAGGTGACCCACAGTGCCTCCTCTCCTCCTTGTTTACTCTTTTGTTCAGTTGCTTTTATCCCTTCCTTTACATAGAGAGCTACTCCTCCCCCTCTTCTCCCCTCCCTGTCTCTCCTGTAGGTTATGTACCCTGGTATGTTAACATCCCAGTCATGGTTCTCTGTGTACCATGTTTCTGTGATTGCTACGATATCCAGGCATCCCTCTTCCATATAGGCCACCAGTTCAGGGAACTTGTTGCCCAGACTACCAGCATTGGTACTCATTACCCTCCATTTCCTAATGGCCTTACTCCTTTTTGCCCCATACCTGTCCTTCTTGCCTTTGTCACTTTCTCCACATACCCCTTCCCTTCTCCCTAGCGACATTTCTATGTTGGAGTTTACCACACTTACTACCGTGACTTTTTTTGGGGAGGTAGGATTTCCCTGCTCCTTTCTAGTGCCTCCCTCCTTGGCTAGTTTAAATGCTTGCCAGTGAAGCATTTAAACCTATCACCTAGGATCCTGGTTCCTCTCCTGGACAGATGCAGCCCATCATGCCAGTATAGGCTTGCATCACTCCAGGTGGACCCCCAGTCACCAATGAATCCAAATCCCTGATCTCTGCCACAGTTTTTCAACCACTGATTGAATCCCATGGAGTGGAGCACCCTAGCCCCTCCTACACCATAGACAGGCAGCACCTCCAAGAAGGTTACCATGCGTGCTAGTCATCTAAGGCCCCTCACCAATTCCACATACTCTTTCTGCACTGCTCTGATCCCTTTCTTAGCCAGGTCATTTGTTCCTAGGTGGACAGTGACATCCAGCTCCCTCCCCTGTGCCGCTGTTCCGGCAATCCTGAGGATTCACTCCCTGTCCCTCCAAGACATGGCGCAAGGCAGGCACCTTACCTCCCTCTCCCCTTCCTCCCCCAGTTCTACCTTCCTAACAATGGAGTCGCCCACCAGGAGATGTTTCCTTCCCCTGTGGGGCCCCATGCCACCCTCCTGTGGGTCTCCTTTGTGGAGGTTCCCAGCATCATCCTTGGTCTCCACTGCAGGTGCCTCCATAGAGGAGCAACACTTTGCCAGAATGGCATAGGGATTGTGGACAGGTACAACTGGAGGGATGCACCTCTGTTCCACCACCCTTGCCCTCCCTGAGCCCACTGTGATCCAACTTTTCTTGGCAACCTCTGAGGCAATGGCAGTGGCCCTGGTGGTCCCTGGATGGAAGAGGAGGTCCCACAAGTCCTGGTCAAATCAGCCTGGAGATGAGCAACCTCTCCCCTCAGCCCAGGGAGGTGCCTGCAGATGGGACAACACCGCATCCTCCAGAATGTCTCCTGGAAGACTGTTCCATAGCCACTGCACTGCACCACTCCCATCATGTCTTATTTCTGGCCCCTTCACTATTGTTTGGAATCCTTACTCTTTCCTCTGTTTTCTAAGGCAGTGTTTATATCTAGCTTCCTTCTAGCTAAGCCACTCCTCCTACTTACTAGATCTTTCTACAAGTAATTAAGTTGCACAGCTATCTAGCCCCTACAGCCACCTGAGATTTACACCTAGATAACTGTTCAGACAACTACTCACTACAGCTAACTCAAACAAACACACTATTTTTTTTTACCCTAAATTAAAGGTCCCAGTAGAAGAGTTCTACTTCTTTAGTCCCAGTAGAGAAGTCCAGTCACACAGCACTCCTTCCTCCTGGTGTCCTCTGCCAAGCTTCTGGCAGAATCTTTCTAAGGCAGTGTTTATATCTAGCTTCCTTCTAGCTAAGCCACTCCCCTTACTTACTAGATCTTTCTACAAGTAATTAAATTGCACAGCTATCAAGCCCCTTCAGCCACCTGAGATTTACACCTAGATAACTGTTCAGACAACCATTCACTACAGCAAACTCAGACAAACACACTATTTATTTTTTTACCCTAAATCAAGGCCCCTAGAATTCTGCGGCCACAGAATTTTGCGCAGAACTTGCAATCTACCGCAGAACTTCTGCGGTGAGGCAGAATTCACTCTTCTTGGTGATTTTTTATTAATATTTCTGTTTATCCATAGAATCTGGTTCCCGTCCCCTCTTTTTATATCCAAACCCTCCTATATGCTCAGAATGTGATGTTATCATTGCTATAACATCATACATTAGCTATTGAAATGACTCCATTCTGCAACAGAAATGAACAGTCACTTATCTACCACAGCTCCCACTGCCAGAGATGGTGGCACAGCACATCAGGCATGGTGATATTTGCTCAACCTGCACTACAGCCTAATACAATTTTCAGTCTTAAATTATTGCACTGGGGCCAACATAAACAAAACCTTGTCAATAGCACAGACCTGTTAAGTCCATACCTCACTTTGTACAAACCTATTTGTGCGTTTAAGGTACAGAGATGCCATCTGAAATGAATAACTGGTAAAATGAATTTAACTGTCATTTTTAAGAAAAATAAGGTAATTATGCCCCAAAAAGTGGAATATAATAATGTGTAGGCCTGTTGAAAGAATAGACCTGTTAAATAAATAATTGCCCTGTACGTATTTTTGCCAGGGTTATTGATTTCATATTGTCATTGGTTGAAAGAATCACCTAAACGTTATGGAGAAATGTTGTCTGCAGGGACAGCTGTTGGGCCAGAGGGTAGCATGCTGTGTTTCCGTGCCGGCAACTCAGGTTCAGAGGTTAGCTCTGGGAGATGGCTAGGCAGCACAAGGATTGGTGGAACACATTACTGCTCGGAGCCTGGGAAGGTATGGTGCAGTGTTCTGTCACATGGCGGACACATTGTGATGGGCTGGAGAACTCTATCTCACAATTGGTTCACATGCATGTCATGGCCTGATGGTGTTACACAGTGTGTCAGGGAAAGCAGGTTGACATGAAAAATGAGTTTTGCAATAACTCCTCTATTCCATTTCCAATGGGACCTGTATGAATGAGGATGCAAGTTCATGGAAATAAAAAAAAAATATATATAATATATATATATATATATATATATATACACACACACGCACACATACATATACAGTATCTCTGTCTCTCTCTCCACACACACACACACACACACACACATTTGTATGTATGTTACAGATTGCATATAAACATGTAAGTGATACACAGTGGGAACCTCATGAGTGGTGTAGAAAGCACATACAAATATATAAGTGATAGACAGTGGAAACCTCATTAGTGGGATAGATAGCATACATATAGAAATACCTTATTTATCACACCAGATCCCCTCTGCATATGTCATTTATGCAACAGGCTAGGACCTTAAGGGAGAGACATTTATTTTGCTTTTTTAGGCATAAAATTATATTTATAAGTCTGTTATTTTTTGAACTAGTGTTACTGTGCTTTCCACCATCCTGACTGCTATAACCACTGCCATGAAAGTGAAGTCAGGATGACAAGCTGACACGGTGATGTGGTAATTTATTAGTGCCGCAGAACTTCAGCAGAAATTACAAACCACCACCTCAG
This sequence comes from Neoceratodus forsteri, assembly GCA_016271365.2. Taxonomy (NCBI): domain Eukaryota; kingdom Metazoa; phylum Chordata; order Ceratodontiformes; family Ceratodontidae; genus Neoceratodus; species Neoceratodus forsteri. Next base: position 209,717,726 of record CM028138.1, read on the forward strand.
AAGTTCTGCGGCAAATGGTAGTCTTGCCGCAGAACTTGGTCCCACTGTGCCGCAGAAAAGTAGGGGCCCTGCCCTAAATTAAAGGACCCAGTAGAAGAGTTCTACTTCATTAGTCCCAGTAGAGAAGTCCAGTCACACAGCACTCCTTCCTCCTAGTGTCCTCTGCCAAACTTAGACTGTTGTAAACTGTAAACTGTTCTGTTTTATTGTAATTGCTTTCTCTGTAACTGTCTCTGACGTGGAACCTTTGTAAATGAGTCCTTGACTCAAAGGTAATATCTGATACATAAATAAATAAATAAATAAAATATGAAGAAACCAGCAGAATAAGGCCGTTTGGTCTATCTAGTATGCTTGTATTGCAGAATCCTCAGCTTAAGCTACTGACCCTGCCCCCTCCACAAATCTCCCATCCTTTACCTCTTCCCTTCCCTTGACCCCTATTTTCTCCATGACTCTATGCTAGTCTCTCTTGAAGCTCCCCACAATCTTTAATGAGACCATCTTTTCCAGCAGCACATTCCAACAGTTCACCACCCTATCCATGAAGAAATGCTTCCTAGCCTCCCTCCTAAACCTCCCCCTTCCAGCATAACACTGTCTCCTCATGTTTATTTGCCACTTAGCCTAAAGAGACCCTCCTTATCCATCTTATTAACCCCTTTCAAATACCTGAAGGTCTCAATCATATCCCCTCTCTTTCTCTCCTCCAGAGAGTACATGTTCAGGGCCCCCAACATCTCCTCATATGTTTTACCCAGCTGACCCATGATCATTTCCATTGCCCTCCTTTAGAATGTCTCCAGCAGTTTAATTTTTTAACTTCCTTCCTAATAAATGGGCACCAGTACAGTACACCATAGTTGAGATGCAGCCTCCCTAGTGACCTGTACAATTGCAGTATAACCTCCCACCACCTGCTGCTGATCTCCCTGACAGTGCATCCCAACATTGTCTTTGCCCTTGCTGCTGCTTTCTTGTAGTGCCTGGAGTGCCTCAGGTTACTAGTGATCATCACTTTCAGATCCTTTTCCTCCTGTGATGCAAATGTAACCCCCCCCAACAAATGGGGGTTCCCAAAAAGTCTTCCATGAGCTTGCCTAAATGCTCACTCCCAGGCTGGTGTCCTGCGTTTAGCAGTTAATCGTTATTGCCAAAGAGTGCCTGTGCAGCCTCTATGTACTGTCACTTTAAGAGCTGCCTAGATTGCAGCAATAATTAATCTAGGAGGGGGCTGAGTGTTGTCATGCTCAAGTCCCTCCCAGGCTGCCAGGTAATCGCTCCATTTCTGCCATCGCTAATTGCACAGAGGGAGCCCTGTTAATAGATGTAACTGTTTGCTGATCATTCATTACAGTAGTAATAATAATGTAGTTTGTATAACCTACCTTCTTTGCAGCAAGGACTGTTTTGTTTATCCCTACCATTTTGGCCCCGAACTGCTGAATTGGACCAATCAGTCTGGTGGGACCTAAAATGGAGCCGGGCTACAGGAGCTGTCTGGAATCAAAATCTGTAGGAATAGTAGTTTTGGGCTTTTGGCGCCTTTTTGCACCTGAAGGGGGAGCCTTTGTTGTGACCGACAGACAGATCAGCCAACCGAATCTTTTGGATCTGAGGGAAATCCCCAAGCTGCCTGCTGTTTCAGTCAGTTCTGAGCTGGGAAGTGAAATGAGAAGAGCTCAAGTGATTTGGGCAGTAGTTCTGTGTAGTTTTGCATGGGAGAACTGTGAAAGGGCTGAGTTTTGGCCTGCATGTCTGCCTGCTGCCTCTGAGAAAGAGAGAAGAGAATTATTTGTACTAAATCCAAGTTTGTGAGAATGAAGTAAGCCACTGATTTTTTTACCTGGTTCATACCTGAAGAAGACTGAAGATTTTGCTGAATGCGATTGGTCTGTCAGGATTTCCAGCTGCTTTTGAATCTCCGGTTTGTACAGAGACTTTGCGATTGTGACCAGAGTGCGGTTTGCCTGGTACAGTAGAATTTACTTATGTGTAAATGTGCTGTGTATTGAAAGTGGGTCGTGATTTGGTCCCCCACTGTGTGAACTGTGTTTTGCTTGCTGGAAGCTATATCCATGCCCAAAATGGACTGTATCCAAATTTGTCTCCATTTGGCCTGGGCCTTGCCACACTGGCCCAGTCAGACTACCCACACAGAGAATGCCATCGACGAGAGACCTGCCTGGGGATCAGCCCCTCTGCTCCATGCTTGAACAGGAATGACGCCTCAGTGATTCGTGTAGGCCCTGCTTCTCCTGGCACTCCAGATTAACCACCTGCTGTCTCGAATTTCATCCAGCCTGTGTCCAGTCTTGGGTATCGTTAGTAATCATCAGGGCAGCTCCCTGCAACAACAGCCTAATCTTAAAGTGTGTCATCTGATTGTCTTGTTGTTTTCTTTTCACGAACTGAGCCCTCCGGCTCCGGATTACAAATAGTGTGTGTTGTACATGTTGTTTTCTTCCATCACAGGGCCCCAACCAGCTGCAACGTTCCTGGCATTCTCCATCTGGGTACTCAGAGTGTGTGACTGTTTATGGACCCTGAAGTGCATGCATAGCTGTTTGACTGATATAGCCTTTAAGCAAATTAGCCTGATTAACGCCCCTCCCTTGTTCAAGTCCCTTAAATAAATCAGATCTAACTCTTTTGTGCAATTACCCTGACTGTGGTTCCAGTTTGTGCAAGAGTACTGTACTGCTGTTATTTGCTGTGTATAACCTTGTTTTACAGGGGGTCCCCAGGGCCAAGCCAGAGGAAAGCCCTGGTGGTAAGTGCAAACAGTCTGGGTACATGTGTGGTGTATCAGGGGTATTGTGAAAGTGATTATTGTGTATTGTTCCGGCCACTAGTAAGGAAAGAGGGGGGTTACAGTGTCCCAGAGGACAGTGCCCAGGTTAGCTTGACCACTACCAACCCTGACCTCCAGGTGGAGACATCCGTTTCAGAACTCATGCCCCTTAACCTGCTACTAGCCAGGCAGGCAGGGGTAGTAGCCCTTGGGATAGCGCCACCCCGGGGTTACATTTTTTAGGCTCACCACTGAGATTTTATGCCTTCTAGTGGCCAAAAATTATGAATTATTGTTAAAGATTAATGGCTACCCCAGTAGAGATGGCTGTACACCAGTTGGTGAGGTGGTATACTGGGCAGGATATCGACCCCCAAAATGATGTACTTATACTGGATATTCCCCTGGGTACCAGTAAAGACACTGTAGAGAGAGCACTCTCCAAGGATGAATGTTTAAAAAACCCTGTGGTGGTAGGTCGACAGGCTGATTTGATCGCCCAAACTTTCATAGCCTTTGGTAAAATGTAGTGACCTCATGGACAGCTCTAAAGTGCCACACACTATTGTCCCAGAAAGGGTTCCAGCTGCCTGGAGAATGATAATAAAAGACAGTAAAGACTCCGGGGAGGATGAGCTCCCACCATTATCTGAGACTTTTGAGGAGAAATTTGCTAAGTTGTTGCTGGAGGAAGGGAAAACCATAGAGAACTTTAAGAAACTATTCCTGTCACCTGGGGGTGTTCCTTCCCTAACACCCTCTCCTACTCCAGCACCTGTTACTGCCCCACTTTCCATGCCTGCACCAGTGCTGGCCCCAATATCTGTACCTGCCATTAGTCACGACTCCTACCAAAGGCTGAGAATCTTCTCGGGCACCCTCCCCACCTCCCAAGGGGGGGGGATGACTGGGAGACCTGGATAGACTATGTTGCCCCTCTAGTACTTGAATGGCAATGCTCAGAAGCAGACAAACGAAAGAGGTTGAGTGAGAGCCTCTGAGGTCCTGCTCTGGTTACTATCCATGCCAAGCGGGCCAATAACCCCAAAGCAACTGCACAGGACTATCTTGATGCATTGGAGAATGTGTATGGGAGCCCAGATTCAGATGAGGATCTGTGGTGGAGAGTAAGAAATGGTCAGCAGTACCCAGGGGGAGCCATTGTCTGTGTATGTACCTCGGCTTGAAAAGCTGCTACAAGAGTGCCTCAGAAAGAGTAGTTTGCCATCAAATGAATTAGATCAAACTAGGCTGGACCGGATCCTTACATTTGCTCCATTTTCAGAATTGTTACTGCTTCAGTTGCGCCTTGCCACCCGACTGGAATCGCCCCCCCCCCCAATGATGAGCTAATGAAAGTAATTCAGGGGGTTGAGCAAAGGCAACCCCGTGGGAGAATTGCACCCATAGCTGCTGCTGCTGCTGCTGCTGCGCAAGTGACCAAGAGTGATCAGCCAAGTGAGGTTCAGGGGCAAAAGTCAGCACTTAATGGGCACTCTGAGAATGCAAAGGACTTCCTGCCCTGAGCCCAGCATTGGAAAGATGAGCTACTAAAGGAAGTCTGAGAATTGAAGATGGGAGCCTCTGGAAGGGATTCCCTATGGAACAAGATTTTGGTTCCTTTCAGGACGTGACTGCCACGGGGGTGCACCCTCAGGTATCAGCTACTGAGGGTGGCTCTAAGGCTGAGATCGCCCGGATTGACTGCCATGCTAAAGGAATTGTTAAGACACGTTGCACCACTCTCACCGCTGCAAGCAGATACTACACCCCAATCTCTTACTACTGCTTCAGTTCCTCATACGATGTTCTCTCCCAGAATGACCCAGGAGTCTATCATTTGTCACAACTGTGGAAAGGATGGCCATATGAAAAGAGAATGCTGGTCTGAGAAGGACTTAGAAAGAGTAGTAAACAGAATCCAAGGGGAGCTCCAAAAAGCAAATCACTGATCAAGGGATGCCTAAAATGACCGCAGTGAGAGTTCAAGAAACCCTAACTCAAATTTCTTTGTGGCTAAATCGTCTGTCCAGGCCTCTGCTACTGCTCTCCAGACTGGTCCAAAATAGTGGGCCCTTCAATGGAGACTACGGTGACTGTGAATGGTATTCATACTCAGGCTGTGCTCGACAGTGGGTCGCAAGTGGCCATTGTATTCCAGGACTGGTATGACAAACACTTATCTGATGTGCCTTTGCAATCCCTGGAAGGCCTACATGTGTGGGGCCTGAGTGACAAGTCTTATCCCTACCTAGGGTATGTCCACCTCTGGTTGTCTTTTCCTGCAACTGTAACTGGTGTAGAGGAACAAGAATATACATTGGCCCTAGTGTGTACCCCCACTGGACTGTATGATGGGGTCCCCCTGTTAATTGGGACAAACGCACATATGTTTTTGGTGCAACTCTGTCACGAGAAACAAGGGCGATGGACTGGGAGGGCCCTGAGAATTCTGGCTCTGATCTAGAGGGCCTATGATTTGCAACAGAAATCCAAGGAAGTAGACCAGGATGAACCAGTGGGGATTGTGTGGAAGAAGGATCCCGAGTCAATGTTACTGGCCCCTAACACCCAGTGTACCATTCAAGGGGAGGTCCACCTCTGGAAAGATGTCAAGAACAAAATACTGATGTTGGATGTGTCAGGTGATGGAAAATTGCCAGAATGATTACTGGTCAAGCCCAGCATCATGCCTGCTCGTACCCATGCCTATGTACGACGAGTGATGGTCCAGATTCACAAACTGTCAGACTGGGAGATCCAGGTGAACTGAGGGTGCACCCTAGCTATGGCACACTGTGCACACACTGCAGTATTGTCCAGCAACAAGCACCCTGGTGAGAATGAGAGAGTGACCCCAAACTTGTTTGACTTTGGTGACTCCCCGTTGCCAGCTGAATGGAAGGCTAGAATTAGCAAGAGACTTGCCCAGAGAGACCAAGTGTTTTCGTTGAAGGAATGGGATGTGGGATGTGTCCAGGTGTGGAGCATCACATATGCCTGCACGATGAATGGCCATTTCAAGAGAGGTCCCAACGCCTAGCCCCAGCAGACATAGATGATGTGAGAAGATACTTGCAGGAAATGCTCGCTGCTGGCATGATACAGGAATCCAGGAGCCCATACGTCTCTCCAATTGTGGTTGTGCATAAGAAGAATGGGTCTGTGAGGATGTGTGTTGATTATCAAACCCTGAACCAGTGGATCATCCCAGACCAATACACTATGCCTTGTGTACAAGATGCCCTGGACTGCTTGAATGGGAGCAAATGGTTCTCGGTGTTGGACCTTCGCAGCGGATACTATCAGATCCCGATGGCCCCAGAAGACTGTGAGAAAACAGTCTTCATCTGTCCATTGAGGTTCTACAAGTTTCTGAGGATGCCATAGGGGATATCGGGTGCCCTGGCCACCTTTCAGCGACTGATGGAATGTGCAGTGGGAGATATGAATTTTCTGGAATGCCTGGTGTACTTGGATGATGCCATTGTGTTTGGGAGCACCTTAGAGGAGCATGAGAACTGACTGTTTAAAGTCCTAGACTGACTGGAAGACTTTGGCCTCAAGCTGTCCATTGACAAGTGCCAGTTTTTCTAAACCTCTGTGAAGTATGTGGGGCACATAGTATCTACAAAAGGGACAGAGACTGATCCCAGTAAGGTTGAAGCACTGACTACTTGGCCCCAGCCCCAAAATCTGAAAGAACTACAACATTTCCTAGGGTTCTGTGGCTACTACCGCAGGTTCATAAAAGACTATTCCAAGGTGATTCGCCTACTCTTGAACCTCACCCAGGGTTACCCTCCTACCAATTGTAAATACAAAAATGGGGCCGTTAAAGAACCAGAAAAAGTATACTTCCACCCAGGTGAACTCTTCGGGCCCCACTGTGAAGCAGCCTTCCATGAGATCATATACCAGCTCACCCATGCCCCCATCCTCGTCTATGCTGACCCCACCAAACCCTATGTGCTGCGGACAGACGCTAGTCTGCAGGGTCTAGGAACGGTGCTGTATCAAGACCATGAGGATGGCCTGAGACCAGTAGCTTTCACCAGTAGGAGCTTGACCCCGTCCAAACGAAACTACCCTTTGCATAAGTTGGCATTCCTTGCACTAAAATAGGCCATCATTGACCAGTTTTATGAATACCTCTATGGGGCAAAGATATTGGTGAAGACTGACAATAACCCATTCACCTATGTACAGACTTCAGCTAAGTTAGACGCCACTGGGCACCGGTGGCTTTCTGCATTATAAACCTATGATTATGCTGTTGAATATAGACCGGGCCTGAACCACATTGATGCTGACGCCCTATCATGAAGGCCCACTTCCAAGAGTGACCGTATCAGGCTGTCTGAACCTGACACTCAAGCACTGTGCCAAAAGTTTGATAGAGATGAACAGATGTTTGCGGATACAGTGGACTGTTTAGTAGATTGCTTGTGCCCTTCTGAAACCAGCTGCTTATTGCCACTTCTCTGCTCTAGATATTAGTACACTACCTCAATTTGACATTGACAGCATTCAGTGGGCTCAATCCCAAGATCCTATGATTCAGCCAGCACTTGATGCCCTGCATGTGGGGAAAGATGTGTCTAAGTTACATTCCACAGGCTTGCGAACTGCTTTATTGTTTAAAGAAGGCCCCAGATTGAAGTTGCTCAATCAGTTGTTGTATAGAGAGACAACAGATCATAGTGGCAAAATAGACAAGCAACATTTGGTCCTGCCCACGGCCTTTAAAGATTTAGTACTGAGGTCCCTCCACAATTACACGGGGCACCTCAGTATTGACAGAACCCTTGATCTGGTACAATCTCGCTTCTACTGGCCCAAATTGGGGGCCAATGTTGAGCACCATGTAAAGACTTGTAATTGCTGCCTGCAAAGAAAAGTCCTGCCTCAGAGGGCTGCCCCCCTTGTTAATATTACTACCAGCACCCCCATGGAACTAGTCTGCATAGACTTCTTGTGTTTGGAACCTGATCAGCAGAACACTGGCAACGTGTTAGTGGTTACGGATCATTTCACACGATATGCACAAGCTTTTCCCACCAAAGATCAAAAGGCATCTACCGTGGCCAAGGTGCTAGTGGAAAATTTCTTCGTCCACTATGGTGCCCCCCAGCGGATCCACTCTGAACAGGGAAGAGACTTTGAGAGTTCACTAATCAAAGAAATGCTCTCTTTATGGGGGGTGCAAAAGTCAAGAACCACCCCCTATCACCCGCAGGGAGACCCTCAACCAGAACATTTTAACCTCGCCCTTCTAGACATGCTGGGCACCCTCCACCCAAAAGACAAGCATAAATGGAGCCAGAAGATTAGCACATTGGTACACTCATACAACTGCATGAAAAATAATGCTACTGGGTTCTCCCCCTACTGCCTCATGTTCGGGAGAGATGCCTGGCTGCCAGTTGATGTCTGTTTTGGGGTCTCTCCAGATGGGGTCCGAGCTGAAAACTACTTGCAATATGTACAAAAACTGAAAGCTCAATTGAACCATGCTTATCAACTGGCCCAGACAATGGTCACCAAATGAAACCTAGTCAACAAAGAGAGGCATGATAAAAAAGTAAAGGCTCAAGATCTTCAACTTGGAGACCGTGTGTTGTTATGCAATTTGGGACTGCATGGTAAACACAAAATTGTTGATCAGTGGCACCATCTTCCCCATGTAGAGTTGGAAAGTTGGATGATTTACCTGTGTACAAGGTGCACCCAGAGAACAACTCCAAAGCTGTCAAGACCATCCACCGTAACCACTTGCTACCTATCGGCCAAGTCATGATTGAGGCTCAGCCCCCAGAAATTAAGCCCCCAGAGCCGGTGACTCGTGCTGCTACAAGAAAGAGACAGAGTCAACCTACTCCAGTGGTCACAGATTTAAGGTTTCCTCTGCAGCAGGCCCAGAACGACAGTGACTGTCAGTCCACTTCTGATGAAAATGAGTGTGATTATGCCTATTACCCCTCTTATGAACTGAGTCAGCTGTTTCAAGAAAATCCTATGACTAATTGCAGGGATGAAGCTGGGCCTCCTGGACTTTCTATCCCTTCCCCCCAGCTTTGTCCTTGGAGCCAATGCTCCCTGAAAGTGAAGTGCCAAGCCTTACGTCTAAGGACAAGGACTCTGTGTTTTGTGGAACTGTGTGAATTGCCCAAAGAAAGGGACGATGGTTTGAGTCTCTCTGGTGATGCACCAGAATGTGAGGAACAGTATGAGAGTATTGATAGACCCCTTTCAGTACCTCAAAGTCTGATTGTGCCTGAACCTTCAGAAAATTAGCTAAGTGTTGTGGAACCAGAGCCTGCAGAACAAGGAGCGGACAGTGCTCCCAGCTTGGACATTTCCCTTCATGCAGAAGCACCCCTCACAAGTGATGAAAGCTCCAAGACCATTGCTGAAAGTACAGAGACTGTGGTTGTTCACCCCAGAAAGACTGGTCGAGCTGTCAAGACAGTGGTGTGCTTCAGTTACGATTCCCCCAGGAGGTCAGTGGATTTGCCTCTCAATGTAGTCCACAAGGGTGTTTATGTCTCTCAGAGCTCACTGCTCAAATTGAGATTGACGGCCCATTCCAGGTTACTTGTTCTGCCCTCTCACCATGGTGTCCCTGCCCCATCCAGACCCAAGTTAGCTGATAGGGAAGGGCCCCCTCTTGCATTTTTTTGAGTACAAGAAGTTATTACATGATTCTGTATAGTAATGTTCAATTTACCTGTGTGAAATATGCATAATGTATTGTCAGAATGGAAATGATATAGTGGAGTACATTGAAATGTATAGTAAAGAAACAAGTTATGCCAATTGATGAATCAGACAGCGCTTGTATAGCGTGCTAATGGTATAAATGTCTTGCATATGTTATATTTTCAATGTTATGATGGCACAGACTTGATGCGGATGCCAAGTTTTCCCAGGCAGGGAAGGGTGTAACCCTCCTACAAGTGGGGATTCCTGAAAAGTCTTCCATGAGCTTGCTTAAATGCTCATTGCCAGGCTGGTGTCCTGCGTTTAGCAGTTAATCATTATTGCCAAAGAGTGCCTGTGTAGCCTCGATGTACTGTCACTTTAAGAGCTGCCTAGATTGCAGTAATAATTAATGTAGGAGGGGGCTGAGTGTTGTCATGCTCGAGTCCCTCCCAGGCTGCCAGGTAATCGCTCTGTTTCTGCCATCGCTAATTGCACAAAGGGAGACCTGTTAATAGATGTAACTGTTTGCTGATCATTTATTAGAGTAGTAATAATAATGTCGTTTGTCTAACCTGCCTTCTTTGCAGCAAGGAATGTTTTGTTTATCCACACCATTTTGGCCTGGAACTGCCGAACTGGACCAGTCAGTCTTGTGGGACTTAAAATGGAGCCAGACTACAGGAGCTGTCTGGAGTGAAAATCTGTAGGAATTGTAGTTTTGGGCTTTTGGTGCCTTTATGCAGCTGAAGGGGGAGCCTTTGTTGTGACTTACAGACAGATCAACTAACCGAATCTTTTGGATCTGAGGGAAATCCCCAAGCTGTCTGCTATTTCAGTCAGTTCTGAGCTGGGAAATGAAATGAGAAGAGCTCAAGTGATTTAGGCAGTAGTTCTGTGTAGTTTTGCATGGGAGAAACATAGAAACATAGATTTTGACGGCAGATAAGGACTGCTTGGCCCACCTAGTCTGCCCATTTTCCTACCTACAGGATAAGCCGCAGATCCTAGTCAACCAACAGCCTATTTCTTCCTACCCCCCACTAGAATTGCTTTATGTCTGTCCCATGCATTCTTGAATTCTCCCACAGTTTTAGACCCTACAACCTCCTCAGGAAGGCTGTTCCATGCATCCAGCACCCTCTCTGTGAAAAAATACTTCCTCACACTGCCCCTGAGCCATCCCCCTTCTATCTTCATATTGTGTCCCCTTGTTCTTGCACATCTCTTTTTCTGAAGTTGCTACCCTCTTGGACCTTGTTGATTCCACTGAGGTACTTAAATGTTTTTATCATATCCCCCTCTCCCTCCTTTACTCAAGGGTATACATATTAAGTTACTTTAGTCTCTCCTTGTATAGCTTCTCTTAAAGACCCTGCACCATTTTAGTTGCCCTCCTCTGAACTGCCTCTATCCAGTCTATGTCCTTGCAGAGATGGGGTCTCCAGAACTGGATGCAGTAATCCAGATGGGGTCTCACCAACTGTCTGTACTGAGGGATAATAACTTCCTGTTTTCTGCTGGTGATGCCTCTCCCTATACTTCCCAGTATCCCCCTAGCCCTCCCTACCACCTTCTCACATTGCTTGCCAACCTTAAGGTCATCTGATATGATTACCTCCAGGTCCCTTTCCATTTTTGTAGTTACTACCTCCCCCATTGTGTAATATTCCCCTGGGTTTTTGTTTCCCAGGTGTATTATTATGCACTTCTTTGCACTGAATTCAAGCTGTCATCCTTCTGACCATTCCTCCAACCTTGCCAAGTCCATTCTCATCCTTTCCATGCCTCCTTGTGTATCAACTCTGTTGGAGATCTTTGTGCCATCTCCAAAGAGGCATACTTTTCCTTCCAGTCCCTCTACAATGTCACTTATAAAGACATTAAAAAGGAATGGACCCAGTACTGAACCCTGCGGTACCCCACTAGTAACCCTTCATTCTTCAGAGTGGACTCCATTTACAGTTACCTTCCATGTCCTGTTGTCCAGCCAATGGTTTACCCAGGCTACCACCCTAGGACCCACTCCCAGGCTGGTTAATTTGACTATTAATCTTTTGTGTGGGACTGTGTCAAATGCCTTGCTAAAGTCTAGGTAGGCCATGTCCACAGCCCCTCCCTGGTCTACTACTTTGGTCACCCAGTCAAAGAAATAAATTAGATTCATCTGACATGACCTTCCCGCTGTGAACCCATGCTGCCTTGGGTCCTGCACCCCACTGGCCTCTAGGTACTCAACAATTCTTTCCTTCAGAAGTGATTCCATCACTTTCCCTACCACAGAGGTCAAACTGACAGGTCTGTAGTTTCCTGCCTCTGTCTTGGTCCCATTTTTCTGAAGGGGATTCACATCTGCCTTCTTCCAGTCCTCAGGTACCCCACCATCCTCCCATGATTTGTTAAAAAGGGTAGGCAGTGGTGTCACTAGTTCTCTGCTTAATTCCTTTAGAATTCTCAGGTAAATTTCATCAGGCCCCATTGCTTTGTCCACCTTCAGTTTTAGAAGTTCTTTCAGAACCCTTTATTCTGTGAAAGGACTGGGATCGACCCCCCTATCCAGAGTGCTTCTGTTAATTGGATTAGGCACCTCCTCTTTTGTGAATACTGAACAGAAGTATTCATTCAGTATCCCTGCTTTTTCACTGTCCCTCTGTGCCCACCCACCGTCCATTCTATTCAGCCTCACTGTCCCTCCCTTTGTCTTTCTATGCTCCCTGATATACCTATAAAAGGTTTTATCCCCCTTCTTAACCGAGTTGGCTATCTTTTCCTCAGTTTGGGCCTTTGCTATTCTGACTACCCTCCCTGCTTCCTTCTGCTTTAACTGGTACAGTTCTCTGTCCTGCTCCTTTTGTGTTTCCTTATACTTCCTAAATGCTATCTTTTTCTCCCGAACCTTCACTGCTACCTCTTTTGAGAACCATAGTGGCTTTTTCTTTCATTTTGATTTATTTGTTTCACAGATGGCAGTTTTAATATTTCCCCCATTGTTGCTCCACCCCTCCTGCTAGCCTGTTTGCTAGTGCTTTTCTAACGCACTCTCCCATCTTGCCAAAGTCAGCCCTCCTGAAGTCCAGAGCCCTCACTTTTCTATGTCTTGACTCTGTAGTTGAGTTTATTGTGACCCACACTGTTTGGTGGTCCCATGTTCCCAAATAGCTACCCATTTCTAGATCTGAGATCCTCTCACTGTCCCCATTTGAGAATGCGAGGTCTAAGATTGCTCCCTCATGAGTAGGTTCCAAAACTATCTGTCTGAGGCATGCCACCTGAAGTGCATCGAGAATGGCCCTGCTTTTGGATGTGGCTGCAGCAAAGGTGCTCCAGTTAACATCTGGCACTTTAAGGTCCCCCATCAACAGTATCTTCCCTTTCTCTGCCATCATAAGTATGCCTTCTATTATATCCTTGTCCATTCCTTCCCCCTGACATGGGGGTCTGTATACAACCCCTGTGCGGACTGTGGTGCCATTTCCAGTCTCTAATGTGACCCACAGTGCCTCCTCTCCTCCCTGTTTACTCTTTCGTTCAGTTGCTTTTATCCCTTCCCTTACTTAGAGAGCTACTCCACCCCCTCTTCTCCCCTCCCTGTCTCTCCTGTAGGTTGTGTACCCTGGTATGTTAACATCCCAGTCATGGTTCTCTGTGTACCATGTTTCTGTGACTGCTATGATATCTAGGCATCCCTCTTCCATACAGGCCACCAGTTCAGGGAGCTTGTTGCCCAGACTACAGGCATTGGTACTCATTACCCTCCATTTCATGATGGCCTTATCCCTTTTTGCCCCATCCCTGTCCTTATTGCATTTGTCACTTTCTCCATTTACCCCTGCGCTTCTCCCTATCGACATCTCTATGTTGGTGTCTACCTCAATTAGTACCCTGATTATTTTTTTGGGGGGGCTAGGATTTCCCTGCACCTCTCCAGTGCCTCCCCATTTGGCAAGTTTAAATGCTTGCCAATGAAGCATTTAAACCTATCACCTAGGATCCTGGTTCCCCTCCTGGACAGATGCAGACCATCACACCAGTATAGGCCTGCATCCCTCTAGGTGGACCCCCAGTCCCCAATTAAGCCAAATCCCTGAGCTCTGCACCAGTTTTTCAACCACTGATTGAATCCTACGGTGTGGAGCACCCTAGCCTCACCCATGCCATAGACAGGCAGCACCTCCAAGAAGGTTACCATGCATGCTATTTGTCTAAGGCCCTTCCCCATCTCCACAAACACTTCTTGCACTGCTCTGATCCCTTTTTTAGTCAGGACATTTGTCCCTAGGTGGACAATGACATCCAGCTCCCTCCTCTGTGCAGCTGCTCCTGCGATCCTGAGGATTCACTCCCTGTCCCTCCATGTCATGGTGCCAGGCATGCACCTTACCTCCCTTTCCCCTTCCTTCCTAACAGTGGAGTCCCCCACCAGGAGTTGTTTCTTTCCCCTGTGGGGTCCCATGCCTCCCTCCTGTGGGTCTCCTTTGTGGAGGTTCCCAGCATCCTCCTTGGTCTCCACTGTGGGTGCCTCCATAGAGGAATCACACTTTTCCAGAATGGCATAGAAATTGTGAAGAGGTACAACTGGAGGGATGTGCCTCTGTTCCACCACCTTCCCCCTCCCTGAGCCCACTGTGGTCCAATCGCTCATCTTTCTTGGCAAACTCTGAGGCAACAGCAGTGACCCTCGTGATCTCTGGGTGGGAGAGCAGGTCCCACAAATCCTGGTCAACTCAGCCTGGAGATGAGCAACCTCCTCCCTCAGCCCAGAGAGGTGCCAGCAGGTGGGACAACACCGCATCATCCAGAACGTCTCCCGGAAGACTGCTGCTCCACAGCCACTGCACTGCACCACTCCCATCATGTCTTATTTCTGGTCCCCTAATTGTTGTTTGGAATACTTACTTTTTCCTCTGTTTATTTCTTTTTTTCTCTCCCTACTTACATACTGCCTCTGTGCCCTTTTAGCTCCTGATCTTCCTGTTCTGAGACAAGTTCCTATATTTCTTAGTAGTCTCCTTACTTGCTCAGAGTCAGACCTCCAGCAGCTAGGGGGAAATGGAGAGCTACTCTTGCCTTTTTAGGATGATGAGTCTTTGGTGGCTCTGTTATCACTCACTTCCTGTTCCCAAACAGGAAGTTCCTGTTGTCAGTCAAATCCTGTGCCTATAAAAGTAGAACTGCCTTTGGGTGGAGGGGAGGGAAGGAGGGCAATATAGTCTCAGTAGAGAAGCTCCTTATTCCTGGTGCTCTGCTTGTTCTCTGGCAGAAGCTATCTAGGGCAGTGTTTAAATCTGGTTTTAACCTGGCTCCTTCTAGCTAAGCCACTCCCCCAATTTGCAAATCTTTCTACACTTAGTTAATTTCACAGATAACAATTCCATTCAGCCACCTATGACAAGCACCTAGATAACTACACAGATAACAGATACACATATAACAATTAATTTCAACTAACTCTGACAAACACACTAACTTTTTAATTTTTTTACCCTAAATTGAAGGTCCCAATACAAGAGTTCTAGTTCTTAGTCCCAGTAGAAAAGTTTAGTTATACCAGCAGCTCCTTCCTCCTGGTGCTCTACTTGTTCTCTGACAGAAGCTGGAAGCAAAGGTATGCCTGTTCATGGATGACACAAAAATCTGCAACAAAGTAGACACACAGTGGTGGGTGGGGTGTAGAAAGAATGAGAAAAGATTTAAAACAAAAGCTGAAAGAATGATCACAGGTTTGGCAACTGGGCTTCAATGTAAAAAAGTGCAAAATCATGCAATTGAGGCACAGACACCTGGGGCAATGCATCAACTGGGGAGAAAAAAACTAGCAGTCATGAAACAGGAAAGGAACCTAGGAGTAATCATTTCTGATGACTTGAAGGTGGCTTAACAGTGTGACAAGTCAGTGAGAAAGGCTAGCAGGATGCTTGGATGCTTAGGCAGGGGTATCACTAACAGAAAGAGAGAGGTAATAATACCCCTGTATAGATCATTACTGAAACCACATCTCAAGTACTGTGTCTAGTTCTGGAGGCCCCATCTCCAAATGGACATGACAGGGTAGAGGCATTACAGAGGAGAGCAACCAAAATGGTGCAAGGCCTGCAACAGAAGCCCTATGAAGAAAGACATAAGGAATTAAATATGTATTCCCCAGAAAAAAGGAGGGCAAGTGACAGAAACATTCAAACACCTCACAGGTATAAACAAGGTACAGGAAGGGAGCATTTCCCAGAGAAAAGATGCTCATGGACAAGAGTCACACTATGAAGCTGGGGTACGAGGCGCAGAGGAAATGCGAGGAAGTACTTCATGAAAAGGGTGGCGGATGCTCGAAGCAGCCTCTCAGCAAAATGGTTACAGTATTCAAGAAAGCATGGGATAAACAAAAGGGGATTTTAGAAATGAGGCATGGAGGGGTGCAAAGCAGAGATTAAGTAGGGCCTGCGGTGGCACTGTAAGTAGGGAAAATAGGGAAGACTAGATGGGCCAAGCAGTCCTGATCTGCTAACAACTTCTAGGTTTCTAATGAGCTGGCTAGGGATGGGGCTGAGTTTGTGCAGGGAGATTTTAGGAAGGTGGGGAGGGGTCTTAGGTAGGTGGTACAATCGGTGGCTTTTGTGGAGGTACTGCAGGTCTATGGCTGGGGAAGGATAGATTTCTCTGCATCAGGAACTTCAACTCATGGCTGAATGAACTGAATAGAGAAGAGGTGTTTGGTTTCATTGGGGACTGGGAACCAACCTAGAGGGACAGGGGTGATGTACTGCATCTATCTGGGAGGGGAACCTTAGATCTCAATGGACAGTTTAAATTTTAGGAGTAGCTCTCTATGTAAGGGAAGGGATCAAAGCAACAGAACTAAAGGGTAAACAAGGAGGAGGGGAGTCACTGTGGGTCACCCTGGAGACAGGAAATGGCACCACAGTCCGCACAGGAGTTGTATACAGACCCCCTGTCTCAGGGGGAGGAAATGGACAAGGAAATGATAGAAGGCATCCTTAGGATGGCAGGAAAAGGGGAGATATTGTTGATGGGGAACCTGAATATGCCAGATGTTAACTGGAGAACCTTTGCTGCAGCCATATCCAAAAGCAGGGTCATTCTCGATGCCCTACAGGGGGCATGCTCAGACAGCTAGTGTTGGAACCCACTCAGGAAGGAGCTATCCTAGAGCTGGTACTCTCAAACGGGGACAGAGAGAGGATCTCAAATTTAGAAGTGGGTAGCCATCTGGGAATAAGTGACCAACAAACAGTGTGGTTCATGATAAACACAGCCGTAGAGCCAAGCCATACAAAAGTGAGGGTACTTACTTTATCAAAATGGGAGAGTGTCTCAGAAAAGCACTGGCAAATGGGCAAGGAGGAGGGATGGGAAAACATCAAAACTGCCATCATAAAGGCAACAAGCCTGTGTGTGAATCAAATAAATCAAAACCAAGGAAAAAAACACTATGATTCTCAAAAGAGGTGGCGGAGAAGGTTAGTGAGAAAAGGATAGCATTCAGGATGTATAAGGAAACACAGAAGGAGAAGAACAGAGAACTGTACCAGTTAAAGCAGAAGGAAGCTGGGAAGGCAGTCAGAATAGCAAAGGCCCAAACTGAGGAAAAGATAGCTAACTCGGTTAAGAAGGGGGATAAAACCTTTCATAGGTATACAAGGGAGCAAAGAAAGACCAAGGGAGGGATAGTGAGGCTTAATAAAGGGGAGGCTGAATGGGCAGAGCATGACAGTGAAAAAGCAGGGATACAGAATGAATATTTCTGCTCAGTATTCACAAAAGAAGGGGGAAGTACCTAATCTCAATGAAGCAGTGACAGCACGGGGTGATATCAGTCCATTCACAGAATAAAGGTGGTTGGAAGAGACTAGACTGGAGGAGGGCAGATGTGATTCCCCTTCACAAACGTGGGAACAAAGCAGAGGCAGGAAACTATAGACCTGTTAGTTTAACCTCAGTGGTAGAGAAAATGATGGAGTCACTTCTGAAAGAAAGAATTGTTGAGTACCTAGAGGCCAGCGGGGCAAAGGACCCAAGGCAGCATGGATTCCCAGTGGGAACGTCATGTCAGATGAATCCAATAGATTTTTTTGACTGGGTGACCAAATTAGTAGACCAGGGAGGGGCTGTGGACATGGCCTACCTAGATTTTAGCAAGGCATTTGGTACAGTCCCACACAAAAGATTAATACACAAGTTAGCCAGCTTTGGACTGGGTCCCAAGGTGGTAGCCTGGATAAAAAATTGGTTAGACAACAGGGCACAAAGGGTAGTAGTAAATGGAGTACACAGTGAAGAAAGGAGGGTTACTAGCGGGGTACCGCATGGTTCAGTACTGAGACCAGTCCTTTTTAATGTCTTTATAAGTGACATTGCAGAGGAACTGGAAGGAAAAGAATGTCTCTTTGCAGATGACACAAAAATCTGCAACAAGGTTGATACACAAGATGGAGTGGAAAGGATGAGAAGGGACTTGGCAAGGTTGGAGGAATGGTCAAAGGTATGGCAGCTTAGATTCAATGCAAAGAAGTGCAAGGTAATGCACATGGAAAACAAAAACCCAGGGGAAGAGTACACAATGGGGGGTAAGATACTGACAACAGTAAAAATGGAAAGGGACCTGGGGGTAATTATATCAGATGACCTGAAGGTGGGCAAGCAATGTGAGAAGGCAGTATGGAAGGCTGAGGGGATACTGGGATGCACAGGAAGAGGCATCAATAGTAGAAAACAGGAAGTTGTTATCCCTCTGTACAGACAGTTGGTGAGACCCCATCTAGAGTACTGTGTGCAGTTCTGGAGACCCCATCTCCGCAAAGACATAGACAGAGTGGAGGCTTTCCAGAGGAGGGCAACCAAAATGGTGCAGGGTCTGCACCAGAAGACATACGAAGAAAGACTAAAGGAGCTTAATATGTATACCCTTGAGGAAAGAAGGGAGAGAGGGGACATGATAGAAACTTTCAAGTACCTCAAGGGAATCAACAAAGTCCAAGAGGGTAGCATCTTTCAGAAAAAGAGATGTGCAAGAACAAGGGGGCACAATTTGAAGATAGAGGGACGGCTCAGAGGTAATGTGAGGAAGTATTTTTTCACAGAGAGGGTTGCAGATGCATGGAACAGCCTCCCTGAGGAGGTCATGGAGTCAAGAACAGTGGGGGAATTCAAGAATGCATGGGACAGACATAAGGCAGTCCTGGTGGGGGGTAGGAGGAAGTAAGCTGTTGGTTAATTAGGATCTGCAGCTTATCTGTTAGGTAGGAAAATGGGCAGACTAGCTGGGCCAAGCAGTCCTTATCTGCTTACAAATTCTATGTTTCTATGTCTAAGAACTCCTGAAACTGAGGGTGGACAAAGCAATGGGCCCTGATGGGATTCACCCCAGAATTCTAAAATAAGGGGACAATTAGTGACACCACTGACTACACTTTTTAACAAATCATGGGAGAATGGTGTGGTACCTAAGGACTGGAGGAGGGCGGATGTGATTCCCCTTCACAAACGTGGGAGCAAAGCAGAGGCAGGAAACTACAGACCTGTTAGTTTGACCACAGTGGTAGAGAAAATGATGGAGTCACTTCTGAAAGAAAGAATTGTTGAGTACTTAGAGGCTAGCAGGGCAAAGGACCCAAGGCAGCATGGATTCCCAGAGGGAACATCATGTCAGATGAATCCAATAGATTTCTTTGACTGGGTGACCAAACTAGTAGACCAGGGAGGGGCTGTGGACATGGCCTATCTAGACTTTAGCAAGGCATTTGATACAGTCCCGCAAAAAAGATTAATAAACAAATTAGCCAGCCTGGGAGTGGGTCCCAGGGTGGTAGCCTGGGTAAAAAATTGGCTGGACAACAGGACACAGAGGGTAATAGTAAACAGAGTCCACTCTGAAGAAAGGGGGGGTTACTAGCGGGGGTACCCCAGGTTTTAGTACTGGGTCTGCTCCTTTTTAATGTCTTTACAAGTGACATTGTGGAGGGACTGGAAGGAAAAGTATGCCTCTTTTCAGATGACACAAAGATCTGCAACAGAGTTGATACACAAGGGGGTGGAAAGGATTAAGAAAGGACTTGGCAAAGTTGGATGAATGGTCAAAAGTATGGCAGCTTAGATTCAGTGCAAATAAGTGCAAAGTAATGCACCTGGGAAACCTATACCCAGGGGAAGAGTACACAATGGGGGAGGGGTAGGTACTACCAACAACAAAAATGGAAAGGGACCTGGGGTAGTCATATCAGATGACCAAATGGCAAGCAAGCACTGTGAGAAGGCAGTAAGGAGGGCTTGGTTGATACTGGAATGTACAGGGAGAGGCATTACCATTAGAAACAGGAAGTTGTTATCCCTCTGCACATACAATTCTGGAGATCCTATCTCCACAAGGACATAGACAGGATGGAGACAGTCCAGAAGAGGAAACTAAAATGGTGCCGGGTCTGCATGAGAAGTCATACAAAGAGAGACTAAAGGAGCTTAATATGTATACCCTTGAAGAAAGGAGGAAGGGGGGGACATGATAGAACTTTCAAGTACCTCAAGGGAATCCACAAACTCCAGGAGGGTAACATCTTTCAGAAAAAGAGATGTACAAGAACAAGTGGGCACAATTTGAAGATAGAGGGGGGATGGCTCAGGGGCAACGTGAGAAAGTATTTTTTCATGGAGAGGGTGGTGAAAACATGGAACAGCCTTCCTGAGGAGGTCGTGGGGTCAAAAACAGTGGAGGAATTCAAGAATACATGGGACAGACATAAAGCAGTTCTGGTGGGGGTAGGAAGAAGTTGGCTGTTGGTTAACTAGGATCTGCAGCTTATCCAATAGTTAGGGAAATGGGCTGACTGGGTGGGCCAAGCAGTCCTTATCTGCTGTCAAAGTCTATGTCTCTATGAACATTTGAACTTGCTGAGGAGGTGGAAGGAAAAAAGGAGGCATAAACTGTTCCCCTTCAATGTATGTCAATACACCAAGAAATACATTGTCCCAATGTGATATATACAGTAATGTATTATGAAATATATTTTTAAATATATTGACATGATATATTTCTAACCCATAGTATGCAAAAATACATGTCACTATATTAAAAAAGACATTGACTCAATGAAATATAATACACAGCGTATTTCAGCATATACTGAAACCATATAGTCTGCCTCATGCATTGCTTGAAAGCATGTCAATCTATTTAGTAATACAGTGTCTGAAATATATCAGTATATTTCAAAATATATACTATATATTTTTGTATGTTACATATATTTGTATATATGTTACATATATTTTAGATTTGTTTCATATATTTTTATTCATGTTACATATATTTCGTGTGTGTCCTGGCCAAATTTCCCTCATTCACTAAAAATACCACCAACAGCTTAATCTGGTTCAAGGTCAGTTGGCATTCATCTGTATCCCCTTCCCCCGGGTCATGCCTGAAAATAGGCAGGATTTGTCTAGTGCACTTACCCGGTCAACAAAAACTAAATAAATTAAATAAAATAAATACATTTTTATGTTGTCTTGCGCACACAGTACAAGCAATATTTTGTGACAGCTTGCTGGAGCAGCAGGTTGTGGAGGTGCGGCTGAGTCATGGCCAATGGTGCCACTGCTTTTTTGGGCTGGTCTCTGTGGCACCAATGAATGCGCATGCTATCTATGACAGCAATTGAAAAGCATGCCACCAATTTCAAAGAATTTGCTGCTGCAATGAGGGAATGGCTCGTCATTGCAGGGCATGCCTTGCCTGCTGAAACATTGCAATAAACATGGCAGCAGATGCTGCCAGCCACCTCTCACAGTCCTCAGAAAGCCAACATTGGGGGTGCCCAATCCCCCTGCTGGCATGCCCTCTCCCTAGTTCGTTTGCCGAAGGGGGAGTCCAATCCCCTTCAGCATATGTTCCCCCTTGTTTTTATTTGTCTGCCGAGGGGATGCCCAGTCCCCCTTGGCATCATCCCCCCCAACACAGACACACTGTCTTTGCTGATGGGAGGCCCAATCCCCATCAGCTTCAGTCCCCTGTCTCCAAAAAACACAGGTGGCACACTGGGAGCCCACCCCAGTTTGCCCAAAGGAAACCTGTAAGGAAAAACCTTCCAGCAAATTTGTCTTTTTTTCCCCTGCCTGTAACACAGAAAATGATCCCTCGTGGTCATGACGCCCCCCTCCCTCAACTGCACCCACCTTCTGCACACCCCACCTCCCTGCATCCCCTTCCCTTCACCCCATACTTACCTCCAGAGCCTGGCGCGACGCTCTTCGGTGGAGCAGGAACACGTCTGCACTCTTCAAAGCTGACCGTGAACTGAAGAAAACCACAGTAAGCTGTATTATGACATCAATTGGGGGGGGTTCAACTTAGATGGATATCTTGGCCTTGTTTGTAACTTTTGGCTCCAAATTTTCAACATGGGGTTCTTGGGACCCCACCTTATGAATTCAGTCATTGTCACTTCATTATTTGGTCCCAAAAGGTCATTTCATGTTCACTGCACAGAATCACCTTTAGGGACCAATTAATGAAACAACAGTGTCACTGTTAATGAGATGTGCCCCCAAAAAGCCTATGTTGCAAATTTGGTAAAAAAATTAAAAAAAATGACTGTGTTACGAGTGTGCATTGTGCAGTTTCCATGCATGCTCGTAACTTCGAGAATTTTTAATATTTTCACTCCAGATTTTCAACATTGCCATTTTTTCACACCTCTTTATGAACTGTATAGCTATCATTTTTCATATCCTGCCCAAAATGCGTTTTCGAACATCTGGTGCACAATTGCGCAGTCGCTGTGGGAAATCAATGTTTGGGATAGATTAAGAAATTCACAGTGATACTGTTCATAAGCAGAGGTCCCAAAATGCCCATGTTGAAAATTTGGTGAACAAATTCCACAAAATCACTGTGTTACGAGCGTGCATTGCGCAGTTTCCACACACGCTCGTAAGTTCGAGAATTTTTTATATTTTCATCCTGGATTTTCAACATTGCCATTTCTTCACATCTACTTATGAACAGTGCAGCTGTAATTTTTCACACCCTGCCCAAAATGTGTTTTCTCACATCTGACGCAGAATGGCGCGGTCGCTGTGGGAAATCAACGTTTGAGACAGATTAACAAAATCACAGTGCCACTGTTCATGAGAGGAGGCCCCAAATGCTTTCATGAGGTGCGGGTCACAAAAAGCACATGTTGAAAATTTGGAGTGCAAATACCAACAAACGCCCTGGGCGCTAGGGTTTCTAACCATAACGTCCCACCCTGTAGAGACTGACAGGCGTCAGGGTGCAACTTTGGATTGTCAGCTGTAATGCTCACACCATTCCACCCCCACCCCTACCCTGCAGTCAGTGACAGGCATCAAGGTTTGCCTTGGAGTATTTGGCCCCAAAGTTGACCCCATTCTCCTATACTGCACCCACCTCAACATATTTCCTTATGGAATGGGGTAAGCATAAGGCCTGATGATGCAAAGACATGTGACACTTGTCGGAGTCTGCAGGGTAGGGTGAGGTGAAATGGCTTAAGCGTTATGGCCGATGACCCAAAGGCACACCTCAATGCCTGTCAGTCTCTGCAGGGTGGTGTGGAGTTGGCGTCAGTTCCATACTTCACTGCCATTCCTATTATTTTTTTATTTTTTATTTATTTATTTATTTGTATTTCGGATGAGACCTTTGAGCCGAGGGCTCTTTTACAAAGGTTCCACGTCAAGGCAATAAGGACAATAAGGTACAAAACATAACATGATCATTACAATGGAACTTACAAAAAAAAAAAAAAAAGACAAATAAGGTTACAATAATAGCAGCCAAAGGCATTGTCAAGGAATTGTGTTGCGAGTTAATTATACAGTACAAGTCATAGGCGGCTCAGTGAAGCTTTGTTAGGAGTGGGTTAGTGGGAAAAGAGAAAGAAGAGTGGTAGTGAGGGGGTGGTATGGGAGACAGAGAGAGGGAGGAGGGGAGAAATTGGGAGGCATTGCATTGGGTATGTGGTAGATGGGAAACAGCAAGGAGGAGGAGGAAGGGGGGGATGAAAAAGAAAAGGAGACAGATTCATCCTATACCTAGTAATGGGGGTAGGAGAGGAGGAGGAGCTGAGGTAGTGAGAAGGGATGCTTGAGAGTAGTATGCCTGGAGGGGATTATAAGAAGCAATCACAGAAGGCACTAGTCACGAGGTGTTGACGCAGTTTACACTTAAAAGCACCAATTGTGGCAATGTTGGAGATTTCTGTAGGTAGCAAGTTGAACCAGGTGGAGGCTCTGACAAGGTAAGAACACTGAGCTTGAGAGGTCCGACATCAAGGTATTGTAAAGGTTAGACTGTCTGATCTTCTAGTTAGGCGGCGGACATGCTGCGGGGTCAATACTGATTGGACTCCAGGGGGCAGAAGGCCCAGTGATGTCTTCTTAGCTAGGATGCAGGTCTGGTACTTTAGCCTGCTGGATAGCTGGAGCCAGTTAGCCTGCTCATAAATGTCACACGTGTGAGAAAGGCAGGCAGCTGAAATAAGGAGTCTACATGCCTTATTAAGGGCTACAGCTATACGCCGGAGTGCAGTACCAGTAGCGGATCCATAGATAACAAGCCCGTAGTCAAGAGTTGAGATAACAGAGTTCTGGATAGCGAGGTTCAAGGCTTCAGCTGGTAGGCAATGTTTATGCTTGTATAGTAGCCCTATACGGGAGTTCAGAGTTTTAGCGATATTGTCAATGTGTTTGGTATACAAGAGGGAGCACTCAAGGGTCAGGCCCAGATATTTAAACATATCCCCCTGCTCAAGAGTGACACCTTTGTGGTTGTTAATTATGATCTCATTGTCCTTGTACTTGTTGTGGGTTCCATGGAACAACACTGTTTTCGTTTTTTGTGGTTAAGGATGAGTTTATGTGAGCAAAACCAGTCTTCCACTTCTGTGAAACTTTTCTGTAGTTGAGACTGAAGGGAGGTGGGGTCAGTGTAGCAAGTGAAGATTACTGCATCATCTGCATACAGTAACATTATGTCATGGCAGGGGGCAGGGAGATTGTTCAGGAATATGCTGAATAACAAAGGACCAAGGATAGAACCTTGGGGTACTCCAGAGTGGATTGGTAGGGATGACGAGAGGAATTCACCAACCCTGACCTGTTGGGTCCGGTTACTGAGGTAGCTTTGAAACAAGAGGGTAGTTTCACTTGAAAGACCAAGGAGGGATAATTGTTTGAGGAGAATGGAGTAATTGACAGAGACAAATGCCTTAGTCAGGTCAATAAAAGAGACGCCGACCAACTGGCACTGATCAAGTGCATGATGGATATGTGTGGTGAATTCGAGGAGTGCTGTGGTAGTGCTGTGCCCTTTGCAGAAGCCATGCTGCTGGGAACATTGCAGGCTGTATTTTACAAGGTACTCTGTGAGCTGATCAGACACTGTCCGTTCCAAGGCTTTGGATAGAGGAGGGAGGATGGATATAGGCCTGTATTTGTTCGTGGGAGTCTTGTCACCACTTTTATGGACTGGAGTCACCACTGCCAGTTTCCACTTTTGGGGGAACTGGGAGAGCATGAGGGAACGGTTGAGAATTTTGGCTAGTGGGAGCAGGACTTCATCAATGGTGAGGGCGAGAACTTTCATATCCAGTGAATCGCCACTGACCCTAGACTTTCCAAGCACTTTAAGAATGTGTTTTTTAGCTATTATGCATCTCTCTAACTCCTGCACTACCAATGCCAATGCCAGCAAGACAACATTCAACATTGACAAATGCTTGTTTATATATGTTGCATGTATTTTTGTAAATGCTTAATTTCTTCCCATGTTCCATTTGCATAACTAATTTACATATTTCAAAAACATAGTTTATCATTTTCAGTTTTACAATACTTTCAAATTTACAACATTAGTTTGCAGACTGAAAAGAAAGGTACAAGTTATAAAGCAAGTACATGTAGGATCTCACCCTGACCTAAAAGTGAAACAAAATGGGGTGGTATAAATACCAATCTGAGCCTTTAAGAAGCATGAGCTTGTGACATAAGTCATACATGTAAATATAAATGTGCAAAATGTATGTCTGAGTTAAAGCCGCACTGCAAAACAATAATTCAATCTGAATATCTCCATGATTAATAACAAGATACACTCCAGTTGTACAGACAGAGGTATGTGTAAATAATTTCCTTTGTTTTTTTTGGGTAAGTTAATAGTTATATTAATATCTATTACACATATATATGTATATGTATATATATATACATACACATATCCAGGTGTGTACATATAGGAAACAACATTTGAAATGTAAAAAAAAAAATACATGTATACATATATTGGCAATATACCAATAACTTATATTGGCCATCCCTATTTCAATATATTTGAAATTTAATCAATATATTTTGCAAATATATGTAATATAATAAACTGGCCATAACGTGTATATTTACAGTACATTGCAATATATTTGAAAATTTTAAAATATATTGAAATATATTGGTTTTTCAATACATTACAATATATTATAAAACAAGTAGATTGGAATATATTTCACTATATATAAATATATTAATAATATACATTAAAATATATTTCATTTTCATAAGCCCCCCCACTCAGACTGAGGTAGAGAGGAGGAAGGGAGGACTTGTTGGAAGGAAACTCCCCTGGATGCAAACTAAGAAAAAAAAAAGCAGTGTGGTAGAAAACCTGGGGATGGGAATACATGCTGTAAAAAGAGGGGGGAAAGAAGCAGGGCCAAAGGGGAAAACCAGGTGGTGGCAGTAGGCAGAGTAGGAACAAAATGTGGAAGGTCGTATTTATAAATGCAAGGACACTAGGGAAAAAATTCCAAACCTAGAGGCCATCATGCAGGGGTTAACTTCAACGGAAAAAAACTACTGGCCATCGGGCCACAGACTTCCAATAATTTGGTGGCCTGCAGTATTTAAACGTGGCCCGCCACTTATATTGAAATTTAAAGCGGGACACAAGAGGTCAGCGTCACGCGAGTGGTGAATTTTAATATTCAATTGCTCATTTATATTCAAAATGAAGAACCTATCTACAAGAAAGACACCGTTAGATGGGTGAGAAACTGGTTGGAGGGACACTGCAGAGGGTTGTGGTTAAGCATAAAATCAAATCAGAGCAGAGTGGGTCAGGGTGACACATTTCTGGTCAGTCATTATCAGAATCAGTGTCTTGGCACAGGACTTCAACATCCCCAAGGACTGTCACACTAGTACTGTCATCGGAGTCCATGCTGGAATCAGAGCTGTGTAGTTTCAGTAGCAGTTGCATCTGTTCTCCTCCTGTGAAATCCACTGCATGGTCTTCTAACTCACTGCCCAGAGGCTAGCCACAAATTGACAACACCTGTTGCATCAAAATCCTCAATGGCCGGTGAGTGAAGTTTAATTCGTAGCAGATCAGTGAGTGTATCACTTCTCAGTTTGCTCCTCCAATCTGACTTCACAGATTTCATATGTGAAAATCCACGTTCACACTCCACTGAAGTGCTTGGCAAGGATAAGAGGAAGTCGACAAGGGACAGAATATTCTGGTGTCCATCTGAAAACCCTTTATTTATCTCTTCCCATGTAGTGACACTAGAGGTATAAGAATTCAGGGATTTTTAAAGAAGCCCATTCAATCTCCACTTCCTCCAGTTTTACACCATTTTTGTGAAGTACATCTCGATATTCAGTAGTAAGTTCTTCAATTTCACTATCACCAAAATCAGTGCTGTTTATCAAATTGGGCCACATTTTGGGGTTTAAAAGTGTTATACCAGCTTTTCTTACAACAGACAGGTCATTGTCTGGAAACCTGCTGTTAACCTCTGTTAAAAGAGTTTCTATAAATCTTGTAAAGGAGTTGGTATCCTTGTTTTCTCTAGTTATTTCCTTTAAGGGAATACCCTTAAATGTCTCCTTTGTGAACATTTGGGCCATTGGTCCTGATTTAGTTTTCAACTTTTCAAGAGCATTACGAACAACTGTCAATCCCTCCATCACTTTACTAATATTGACCTGTTCTTCCTGCACAACAGGGAAAGTCTTGCTATTACAACAATAACATCATTTAGCTCCAAGGCACTCTACACAAAGTGTTCCGATGTGAGCTTTTTCAAAAATCCCTGAACTCTAGCACTGGCCAATGAGTTTCATGATGCAACAGTATTTTCAAGATGTGAAATAATTGCAGGATAAATCTCCCAAAAAATTTCAAAGGCTCGTTTTAGATGCGGGGCCCATCTGGTGCCTCCTACCCTAGTTGGGACTAAACATCGGACTTCTGTTGCCTGGCAAGAATTCCTCTGTTCTGTTCAAAGGGCTGTTGTGGTAGAATGAGTAAATCTGCAGCATCTCATCCTCTACCTTATTGTAACAGGGCATTGATTTTACAGCTTTTTTAAAGGCCAGTTCCAGATGATGAAGCATACAGTGAGTAACAACCATCATAAGCTGTACTTCACGAAGACGTACTGCGACTCCTGTTCCGCTGCCCTGCAGAACCGCTGCCCCATCTGCTGTAAAGCCAACTAGTTTTGTTAGAAACTTTTCACAAGTTATTTCAAGTATTGCACAGCACTCACTTACAAGACTGTTATATATATTTTCAGCATTTGGCTTCTCAAGTCGAACCATATTTAGAAATGCTGTTTTTATAACATCTTTGTACGCATGACGGATATAAATTATATAAGTTGTTCTGCAATGGAGGTATCAGTTGCTTCATCATATAGAACAGAACAGAATGAGGAATTCTTGGCTTCATTCATAATTTTAAGTCGTTCATATTCTGCAATGGCAGCACAAAATCTTCTGTAGTACTTGTCATTGACATAGGTGCTTTCTGTCTCCAGACCCTTCATTTGATCCAGTTTACTCATCCAAACAAAATCTGTGAATGGACGAGACTGCTTGGCAATTCCATGACTGTTCCTCATTAGAATAGTAAGCCTGTTAATCTGAGCATTGTTTAAACTCTGTAGAGCTCTACCAGCCTCACTACAGGAGGGATCTGTAGCTGCAGCTTTAAGTTTGCTTGCAACTCTCTCATGCCCCCTGCTTGTATGGTGCGATTTTAAAGAGTACACTTTAAATGTTCCACAACCGTGTACAAAAGGGGAATCTTGGTCTGCAGCATCACACCCTTGACACATGGTACAAAACATAAGGTTTTTCTCTGCATCATACCTAACCCATGGAAAGTTAGTTTGCCAAGCCATCTTAAATGCCCTGCACCTGACATGTTTTTCATAAGCTCGATCGCTTTCCAACTTTTCTTCATTTGTTTTACTTTTTTTGCAGGAGGGGGCTCAACATTTGAAAGAAAATGCCACATGATGTATTCCGTGTGTAATAAAACCTTTTTCAAAGCAAACTGGCTCTGTGTTTTTCATTTTCTATGTCGATTGTTTTTATTTATTTATTTTTCACAAAGGTTCAATAGATGAACAGAGAGTAGGACAGTAGAAATTAGGAAATATATTTTTTTTATCACAAACACTGAATAGCTGCAAGGTCCCTAAATATGTGTGTCAGCCCCTGACTTTGACCACAGACTGCTACACTAGTGACCAGATAGTATGACAGTAGAAATTAGGAAATAGATTTTTTTTTTCCACAGACTGGATAGCTGCAAGGCCCCTAAATGTGTGCCTCTCCCTGACTATGACCACAGACTGCTACACTGGTGACCGGACAGTAGAAATCTGAAATAAGGACTAAGTTTTATTTTATTATTTTTTTTTTTCAAAGGTTAGACTGCTCCCAACTTTCCACACAGACTGCTGACACTGTCAAGGCAGTACGGCAGTAGAAATTGGAAAGGACTTTAAAAAATGGGAAGGGTCTTGTTAATTGCTTTTATTTCACCAAGTCCAACAATAGCTGCAAAAGTTATTAGATGACTATCCCGTTCCCACAAGCACCACAGAATCAGACTGTAAGCTACTACTGACTTCAGATAGAAAACACACACAGGAAAGAGCATAGATTGGTCTTGAAACTATATAGAAGAGTACTAAGGTGTTTTTTTAAACAGCAAAAGCAGTTATTTGCCCCTGACACATTCACAGACTTTCTTACTTTAAAGACTACTGGCTTCTGATTTTTATAACACCTGTTGATGCTTCTCTAGACTGTATTATTTTCAAGCAAGTCTGTAAAAGCTGCAGCAAAATGCAAGCCCCTGACTGAAATTTCACCAGAGCTTTCATTTTTTTTTTTCTACTCAGAATTGCAAGAAAGAATTATACGCTGCAGCAGCAGCAGCAATTCAGTAAGGGTTTTATTTATTTAGCAGTAATCAGAGCTTCAGCTCCCCCGCCCAATGAGGTCTGCCCAAGCTGCTAATAATAGTTTCAGACAGAATGGGAATGCAGACCAAAAGTCATTCACATATGCCCAACATGCTGCGACTTTCCAACGATCCCCTCCTCATAAGAATTATGCCACAAATGAAGGAGATGGCAAAGGGGGACTGTACTTACAGTTCTCAGTTGGTTCCGATTTGCTGTCCCAGCATGCCTATTCGAAATAAGCCCGTCAATTGGCTTTTGCCGTTTGCGCCGCGACTGTTGCCACCTTTCCAGATCTGTCACCATGTGATCATGCAAGTGGGAGCCCTTGAACAATCACATGGTTGTACAGTAAGTCCTGGGCTCCACTTGCAGCTGCTACCGTGCCACCATGCTCTCTTCCCCCATGCGGTGTGCCACGAGCAGGCCAGCCTTGGCTGACGTCTTGTCTACGTCAGTCTTAAAGGCACACTCACTCATAAAATGGGGAAGAAGTCTGCTGGCCAATCGAGCCAGCAGCTACTGATAAGACAATGACCCGAGTCAATTTTTGGTGGCCTCGGGCCACCGCTAAAGTCGACCCTGGATCATGGCAGAGGCAGACCTGGATTTTGTGGACAAAATGGCATCATGATATACTGGAAATCATGACTGGGGCATAGACAAACCAGCCATACTATGCTCAATTCAGGAAAGATAGAGTGGGAAGGAAGGAGCAAGAGTGGTGCTGTGTGTGAGGGAGGAGATCAAAGTGATGGAGACACACAGGGAATCCAGGGGAGTATGGAGGGACTGGAGGTGCTGTGGGTTACCCTGAAGACAAGAACCAGAGCCATTATTTGCACTGGCAAGATCTACAGACCTCCTACACAGGGGGAGAAACTGGATAAGGCACTGAGGGAAGCTATTATCACAATGGCAGAGAAAGGGAGGAGGTGGTGCTGCTGGTGGGGAACTTCAATCTGCCAGTTGTGGATTGGAGCCTTACAGCTACAGCTTCAGCTAGAAGCAGGGACTTTCTAGACTCCCTGCAGAGGGTGTTTCTATGGCAGTTAGTCAGTGAGCCCACATAAGATGGGTCAGTACTAGACCCGTTTTTCACAAACAGGGACAATACTGCAGACTTCAAAGTGTCAGGCCTCCTGGGGACCAATGATTGCTGTACAGTGTGGTTCAACATAAAGACAGCAGTGGAAACAACTACACAAGGTTGAGGTCCTGAACTTCAGAAGAACAGATTTAAAAAAAAATGAGTGAATGCCTCAGAGACAGCATAGCAGGGGCGGTGACAGGGGTGGGGTGGAGAACAGTGGACGAAGGAAAGGCATTGTGAAGGCAACAAACCGCTGTACAAAGGAAGTGAGCAAGAAGAGAAGGAGATTGCTATGGTTCTCTAAGGAAGTGGTTGAAAAGGCAATAGATAAAATGGGTGAATACCTCAGAGACAACATAGTGGGGGAGGAGTGGCTGGGGTGGGGGGGAACAATGGACTAAGGTAAGGGAAGGCATAGTGAAGGCAACAAACCACTGTGCAAAGGAAGTGAGCAACAATGTTCACACCTTACAGCACTTAACATTTGTGACTGCCCCTTCTAAGTCAATTTCAGGTGGGATTTGTACTTAATACAAGTTTGCTCTCACATTCTAGCTGTCAACCCTGTGCCATAACCTCTCCCCTAATTTCTTCACTGTCTCCCTGCCACCCCCCCAGCTTTCCACCCCTCTTTCTCCTCTATCCCTACCCTATCTACCCTCCCCCCAAGCCAATCCTTCTCCCCTAACCTTTCTCCTCCCACCAAGCCAGTCCTACCTCCTTTCGGCTACTTCCACCTTGGTGGACCAGCTTACCTTATTCTGTCCTTCCCTCCTGTATTAATATTTCCCCTTATTCTTACCTCTCTCCATTCTGCACTCTGCCTTCCTAAAGTTGTCTACCATAAATCAATCTCTTTCTACCCATTACAAGTCTGTTTACTAGCAGTATGCCATTAAGCATCATGTAACGTTGTCACAGATTACTTGAGCGAACACACCTATATAAACTTGTATATACTGTTAGATGTTCAGTCTGTCATGGTATGTGCTATTCCACTGAAATGTAATCCACTATATGAACTAACCATTTGGCAGCATTCCTTTATATACTGGATTTTTCTTCTTTCCAATTATGTAACTATAACCCACCCCCACCCGATATGGCGCTTGCCTTTTAAATTGCCTCACAGTTTCTTCTCCCATCTGCCACTGGTGCTCCATTTCCCTGCTGCCTGAACCAAGTCCACAGATTCCCTTGGGGATCCACTTTATTCCCCGAACAGCCCAAGTAATGTATTTTAGCTGATGTTTGAGCATAAAACTTAGTTGCGAGCTGTTGCCGTGTTGCTGAGGAGTGCATGGGCCCATGTGTGCTTTGTTATTGCCAACCGCCATTTTGTGGTTCTTTGAGAGAGTGTCTCTTGGTTCCAGTGCACCTGCTAAGCTCAATGCGGACCGGTGACCTCGGGGGGCTCCAAGAAGTGCTCCCAAAGTGTTTTTAAATAAAGTTGAAAATGGGGCACAAAGGAGGCTCATAAATATTAATCGAGCCTCATGAATATTTTTGAGGATTCTGCTGCCACCTAGGGGCACAGTATTTGAGCAGCAGGGACAAAGAAACGGAGCAGGGTTTTGTAAAATAAAGAGATGTGTTGTGTAGGGCACTGTTGGGGCTACTGAACCTCGGGGCAATTATAAATTAAGAGTGTTTGTTCCGGCTGCACCAGGACTTAAATCTTTGGGGACTGCATAAACTATTATTAAGAAACTGCATACAGCCACCATCTTTGCAGCCAGCAGCCAATCGGAAAGACAAATTTGCCAAAGGGACTCTTGGGACTGTGCCAAAGGATTTTTGGGGGAAAAGGAGTTACAATTTTGGAAGCCCAAATGCTGTCCAATTAAAATAGTAGGACTGTTTCTGACAGCTTGGAAGCCAACTGGATTATAGGAACTTTTCCCTTTATTTATGGAGGGACTGTATAAATCTGAGCAGTTCGGATCAGTCTGGGTCAAGCCTTAGGACTGTTAGGAGGCTCCCTACAGCTTGGGGAACTTGGGGAGATGCCTGTTTTGCCTCTTCTCAGCCAGAACGTTGATTGTTTAATTGTTGGGACTGCCAGGTCTCCAGAGCAACAGCCATGCTCCAGGAGTGAGAAAGGAGAAGAATTTTACCCAGTGCAGACTTTCCAGACTGAAAGTGGGTCAACTTGCCAAAGGACCCTAAAACTGCATTCTGGTGAGAGGAGCTGCTTTTGCCTCAGGGACTGTGTCTAAAATTAATGCCTGTGGTTACCAGAATTGTCTCCAGCTAATTTGCCAAAGGGAGACCTGAACTGCTCTGTGCCAGCTTACATTTCCAGGACTGAACTGTATCCAAACTGAACTGGTGATGCCAAGTAATGTACCTAAGAGACTGTTGCTGCCTATAAAAATCGAGCTGCCAGACAACAAGAGAGGGGAATCAGCTTCTGCAGAGAAGTTCATCATGGGTTGCAGCCACCCTTGGGGGCTATGCCTTGATGAGGGGGTGAGTCATGTCAGCTGCGGTCCCTGTATCCTGGTCCTTGCCAGAAAGGATAAAGTCCTGCAGCCAAGTTCATCACAGGTTGCAGCCACCCTTGGGGGCTATGCCTTGACGAGGGTGTGAGTCGTGTCAGCTCCTGTCCCTGTATCCTGGTCCTTGCCAGAAAAAGATGAAGTCCTGTAGCCCACAGCCACATCTTGCCTCAAGAATAGCCATCCTGAAAATCAGCCTGGTTCCTAAGATTCAAGGTTCAGTGAGTAAAACAGTGTTCTACACTGCAACACCAATTAACCTGTTATTTTCCAACTGATTTGCTTTTCAAGTTTGTTTTGTGGTTAGACTGTTTTGCAGGCCATCAGGCCTGGGGAATTGCAATTGCTGGGTATTCACAAAGTGGTTTAGGTTGTTACAACTAAGTGCAAAACAAAGCTTAACCATTTCTTTATTTAAAGGCCCCAACCAGCTGCAATGCCAGCCCACCCACAGCACTGCTTCATGTCTGAAATGTAGCTTATCTTGGGTACCCAGTGAGGTTAACTGGACAGTCGAGAGGGGGTTAATGCATTTAGCTGAATGTTATACAAAGCCAAGATATTGCTAAAACCAAAAGTACCAAGTAATCTAGCTTTAATTTGCATCCCCTACCCCTTGTTTAAACCCCCAAATAAATCTGTTGTTTAAATGTCAATCTGGTCCATGAGCATATTATTACTGAGTGCTGGTTTAATGCAAGCAACTGAAAGGTTTTGTGTTGTCATTGCTGGTAACTATTCTTTCCAGGTGCGCAGGGTGAATGTAAGAGTTCCAGACCCTGCTGGTAAGTGGTCACTGTGAGCATATTATTAGCACTTCCATAAATTGTGAATTGACTGCAAAGAAATGTGTTTATTGTAATTTCAAGTGTGGGGCAACTAGGTGGGGCTTTGGGTAGGTATAGCTTCACAGAGGGCTGTATCAGATCAGGTTTTACCCCGCTAAATCATTACTCTGGGTAGAGGCACCCTAATTGTAGTTTTACTGTTGGTAGGGATACCACAGTGACCCTTGATAGCGGACAGAGGCCCTTCAACCTGCACAGGGAAGCAGGCAGGGATAGTAGTCCTTGGTATAACAGTGCCAGGATTACATAACAGTGATGTGGAATGTGTCATTCCTATGTATTTTAATTAAGTTAAGATGACCTGTCCTGTATGTCTGTACACAAATGAGGTGGAGCCTCTGTAAATGACCTGCTAGCTGAAAGGTATTTAATCCAAGAAATAAATACATAAATAAATAAATTAAACAAAAGAAAAAATTAGATTGCTATGGTTTTCAAAGGGAGTGACTGACTATTCCTGGTCTCTTACTTCTATTCCTTCCTGTGAGCTTCTGAAGTTTCACCCACTTGCAAGACTGTACCAAGGCCTGTAAGCGATGAAGCTGTCCATATCACTGTACATTCTTGTACCCTCATTTGCTTTGCTCCTCTTATCCTTGCCCTCTGTTCCCCTAGCACCCCTGGTGATACCACATTACTTGCCTAATGACTTCCTATTCTCTAACCTTCTCCTGTTGTCCCCTCTCCATTGTGACCTCACTCCACTTATATTATACAGGACCTGGGTACAAATAGTTACCTATACCCTAAAATACTGCCCCTTGAATGTGTGTACCTTGCGCCCTTTCTTGCGATATAAACTCTGGTATCTCCTCCTACTGTCTCTACTGCTCTCAGGAGATATTCATTCTAACCCAGGACCGACCAATAATATACGTTGCCTCCTTTCAAATGCTAGAGCTCTAACAGTGGTGCATCCCTACATCTGAAGCCTGTTACACAACTTTGCCGAATTAGAATCCCGGGCCACCTTATACAAACCTGATATCATCTGTCTTACTGAAACGTGGCTTAAGCCTTCCACCCAGGACTCTAACTGCTTGCTCACCTCCTACAACCTATTGAGATTTGATAGGCCTGCCCCCAAAAGAGGTGGTGGTTCAGCTATCTATTTTAAAGATCACCTCAATTGCTCCGTGATCTGCTCATCCCCCCTTTTCCAAAGTGAAGCACTACATGTTCTTCTCACCCTTGGCTCCAAAAAACTTCATATCGTTTGTGCTTACAACCCTCCTTCCAGTGGTTTAAAAGGTCTTGATGAGCTGCTTGCTCAAACCTCTCTTATCTCTGGGAGAAATTAGGTTCTTATACTTGGTCATCTCAATATAAACTGGCTAGGCAACTCCCAACCAACACTACTATCCAAGATCCAAAGATTCAGCCTTCACCAGGTTATTAGCCACCCCACTAGAACTGCTCATCATTCCAACTCCAGTACTCTGCTGGACTGGATTATGACCAACCACCAGGAAAACATTATCTCCTCTGGCACCCTAGCCGATGCCATCTCTGATCATTCCCCCACTTTCTGTATCCAGGGAAAAACCAGGCCCCCCCCCATCAAAGTCTCAGTTTATCACATTCCGTAACTATGTGCATCTTGACCAATAGACTTTCTTTCAGGATATTGCTACTATCAACTGGTCTCCTCTTTTTGAATCTGGCAACCCTCAAATCACTCTTAACCTATTCCTGATTTGCTTTCTGGTGATCCAGGACAAACACTGCCCCCTCATTACTCGTCGTGTGAAAAACAAGCGTGCCCGGTGGCTTAAGTCTGACCCTCTCTCTAGACTTCGACTGCCTGACAAATGTTTTCTCCTCTATAAAAAGACAGGGCTGCCTGCTGACCTTAATTGCTATAGGACACTCTGTAATTCATGCAAAAAGGATGGCAAAAGGGCTAAGAGCAACTACTGCAAAGATCTTTTATCTGAATCTAATGGAGACTCCAAAAAATTCTGGTCCCACATTAAGAGCTTCCTAGGTTCAAACCCAGCCCCCATCCCAAATGACATGTTTTTAAATGGCATCCACTGCAACAACCTTCTACTATGGCAAACTTTTTCAATGCCCAGTTTTCAGACCTTACAAATTATACATCATCCTTCCCAGTTTCACATTACTCTCATGCTATTCCCAATGCCTCCTGGCCCAAATTTCATTTCAAGTCTGTCACACGGTGGGATGTACTAAGACTGCTCAAAAACATCTCTGACCTCTCCGCAGCTGGTTCTGACAATTTATAACTAAAGCTTGCTGTCCCTCACATAGCTACTCCTTTTGCTAGGATCTTTACCCTCTCTGTGTCACAGCTATGTTCCTGACCTCTGGAAGACTGCCAGGATTACCACTGTCTTCAAAAAGGGTGACCGCAAAAAAACCCTCCAACTGTAGTCCGATTGCCATATTATCGGTCCTCAGCAAAATCCTTGAGAAGATCGTAGCCTCCCAAACCACTGACTTTCTTGAGAAACATGACCTTCTTACTACTGCGCAGCATGGTTTCCGCAAAGGTCATAGCACTACCACCGCATTACTCAAATTTACATCTGATACCGTCTCTGCCATGGAGTCTGGTCTCCTAACTGGTGCTATTTTCATTGGCATGACTAAAGCTTCTGACCTCGTTGACCATCCTATCCTCCTTGCTGCTCTTAGATCTCTAGGTTTCTCACCAAATGCCACAGCTTGGTTTGGTAGCTACCTATCAGATCAGACCAAATTCAACTCCACCTTATCTGACTTTGCTACCATAAACATTGGTGTGCCACAAGGTTCTGTTCTTGGTCCTCTGCTCTTCTCCATTTATAAAAACAATATTACCTCTTATTCTATCCAGACTGCCTCCTTGCTATACGCTAATGATATTGTCCTTTATGCTAGTGCGAAAAGCATTACAGATATCAACCTACGACTTTCTGCTGACTTTCAACATATTCAGCAGTGGCTTTTCAGCCATAAACTTGTCTCAAATGTATCTAAGACTTAAGCCATGCTATTTGGCTGTAATGCCAAACTCAAACTCTCTCAAACCACTTTCTGTGTCACTACCTTAAAAGGGTCCCTGGTGGAAGTGGCACCCTCTTTCAAATACCTTGGTCTTATACTTGACCCAGCTCTTTCCTTTGATCTCCACATCCAACAATCCTGCAAGCTGGCTAACATAAAACTGGGTATGGCCTACCATTCTAGCTATATGCTTACACCCTCAGCTAGGCTTGCCATCGCTCGTGGAATACTCCTTCTGTCACTTACCTATGGGGTTGTAGTGTTTGCCTCAGCGGGTAAAATCATTTTTCATAAGTGGGATGTCACTTACAACAATATCTGTAGATATATGTCCTCTTCACATCGGATGAAACACCACTGCCTCCTATACGTTGAACTTAGGTGGCTTTCTCCGAATGCCTCAAGAGACTTTGTGTATGGCGCGGTCATAGATAACATCATCCGTAACCAAACTCCGCAGCCCTTGGCGGAACTCTTTCTCATCCAGCCATCCATATACAGTCTTCGCTCAACTCCTAATGCCCCTGTTCTCATCCCTCTACACTA
Organism: Neoceratodus forsteri; assembly: GCA_016271365.2. NCBI lineage: Eukaryota > Metazoa > Chordata > Ceratodontiformes > Ceratodontidae > Neoceratodus > Neoceratodus forsteri. The sequence continues at coordinate 209,755,510 of CM028138.1, forward strand.
CTCCGCCAAAGGTGCTAGCGCCTTCTCCTGTCATGCCCCCTATAACTGGAACTCCCTCCCATTAGCAATAAGGCTAGCACCAGTCCATGCCTCTTTCAAGAAATTGCTTCATGATCATCTTGCTGTTTCCTGCACATGCTCCTGCTTCAACCCCCCCCAGCTGTCTCCTGATATATGCACCCACTCACCTCAACAGGTAAGCACTCTCTCACCTCAACAGGCACACACTGTACTTCTTTTAGTCGCCTCCTTGTGCCTAACCCAGTATACTAAGTCCCCTTCCCCTTTTGCCTTTTTCTCTCTCTCTCCTATCCTATCCTCCTTCCCCCTTTATTGCTTCCCCACACAAGTCATTTCCTGACTTTACTTAAATCCTGTTAACACAATTATAATATTTATCTGTTCTTCTAATATCTGACCCCGGTTTCTCTTCCTGAACTACTGCCAATTGTTTTTTATTTATTGTACTTGGTCTTTTATTTCATTCTATGTTACACATTATTGTTTTCAATTTGTACTCTCTGTTTTTTGGCCCACATTGTATTATTACTGTCTATGCTGTTACCGTATAGTATTGTTTCTGCCTCTGTTAATCAAATGTTTTTTCTTTGTAAACTCCCAGATCGTGCTTGAAAATAGTCATTGATATGGCTAGTGCACCTTACCCGGTCAACAAAAACTAAATAAATAAATAAAAAGGCAATAGCTAAAACAGTAGTATTCAGGAGCTATAGAGACACAGAGGGAAGAGGATAGGGAGGTGTGTCAAGAGAAGCAGAAGGAAGCAGGAAAAGTGGTGAGGAACGCAAAGGTGCCAACTGAGGAAAAATCTGCCCAAGGAGTAATAAAAGGGGACAAGGTGTAGGTACACAAATGCAAAGATGAAGACTAAGGAAATGATTGAGGTTGAGAAGGGCAGGGAGGACTGTGCAGAGATAGAGCAGGAAAAAGCACATATCCTGAATAAATACTTATGTTCGGTCTTCACAGAGGAAAGTGATGTGAATGAGCCACATAAAAGCAGCAGAAGCAATGGGGGGAAGGAGACAGACAAAAGTCCATTTACAGAGGGAAAGAGTCCTGAAGGGACTGGGGCATCCAAAACGTGGACAATGCTAAGGGGACTGACAGGGTACACACAAGGTATTGCAGAGCTCAGGAGGGTACCGGTTGCACCTCTGACAGCCCTATTCAACAACCACATGGAAACAGGAATGATTCCTGAGAACTGGAGGAGAGCAGATGTAGTCACTCTGTATAAGAGTTTTGACACTGTTTTTGTTAGAACTGGCAGTCCATCTAATTTGTTTTAGTTAGTAAATTAGGTAAGGGAACTAAGATTAATTAGGACGGAAAGTGAGGTAGACTGAGGAGAAAGATTTTCTGTTTTAAATTTAGGGTAGTAGGCCAGTGCACCTTGAAGGTACTATGCTGATTTCCTTTCACTGACTAACCTGCAGTCAGTGGTGTTTTCTCTGACAGACGATCCAGCTGGTGTGCTTTCCTGGCAGATGTCTGGTGGATGATTGTTGGACCCCTAGATGGATTTTTCTGAAGGGCCGGGTTAGAAGTTGGATGATCTGTGGTCCTTTAGAGAATAAGCAGCAGTTGTGAACCTTTGTGCCACTTGGTGATACCGGCTGGCCAATTGTGTGTCGCAACAGTGGCTAACTTGCAGTGGAACATCTTGTGTGGTGAAGTGCGTTTAGGCCTACTGTGGCTTTGCTTTGATTGGCCATCGATTGTTTTGCTGGCTGATGGTGGTGGGGAGAGTCAGAAGTTTCCCCTAGATTGCAGACCACAGATTGGCCTTAGTGTTGAACTGCTGGAGCTGTGGAACTCGGTCAGCATTTAGGGTGGAAACAGAGGCTGCTTGAGGGGAATAGCAGTGATGACTGTGGCTTCCTTATTACTTTTAACTCATCGAAGAATCTGAATCCGGGACTGGTAACTGCTTGGAACATCCCCCCCTCCCCCCAAAGGTACTGTGATTTGAATTTTGGTCATCAATGAAACCCAGAGGACAGTGAGAGTGCTTAAGGGGGTGAAGTTACAAATTAAAAGTTTTTCTGTGGAGGACACCACATTGAAGATCAATTTACTTGGAAACAACTGTTTATTCGACTGACCGAAAGGAGTGAGACTACCTCGATCTCTCTGGGATTTTAGTATTTGTTGGGAAGTGAGAGCCCCATATAGTTTTTCAGATCTTTTGGTTTTCTGTGACTGGACTAACTGGTGTACCGTGGACTCTGCCAATATTTTATAGGACTGCCTGAGATATAAAAATGTGTTCATTTCGGGATGGAAGGGGGAGTTTCGTTTATGTGGTGGTGTGAGTGGTGAGTGTGGGTGTGTGGTAGTTTGTGTGTATGTTTGGGAAGATAACTGTATTTGATTGGGGAGTTTGGGCGGGTTGATTATTTGAGGGTGTTGGATTGTATAGCAGGACTCTCTGTATTGTCTTGGGTGGCTCGGGCTGAAGAGGTAGCCCCCCCCCCACAGCCCCATGGATTGGCCACCAGCAGCACAGAGGTGGAACCTTCTGGATCATCTTGGGGGGCTCCAGCTAAAGAAGTAGCCCCCCCCACAGCTCTGTGGATTGTGTTGCATTAAGTGCTGGAGCACAGCCCCTACTCTCAGACCAACCCTGTATGTGACTATGGACCGGGACCATGAGTCGGCCGTAACCTGGTGGTGTCTTATTAATTGTACAAGGAGCTAGTGTATGCTCAATAGCTGCATTGTAAGACTTTTAATTATAAGCCTACGAAATATTATAAAAATGTAATACTATCAGCTTAGCCACCAGTGACTGCATATGATGTGTGCCTTTAACCCTTTGCTCCAGCTCTTTACTATTCACCTCCCTCCCAATGCTCTTTCCCCTCCCACAGCCTAGCTGGTATAACTGCGGCTCCATTTTCCTTCCTCCTCAGATGTGGGACCCTCTGGATCATCTTCTGTGGCTTAAACTGAAGAGGTAGCTCCCCCCAACAGCTCCACAGATTGGCCACCAGCAGCATAGGTGGGGAAAACAGAACATGCCATTCAGCGCCATCTTAGGAGCAACGTCTCACCACCCACCCCCACCCAGAGGTGGTGCTAGTTATAGTTTCGTTTGTGTCAAAACCAATCAGCTCACTTCCACCCCTACAAGTACATACTTACTGGAAAGATCCACCTTCCCCTACCTGTCTGAAGTGTACCTGTCTTGTTTGCCATAGCAACTAGGTCTCCCCAGCTGTGTGGTCCTAGCACCTGTGCTAAATACAACATAACCTCCCATCCTTTATCTAGTCTTCTGGTCCCAAGTTAACTCTGCGTCTTCCCCCTTAATCCTTTCCCCTCTCTTGTTCTTGCCCTACCAGTCACTGATTTCTGTGTCCTACTAATGTGACTCTTTCACGTTTATGCTCCTCTCCAGCACCTCTCTCCTATCAATGCATCTCCTCTTCTACCTCGTTCCTACCTAATCACATCCTTTCTCTATACCAGCACACTGTGCTCCTGCTGGTCCCCTTACTCCCCTCTTAATTTCCAATTCTCTAACCTTATTGCCTCTAGACCTTTTTTGTGTAATCTCACCCCTCTACTTGACTCTGACTAGTTTTTCTTGATTGCTAAGTTCGTAAAGAAGCAATGCCGTTGCCCTCTTCATCACCTGCTTCTCTCTACTGCCTCCAATCTCCTGTGGTACGTCGGCCCATTTATTCTCATTAGAGTTGGAGATGTTGAACTGAACCCAGGGCCTTCCACCCCCCTTCTGCTCGAATCCTACCTGGTCGATGGAAAAAGGACTGCGTATTGCACATTTAAATATTCACAGCCCCTTATGTAACCTAGATGATCTTGAGGCGTGGGCTGTGCTTTACAAGCCTGACGTACTTTGTATTTCAGAAACCTGGCTAAAGTCATCCATTCCAGACTCAGTTTGCTATCTACCCAACTACAATCTCCTCTGTCAGGATCCAATGTCCTGTAAAAGGGGTGGGGCTGAGCAACTTAATTTGAATCCCACCTAAATGTATCTGTTATCCCTGCCCTTCCCCTTTCACACTGTGACTCTCTGCACACTCTTCCTCTTGGAGATGCTAAGAAGTTCCGCATCATATGTGCCTATAAACCCCCCAGGCAAGTGGCTCTGCTGGTCTAACTGAACTCCTCTCATACGCTGCCTCTGCTTCTGGTCATAATATCATCATTATTCTGGGTGACTTGAATCTAGACTGATCTGGCAAGTCCCAAAAAACCTATAATTCCATCATTCAAGAGCAAAATCTCCAACAGCCTAATACTTATCCCACCAGAGTATGCATGAACTCTGGCTCAAAAAAGCTTAATTGACTGGATCCTAACAAATAGAACTGATTGTTTAGCTGAAGTAGGAACCCTTGCTGATGCTAATGCTGGCCATTCCCCTATCTTCTGTACCTGGCGGGCCTACACACTATCTGCTCCCCCACCTAAAATCATCTCCAGTCAAACTACAGCCTTCCTAAATGATCATAATCTTATTGCAGCATCTCAACATGGCTTTAGAAAGGGACATAGCACAACTACAGCTCTTCTTAAATACACAAATGATACCAAAACTGCTACTGACTCTGGCCTATTAACTGGGGCTGTCTTCACTGACCTCACCAAGGCCTTTGACCTTGTGGGCCACTCCTTAATTATGGCCAAAATGACTTCCCTAGGTTTCTTCCTGGAGGTTGCTGCCTGGTATTGCAACTACCTCTCTGACAGGCAGCAATACATGAACTACTGCACTGCCTCTTCCGATCTCTCCACAACCAACACTGGGGTGCCTCAAGGCTCCATCCTTGGCCCTCTTCTGTTCTTTATTTGTGTCAATGTCTTATCTCTAAATGCCAAACACTCTTCATCCCTCCTTTATGCAGATGACCTCATCCTCTACTACAGTGCCAGGGACGTCTCGGATATTAAGTCTACCTTCCCCTCGGACTTTTGTCGCATCCAGGACTGGCTCTACAAGAATAAATTTGTACTTAACACTAGTAAAATGAAACCATGCTCTTTGGATCTACCCCAAGACTGAAGAAATGCCAGAACTAGCTACCTGTTTACTGCTCTGACTGCTCCTTTCTGGTAATTGTTCAATCCTTTAAGTACCTGGTTATCACACTTGGCCCCTCTCTGGACTTTGATCTTCCCATTTTTATCACATGTAAAGCTGTGAATTCTAAGACTGGACAGGCCTATAGAACTAGGCATGCCCCCATGCCTTCTGCCTGGGTTGCCATAGCATATTTCTACTGGCCCTCACCTATAGCTTTGCTACATCTGCTGGCACCTCTAATTCAATCCTGCTTAAGTGGAACACCACTTATAATAACATATGTTGATTTGCAATTGGCTTCACATCACTAAACTCATCACTGTCATCTCTATTGCAGCCTTCACTGGCTCTCACCCATGGCTCACCATCACTACACTCTTGGTGTTCTTATTGATAATGTACGTCACATTGGGCGTTTCCCCCTGTAACTCAAATGCTGATCCCACTATGCCCTCCATTCTGGTGACCAAATGCTTTTTCAAGTGCCCAGATGTAAAACCGCCATGGGTGCTCAAACTTTCTCTCACCTAGCACCTGCCCACTGGAACTCCTTGCCTTAAAACATTTGCTTCACTACTACTCATGTTAACTTTAAACACCACCTAAGAAATTACCTGTTGCAATCTAAAAGCTGCTCCTGCCCCCCCCCAAACACAGTCACACGTTCACCCCTCCTTCATCAGTCACTACCTACTCCTTCTCCTCCTACTATGGAGCCTATTAGCCAACTGTTCAGCATTTATCTTTATGGGTTTGTCAGAATAATGTCATTACTAGCCTAATGATTGTACTTCACTGTTTTTATGCTCACTACTTTGACATTGTATATGTGCTGAATATGTTTTTCTCCAATGGCTATGCTCTTTGATCTGGTATCTTTGTTTATCTCCACTAAACTGATCATTGAACTGTAGTGTACCTCTATTACTCTGTATTTGATGTAACTATATTGTGTGTGACTGTACTTGAATTATGTCTGTACTCTCATGGGTCATGCCTGAAAATAGGCATTTTTTTCTGCCTAGCACACTTCCCTGATTACCAAAAACAAACAAACAAGCAAATAAATAGTATTTGTGTTTGAGGTTTATTATTGACAGTCAGGATGTGCTGGTGGCATAAGCCCTTAGGATGCAGTTACTCAGTGGCCCGGCTGTGTGACCTCTGACCTTTTAAGCTCCCCCTTTACCTGCAGAGACATATGTTAGGTGCAGGGCTTTGGGGCTTGCACATGATTGTAGGTCTGGGCATAGGGTTTTTGGAGTGACTGCCAGGTAGTCAGCGATTCTAGTGATGAAGCCAAGGGGGGCACTGGAGAGGGGGTCCTCCCTGTCTGGTTCCCATACCCAAGCGCTCCACTCTGGATTTTGGACAGGCAGTCATTGGTCCTGCAGCTCCCACTCATTTGACCATGGGCTAAGCTTTGCAATGCCAGGTCGATGAGGAATAAGACTACTAGAATAGCAGACTTGGTTTCCTTAGTAGGCCTGGCTTGCATCACAGAGACCTGGATGGATGATAACGCTGACCCCATTTTGGAGGCAGCAGTTCCGGCTGGGTACTCTATGGTACACACCCCTAGGAAGGATCGCAGTGGTGGGGGAGTGGCCATTTGTTTTAAAACCAGCCTGGGCCACTCAGTGCTATTGTTGGGTTCTACCAGGTCATTTGAGAGCATGGCCATGTGAAGGGGGGTCCTAGCACAGGCTACAGGATCCTTCTAATTTACTGTCCACTGGGCAAGGGAGAAGGAATTCCTGCAGGAGGTCAGGGACTGTTTTGCTGGCCTGGTGTTGAAATCCCCCAGATGGTTAGTTCTGGGGGATTGCAATGCCTCGGTCGATGATGGACTCTTGTCATTTGGTTGTGACCGCTTCCAGAGCATGGAAGCTCTGGGCCGGTCACAGGTTGTAACCTCAGTGACCCACTCACACGGGCACACATTGGAGCTGGTATTCACACTGGTTCTTGGGTTCGATGACTTCAGGATTGATCCGGTCATTTGGGCAGAACATAGCATCATGAGGTTCAGTTTAGGGCCACTCCTGAGAGTTCATCCTTTGTGGAGATGGTCTGGTATCGCCATTTGTGGGGACTGTCCCCAGCATGACTACAGGTGGTGCTGGACCTACTGAGTGTGGAAACTGCTTCTGCGAAGGGTGCGGAGGAGGCAGTGGCAGCCTATAACAGGGGTGTTACTGCTGCCTTCAACTCTATAGCACTCGTCCATGTCCAGCCCTTATCTACTCACTGAAAGTCCCCTTGGTTTGAGGGGGAGCTTCGGGAGTTAAAGATAAAGGGCTGGAGGTTGGAGAGGTGCTGGAGAAGGTTGGGGCTGATGGAGGACAAATTGGCTTTGAGGTCATATTATGGTGATTATCAAAGGGCAATCTCTCTCAAAAAGGCAGATTTTCTGTTGAGGGAGATTGCTGCAGCAAAGAATAGACTGGTTCTGCTTTTGGGTACAGTGGATGGGTTGTTGCACCCGACCTGTCTTTATACTGGGGGGAGTAAGTTCAAGCACGAGGTATGATGAGTTTGCTCTGTTCTTTGCCGACAAAGTGTCCTCTATCAGGACTGAGATTCTCCTCCAGTGCTGCTCTAAGAGATTGTGGGGTCAGACAGCTGATGTGCCAGTGCACCCCTCTTGTGTGGGGTGAGTTTGATCCAGCTTGATTGGATGAGGTAGCTGAGATAGTCTCTAGGCTGTGACCAACCCACTGTGATCTAGACCCAGGTCCAACTCGACTTTTGGTTGGTTGTGTTGGCCTGATTGGATCTGTGGTTCTTGGGATTGTCTGGTGTTCCTTGGAGAGTGGAGTCGTTCCAGTGACCTTGAAAGAGGACCTGGTAAGACCCCTTTTAAAGAAACCCTCTTTGAGCCTGGAGCATCTTGCCAACTACAGATTAGTCTCAAACCACCCATTTTTTAGGGAAGGTTTTGGGAAACGTGGTAGCTTTCAGCTGAAAACTTGTCTCACCTCCTCTGCCATTTTGAAGCACTTCTAATCTGGATTTAGACTTGGGTATAGCATGGAGACTGCCCTGATGAAGGTGCTGAATGATCTCTTTATAGTGAGAGATAAGGGGGGTGTACCATCCTTGTTCCTCCTGGATCTGTTAGCAGTGTTTGATACCATGGACCATGAGGTGTAACTGGATCAACTGAGGAACTAGTGTGGACTAACTGGCAATGTCATCAGCTGGTTTAGGTCCTACCTCATGGGTAGAGTGCAGAGGGTGATAATGGGTTTATCCTCATATCGCCCAAGACCTCTACGCTGTTGAGTTCCACAGGTTCAGTTTTGTCACCTCTGTTGTTCACGATATATATGCTGCAATTAGGAGATGTTATCAGGTAGTATGGGCTGGGTATTCATTGCTATGCCAATGACACCCAGTTATACACTTGTCCTGTTTGCCTGGAAACCAGATAGTGGCTGCTGTGTTTAACATATGCCTGGCCGAGATCCAGAGCTGGATGACTCAAAACTGGCTACAACTGAACCCAGATAAAACAGAGGTATTGGTGGTGGATCCTGGTCATCGACAGTATGGAGGACGGTTAAGGAATTATCCTGGTTTGAGACTGGGAGATGTTTCCTTGACCCCTTCTATTCAGATTAGGGATCTGAGCATGGTCCTCGATGACAGACCGACACTTTTGATGTTCAGGTGTCGGCTGTTACCCAAAGTGGCTTTTATCATCTTAGGAACATTGCCCAGATCCAGACCCCGATACCAGCTGATGATCTTGCCACACTAATACATGCTTTTGTCACATCTAGGTTGGACTACTGCAATGCTCTGTACCTAGAGCTATCTAGAGGCAATCTCCATTTGCAGCTGGTGCAGAACACGGTAGCCAGGCTGTTAACTGGTGCATCAAGGTTTGATCATATCATGCCAGTTCTTCATGGGCTGCACTGGTTTCCAATAAGGTGGAGGATTGCCTTCAAGGTCAGATTACTGACCTACAAAGCCCTGCATAGCCAGGGACCAGACTACCTGCAAGACCTCCTGGTGCCTCACTGCCCAGCTACCTCTCTCTGTTCCTCTGAGGGTTGCCTCCTGCTGGTTCCTAGAGCTAGGTTGCAGCAGTTGGGAGATCATGCCTTCTCTGTTGCCGCACCTGCCCTATGGAATTTGTTACCAGGGTATATGAGGGGAAGCATCCTCAGTGGAAACCTTTAAAAAAAGGGCTAAAGACATTTTTATTTAAACTAGCATATAGATTCATTTAACCATAGGAAATTTTATATTTTTACTGACTGTCTTGTTTTATGTGGTACACAGATATGTTATGATTGTTATTTTTTGTTTTTGTTTGCCCCCCATACCCCAGCCAATCATTCCTTTGGGTCCTCACAAGGCCCTTTACTTGCCCCAGGCTACTTCCCCCACCTACTGCCCCACATCGCAGCCATCTTTCGGGTACCCCAATTTATCCCTTCATCAGGCAGGTCCCCTTCTTACTAAGGGAAATGTCCTTACCGGATTTTCCAGTGGTCCCAAGTGCTGCTGGAGTGGCCACTGGTACTCAGGAGCTCTGGTGGTGAGAGGCTCAGGAGGCCTTCATCCGATCAGTCAAGGTGCCTTTTTTCCTCCGTGTTCCTCCCGTGAAGGCATGTCATCCAGGTTGTCAAGGGAGATACAGACATCTGACATACCCCCCCCCCCAGGCAGCGGAGCCCTGATGTACTGCTGCTCTCCCAGCCTCCACCAAGAGTCAGTAGGTGCTGGGCTTCTGACTCATCTTTCCCCCAAGAGAAGGTGAGCAGTCAGCAGATGCTCAAGCCTTCTCTATCCGGCAGGCCCTCCGACGACCAAGTCCATTCGAGGACCTGGGTCATCAGCGTCACAGCGGTGAATCTTTCCACTGCACCAGCGGGCCGATGATCACTGTTTTTAATGTATTTTGTACTCTGTAATGTGATTGTGGAACTGTTCCTTGATGATTTTGTTTTTAATGAAATTGTGCAGTGCTCCAAGCTTCCACGAAGAGGTGCTTTATAAACCAAGTATCTATCTATCTATGGGAATGTGAGGAAGTTTTTCTTCACAGAAAGGGTGGTAGATGCATGAAATAGCCTACTCCGGAAAGTATTGGGGAACTAGCACAGTGGCAGGAAGTCAAACATGCACGAGATATGCACAAGGGAACCCTAGGGGTGGGTAGGAAAGGCTAAAGCCAATGACCAAGTGGGGTCAGTGACCACTGATGTAGGTAGGGAATATGAGCAGACTGGGTGGACCTAGCGTCCTTATCTGCCATCAAATACTATGTTACTGTGTTACTATATGTCTCACCAGCAGGCTTTGCAAAAAGGCCATTGATATGGCTACTACCTTTAGCTTGCCTCCAAACATCCGAAAAGTAGTCTTGACCTCTACTGCTTCATAGCTGATCAGGTCATTGATCACCATGAGGGCAATAACATCTGGCACCTTCACCATACGCCCAAGTATCCCCACTGTTCTATTGGTATCCCTCCCTGCTGTAGTCACCATTAATGAACTACAGCATATGCAAATAAGCACAGTAGCCATAATACACCAATGAGTTGTATACCAACTGTAGACATGTCTTTAAAGCTCTGATAGCCCATGGAATATAAACCATTCAAATGAAGAATGGGGCTTAAGTTATAGGTGTTAGTAGTTATAAGTTAATAGGAACTCCAAGGGGCTGTCTCTTATGGTATAAGAGACTCTGGGCAAGAAAACAATAAAGCAAATCTGAGTCCAAAGCCCATGAGAGAAGTCCGATACTGTAAGAGATACCCCTCAAAGGGGCTATTTTCTCATTAAAAAATCACTGGAGTTTAGCTCAAGTGATTTAAAATAAGATTAGAATTCATATTTTTTAAGTTTATTATGCCTTCCTCCCCCACCACTGAAGTGGAGCACTCTCACCCAACGCTGCTGCACAAGAGCACACTGTACACAGGATAAGAGGTGCAGTGGCTCTACGGGCCGATTGGCTGAACTCATGCTAGCAATTTATAATGGTACATAATTTAATTTATGAGTAGTGTAGATATTTTAAGACAGCAGCCAATTCATGGAATCCTGAGTAAGAAGTTGATGCCATAGACTGGACAGACAAGCTGTATGTAGTTATGCAATTTTTGCCCCTCAGTGGCACTCATTTTATCTGAAGATTCCATGAAATGGCTGCAACCTGAATTTAATTTATGGATACTTCACATATTGATATCTGTGGGCTTTTGACACCTAAGCATAAGATCATTACCACTTACAGAAGATCTTTTCATGGCTTCAGAATATGAGGGACCCGGCACACTTACCTTCTCTTTCAACTACATTAACCACCATATTTGTACAGTTTCACAAGCAGAAATGTGCTTTAACATCTCTCACCTCCTGTAAAGTGTTACAATGACACAGAGTGTCACAAAATGGAAGTGGAAGAGTAAGCTCAACGTACTTGACATGCCATTTCAGTTTACAAAGAACAATACAAGAATATTACAGTGGAGCCCCTTAACTAGTCCCATTCATCCATTCCCCATTACACAGCATCAGGCTTCCAAGTTGCAGAAGAACTGAAAAGGAGGGGATGCTTTTTGCTGGTAACACCAAAACCTGTAATAGGGTGGACACCCAGAAGGGGATGGAGAGAATATGAAGGGATCTTGGGAACTGCGAGGAGTGGTCAAGAGCATGGCAGTTGGGGCTCAATACCAAAAAAGTGCAAAATCATGCAGCTAGGGCACAGGAACCCAGGAGCCGAGTACAGGATGGGGGAGATACTGACTGTCACTAGGCAGGAAAGGGACATTGGGGATATGATATCTGAAGACCTCAAAGTGGCAGTGCAATGTGCCAGAGTAGCGGGTAGGGCCAGTGGCATGCTAGGATAGAAACACAGAAACATAGAATTTGACGGCAGATAAGGACCACTTGGCCCACCCAGTCTGCCCATTTCCCTACCTAATGGATAAGCTGCAGATCCTAGTTAACCAGCAGCCTACTTCTTCCTACCACCACCCCCTAGAATTGCCTTATGACTGTCCCATGCATGCTTGAATTCCACCACTGTTTTTGACTCCACAACTTCCTCCGGAAGGCCATTCCATGCATTCACAACCCTCTCTGTGAAAAAATACTTCCTTAAATTACCTCTGAGCTGCCCCCCTCTATCTTCAAATTGTGCCCCCTTGTTCTTGCACACCTCTTTTTTGAAAGATGCTACCCTCTTGGACTTTGTTGATTCCCTTGAGGTACTTGAAAGTTTCTATCATGTCCCCCTCTCCCTCCTTTCCTCGAGGCTATACATATTAAGCTCCTTAAGTCTCTCTTCAAATGTCTTCTGGTGCAGACCCTGCACCATTTTAGTTGCCCTCCTCTGGACAGCCTCCATCCTGTCTATGTCTTTGCGGAGACTGGGTCTCCAGAACTGCATGCAGTACTCCAGATGGAGTCTCACCAGCTGTCTGTACAGAGGGATAATAACTTCCTGTTTTCTGCTGGTGATGCCTCTCCCTATGCATCCCAGTATTCCCCCAGCCCTCCTTGCTGCCCTCTCACATTGCTTGCCCACCTTTAGGTCATCTGATATGACCTCATGGGGGAATAACAGGATGCAGGAATAGTCTCTTTCACATGAGAAAGAGTACCAGGACCACAGGGCATGCAATGATGCTGGAGGGGGAGAAGTTTAAGAGGGAGGGATGTGACAAAGTACTACTTTGCTGGAAGAGTGGAGGATGCCTGGAACAGACCACCAGCAGAAGTGGTAAGTAAGCAAGCAAGTAAATCTTTATTTATATAGCGCCTTTCCAAAACCAAGGCGCTTTACAGTTAAAATACAATACGCACAATTTAAATAACACTAAAACATAACAAATGCATCAGCTGCTTAAAATTCATCTGGGAATGCTAGATTAAAGATATGTGGCGGAGGGGAAAACAGTAAGGGGCTTCAAGCATGCACGAGATATCATGGGGATATTAGTAAATAGGCAGAGAGGAGGGAGGGTCTCTGGAGACTGAAGACCAGTTAGGTTCTATAGAGACAGACTACACATGTACCATCTGAAGACTGGCTAGGTCAAATGGTCCTTTTCTAACAACAACTTCTGTGTTTCTAGGCTTTGCATTTTAAAAGTAAGCTCACCCACTCAGAATAAACATCCCGCTTCCTGGACTGTGACTACACTTACCTACTGAAACCATGGTTTCATAATTCTGCACCATAACTTCTCTGTGAAGTTCCTTCTCTTGTTTGTTTAACATCTTCCACTCCTCATCTGAAAAAGTGACAGCAACATCTTCAAAGGTTTCTGGTACCTGAAAGGACAGACATATTTAACTGATCTTTGTTCCACTGCACACATTGAGAAATATGAAACTTTTCAGCAAGAAGGGAACAGGAAAGGTGAAAATTTGCAACCTAAAGGACAAGGGTCACCCATTCACCAAGGATGAATCAATTCTCTCTTTCACCCTAGTGGGTGATGGATACATGACAGTTCAATGATTTGAGGGGTAAACTAGCAATCTAAATGAAATCTCTTGATTTTTTGAAGCACCACTACAAAAGGAACAGTAGCTTGGTGGTACAGGACTTTTCAGATTTCATTTATTTAGGTAGTTGCAGTAAATTTTATTCAGCAACATGGATAAGGCAATTTCCATTGAGCAATTGCTCATTTATGAGGGATACCCATTTTGCATATTCCTGGTTACAGAGGTAGGAAAAACAGTGTTCAATATATACTTATGAAACTAGAATAACACCACAACAACAGAAACAATCAAACATTCAAATTCAACACTATATAAAACGTGCACATGATAAGATTTATGATTACGCAGTACTTTCACATTCACTAAAAATATCACCAACAGCTTAAAATCTGGTTCAGTTTCAGTTGGCATCCATCTGTATCCCCCCTCCCCGGGACAAGGCTGAAAATAGGCAAAAAATTGTCTAATCCTCAAAAACTAAATAAAATAAATAAAAAGAGTCAGCAAACATGTAATATATTGTGTAGCATACGTATAAGTTCAACCAGTTCTGTTGATGGGAAAGCAAACTTGTGGTAACATGGCTTGTTATACAAAACAGTTTTTAATTTTTCTAAGATAACATATTATATAGCCTCAGATTTTTAGGAATCGTTCCAAGTTTGGGGACCCAAGGAATAAAAGGACGATTGTCCTGTAGTAGCTTTTCTTTTGGATGCTTCAAATGGAATACAGTTTATTGATCTCAGCCCAGGCCTCGAACTCCTTATGGAAACATTATTACATATAATCAGGGATTTTTTTTGAGACATTTGAACTTCAATCTGGTAATATGAGGTTGTCTTCTCAAGTCTAAATGCAGTCAGTTCAAGTTTCTGTACCAGAGACGGTGGTGAGTATTCAATTCAATTCAATTTTATTTCAAGTATGTATAAAACAAATGTACATACACACACATATAAAAGCGTATGTATAAAAATATAGTACTATAATAAAATAAAAAAATTAAGAGATAAAAGCAAATAAAAACAAAATACATAGGCCTGGATATTCAGACTGCACCAGGCGATGGCGCAAGTGGGGGCGCAGCACAACTGAGCTGTGCTGAGGCCAGGACACAGTGATATTCAAAGGTGACATGCCATGGTGCATCACCATTGAATATGGCACAGAATGTGTATGGTGCAAGTACAATGCACCAGCGCAGTTCACAGACAAGGAGGACCGGGAATGCTCCAGCGAAAATGCAGTTGCACTGGGTGCATCACCCATGATATTCAGAAGAGAGCATGCAAATGAGGCCATAATATATGCATGGTGCAAACGGGGCTATTTGCATGTCATTATGGCCCCACTTGCATGCATTGTACAGGTCAACCCGGCAAAATGCACCTTGAGCTCTGCGTAGCTGCTTGCAGCAGGCGTGGGGTCCCTGGTGAGCTAGTACACCCCCTTCCCCTCCTGTATGCTCAATTGCGGGCATGATACTGGAACAGTCACCCTGGTGGTCTAGTGGTCCCCCCTCCGATATGCCCAATTGCGGGCAGTTGTAGGATAACAACCCCAACCTGATGGTCTAGTGGTGGCCCCCTGCCCTTATGCTCGATCACGGGCATTTGGTCAACACAACCTGTCTGGTGATCCAGCAGACCCCCACCCACCCCTATGCTCGATTATGGGCTCCCATAGAATACAATACCTGGTGGTCAGTGGTCCCCCTCCACCCGCAGGGACACATATTTGTGCCTGTGTGATACAGTATATCCGGCAAGCCCCATCGGTCTCAATGCGGACCAATAGACTTACAGGTCATACTGTAGCTGTCATTCGGTTGGTGGCACGGCGGTATGCTGATTGGGAGCAGCCGCCTGCCGATGATGGGGGGGGGATCTGGGTGGTTGGGTCCTCCATGGGAGGGATGGGAGGGGGAACCACTGGGCCACTAGGTGATCAGGTTTCAACCTGTGATGCCCGCAATTGGGCATAGAGGGTGGGGGGACCACTAGACCACAAGGTGGACTGTTTATATACCATGCCCATGAGTGAGTGACACAGGAGGGTGGGGGTCACATCGGGCAATGGGAAGGGTGTGTGTGCTACTGGACAGTGACCATGCTGGGCAGGTGACCACCCATGGCAGGCGGGTGCTGTGTTGCACCCTGCAATGCAGCAGCCTGCCTGTGGGTGGCCTGGGTTTGTTCCTATTCTTTACAGGCTCAACACTGTTCCCCTGTACATTGCACACATCAGGGTTGTGCCAGCATATGTGCTGCACATCCCGGGCAGAATATCGGGATGTGCCGCACATACATGGGCATGCCCCATGCATTTGCACTGTATACATTACCACTGCACCCCAGCGCAGTTCGACTTGCACTGCACCTGGCAGCCTTTTGAACATCCCGCTAGGGTGCATTGCAGGGTTATGCTGGCACAACTCTACTGCACAAGGCGCAAACCCTTTGAATATCCTGCCCATAGTCTTAAAGATAGAAAGGACATAAGTCAAAATTACATTAATTAGGTGTCACAACAGTTCAGCCAGCCCTCTGCAGCAATGTGGATGTCTAAATACCTTCAAATGCCCAGTTTGCCCAAAATTAGCATGGCATATTTTGCCATGGCAACAATATGGGAAGTGTTATCACAAAACAGCATGCATATTAAAATTGCAGGGTTGGGACCCTGGGATAATTTCTCACCACACATAGGGTTCAACCACTGCATTCTAATCTTGCATAAAAGGGGGACATTCAAAACTCACATGTATAAATGACAACTGGCGGTTAAATGCACATTTACATTTATGGTCACTCCCCTGATTGTCCCGTTTGTTGTGATATATGTTTGTCACAATGTCTGCCCTAAATTTACAGTAGGCATTTTGTATCCAATTCATTTTCAAGGAATATCAAATATTTTTCCTGTTTTTTAGCTGTTTCGAGGTCATAATATGTACCACAGTAATGGAGTTCTCTTAAATTGCCAAATTTGACCTGAAAGAAAATGATCTTCCAGTCTTTCTATCACTATTCTAGCATAACTTTTAATATTTTGGATAACTTCTGTATCCCAAATTTCTATTAGGCCATTTCTTTTTATCAGCATATTTAGCTTGAAAAACCAACATTCTGTCCTTCTACTGACTGGGCCTCTGACCAACATGCCTGCATTAATCTATTATTTGGTAATGCAATCATTTTTTTCCAGAGTTTGGTGGCTCTGATCTGAGCCATCAAAATAAAATATTTTAAATTGAATTCACTTTTAATGAATGCAGTTGCAGTAATGTTGTTTAAGCATATGATTTGCCTAGAGAAGAAGTTTTGGACTGCCTCAAGATCAGTTGTAATTCTATCAAGGGCCCACAGTTCTGCACCATAAAGTAAGATGCTAATAACTTTTGCATCAAATGCCTGTTTGAGGGCATTAAAGGAATTGCTAGCAAACAATTTCCCAAATCTAAGAATGGCCTTTGAGATCTGTTGGGCCTGTATCTTAAGATATGAAGTATGGCTGGTCCATTTGCCTCCCTTTTCAAAGAATATCCCCAAATATTTAGAGGTTTTAGTAAATTTAAATACTAAATTGTGGATCTTCCATGAATCTGCCCTTGGGATTTGTGCCCTGCCACAAAGCATAATGTTTGATTTTTGTGCATTGATATGCAGATCTAGCCTTTTAGCTGAGTAACTGCAGTCCTTAAGGCTCTTTTCATGCCAATTGGCATCAGGGACTATAAGACAATATCGTCCGTATAGCAAAGAATGCGTATTTGCTGGCTATTTATATGTGGAGGGTGGCTGAATCAACTGTACAATATATATATTGAATAAAAAGGGTGCCAGAAGGCATCCCTGTTTAACTCCTTTGTTGACCTCGATACCCTCTGTTATGTTACCTTCCCTGGACACTCTAACAAAGGCAAATTTTTCATTGTGCAGCAATTTTATTATCTCTAGCATATTATGATTTAAGCCAAGGGAATTCAAAAATGTCACACAGTAGGGCTTTATTGATGTTGTCAAAGGCTATTTGGTGTAACCCCCTTGTTCCCTGGGGTTACTAGAATTCCACTTAGAATCAGTGGCAGGCAAGGAGAGGCAGCTTGTGAGATGCCAGTTAAATGGGTTTCACACTGTCACACTTTGTTTTCAGCTTCTGCTGAGCTGGAGTGATGATGTCGCCATAGAATTCTCACAGCAGTGTAAGACACAATGGAATGCTGGTTGCAGGGGTTAGCTGTAGAACACTGGGAGATTCAAGCCGGTCTTTGGGGAGACTCAAGAGAGTGAGGAGTGCTTCAGTGTGCAGCTCCTCATAGCCTATCTCTGATGGAGAGCTACCTTAAGAGAAGGGGTTGTGTGTTCTCACCCTAGAGAGGAACACAGAAGAGCAGTAGAAGGAAGTGGTACAGACTGTTCCTAGTAGTCGTTTCAGTGCCCCATCCCCGGAGGGATGGGGGGAATTCCAGGATTCAAGGGCAATCCCCCTGGTCCAGCCTGGAGAGGGAGAAGCAGCCTGAGAGTCATTTTGTTCTGTCAGTACCAGAGAGTGTTGTGGGAAAAAGCCCTGGGGCACCTGCATACTGTGGTGAGTTCTTCTCTGACAAAGTCTTTGTTCACTGAGACAGTGTTTTAGTAAAAGTGTCTGCCTACTGTGGGGTCAAAGAGAGACTTGCCAAGTACATAACCTTTAGACTGTGTATGACTTAGAAGCATCTGCAACAGTGGGGATCTAGGGTAAAGACATAGCCACATACAGGACTTTTAAAGTCAGGACACCTCCAGAGTGAATTGTAGAATGTTAAATGTACTAAACATTTCGAGAGAGCACCTACCAACAGTGTCTCGAAGAAAGGTGTTGTAACCAAATGAATGGCAGAGTATAGATTTGGGAGCGAAAGGTGGGAGACCCCTCATCTGGAGTAACCCAGTTTACCTCTCTGGGTTCAGTTTGGGCACCTATGGTTTTCTCTCGGGCACTTGGCAACTGTCTGAGGAAAGCACCCAGAAGTAGGATTTTGAATTTTCCCTGAGAGATGGAAAGTGCTCGTGGGTGGTTTAGGGAGCCACCATCAGCCTCCATGCCATATGGAAAAGTATCCTGGTTTAGGGGGCCACCATCAACCTCCATGCCATATGCAAAAGTATTCTAGTACTGGCTGAGATGCCAAGTCAAGGAATAGAAGAGAAGCATACCAGTTTGGGCCATGTGTGCCCAGTTTCATTCAGAACCTGAGGGCTCATAGTGAGGAAGTGTGCTCTGTACCTCAGTAATCTGCATTACCAGTGAGTGTAGCCCTGTGGAGGTCCATCTTTGCTTTGTTATTCTCTGTGTCATGTGAATAAAAGCCACATTCTAGAATCCCATCCTGGTTTGGACATTTCAGTTATTGTTTCCCGTGTCTGGATTTACTTGGGTGCCACTGATCAGAAGTATAAACCTAGCAAAATGCTGAGCAAACGTTTTCTCCCATGGACCCAGGTTAATGGCCATGCTAAATGGTCCGCCCAGGTGTGAACCAGGTAGTTGCCACACTTGGTTTGCCTGTCTGAAGGATGGCAGGCTCAGAAGTAGAAGTAATGGGTCCACAGAGTTTTGTAAGATAATTGTAATGACTACCCCCACCCCTCTCGGTGGCGCCTAGATGTGATAGGAGCAGCCCTGCTGGTAGAAACAAAGGAGGGCCGGTGGAGGCAGGTTACAAAATGGAGGCAGTGCTGAGGACTTGTTTGGAATTTGGGGTAAAACAAGAAAGGTTTGCTCAGACTGTGGCTAGCGTTTTGTCTGTCTGGCAGTTGGTAACCCAAAAAAATCGTAAGCTTTGCACATAAGGGATTTCCTAGAGAAGTGCCATCCGTATGTGCTGCTATGATTGTGACAACATTTACCAAGGAGCTGTAAAGC
Source organism: Neoceratodus forsteri (assembly GCA_016271365.2). Classification (NCBI taxonomy): domain Eukaryota; kingdom Metazoa; phylum Chordata; order Ceratodontiformes; family Ceratodontidae; genus Neoceratodus; species Neoceratodus forsteri. Next base: position 209,774,999 of record CM028138.1, read on the forward strand.
CAGATTGTGTGTGCCCCTTGTCCTGCATCAAAAATAATGTTTGCCAGCTTTTAATTTTCATCTGTGACAAGAAAAACTATGGAGAACTGTGGGAAACAGAGACATTTGTGCCCTAGAAGTTTAAAGTGCTTGTTGTGTGGACTGGGGGAGTCGCTAACAAAGTGCCATGAAAAATGGTTAAAATGGTGCTCCTGCCATGAAGTTACAGTTGGAAAGAAAAAAAGTTGCTTTGCAGTTTAAATTTTGCCTGCTCGACGTTCACCATGGAGGAGAAGAGCACGAGAAGAGAAAGAGAGGCTCATTTGCACGGTGTCAAGTGATTGGTGAGACTGCAATCAGTCCTGCCCCCAAGCCAGCTTCAGAGTACTGCCCAGTGTCTGAGAGGGATAGAGTGAGTGGTGTGCGAGCTGGCTTGCCAGGAGGAGTGTTGCGATGACTGCAAGTGCTATAAAAAGTAAAATAACGGACTTTTCTGTTTAAAACTGGGTTCAACCCACATTCCGATCATCTGGATAAAAAGCATGGTGTTCGCAGGGACAATCGGCAGAACTGCCAACCCGTTTCAATCCAGAGGCCTCCAGGATTGGCTGTAGGCAGAAATTTCCATTGTAAAGCAAGCTATTGATTCAGTGAGTACCATTCAGAAAAATAGCTCAAATGGTGTGTAATTTTTTCAAAAGCCAGCTGGATCTGTGTGTAAGCAATGTGTTTGTTTTGTAAAGAAGGACTGTGTAAAGTAAATCAACCTAAGCAAGAATTCTGAGCATTAGACTGTGAGCATAATTATGGATTCAGCAACAGTGTAATTTTCTGAGCAGAGTGAGAGGCTGTGGGTTGTATGAGATGCAACAAAACAACTATCCTGTGCATGAAATACTGTGGCTTTAGTGACTTTAAGTAAGAACAAGTGATTGAAAGTTTATGTAAGGTCCTAAAAAAAAAAATCATAGATGTGCTGAGGAAGCAAAACAGTGCAGTCTGTGCAGTTTGAGTGAACTTTATCAGTATGCGGTAAATCGGATGTGCAGTGGCTTGAGTCAGAAACAGAATGTTGATGCGCCAGGAGTACTGCCACCGCCATTACAGGGTGGGGTAGTAAAGTAAACACAGCAGCAGGGGAGCCATTTTGTGAGACTTTTCCAACCAAAGTACGATCTGAAATAACAGTGAACTTTTGTTTTTTCTGCAGTCATGGCTTCGGGATCATCCCGCTACCCAGATCATGCCCAGGCTATGATAGTGGAAGAGGTGAACAAGTTAAAAGACAGAGAGAGATGTTACAATGGGGGACATTTGCCTCCTCATGTGGTGACTCCTGGATACCCAGTGAGAGTATGCATAATGTTCCTCAAAGCTGGAAGGGACACCTGCTTGATTCCTCACTGTTCTGGGTGCCTAGAGAAGCAAGGCCTAACTAATGCACCCAAGATTCATTTGGCTCCCACGTGAACAAAGCTTCAAGATCCTGCAAGTGGCAGCACACAGCACCAGGTGGAGCCTGTTGGGGGAAGCCCAGCAGAGTGTGGCACAAAAGAAGAGGGTGTGAATGTACAGACAGGGCAGAGTAGTGATGATGTCTCCAGGTCACAGATGGACAGTGCAGAGGGAGCATCAGCGGATCCGTGGAGAGAGAGGGGCCAAGCCCTAGTCTCATAGGAGAGTATGAAAGGAGAGAGAGACTCTAGAATGGGAGGTGTCGACCTCCCGCCCAGTGAAGAGTGGACAGTCTCGGGAGTGAGGATGGCTGCTCACTCCTGGTCTCAGATCCTCCACGAGGAAGAGGAGGAGGGGGAACTATGTATCCTTATGAAGAAGGTGCTAGTCCACAGCCTCGGGCTCTTGCCTCAGAGGAGCCAGAAGAAGAGATTAGTGACTCCACAGCTCTGTCCCCAAAAGGAGGAGGAGTCAGAGATCCATTTTACATAGCATTGAGCATGCGTCACTGGCAGAACCAGGACTGGCCACCCCCAAGCCAGGCCAGTGGTCCTGAACTGGCCAAGAGTAGTAGGAAGGAAAGACTGGTTCGTTGGAAGGCAAATGAGATCTATGGAATGTCCTTTCCTACCTTTCCTCGGAGAGTCTGGGAGGAGATTGAGAAAAACAGGAGGTAGAAGAAGCACCAAAACACTTGCATCCAGGTGCAACGAGATATGTCAGAGACAAAGTGGTCAAAGACAATTCAAGTATTGGAAACTGGGCAGGACATTGTTCATAGACAGTGTGTGGATTGTGTATGGAAAGGACCATGAGACTTTCTACAATGTGAATTATGCGTGCCCAGCCGGGGTAATAATTATCGTACCTGACCCACTGTGGTACTACCCTCAATGCAACCAACTTACTGCGAATGTGCCCATGCCTACCAATTGGAAAGCAGAGCAGTGGTAGCTAGTGCTGCCATCCAGCCATTGCCATACCCATGTTGTTCCACCAGTCTGGTGTTCCAGAATCCAAAGGTGCTTCCAGATTCATCAGCCTTGCAGTGTGCCTTCAAGTTCCATCACCTGGCCTTCCAGAGATGACATCATCCAGAGAGAACAGCAGCTCAGCTGTTCCCTGATTCATCGTTTGGGATTTCGGATGACTTCAGACCAGCTGTTCCTTTCCTGTTCCAAGGTTCCATCTCCAGATGACGTCAGCTAGAGAGGACATCAACCCAGCAGTTTCCAGACGTGCCATCCTGTCATTTCTGGAAGATTTCCACCCAGTTGTATCCGAAAAATCCTGCCAGAGAGCATCTTCGGCTGGAGATCCAGGTGCCATACCATTTTCATTCTTCAAGGGACTGGTAAGTCCAGACTTTTCTTACCTTTTCGACACTGCAATACACATCCTACGCCTGGCAGACTACAGACTGTTTGAACTGTCCAAAAACAATCTCCTCTTCGGGACTACAGTCCTATAAGAACTGTGCTTCACTGGGTTTTGGCCCAGGTGAGACTCTTTCATGGACCTTTTGTCACTAGTTGGGACATTTACGGCATTCCATCAACAAAAGGTGTATTGTATATAATGTTGATGTTTTTCTACTTTTCTAAAAAATATTTTTTGGGATTCTCCAATGTTTGATGGTAAAAGTTATGGTTGTGTACTGTGTTTGCAGATTTGGGGTGTGTTTTTGTCTTTTCTCTTTCAGATGATTCCTGAAGAAGACAGAAGAGAAGACAAGAAGAGGACTGGAGGGAACTCTTCAGAGTTCCTCATGTGTTTTAAAGTATTGTGTTTAAAGTATAATGTAGATGTTAACATGTGTTAACTTTTCCTTCCACAGGTGTGGTTGTGGGGGAGTGTGGGATTGTAATGCTTAAGTGTAGTGTTAGCTCCTTGGTTTAGTTGCAGGTGTCCAGAGACGGGTGGAGGTTCCCCATTTTGGGTAGTTTTGTTTCTGGTCAGATAGATTTTCCCTAGAGGGCTAGGGGGATAGACAGGCTGTGATCCTGACCAGCCATAGTAGCCACAGTGTTGGTCTATTATGGCTATGCTCTGGACAGTTCTTCCAGGACCACTGGTTACCATAGTAAGATCATAATGTAAGGGCTGATGCATCAGCCACTGGCCTCTGGGCCCTTAGTGCTGCCTGCCTGTGCCTGGTACATGGTAGGTGAGGGTCTGATCACCCCTCTCTGTAGGTAGCACATAGGGTAGGATGGTCTGGTGCCGGTTAGGCAATGACTGCGGACAGTCGTTTTCCTGGCAAAGGGTGGGTGTAACCCCCTTGTTCCCTGGAGTTACTAGAATCCCACTTAGAATCGGTGGCAGGCAGGGAGAAGCAGCTTATGAGATGCCAGTTAAATGGGTTTCACACTGTCTCACTCTGTTTTCAACTTCTGCTGAGCTGGAGTGATGCTGTCACCTTAGAATTCACACAACAGCATAAGCCACAATGGAATGCTAGCTGCAGGGGTTAGCTGTAGAACATTGGGAGAATCAAGCCGGTCTCTGGGGAGACTCAAGAGAGTGAGGAGTGCTTCAGTGTGCAGCTCCTCAGAGCCTAGCTCTGATAGAGAGCTACCTTAAGAGAAGGGGTTGTGTGTTCTCTAGAGAGGAACACAGAAGACCAGTAGAAGGAAGTGGTAGAGACCGTTCCTAGTAGTTGTTCCAGTGCCCCATCCCTGGAAAGATGATGGTGAATTCCAGGATTCAGGGGTAATCCTCTGGTCCAGCCTGGAGAGGGAGAAACTGCCTGAGAGTCGTTTTGTTCTGTAAGTACCAGCGGGAAAAAGCCCTGGGGCACCTGCATACCGTGGTGAGTTCTTCTTTGATAAAGAGACTGTTCACTGAGACAGTGTTTTAGTAAAAAAGTGTCTGCCTACTGTGGGGTCAAAGAGAGACTTGCCAAGTACAGAACTTTTAGACTGTGTATGAATTAGAAGCATCTGCAACAGTGGTGGTCTAAGGTAAAGACATAGCCACATACAGAACTTTTAAAGTCAGGACACCTCCAGAGTGAACTGTAGAATGTTATATGTGCTAAACATTTCGAGAGAGCATCTACAAACAGTGTTTCGAAGAAAGGTGTAACCATACGAATGGCCAACTACAGATTTGGGAGCGAAAGGTGGGAGTCCCCCCCATCTGGAGTAACCAGGATTACCTCTCCGGGTTCAGATTGGGCACCTATGGTTTTCTCTCAGACACTTGGCCAGTGTCTGAGGAAAGCACCCAGACATGGGATTTTGGATTTTCCCTGAGAGCCGGAAAGTTCTCATGGGTGGTTTAGGGCACCACCATCAACCTCCATGCTATTTGGAAAAGTGTCCTAGTACTGGCCAGGGTGCCAAGTCAAGGAATAGAAAAGAAGTGTACTAGTTTGGGCCGTGTGTGCCCAGATCATTTTAGAACCTGAGGGTTCGTAGTGAGGAAGTGTGCTCTGTACCTCAGTAATCTGCATTACGAGTGAATGTAGCCCTGTGAGGGTCCATCTTTGCTTTGTTATTCTCTGTGTTATGTGAATAAAAGTCATACTCTAGAATCCCATCCTGGTTTGGACATTTTCAGTTATTGCTTCCAGTGTCCAGATTTACTTGGGTGCCACTGACTGGAAATACAAACCTAGCAAAATGCAGAGCAAACATTTTCTCTCAAGGACCCAGGTTGATGGCCATGTTAAATGGTCCCCCCAGGTGTGAGCCAGGTAGTTGCCACACTTGGTTTGCCTGTCTGAAGGATGGCAGGCTCAGAAGTAGAAGTAATGGGTCCACAGGGATTTGCAAGATAATTGTAGTGACTACCCCCACCCCTCTCGGTGGCGCCTAGATGCGAGAGTAGCAGCCCTGCTGGTATAAACAAAGGGGGCCAGTGAGGGGAGGTTACATTAAGATCAAGAAAGGCCAGATAAATGTCCCTCTTGCCCTTCCCAGCATACTTATCAGAAATAAATCATAAGGTAAACAGATGATCTATAGTGCCATAGTCTCTGCAGAAGCCAGCCTGAGCTTCAGAGAGCATGTTATTTCTGTTGCCCAAGTCTCCAAATTTCAGAGAATAATTTTTGTCACGATTTTAAGGCCAATACAAAGTAAGCTAATTGGTCTGAAGTTATCTGGGTTGTCATATGGACCCTTTTCATGTAATAGTATAATGACACTGTTCTTCCAATCCTGTGGAAGAACCTTATAAAAAATATAAAATTAAACAATTTACACAAGATCCCTGCCCATAATTCTGGATAATTTTGGAATACTTTGGCTTGTATCCCATCAAAGCCAGGAACTTTGTTCTTCTTTTGAGCTTTGATAGCCCAGATAACTTCCTCTTTAGTTGTAAAAGCTGCCATAGTGTGCATAGAGGATGTGTGAGGTGGTAAATTAGGTTGTTCCAGAGTAAGCAAGGATCAGTTAGTTGATTGGACCTCATTATTAGTACGCTCCACATTGGCTGTTTTAAACTTATGTACAAAGAAACGGTACCACATATGTATAGAAATTACTGTCAGGGTGTTATAATGAATGTTGTGTGTGTCATAGGCAACCATCTCCCAAAATGTCCGGGAATCTTTTTTTATTAATGCTCTCTTGCAGCTGGTACCATCATTTATTTTTATAACCCCTTTTTTGTATTCCAGCAATTTTTTATATTTTTTTTTTTATAAATTTGTAAGCTGTTTTGGTGTCTACATCTAGAGAATTTTGAGAGAGTCTACCTAATTTATTTGCTATATGTTTCATTGATAAACATTCTTTATCATACCATGGATTTTTGCTTACTAGTTAAATTTTTGGACTCATAGTCCCTTGCTGGGGAGATATGACTTTTTTGAGGCCACTAATGCAATGTTCATAAAACTGTATGAGGTTAAGAGTGCATAGACTGTTTAAGCTATTAAATAAAAGTATTGTCTCTGTTGTAAACTGCTCTGCAAGGGGATGTGACCATTTAATTAATTTCCTATTTCTTGTAACCATATTCATCTCAGCTGTTTGGGGGTCTGTACTTACAGTGTGATACTTGATAAATTCTCCCCTAAGACAAGGACTAAGGGTAAATGATCACTATCCCAGCTTAATTTTACAGTAAGGCTCTCAATAAGCTGAAACAAAAAAATGTCTATTATACAAAGATCCAATAAACTATCACCTTGTTTACTGGGATATGTCCAATGACCTGAGTGGTCGCCAGACACCCGTCCATTTGCTACCCTAAAATTATTTGATGCAGCCCAGTTGAGCAACCTTTTGAGTTTAGGAGAGGAACTTTCGAATTTCTCAATGGAATTCTATATAATCACCCAAATTCCAGTCATGTGTTGCCAAATTCAGCTTTATCATGTATATGCGTTAAAATCCCCCATAAGGATTAATGCACTATTTGGGTAATTGGTACATATATGTGATAGTACTGAGTCCAGCGTGTCCAGTGCATTCTTCATATATCCAGTATTAGCTGGTGGGATGTAAGTATTAATTATGATAAATTGAAAACCTTGTAAAGAAACATCCTCAACACACAAAAAGTATGGGGGACTGCAGCCATTTTTTTCACTGTTATAGAAGGAGCTAGTACAAATTAACAAGATTATACCACCCTGGGCTCTACCAAATTTAGATTGTTTGATAGCATCTGCTTGCCAATTAGTAAATCCACTGAGTTTAAAAGAGGACCCCTGCAACCAAGTTTCTTGCAATATAATTATATTATAGTATACTGTATGGGCTTATTGTCGATAGAAATCAGTGACATTCTAAAACTTGCTGTACGGCAGTTCAAAGGTCAAAAAAGTTGCTGTACTATTGTTCTGACATCACATCGATAGTACAACTTTTCAGCCTTTTCCTGCCTCTTGACTGGCTCACTCAACTAGCTGTAATAGAGAAACAATAGGGAAAACATGGCGGCACAGTTAAGTGAGTGACGAGCAGTGGATCCTCCTACTTTTGACATGGTAGCCTCACACAGCTTTCTATCACAAACATGAATTGTTTTTCTAATTATTTTAAAAATAATCACTGCAGGTAACAGAAAGTGAGCGAATGTATGGAGAAGCCAGATTTAGTGAGAGTGGAGAGAAGCGGGAGCGAGTGGCAGCGGAAAGAAGCAGGAACAGAAACAACAAATAACACAGAAGGTAAAAAAAAAAAAGACAGACTAAGACATTGAAAAAAAGGAAAAAAAAAATCGACAATAAGCTCTAACCATTTACTATAAAAAACAATGGATGGGTGACCATCCACAACTAAGGCTGTGTTTACATCCGGGAGTTGATGACATCAGTGAGACCTCTCAAGCTTTGCTCTCAAGGTCTCTATGATGTCATCAACTCCCTCAATGGAAACATAGCCTTGTTGTGGATAGTCACCCATCCACTATTCCATATAGGTTTCCTAATCGCATCTCTCCAGTCTTGGTCATCCATCTTAGATGCTAAACCATGGATATTCCAGCTTACAATCGAGATTTTTTCCTGCTGTCATTGTGAGTCAACATTTATTGTACTTTGTTCATTTGAAGAATTTGGCAACATTGAACTGTCCTCAGTTGAACCATCTTCTACAGAAGCCTCAATATAAATGTCCAGTATATTCTCATTAATTCTAGCTCCTCTAATCATACACCCTCTTATGAATTTCCTGGGAGGGCTAACTTCACCTTCCATGATATGAATATGAATATGTTCTATGGGCTTAGTACATTTGGTAATTCTTGTTTGCAACTTATTGTTGTCTTTTGTACTTTTTAAATTTGTTCTGGGAGCTGAATTACCTCCTTTATTTAATTTTTCTTTTTTTTCGTGTTTTGGGTATTCCCCTTTTTCTGTCTACTCATATTTAGTGTGGTAGCATTAACAGTAGTCCCAACGGGTATGAAAACTATAGATGAGGTAAAAAAAAGCCATAAAATACTTCAGAGCAGACACAGCGGTAGGACCAGATGGCTTTGATCCCAAACTGCTTCAAAATACAATACATTATATTTCCAAACTGTTACAACACATATTTAATAACTCACTACTCAAAGGGATAGCACCCTATAAATGGAAACAAGCTGTAGTGGTTCCTATATATAAAAAGGGAAATAAAAAGGAAGCAGAGAATTATAGACCTATAAGTCTTACTTTGGTAGTCTGCAAGACCTTGGAAAGAATTCTCAAGAATAGAATAGAAGTAGATATGAAGTGTAAGGGCCTTATGGATACTAAACAACATGTTTTTTTTGAAGGGAAGATCTTGTACCACTAACCCGTATGTTTTTATGAGAGAGTCAGTAGGTCCCTGGATCTTGGTACTCCAGTGGATGTGGTTTTTCTAGATTTTAAAAAGGCCTTTGACAAGGTTAGTCATGATATCTTGGTTAAGAAAATGGAGGGTTTAAAACTAGACCCACTGATAGTCAGATGGGTATCTGACTGGTTGACTGATAGAACACAAGTGGTAAAAATAGCAAATATATATTCCGACTCTATTACAGTGACTAGTGGCACCCCCCAGGGATTGGTCTTGGACCCCATTCTCTTTGGAATTTTTATAATAGGTGTACAAGATGGAATTAAGGGTTACATTAGCAAATTTGCTGATAACACAAAATTGTGTAATGAAGTCAATTCATCAGATAACATTAATATATTAAAAAAAAATATTACTACCTTGGAAAACTGGGCCCCCTTAAACAATGTGTCATTTAATGAAAACAAATGTGTTGTGATGCATTTTGGTCCCAGGAATCCATATGAGAAATATTATAGCAATAATAAAGAACTGAGACATGTTACAACTAAGAAAGACCTCAGAATAATGATAAATGCACAACTAATCCCCAGAGAACACTGTCAGTATATAGCACTCTGGACCAACCATATTCTTAGTTCCATCAAAAGATCCTTCATCTGTAGGCAACAGTCTTTTATATTACCAGGCCCAGATATTCTAAGGGGTTGTGCATGGTGCAACAGAGTTGTTCCTGCGCAACCTTGCCGTACACCCCTGTGGGATATTGGAAAGGCTACCAGGCACAGCGCAAATCCCGATGCGCTGGGGCACATTGTAATTGTATGCAGCGCAGATGCAGGGGGCATGCCCATGCATATGCGGCACATCCCAATATTCAGACTGGGATGTGCGGCATATATGCTGGTACAACCCAGTATTGCACCGCATAGGGGACCTCAATGCTGAGCCTGTGAAAAGTAGGAACAAATCCTGGCCACCCACAGGTGGACCACTGTATTGCAGGGTGCAACAGCCATGGGTGGCCATCCGCCCACCCAGAACACTGTCCACAAGCACCCATGGCTCCCTGGTAGTCCAGTGGTACCCCCTCCCTCCCGATTCCCTGATCGCGGTAACTGTAGAAGAATTCATGCCCTAATTGTCTTGTGGGTACCCCCCCACCCATTGCCACAATCATGGTAAACCTCCATACAATAAGCCCCTGGTGATCAGTGGCACCCCCCACCTCACCACAGACCCTTGCCTACCGCGCCCCATCATCGGTGGGCAGCTGCAACTACACGGCATACTGCCCCCAAATGACAGGTACAGTATGGTCTTGGAAGGCATACTGTACTGAGACAGTCCCAAATATGTGAATGACTTCATTCACATATTTGGGCTAATCCTAATACAGTATGCCCTGCAGACTCATCTTCCTGCCATTCAGCGTGACGGATGGTATCGGGTGGGTTGCGTAGCCACTACTGATGGGGGAGCCGGGTAAGCAAGGTAGTCTGTGGGTGACAGTGGTGGGAGGACCACTGATCACCAGGGACTTATTGTATGGATTTACCCGCTATTGCTGTAATGGGCAGGGGGGTACCACTAGACTACCAAGGCATGAATTCTTCTGCAGTTACCACGATCAGGGAATCAGAAGGGAGGGGGCTACCACTAGACTACCAGGGCATGAATTCTTTTACAGTTACCACGATCGGGAGGAAGGGGTGGTACCACTAGACTATCAGGGAATTATGTTACGGAGATTTACCACAATTGCAGCTACAGGGCGGGGGATGCCCACTGTGCACACGTCATGCTGTGCAGGGTGCCAAGCGCAATTTTGTCGGGCTGCCCTCATGCAGCACGCTAAATAAATATAATGACATGCAAATGGCCCCATTTGCGCCTGTATATTATGGCCTCATTTGCATGCCCTCTGCTGAATATCATGGGTGATGCACCCAGCACAACTGTGTTTGCACTGGTGCATCCTTGTGCTCCCTATCTGTGGCTTGCACCAGTGTAGTACCACTGCGTCATGCACAGTAGGTGCGCTGTCCATGCCATATTCAATGGTGCTGTGCCATGGTGCATCACCATTGAATATCACCTGGTCCTGGTCCTGGCGCCGGCGCATCCCAGTTGCACTGCACCCATGCTTGCACCACTGCCCGGCGCAGTCTGAATATCCGGGCCCCAGTGTATAATGCTTACATTAGGCCCCATTTGGATTATAGAGTTTTCTTTTGGGCCCTATTCCTTTCCAAAGACAAAAAACTTTTAGACAATGTCCAAAGGAAAAACTACCAAACTCATTCCTAGACTAAAATGCCTACTGTGCAAAGAAAGATGCAGAACACTAAAATGGTATGATCCTGAAACTAGACAACAGAAGGGAGATCTGTACTGTTTAAAATGCTACAGGATAAAAAAAAACTTATGGAGGATTGTAATATCAAATTTGCAAATAAACCTACCACACTGAAATGCAATAACAAACAGCTATTTGTACAAAGGGCATTAAGAAATAAAAGAAAATATTAGTATACAATAAGGGCAATAAAATTATGGAATAAACTACCACAAAAAAACTAACTGATTTGATCAAGTTCGAACACTTCAAAAATGAACTAGACAAATGCTATACGAGTATCCAAATGCATTGACCCATATAGTGTGGGGAGGTAGACTCGGGTCAAATAGGCCTTCTACTACCTTGTAAAAACTGTGTGTAAACTGTGTAAATTCGTTCCTATTGACCAGTAGTATAGTCCTAGCTGTCACTGTACTAAGGACAATACAAATTATGCCTTTATCTAAACCAACTTTGTATCTGTATGCTGATGCCACATCTTTCCACCTAAATTCAGCACCCAGAACTCCCTTACATATATTATAAACTAGAATTTTCAGTTTTTCCTGTAGGAACCCTGCTAAATAAAATAGAGAGTAGTCTTAAACCGGCTTTGATCTCTTCTTGTGTCTAAATTGTGCATCAGCCCCCATCTTTTTATTTGTTTGGATTTTATGTTTGGTACACCCTTTATCTTGGGGGTCAGCATTTGTGTTTAGGTTTGAGGCTGTTATCCTTGTGAGTTTAGCTTTTTTTTCATAAATATTTTTATTTCGGTTTAGTTTCTCCACTGACTTTCTGCTCTCCCAATTCAACTGTGGGAATTGAGCTGGACTTTCAACCTCTACACAGTGGCTACCACCTTCCATACTTTTTCATCTTTTGGCTTATGTTTGTTCTTATTGTTTTTTTTTATTTTTACCAGGTTTGTTTTTTAATCCTTCCACTAGCCTCTTTATTGAGAACACCTCCTGATTACTGATTTTTTTCTGTAGTGGAAGCAATCTTTTTTTTCCCCCAAAAAGTGGTTTCACTGTCCTCATTTCTTTGGAATGAGTAATTCCAATTGATTCTTTTTCATTCCAGACCTGCTTCCATCATAGTCGTTAGGTATTCTAGGCTCTGGCTGTTGTTTGTTGCCATTTCTTTTAACTCAAATAGCTCCATATGTATTAGTTTAATCTCTATATCCATACCATAATCAAAAGTATCATGCATAGGATTACAACTCCATAGCTCTTGCCATTATGGAGTTGATAGAATTACATTTATAAATCCTCCAGATATTTGTCCAATCAATGTTTAAATACACTGATGGTTTCACTGCTTATTATGTCAACCAGAAGTGCATTCCAGACCGATACCACTCTCTGACTGAACCATGATCCTCTTTTATTGGTCCTAAAATGGTCACCTTTCAGCTGTAATGAGTGTGCTCTAGTTGTTATTTTAATCTCTCTCCTTGCTAATCCCACAAATTCCCACAGATCCTGGTTTTTGAATGCTGCAAATACCATACACAGGTCACCTCATAACCTTCTATATTCTAGACTGAACAATTCCAGTTGGTTTCTCCTTTCATTATATGTGAGATTGTGGAGGTCTTTAACTTTTTTGTTATTTTCCTTTGTATACCCTCTAGTTTTGTAATATCTCTAGAATGAGTGGGGGGCCCAAAACTGTACTCCGTATTCCAACAATGGTCTAACTAATGAAACGTACAGTGGCATAAGTACAGTTTTGTCCCTACTTTTAAATGTTTCTCAATATACAATTTGTAATTCTGCTAGCTTTTTTGACAATGTTGGTAGTGTGTCCTGAAAATGTCAGATCATTTGAGACCAAAACACCGAAATCACCTTCTGAGGTCGAGTTTTTCAGCTCCATTTAATTCATAAGTGGCTTGTGGGTTATTTATCCCAAAGTGTAGGACACAACATTTTTCAACATTAAAGGCCATCTTATGATCAACTGCCCAACTGTTTACGTTATCCAGTTCTTTTTGGAGGTTGACTATGTCTTTAGAAGTACTAACAATGGATCCTATTTTATTGTCGTCTGCAAACTTAGTAATCCAACAGTGCTGTGATGTTTATAAAGAAGACACATATATATTAAATAGTGCTGGACCCAAAACAGAGCCCTGAGGGACTCCACTAGACACTACACCCTAGTCTGACATACGGCCTCTAATGTGTACACGTTGTTTCCTATCTAAAAGCCAAGCTTTAACCCATCTAATAATATACTGGTTTACATTCAAGTCTTCTAGACTCCTGATTACTTCTTTATGAGGGACACTATCAAAAGCTTTGGATATGTCGAGATACACAGCATCGACTGAGAGTCCATGATCAAGAGCACAGCTGACTTGCTCAAAGAAGCATAGCAAGTTGGTTAGGCACTATCTCTTAGGTGTGAAACCATGTTGTGTGTAGTCCAATTGACCTATTTTCTGTATATTGTTGTACAAACAAAACTAATTTGATTAAAATTATTTTATTATAATTTTTATCATATTCTAATTATTAATTGCTATATCATATGCTTTATAGGGGCCTAACTGTAAAGAAGGCATACTATAAAAACATTAACATCTGGTTAAAATTTGTGCCTACATGGATAACACTGCTTGAGAGTTAAGAAAAAAAAAATGCTTCTGTGGTTTAAATTTCCAAGTGCCCTCCATCTGGCTGACAAAGGGGATATAGCATACATGAGACAACTTTAGAGATGGGGGGGGGAGTGTCTCTCTCTACTTTACCTTGCAAAGTACCCCTTCTCCCATACATAGCAGATGAGCTTCCTGCCTGAAGCTGAGAGTAAGAGATTATTGCCATGGAAATTTGACATGATATATGAACATGTTTTCTTCTTCCAACCAGCTCCTGATACATCAGAAGTTTAATATTGATTGAAATACCTTAGTTTAATGAAATTAAGACTTTTATTCATAGAAAAAAGGTTTAAAATACTATAAAGCCAAATTCACAGATTTAATAAGAAATGTATGGATCTCTAAAGTGGTTGAAATTCAAAGCTGCAAGAGCTTTGTAATGTGTATTATTTATAAATTTTTATAGCACCAAAAATGTCTAAAATAAATGGATAAGCTTAGTGTCAAAAGTAATCTGACTGTACAACCTTCCTAATGACAATAGTCTTGATTGTTTACCTGGGCGGCCATTTTGTATCAGGAGAATCAATGGATGGTTCGAACTTCATACAGAGCTATTGGGTACAATGAGTTAAAAGCAGCATCTAGTCACTTTATGCTAAAGAATTCTTAATAAACTCCAGACAGCATGGTGTCAAGCCTCATTAGACACAGACAAACAGAATCACTTCTAGGAAGACATTTTTTTCATTTTATAGACTGTGTAAAAGTGACAGATAAGCAAGACATATATCATTTTTAACAGGAAAAAATGTACTTATGAAATTTGTAAAGGGAAGCACCCTCTTAGGATAGCATATAAACTCCTATATCTCCAAATATTTAAACTAAGCAGTGGGTGGAGGGGTGTAAATCACTGATCTCTCTTACAACAGACATATTGCAATCTCATACTATTAATAACTCTACAAGAGACACAGATATGATGCATACTGAATATAATATACAAAATTATAATATGGATATAACTCTGTCCCCAACAACTGAGAACAAGAATTGTATTACTGAACTTAAGATATTACTTATTAATGCAAGGAGTTTGAAAATAAAATGGATAAACTAAGATACATACTAACTTCCAAAAATATTGATATATGCGGAATCACAGAATCTCAGATGAAGACTGGTGCACTGAGGTACAGGGATATAAAAAAAACTGGGCACCAGAACACATGAATTATAATATCAGCAATAACATAGTTCCACTATGGTGGAATAAAAACATTAAAAGGAATATTAATAAAAAAAGAGGGTCTACAGTACAAATTAAGCTGGCAGCCTTTCAAAAATCTTGCAAACAAAACTAAAAAACTAATAGAAACTGCAAAACAAAACCTTGAATACATACTGCAAAACAAAACCTTGAATTTAATTTAGCAACAACTACAAGAGATGACAAAAAAAAGGTTTTATGACTACACCAGGTCGTTGAAAGGCAACCCTATCGGTGTAGGACTGTTAATCCTGGATCAGGCTGTTATAAGTGATGACAGGAAGATGGTAAAAGAACTAAACAACTATTTCTTACATGTATTCAAACCCAAAGAAAGTGTCAACATAGATAGCGTAATGTATCATGAAGATCCAATACTATTTACAGAAAAGGATGTTTCAACTGTAATAAAAACTATTAAACCTAACTTCTCGGCTGGGCCAGATGGAATTATTCCAAAATTCATAAAAGAACTAACTGGTCCTTTAAGTATTTTATTCAATGCATCTTTAAAATAATGAAATAACTCTGCCTTCTTGGAATATAGCTACCATTACACCAGTACACAAAGTAGGTACTAGACAAGTAATGGGTAACTATAGGCCATTAGCCTGACCTCATCTATAGGAAAACTTATGGAAAGACTTCTACAGCAGAGAATTGTTGCCCATGTGCAAAAAAAAAAAAAAAAAAAAAGGTTCATAGACATAGCTCAGCATGGTTTTTCTCCAGGAAGATCTTGCCTCGCTAATCTTATAAATTTATTTGAGCTGGTTAGTAAGGCACTTGACATGGGCATGCCTATTGATATAATATTCCTAGATTACATAAAGGAGTTCGATACTGTGCCCATAAAGTTCTAATTGAGCAGCTAGTTAAAATTAAACTGCATCCAAATATAATAAAATGGGTAGTGTCTTGGCTCAAAGACAGACAGCAAAGGGTAGCCATTACAGACCACATGTCAACATGTGGTAATGTGACCAGTGGAGTCCCCCAGAGCTCTGTGTTGAAACCAGCATTATTTAACATATTGGTCTCTACTATGTATACTACAAATAGTGCCTGGATCAATACAGACGACTGCAAGATAGGGTGCATAGCTAATGATAGGCAATCGGTTGCACAACTACAGGAAAATCTGGACGTATTGGCTAAGTAGGCTGCGGTAAATAAAATGATGTTCATGAGTCTAAATGCAAAGTAATGCATCTTGGTAAAAACAACATTAGAACAAGTAACACGCTGAACAATATAAACTTACAACAAATGAAAAGGATCTAGGCGTCATCATTACTGATAACTTTAAATGAGATATGCATTCAAAAGAAGTGCCATAGCATACAAGGATGTATCCTTAAACATGTCAAAAGTAGGGAACCTGAAGTCATAATTCCACTTTACTCGAGCCTCATTAGACCCCACTTAGAATACTGTGCCCCTTTCTGTGCACCCACTACTGTTGGTGGGAAGGTTAAGGCTGAGAAAGAATAAAGAAAGGTAACTAGGAAATTTAAAAATATGGCAAACCTGGATTATGAGAACAGGCTAAAAAAGCTTGGTCTGTACTCCATGGAATACAGAGCTCACAGGGGAGACCTATGTTTGACTTACAAGGCCTTTCAAGATGCCCCTACACTTGAAAACATTTGCCTTGAAAGACACATGTTTAATAACAATACTAGATCACATGACTTAAAACTAAATGCTTCAATAAATAAAACAACAAAAAGGTGTACCTTTTTTTTTTGTACACAAAAATTTCCATCTATATGGAACTCTTTACCTTATAATGTTGTTGTAAGTGAGAATACTGAACAATTCAAAATAAGATTAAAGTAATATATGGGAGACAGGAAATACTCTTTCCACCATTAGAGTCCAAAATTGTGGTGAGTTCACTATAGGCCTTTGGCCTTTAGAACTTGTACCATCCTATGAACTTTTTAGATATCTATAACATAAAAAAGTTTTATAAGGTTTTGATAAATTACAGATTTTATATTAGACTTAACACGATCATGTTTGGTCTTAAACAAATCCTAATTTTGAGCCACAGCTAAAAAAATAAGTTTTAGGTTTGTGCCAGAGTGCACATAGATGCAAGAAAGAAAAATAGTTTCATAGAAAAACTTTGCCTTAGACTAAAGTCATCTCTAAAAAAATGATTTCTGGGAGGTGATAATTGTCATCCTATATCATCTACAAGGACCAATCAGAGTCTGTTGATCATGTCATCTGATGTAGAAACACAGAGGCAAATTAAGCCGAGCCCCCTCAGAACTGCCTGAGCCTTCGGTGTGTGAGGAACTGTGTTGGCTGTCTTGATAATTTTGGTGGTCTTGGAACTTTTACTAGGCCAAAAGCCTGAAGCCACACCTGCTTGGAACCAGCATTTGGGCAGTGCCATTGCATCCACCGGGGGTGCTAAGGACAAGCTTGAATATCTGCACAACGTTGCAATGAAGTCCAGCTGCTAAAACTAACTGTTACAGGAAAGACTCTTTCCAATATTGGATAAAGCAAGGCCAATTATTTTACATACCGAGAATCTGAACTAAAGTATTGTTTTGGAATTTCTGCTAAAAGCCTGGATAAGAGACTAACTTTGGAATTTACCAGCAAGCAAGCCTGCAGTGCTGTTGGATACCGGTGAGTCCAGAGTTGCAGGTTCAAGAGCACAAAGGAACTGAAACAGGAAAGAGTCACAGAGTTCAGTTGCCAAAACAACTTTGCTGTCGACAGGGAAATATCTTCCTACAAACTGTCATGCTGCTGAACTGCTAAAATCTTGCTGTCTGATTTTTTCCGCCAAATTCTGATAAATTACTTTTTGATGGTTTATGATGTCAAGCAAGAAGGATCCAGCCTGCATTGCTTCACTGATGTCAGAAGATTCTACAGTTCCAGGTTCAAGGGGGAAAACACAGAAGACTACATCCAAGCTAAACCACTGAAGGACTTTTATCATCCAAAATCAGAAGTTCTCACCACGATTTTGAAAGTTAAAAAGGAGAAGACCAAACCTACAGATAGCCAGAAATTTAAGTATTCTTTTAATTATTTTAATAATATCTTAATATTTCAATTTGACTATTTAGGGTGGTAACACAGCTTAACCTATATACCCAGAATTTATAATTAAAAGTTAAGAAACAAACACAAGAATATGTTTTATACGGTATGAAGTTTGAAGTAAGTCTTACACAGAAATATAATCTGAAACACTAATGTAATGAGTTTGTATGTTCTTATATCAGAAGGTTATGTTAAATACTAAGTATGCTGAATGCCTGGTATATCGCTAATGCAATTTATCATGCTGAATATCGCTTATTCATTTACACTGTTTATTTGCTGAAATTTGTTTTATTTCTTTGTGGTTGGTTTGATTTTCTGGAACTTTTGTTGTTTATGTTTACATTACTTTTATTAGGTGTACGAGGCATATTTATGCTAATTAGGAATATTTACAATCTGTACATGTGTGAATAAAATATATTTATTTCTCATATTTCTGAGTGTGGCAGAAGCATTATCATCATCATTTTGAACCTGGTGAACAGGGATAATATCATATGTGAATTTTATAATTATTTTTGGTAATTTTTGAAATATTTTTGGGTACGGCACAAGGTAAATCCAAGTGCTGCATTATAAAAAGTGATATCATAGCCCTTGTTCTGACATGGTCATCTAGTGCTTCTTTTATGTATTCTTCCATAATCTTACTCAACATACAAGTGAGACTAATTGGTCTATAGTTTTTAATACAAGTTTTAACTCACTTTTTATGTTGATTGCGCACATGCGCAAGAAACATATTGTGGCAGCTTTCTCCAGAAGCAGGTTGTTGAGGCATGGCACTGTTGTGGCTAATGACCCCACAGCCTTTAAAGGCTTATCCCATTTCCTCCAATGCAGTGGCACACTGCTGCTGACACTAGTTCAGCCAGCGTTCCACCGACTTGTAAAGCTTTAGCTGCTGAAATCAGGGGCCACCTCGTCATTGCAGCATCAGCCATTTGCTGCAATGAGGGAATGACCCGTCATTGCAGGATGGAACAGCAAAACACTGATATTGTTTGTGAACATGGCGGCGGTTGCTGCCATGTTCCTGACAATATATCCACCCGTGTTTGTTTACTGGAGGGGCTCCAATCCCCTTCTGCTTCAGTGCCCCAAGGTTTATGTTGCCGACAGGAAGCCTCACTCCCGTCGGCATTATGTAACCACCCTGATTTTGTTGTCTGCCAGCAGGGTGCTCAATTCCCATCAGCATAATGTCACCCCCTTTTGTTGTGCTGACAGGGATGCCCAATCCCGTCTGCATAATGTAACTGCCCCTTTTTTTGTATGCTGAAGGGGTGCCCAATCCCCCATCAGCTACAGCCACCCCTAAAACAAAATACTCCATTGGCATGCTGGGAGCCCACCCCAGCATGCCACATGCCCCTGTAAAATCAAAAACGGTCCTGTGATGTCTTTTTTTTTAAACTGTGAAAAAAAAAAAAAGGAACGGTCCCTCGACGGTCTCTCTGCCCTCCTCCCACAACCCACGCCCACCCAGTGTGCACCCTGCCTCCCCTCTGGAGTCTGGCATGATTATCTTTGGTGGACTAGGAACATGTCTGCACTCTTCAAAGCCGACCGCAAACTAAGGAAATGCCAATAAGCTATAAAATGGAATAAATAGGGTTTTTTCAACTTTGATGCATATCTCAGGCATTTTTGGGAATTTTGGCACCAAATTTTCAACATGGGGTTTCTGGGACCCCTCCTCATGAATTCGGCCACTGTCATGGCATTATTCAGCCCGGAAAAGGTGATTTCACGGTCACTGCGTGGAATCCCCTTTCGGGACCAATTAAAGAAATGACAGTGCCAGCGTTCATGAGGTGGGCTCTCAAAAAGCCTATACTTCAAATTTGGTGGGAAAAATCCTAAAATTAATAGTTTAGAGCTGCAGCACTGCGCAGTTGCTACGTGACGCCAGAATCTTTGCAAATTCACAATATTTCTCATGCCCAGATTTTCAACACTGGCATTTTTTCAGACCTCCTTCTGAGCAGTACAGCTGTCATTTTCCACATGCTGTCTTAAATGCGTTTTCACACTTCTGGTGCAGATTAGCATGGTTGCTGTGGGAAATCAGTATTCAGAACAGATTAAGAAAATGACAGTGGCACTGTTCATGAGCAGAGGTCCTAAAATGCCTATGTTGAAAATTTTGTGATGATACTCCATAAAATGACTGTTACAAGCGTGTGTTGTGCAGTTTCCATGCACCCTTATAAGTTTGCAAATTAGTAATATTTTCACACCAGATTTTCAACACTGGCATTTGTTCACACCTCCTTATGAACAGTACAGCTGTCATTTTTCACATCCTGGCCAAAATGTGTTTCCACACTTCCAGCGCAGAATACCGCAGTCACTGTCAGAAATCAGCATACCAAAGTTGAGGCAGTCCAGAAAATTGGTCCACCTAAAACTTTAAAAGAGTTACGCAGCTTCCTAGGAATCTATAACTACTCAAGACCATTTATCCAGGACTATGCTGAAATTGCTTATCCTTTCACCAGGCTACTGAAAAAGTCAGAACCCTGGGTGTGGGAAGGGGAGAAAGAGGAAGCCATGCAAGCTTTGAAGGATAATCGACATCAAGCACCATGCCTTGCTTACCCACAAATGGACAAGGACTTTTATCTAGAGGTAGAACATACCAGTAGCAGCATCAGTGTGGTATTATATCAGAAACACGATTCAGACAAATATGTTATTGCTTATGTGAGTAAAACCTTAAGTGATCTTGAGAAAAAGTTTGCCGATTGTGAAAAGACATTATTTTCCACTGTATGGGCAGTTCAACGGTTCAAAAACTACATTTGTGGCAAGAAAGTTGTTCTAGAGACTGGTCACCTAACCCTTTCATTTCTGGGGAGCCAGAAACTTAAGGACGGTAATGTGTCTAGCAGCAGAATTATGGCCTGGACCTTAGCACTCCAGGGCCTACCCCTAGAGCTTACGTATGCAAAGAACAAAAGGAATATAGTAGCTCAGGGGTTAGCAGACCTGGAGATACATGATTGTACTGTGGATAAACATCCAGTACAACAGCCTGGCCTACCTCCTGAACTGGAAATGGTAAACAAACATAACAGACACCACCACTATGATGAGAACGTGTGTGAGAATTTGCCTAGAGCCTGTGTTGATGGTTGTTCATTCCAGCAAGGTGAAGACCGATATTCTGGTTTAGGAGTGGTGTGGCAGGATAATATAGCATGTACGTCTATCAAATACAAGCTCAGTCCTAAGTCTAACCAATATACAGAATTGGCAGCCACCTATATAGCAGTACAAAGTGCAGTACAACATAAGTTTCGAAACACTGTAATTTGTACTGACTGATTACATTAGGCAGAACTTCCTTACACATTTACCACAGTGGAAGGTGAATGATATGATCAATTCAAGAGGCAGTAAGATTATGCATGCAGACCTTATCCTAGCCATAGATCAGTTGGTTGTTTATTGGAAGAAGGTAAAAGGACACTCAAAAATTCAGGGACCAGACAAAACAGGAAATGACCGAGCAGATGATCTGGCTAGGGAGGGTGCTTTATGTGGAGGAGAATGGAACTTTGCTCCTCCTTTCCAAGCTAATGTGGATGCGGTTACCCGCAGACAAAAGCAGCAGGAACAGGAAAATAAGGTTTTACGCTTGTATAGTGAGAAACCTGACTTTGATTTAGTGAAAATGCAACAAGAGGCTGAAGTGGTCAAAAAGTTTTATCGTTTCATCAAGGGTCCCACTGAAAACATGATTTCTGATAGTGACCTACAGAATAGCCAAGGCCTAAAAGCCATGTATAGCCAAAAGGATAAATTCCAATTAAGGAATGATCTCTTGGTAATAGTTGGTAAAAACCCACACAAGGTCCAGTGAGTGGTTCCTTTAGGCCACAGGACAGTTATGTTATGACAAGTTCACGATGAACCATTGGGAGAACATGGGGGAATAGAAGAACTTCTGGGACCTTAAAAGAGATAGCCTACTGGCTTTACATGTACAACAATGTTGCAGAGTATGTACAAGGGTGTATAACCTGTTGCAAGTTCCAACCAGCTACTCTCAGACATAACGCACCACTACAGTCAAAAGGAATCGCTATGCCTTGGTCAGATATCCAGACTGACTGGATTGGTCCTGTTACTAGATCTTCAAAGGGTAACCAATACCCTTTGACAGTTACTTGTCTGTTCACAAAATGGGTTGAGTGTATACCTGCACCAAATAACACAGCAGAGACCACTGCTTTCTTATTAATAAACCATGTGTTTAGTCTTGGGGATTACCATTAAGAGTAGAATCTAATAGAGGTCCTCATTTCATAGGAGAGGTGATAGAGAATGTGTGGAAAATTCTAGGGGTACAGAGGAAACTACATGTGTCCCACCATCCACAATCATCTGGACAGGTGGAACGTGCTAATCAAACAATTGTGTATATACTGAAGAAATATATCAGTTCTTCAGGAAAGGATTGGGATGTAAAGTTACCACTAGTATTAATGGCCATACAGGCTGCTCCTAGTAAGTCTACAGGTGTATCTCCCTTTGAAATGATAACAGGAAGACAGATGGTGTTACCTCTACATCTCCTGTATACTACAGGAAATGTAAACTCAGCACGTGCCACTACAGCATATGAATACATAATCCACTTAATACAGCATTTGCAAGAAACCTTTGCATTTTCCCAAAAGAACTTTGAGAAAAGTGTTGAGGCTTCTAAGTCATATTATGACAGGAAAACTAATCCAAAAGGGTATCAGACTGGTGATAAAGTGTTTTACTTCAACTACAGTGGGGATAAAGCCAAGGTCAAAAAGTTTCTTCCAGGTTGGCAAAGACCTTTTGTGATCACTGACAAAATCTCACCTGTAGCATATCAAATTGAACTAAAACAGAAAAACACTGGAGAGGTAGTTCCTAAATGGGTTCTTATTAATCAGTTGAGGCAATATCGTGAATGCAACAAAACAATGGAAAATATTCTGAATGAATCTATGAGTGGTGATCAGAAATTAGAGTCTAGTTAAAATGTTAATTGTAATACTGATCTTTGAAACTGATGAGTTATAGAAAATGTGTTGTATAATGTTTAAAACAATGTAAAATATTGTTACATGATTTAAAAGTGTACATAGTTATAATCATGTTTGTTCATGTAGTACTGTACATATCTCTATGCCAAAAAGTACATCTTCAATGATGTCATATGTGCTGATGATGTCATAAGTTACCACATGATGCAACTTTGTGTTTTATATTTTGTTTTCCCAGCAATGCTTAAGCTATATACCCATATAGTAGTTTTGAATGACAAAACACATTTTTGGGGTGCATTTTTAATTCAAAAGGGGGAATGCAGGAACAAAACTAATTTGATTATGAATAAGATATTATAATTTTTATTACCATATTCTAACTATTAATTGCTATATCAGATGCTTTATAAGGGCCTAACTATAAGGAAGGCATACAATAAAAATGAACTTCTAGTTAAAATGAGTGCCTACATGAAAAACACTGCTTCAGAGTTAAGAAAAAAAATGCTTCTCTGGTTTAAATTTCCAAATGCCCTCCATCTGGCAGACAAAAGGGATATAGCATACATGAGACAACTCAAGAGGGAAAATGTGTGTGTGTGTGTGTGTGTGTGTGTGTGTGTGTGTGTGTGTGTGTCTCTCTCTACTGTACCTTGCATATATGGCAGATGAGCTTCCTGCCTGAAGCTGAGACTAAGTGATTATTGCCATGGAAACTTGACATGATATATGAACATGTTGTTTTCTGCCAACCTGCTCCTGATACACCAGAAGTTTACTATAGATTTAAATACCTTGGTCTCATGAAATTAAGACTGTTATTTACAGAAAAAGAAAGGTTTAAAATACTACAAAGCCCAAATTCACAGATTCAATAAGAAATGTAGGAATCTCTAAAGTGACTGAATTTCAAAGCTGCACGAGCTTTGTAATGTGTGTTATTTATAAAATATTATAGCATCAAAACTGTCTAAAATACATGGACAAATTTAGTGCCAAAAGCAAGCTGACCTTACAACCTCTACAATGATATGAGTTTTGATTGCTTACCTAAAAGCAGCATCTAGTTATGTTATGATAAAGAATTGTTAATGAACTCCAGACAGCATGGTGTCATGCCTCATTAGACAGAGACAAAGAGAATCACTTCTAGGAAGATGTTTTTTCATGTTATAGACTGTGTAGAAGTGACAGATAAGCAAGACATATATCATTTTGAACAGGAAAAAATGTACTTCTGAAATCTGTAAATACTTTTTATATATCTATAAAATAAAAAGTTACGGTTTTTATAAATTACAGATTTTAAATTAGAATTAACAGTATCATGTTTGGTCTTAAACAAATCCTAATTTTGAGCTACATCTAAAAAAATAAGTTTTACGTTTGTGCCAGAGTGCAAATGGATGCAAGAAAGAAAAATAGTTTTATACAAAAACTTTGTCTTAAACCAAAGTCATCTCTAAAAACAATTATTTCTGGGAGGTGATAACTGTCATCCTATATCATCTGCAAGGACCAATCAGAATCTGGTGTTAATGTCATCAGATGTAAAAACATATAGGCAAATTAAGCCGAGCCCCCTTAGAACTGCCTGAGCTTTCGGTGCATGAGGAACTGTGTTGGTTGTCTTGACATTTTTGGTGATCTTGGAATTTTTACTAGGCCAAAAGCCTGAAGCCACACCTGCTTGGGACCAGAATTTGGGTTGAGCCATTGCATCCACCAGGGGGTGCTAAGGACAAGCTTGAAAGTCTGCACAACATTGCAACAAAGTCCAGCTGCTAAAACTAACTGTTACAGGAAGGACTTTTTCCAATATTGGATGGAGCAAGGCCTACAGAATGTTTTACATATTGAGAATCTGGACTAAAGTAATGTTTTGGTATTTCTGCTAAAAGCCTGGATAAGAGACTAACTTTGGAATTTACTAGCCAGAAAACCTGTAGTGCTGTTGGATACCAGTGAGTCCGGAACTGCAGGTTCAAGAGCAGAAAGGAACTGAAACAGAAAGAGTCACAGAGTTCAGTTACCAAAACAAATTTGCTGTCGACAGGGAAATATCTTCCTACAAACTGTTGTGCTGCTGAACTGCTAAAATCTCGCTGTCTGATTTGCACCACCAAATTCTGATAAGTGACTTTTTGATGATTCATGATGTCAAGCAAAAAGGATCCAGCCTGCATTGCTTCATTGATGTCAGAAGATTGTACAGTTCCAGGTTTAAGGGGGGAAAGACAGAAGACTACATCCATGCCAAACCACTGAAGGACTTTTATAATCCGAAATCAGAAGTTCTCACCAAGATTTTGAAAGTTAAAAAGGAGAAGACCAAACCTACAGATAACCAGAAATGTAAGCATCCTTTAAATTATTTTAATTAATATCTTAATATTTCAATTTGGCTATTAGGGTGGTAACATAGTGAGCTTAACTTTTAATTACAAATCTTGGGTATGTAGGTTAAGAAACTTAAACAAAAGAATATATTTTACGTGGTATGAAGTTTGAAATAAGTCTTATACAGAAAAATAATCTGAAACACTAATATAATGAGTTTGTATGTTCTTTTATATCAGAAGGTTATGCTAAATACTAAGTATGCTGAAAGCCTGGTATATACAGTATCTAATGCAATTTATCATGCTGAATATCGTTTAACATTTACATTGTTTATTTGCCGAAATTTGTTTTGTTTTATTTCTTTGTGGTTTGTTTGATTTCCTGAAACCTTTGTTGTTTATGTTTACATTACTTTTATTAGGTGTACAAGGCATATTTATGCTAATTAGGAATATTTAGAATGCATATATATATATATATATATATATGAATAAAATATATTTATTTCTCATATTTCTGAGTGTGGCAAAAACATTATCGTCATTTTGAACCTGGAGAACAGGGATAATATATGTGAATTTTATTATTTTGGGTAATTTTTAAAATATTTTTGGGTGCTGCATTATAAAAAGTGACATTATAGCATTGTTCTGACATGGTCATCTAGTCCTTCTTTTATGTATTCTTCCACAATCTGACTCAATATACAAGAGGGAATAATTGGTCTGTAGTTTTCAATACAAGTTTTAACTCTCTTTTTATGAATAGGTGTCACATTTGCTGTGATCCAGTCCTCAGTCACCTTTCCTGTCCTCAAAGATAAGGAAAAAAAATATGTGACAGTGGGTCTGCAAGCTCGTCCACTAACTCGTATAGAATATGGGGATGGATCCCATCTGGGCCTGGGGATTTGTTCATATTTAGCTTTTTAAGTTTGCTTAATATATTGGTAGTATTTATAGCAATCAAGTTGTTTTGAAACCCTTCTGTGGTTGGCTTAGAAATCTTACAATTTTTTTTTTTTGAAAAACACTAATAAAAGTAGTTATTGAATGAATTAGCCATATGTTGTTTATCCATAATCACCTGACCATCTACTTTTAAAGGTCCTATTTTATTTGTGTCCATATAATTGAAAAATGTTTTCTTATTAACCTTTGTTTTGCTAGCTATTCTGTTTTATTTGCTTTGTTTCACTTTATCAGATTTTTACTTTTTTTTTGCCATTTCCCTGAATCGTAACCTGTCAGGTGATGTTTTTTTTTTTTTGTATGCTCTTTGTTTCCTTTTAATACGTTTTTGTTTTTTTCCTGTTGAACCATGTGGGAATTTTCCCCTTGCTGTTGTACTTTAATTTATCAGGAATTAATTTATTAGAACAATGTTCTTTTGATAATTTTCCATATCTTGGTTACATTATTGTCTTTAAATTCTGCTTCCCAATTCCATGCTCTTAAAAATGTTTTAATTCCCTTATAGTCTGCTTTGTCCCACCTTTTTAAAATTGTTTTTTTTTCTTTTTTTAAGATACTTGTTATATAGAACTGGACCATTCCATGATCACTTAGACCAAGTGGTTCTCTAACCTTACATGCTGTAATGTTATTCATGTTTCCCAGTACAATGTCTAGGATGTTATTACCTCTTGTACTTTCATGCACATACCGTTCAAAATCATGACATATTATGAGATCCAACAGGTGCTTTCCAAAGTTAGTTGATCCCATGTAATCGTCCCAGTTTATGTTAGGGCAATTAAAATCTCCTAAAAGAAGCACTCTGCTACTTAAATCCATGTTTTTAATGGACTTGAGAAAGTTCTTTTCTTCAGTAGTCAGACCAGGCACCCTATAACATACTCCTACAGTGAATTTTTTGTTGTTGGGTTGCAGGCTATTAACCCAAATCTGTTTGACTTGTTCACCTAATCATTCTTTTGGTTCTATCTCATGAGCATCTAATGTTTCTTGGACTAAAAGGGCTACACCACCTCCTCTTTTTCTCTTCTGAACTGTGCTGAAAGTGTTAAAACCATCAATTTTCGACTTCCGGTGACGTCACCGACTCATGGACTGGCACTGAAACGGAGCTCTGTGCCCCCACCGAATTAAAGATATTTTTTCACTTCTTCAGCCTTATTACTACAATTTTAACTGATCCTGAGTTTTATCGGAAGGCATGGCGGGTTGACCTAAAGCAAAAACGGGTACATCAGGTAGCCTTAAACAGCAAAAACTAGATCTAAATCCCCATAGCCAAAGCAAGAATACCCCTCAAGCTAGGCGCCAGAGGAGACAGAGCCCGGGGATAGCTCAGATGAGGAGGAGGAGGTTACCATCACCTCCTGTCAACTGTGTAGAGAACTCAGACATCTCACCCGAACAGTGGACACTTTCCAAGGGGAGATGAAAGAAACAAAAGAAAAAAAATGGCACAACACGAGCAAAAAATTCAGGCCATAGAAGAGACTTTGACCATGCAGTCGGAGACCATAGAGCTACACAACAGCATCATATTACAGCTTCATGATCGGTCACAATTTCTTCTCGACAAAATAGAAGATCTTGAAAATAGATCCAGGAGTGTTAACTTGTGAATTCATGGGCTGACTGAACAAACCAAAACTGGGAACATGTCCTATTTCATTGAGAGTCTGTTAGAGGAACTATTGAATTTAGATAAAAACCTGCAGCTGGGCATCATTCGCGCTCACAGAGCCTTAATACTCCCTCCTAAGGATCCGAAGGCCAAGCTACTCTCGAAAGTCATTGCATTCCTGTACTACCGAATGAAAGAATCAGTCCTACAAGCATGGTCACAAAAGGAAATTATCTTAGGAGATCCCCGACTCTTCGTAGAACCCGACTACGCTCCTACTACCATGGCGTGGAGGAAAACATGGTTGCCGGTAATTAAAGAGCTCCAAGCTAAAGGCCTTAATGCCTGGTTAGATTTTCCAGCCAAACTGAAGATTGTCTCTGATTCTGGGACAAGGATCTTTGATACCCCAACTGCAGCAAAGAAATACCTCTCCAACTTGGGTATTATTATGGATGGCTACATTGATCCCGGCCACTTGAAAGAAACTGAACACCGACAATGGCTCCCAGCCAACAAGCAGTCCCAATAGGCCCTCACAGGCTGGTATAACAGCCTCTGGCCTAAACTGAAAGTGAATACCTTCACGAGGAAAAGAAGCAGAGAAGGCACATCCCCACCAAGCCCTCGGGAAGAAACCAGAAAGGACATCAGGGATTGAACTTTGTTTTATTTTATCTTTCTTCTACTTCTGTGTCCTGTGCTTCAATCTCCCCCTTCAGTCACAAAAGGGACAATGTGGTCTACAAGCTGTCTGATAACCTATCTTTTGCTGTGAGTGGGAGGAGCCTCCCCACGACTGCAGATCCAAATATTTTTGGGACCCAATCAAAGAAGGTTTTCTGTGCAGATAGGACAAAAGACCTCATCATTGGGAGGCTTTGGTTTATGGGGGAAAGTTAAATCAATGGGGTTTACTGATTTCATTTGCAATTATACTCTTACCCCCCGAAGGGTGAGCTGATCACACCCACTATATCAGTCCTGGCTTGTTCCCATGATCCTCGGGTCTCCTTCCTGCTCTTCTACTTTTCTTATATAATTGTTCTTGGTCTCCTCTCTTAGGCCAGGATCGAATATATATTTTTGAGAAGCGATATGATCCCGTGGGGTGGGAGGGGAAATAGCATCCCCTGCCCCATTATAGTTAAGATAAGAAACGGATATGGGGGTGCGTTCCTGGTACTTGCCCCATGAACGATGCGACTCCAAGCAAGTCGTTTTGGGTCCCTAGTAGAAGGATAAAGTGACACAGTGCAGGATGTAATCCAGCACCTCCCCTCACCACCTTTCAAGCTCCGAGTGAGGGGCCTAGGATGCCACTATTGAAGCCAACCACTGTTTTGTTAATGTTGCTGATTCTATGTTGTAATTCTGCTCGATTTAACCTAGTTTATAACTGTTGTGATGTTTTTTTCTACGTGTTATTTGTTACTTTCTTTGCTTGGCTGTGTAATACTTCTGGCTCAATCTCCTGGAGATATGTACCTGAGGGAGGGGGGAAGGGTGATCTCTTTATTAATTTGATTTTTCAAGGTAAGGTTATTATCATGGGGGAATTAACCATTACTACATATAATGTGAGAGGACTCCACAGTCTGGTTAAAAGAAAGAGGGTTCTCCAGAAGCTGGCCAGGATGGGCACTCAAATAGCTTTACTTCAAGAAACCCATTTATCAGATGCTGAGCATCAAAAACTTTGTCGCAGATGGGTAGGTCAAGTATACACTTCCTCATATTCAAGTCATCCCCACCGTAGACGTATGGCCATCCTTATTCACAAGTCTTGCCTAATTCAGGTCACCTCCTCGCAGCTAGACTCTGAGGGGCATTATGTTATACTTCAGGCTACCTTGGCCGACACTCCATGTACCATTGCATGTATATATGCCCCCAATGAGGAAAGGGAGGCCGCCTCCTTTTTTAGGGATTTTTTTTGCACGTCAGCTCCACACTACGGATCAGCTTTGCATACTAGGAGGGGACTTTAATACTATTCTTTCCTCCAAGATGGACAGAAGGGGAGGCACCACAAAAGTTAAATTAGGAATAGCCGGGCAGGCACTGAATCGCTGGTCTCACACCCTTGGGCTAAAGGATGTTTGGCGACAGGTCAATACCGACCTTTGAGACTTTTCCCATTTTTTAGAAAGGCATAGATGTTATACAAGGATTGATATGTTTTTCCTTACTGAAGAATGGTTACATACAGTCTCTTCCTGCCAAATAATGACCCGTACCATCTCAGATCATGCCCCTGTAAAACTGAAATTAAACTTAAATTCCACAATTAGAAATTCCCATTGGAGATTTAATATAGGCCTCATAAATGACCAAAACTTTAAAGATTTAATTATCTCTTCGATTCAAGAATATGACAGAGAAAACCCCGTAGGTGAAACCTCACATGCTAATAGGTGGGATGCTTTAAAAGCAGTCCTTAGGGGTATCATTATCAAATACTCCTCTTTAGACAAGAAAGATAAAGAGCAAAACAGATGAGACCTAAATAATTAAATAGCGGTGTTGGAATTCCAACACAAAATCTCCCTGAACGTTCAAACCCAGATAGACCTGACAGAAAAATGCTTAGCTTTAGAGAAGCTGCTGACCTCTTATATAGAGGCCTCCTATAGGAGGATCTGCCAAAACTATGAAAATGGTAATAGGGCGGGGAAACTTCTGGTTGCCACCTTATGGCAGCAACAAGTTAGCAGGCTGGTCATTCATCTCTGGGATCTATTTCACAGAGATAGACTTATCTACTGCCCAGAAGAAATTACCAAGAAATTTGCAGAGTTTTATGAGCAGTTATATTCTCAGGAACTGATCCTAAACTATGATAGTAAAGTGTCTGCTCTTTTTGAGAACATAGAGTTCTCCAGCAGGTGGCAGAATATCTGGATGGGGTCGTATCAGGTGCAGAGCTCCTTAACCAGATTACTAAGGTGAAGAATGGCAAGGACCCAGGCCCCAATGGTTTCCCCTCAGAATTTTTTAAAACCTTTGCAGATCCCCCGATACCTTTTTTGATACCGGTGTGTCAGGAAATCATGGATGGGGGAGACCCCTGCCTCCTGGCAGCTAGCTCATATATCTGTCATCCATAAGGAAGGTAAAGACCCTTTAGAGTGTGGGTCATATAGACCAATTTCCCTACTAAATGTTGATCTAAATTGTTTATGGGACTTCTATCTCACAGGTTACAAGTCCATATTCCCACTTTAGTGCATGAAGACCAGACAGGTTTCATCTTGGGCCGATACCTCGTTGATAATATCAGGAGGCTGTTGAATAGTACCTCTTCCCAGAAAGATCTAGATACATTTCAGATAGCCATATCCATGGATGCAGAAAAAGCATTTGATAGGGTTAATTGTCAGTTTTTAAAAGCATCTATGGAAAGAATGAAATTCTGACCCACATTTTTACATACTATCTCCCAAGTTGCATTCCCAACCTCAAGCTTTGGTGAGGGTGAACGGTGTGAGTTCCCCCTTTTTTCCCTTATCCAGGGGAACAAGACAGGGGTGCCACCTCTTCCCTCTTCTGTTTGCCTTGTGTCTGGAGCCTCTGGCTTCCAAAATCAGACAAGATCTTAGCATCCCGGGAGTGGTGGTGGGGGGGCATCAGAACAAAAGTTATCTTTATATGCAGATGACTCTATTTTCTGTCTCTCCTCCCCGGTAGAATCCACCCCAATACTTTGCGATACCATGACCAAGTTTGGAGAGATATCAGGATACATAATTATTTTTTCTAAATCTGAGGCTTTGATCTTAAGCGGAAAAGCCCCTAGGGAATTTACGAGCATTTCCCTTTAAATGGGACCACAGAGGAGTGATTAAAAACCTGGGAATTCAGATTCCTGCAAACCTAACAAAGCTACTCGCTCTTCATTATGGGAGACTATGGGGAGAACTGGAGAGAGACATAGCACGCTGGCGTGTTTGGCCCCTTACATTGGCAGGCAGAATATCAGTGATCAAAATGAACATTCTGCCTCAGCTATTATTTCTGTTCCAGGCCCTCCCTATCAAACTACCACCCTCTTTTTGGAACAAGCTGGGGAAAATGACACAGGGCTACATTTGGAATCACAAGAGACCCAGGGTGGCTAGATGCTACCTCTGCCTCCCTATGGAGGAAGGGGGGGCCTAGCCTTGCCTGATTTTCATTTCTATTACCTTGCGGCACAAATGGTCATTGCTTGGGCTAGGCAGAGAAGGGAGTCACGATGGTATAACATGCAAGAGGTTTTGCCGGAAGGGAGACCATTGTACTCCATTGCCTTGTCACTCCCCACACAAGAGTATTCCTATCATGTCAGGAACCAATGGGTCAGTTAGGGGCTCCATGTCTTAGGGAAAGTTAGAATGCTGTTGCGTACTCTGGCTGGGGTGAACCTGCTTTCCCTTATCAGACATGAGCCAAATTTCTTTCCACCACTGTTGGATGTGGAATTTGCCAGATGGGAAGCCAAGGGAGTGACTCGCTTTACTCAACTTACAGAGGGAGGCAGCTGCATTTCCTTTCAGAGGGCCAAAGAAAAGTTTGGCTGGGGCAACACAGAATTTTTTAGATATTTTCAGGTAAGGCATTTCAGCCATTCCTCAGACCAGCTGGAAAGATTGGCTAGACCTCTCTCAAGTTGGGAAAACTTTTTATATGGGGCTGTTACGATTTCTGGTCCAATCAGAATGGTGGCACAGATTTATAAGATTTTATTAGAAAGCAGAGCAGACTCACTAACAGTACACCGCAGAGCCTGGGAGGAGGAAACCAACATAAGCATACATGAAACCAACTAGAACTACAGATTAAAGTGTGGCTGGAAGGTAACCTCTTCTCAGGAATGATGTGAGTTTTTCTGGAAGATTCTTATAAGATTCTTCCAAGTGTCCCAGGTTACATTTCATTGTGGAGGCGGGGATGCCAGTTGTTGGTGAGGGTGTGGAGGAATAGGTAGCCACTATTAAATTTTTTTGAGATTGTCCCAGGCTCCCCTTTTTCTGGAGGCAACTTGGAGAAAACATTAAATAAATAACAGGGGTAGATATACCTTTTACTTTCACAGATTGGATACTGGGATTTCCAACTGTGGTCCATCAGAAAGGTGACCTGCAGAAAGTACTATTGATCTTTATAGCAGTTGGTCTGAAATGTATTATTGCTAAATGGTTGACTCAAGATCCCCCTTCAATAACAGAGTGGATCAGACGGGTGGGGTGGAGGATGTGGTATTGATGGAGTCCCTGACCGCCAGATTAAGGTTCCAACAAGACCAACATGTAATACATTGGCAACAATTGGAGGCCTGGAAGCTACACCCCATAGAAGGATCTCTGGAGCCCCCCCTAGTTGACACATGACATGAGAAGCACCCCAAGGTGAGATCCTTGGTGGGCTGGGGGGGCAGGGTTTCCCCTCCCTCTTTGACACCAGGGTGATGGATGGGCTGGGGCCCCATCCCCCCCTTCCTTACTGATATGAGCTGCTCAGAATACATCTATTAAGGTAATTTAGTTTAATTCACAATTGTTTCCCCTATGGGGAGACTTGGAAAGGGATTTTGAGATACGCTTCTTTCCACTTCCTTTTGTGCACAGCCAAGAACCAATAGTTAAGGCCACGTTTTGGGGCCTGAGTTGCTTTATTTTGGTGTGTTGTTAGCTTGATTAATTTAGCAATATACAAAGGCTAACGTCTGTAATCCATATTTAGGAATTGCCAGATTAACTGGTATTCATACTATTGAAGCTGCAATCAAATGTAAAATCAACTGATATCATTTAATTTTTGGGACTTTGATTCATAATCTAAATGTAGTGTACCTGTACTGCCATTAACATTTTAATTGTACTTGTGGCTTTAAACTGCCTACATAAAGCAGAGTTTAAGGGAAAAATAACCCAGCAATTTTCTTCCCCAGCTGTTCACTTGCTACCAAGTTCCTGTTATAGCACAGATGTGTATGCCTTCATGTTTTAATAAATAATTAAGTTCATCCAACTTATTTGTGAGACTTCTATCATGAATTAGTATAACTTTTACATCTTGCTTCTTGGTAGCATTTTTGGTTTGTCTTTTACTTAGAGTAGAGCTTTTTCCCCATCTCCCCATATTGACTAATTTAAATTCCCAAAGTTTCTCGTTTAGATTTCATTTTTGATCATCTGGCCTAGAAGTCTGCTGCCTTTTTTACTGAGGTGCAATCCATCATAAGCATAAAGATCATACTGTCCTTCAAAAATGTCCCATGTTCTAATGCATGCGACTCTGTTTTCCAGGCACCAACGTCTCAACTGATTATTAATATGTTTCAGTTTTTTTGTCCATTTGTAGCTTGCTTTCGGAACTGGCAGTATTTCTGATATAATGAGTTCTGCATTTTGGTGATCCATAAATAACTTAAAATTCATATATTCCTTCAGTATGTTATCCACTGACTGATGCTTGGTGTTATTCGTTCCTGCACGTACTAATGCCAGTGTTTTTTCCTCCAGCTGACTTTAAGATATCTGGTACGGTTTTACTTATATCTCCAATAGTGGCCCCTGAAAAACTGCAACTGGCTACATTTTCTTTATTATTTCTGGTTGTATATTGATCAACATACTTTATCATCGAATCTCCTAATACGTATATCTCTCTGATTCGTATGGTTTAATTAATCATTCAGTATAGTGCCCATTTGTACCTCCTGATGATCATTTATTCCAATTTGCATTTCATGATGTTCCACTGTGTTTCTATTAGTTACGCTATCTCCCTCTTGCAACACATTTTCATCAGCCATTGAAATAACATCTCCCATCTGCTGCTCAGACTGGTTTGTAGTAATAATGTTTCCCTCACTCTCCCCTTGCATTCCTACCTGTGTTCCTACTAGTGTAAGTAAATCATTATTCTGCCCTTCAATGGGGTCCATTAGGCTAATTAATAGTAAAAATGAGTTAAATAATATTGCTGTGATCTCTTTTATTTTTCCTCTTCTTTTTATATGGCTTATTACCTCCTACAATATACCAATTATTACATTCATCATCTTCCCTTGTTCATTTACTTGTATCAGTCTTGTCATCTGCCTCAGTCGTATTTTTTCCTAGGTTAACATTTACATCTACAAATTGCTTAAGGCCTTTAAGCTCTAATTCCAGCCCAAATATGTTGACTTCTAACTCCTTTATTTCCTTGCATTGCTGACAAGTGTGGGGGCAGAGCTGCTTTTTAACTTCAGTGCTATATAGTATTTGCCACAACTTAATACATTTTAATCCCTGTACTCCTTTGAGTGATATTTCTGTTGTAGTTTCCATCATATGTATATAGATTCACTATGTGTGCTTTGTGCTGTCATGATATTAGTTCAACGCAGGACCTTGGGGTCACTATTCAGACTACCCTTCACTGGAATGTGGGGGGGGGGCCTTGAAAACAAATATCTCAATTTCAATATAATTTGCTATAATCCTTCCACTTGGTCACCCTTTCTTGATCTTTCTGAGGCCCTTTCCTGTCAAATGACTTGTTACTATTAGGAAACTGGGACAGCGCGCGGCGACGAGCTCGCTCGGCTCACCCTGCTCACAGAGGGGCTGTGTTTTAAACACCAGGCAACCCGGAACTGCTCCTGGGGTCACAGCCCTTCCAAATACACTTGCTACAAGAAAATATAAATTGCCAGCCAAATCCTCCTCCTAACCCCTGCATGAGGTTAGCTCCAGAGTGTGGAATGCCCTGTAAATTTAAAAAAGCCATCCCCCTGTGCAGAGTTGTAGTTTGTGGGACAGCTCTCCATGAACTACTCATGTTCCTTCCCTTCCTGTGTTCTGCCAATGTGCTGCAGCAGGATTGTAACCCCAATTAAAACCACAGTGCTCAATTTCATAAAAGTAATGCTTCTTGCTGGTGCCTGTCTCACAGGTTAGCGAGCAAAGAAAGAAAGAATATAATGAATGTTTTTTCCTTTTTGCATCACCTCTTCTTCTTCCCATAAAGGAGGATGTCTGGTGGTTGTATGGACCATGGATATAAACTCTTCGGCTCAATGTAGGGTGAAATAAAGCTCTCAAAACCTTTTTTTCTTAGATGTGGCAGTTTTGAGATCCTGATCATGTTGTGTTACTACTGTACTTTGTCTCTTTGAACTTCCCTCTTGTTCTCTGTTGGATTTATTAAAGATCATCACTTTACTATTTTTACTGTCTTCGGACCACTTTAAACTCTGTGTTGTCTGTACTGTCTCTTTTTGCAATATTCCCTCATTCGCCTTAAAATCTGATTGACACAAAGCACATCTTCTTGACCTGGAAGGACACTACTTCTTTATTCAGCTGTGAGCTGTGTGAGAAATTCTATATTGCACTTGATATCTGCAACAATGTGCACTTTTGCTTAATTCTGTGGGAGGTGAAACTAACTACCCTTGGTAATTGCTTTTTATTCACATATTTATTTAGTGTTTAACCAAGAAGGGGCTTGCAAACTCGGTTTATCTTGTGAGTAACTCCAGAAGGATTTAAATACTGTATTTGGGTAGACCCTTGGAGGTAGCTAGATTGTCTACTAGGATTTTCTGACAGTTAAACTATTTTTAAATAAATTACAGGTGGCTGAGGAGTTGAAAAAGGAGCTTGTAAACTCTGCTTATCTTGGAAGTAACTTCACAAGTGTTTGAATACTGCATTTTGGTTGTTCCTTGGGGGTAGCTGGATTGACTACTAGGATTTTGGGACAGAAACTATTTTTAAATAATTTACTGGTGCTTAGGAGTTTGTGATAGTTAAACTATTTTTAAATAAGTTGCTGTGGTTAAGGAGTTGTCATAGCAAAACCTGCATTGTGAATTGAAACACAGACAGCCTCAGGTGCGGGAAATTGTTTTCAGACACAAAGTGTTGTATTGGAACAGGAAAGGTTGCATCATAACCACTGTCAACAAATTGCCCTGGGTGGAGATATCCAGACTAGATCAGATTACTGTAAGTTACTGGAGAGGCTGCAATATTTAGAGACACAAAGCACATCTTCTTGACCTGGAAGGACACTACTTCTTTATTCAGCTGTGAGCTGTGCGAGAAATTCTATATTGCACTTGATATCTGCAACAACGTGCTCTTTTGCTTAATTCTGTGGGAGGTGAAACTAACTACCCTTGGTAATTGCTTTTTATTCACATATTTATTTAGTGTTCAACCAAGAAAGGGGCTTGCAAACTCTGTTTATCTTGTGAGTAACTCCAGAAGGGTTTAAATACTGCATTTGGGTAGACCCTTGGAGGTAGCTAGATTGTCTACTAGGATTTTCTGACAGTTAAACTATTTTTAAATAAATTACAGGTGGCTGAGGAGTTGAAAAAGGAGCTTGAAAACTCTGCTTATCTTGGAAGTAACTTCACAAGTGTTTGAATACTGCATTTTGGTTGTCCCTTGGGGGTAGCTGGATTGACTACTAGGATTTTGGGACAGAAATTATTTTTAAATAATTTACTGGTGTGTAGGAGTTTGTGATAGTTAAACTATTTTTAAATAAGTTACTGTGGTTAAGGAGTTGTCATAGCAAAACCTGCAGTGTGAAACAGGAAAAGACAGTCTTTCAAGCATCAGAGGGAGGTGGATCTAGGTTTACGTTTGTTACAATTTTTATGATTTTCAGTGCAGGAAGAGTTTAAAGCACAGCTGACTTATTTTGGGGCTGACTGCTTTCAGAGCACAAACCACCAGGCCTGTTTTGGGGCTGGGAGGTTTACCTGTGTCTGACTTGGATGTGGATTTTTCTCTGTTTGATTAGCAGGGTATTTTCTCTGTCAAATTGTTGTGTAGGGCATCTTGCTGACATGAAGGCACTCATCGCAGCAGTGGGTCAGAGCTTTTAGCTGATTGTTTTGTGAGGGGCAGATTTAGGCCCAACCCCTTCCACCTCACCCACCCACCCCTGGAAATAGTTCCTTTATACTTGGGGTTCTGACATCATTTCCTCAAGAGTGCAAGGTGCATATCACTGTCATATCCTCTCTAGCACACTGTACTGACAATATAAGTATACACATTGTATAATATATATATATTTCCATATAACAAACCAATCACACACACACAAAAAAATGTGGGGAGTAGTGCAATGTAATGGCTGTGGGGCAGCAGTCTTCTGGGAGTCTTTCTGGAGGCTGAGATGCTGCTCTATTTGCAGACAACTCTCTGCCCTGAGGGAGGAAGTTGCCCATCTTCAGGCCACACTGGACAGTAGCAAGGGAACCTTCCCCAGGCCACACTGGACGGTAGAGAGAACTTCCCCATCAAGGAGCACCAGAGCCACCACCACTGCACTCAGAGGTGCGAGAAAGCACAGCAGTTGGACCACAGTGGGCTCAGGGAGGGAGGGATGGTGGAACAGAGGCACACCAGTCAGTTGTTCACTCCACAATCCATACACCATTCTGAGGCATGGCTCCCTATGGATACACCACAAAGGAGACTAAGGAGGCTGAGGACAGCTGTCACAAGGGAGGCCCACAGGAAGGCGGCAGAGGGACACCACAGGAAAGGAAGCAGCTCCTGGTGGGGACTCAATTATTAGGGGGACAGAACTGGGGGAGCAGGAAAACTGAAGTAAGGTGCCTGCCTGGTGCCATGGCTGGAGAGACAGGAAGCGCATCCTCAGGATCACAAGAACAGCTGCACGGAGTCTGAGCTGGGCGTCATTGTCCACCTAGGGACAAATGACTTGGCTCATCATGAGATTAGAGCAGTGCAGAAGGACTTTGTAGAATTGGGGAGGGCCTAAGACAAGTAGCACACACAATATCCTTCTCTGAGGTGCTGCCTGTCAATGGCATAGTAGGAGGTGAGGTACTTTGCACCATGCAGTTTAATGAATGGTTGAAAAAAATGGTGTGGAGCATAGGGGTTTGGCTTCATTGGGGACTGGGGTTCCACCTGGAGGGACACCAGCCTATACTGGCAGGATGGTCTGCATCTGTCCAGGAAGGGAACAAGTCTTTTGAGCAATCAGTTTAAATGCTTCATTGGCAAGCTTTTAAACTAGTCGGGGGGGGCACTGATAAGCAGCAGGAAAATCCCAACCTCTCCCTACAAAACAGGGTACTAAATGAGAAAAAGACCGAGGTAGAAAGGTCAGTGGGATGCTGCAAAAGAAGGTAAAGCCATCAAAAAATGGAGAGCGATGAGTACCAGTGCCCGTAGTCTGAGTAACAAGCTTCCTGAATTAGTGGCCTTGATGGAGGAGGAACATCTGGATATCATGGCAGTCACAGAAACATGGTACACACAAAACCATGACTGGGATGTAAACATACCAGGATACACTATCTACAGGAGGGACAGGGAGGGTAAAAGAGGAGGAGGAGTAGCTCTTTACATAAGGAAGAAATCAAGCAACAGAACAAAAAGGGAAAACAGGGAGGAGAAGAAGCACTGTGGGATTGAGAACAGCAATGGCACCACAATCCGACAGGGTTAGAGTACAGACTCTTCTCAGGGGAGGAAATGGACAAGGAAATGATAGAAAGAATACTTAGAATGGCAGAAAAAGGGAGATATTGCTGATGGATGATCTGAACATGCCAGATGTTAACTGGAGTGCAGTTGCAGCAGCCACTTCGAAGAGTGAGGTTATTCTAGATGCCCTACGGGGGCATGCCTTAGACAACTAGTATTGGAGCCCACTCAAGAGGGAGCAATCTTAGACCTGGTTCTCTCAAATGGAGATGAAGAGAGGATCACAGATGTAGAAGTGGGTAGCCATCTGGGAACTAGTGACCATCGAACAGTATGGTTTACAATAAACACAGCAATAGAGTAAAGCCATACAAAGGCAAAAGTACTGGACTTTAGGAGGGCTGACTTTGCCAAAATAGGTAAGTGCCTAAGGAATGCACTAGCAAATGGGCAGGAAGGAGGGGTGGAAGAACAATGGGGAATAATAAAAACTGCCATCATAGAGGTAACAAGCCTTTGTGTGAAGCAAATAAACAAAATGAAATGATGTAAGAAACTACTATGGTTCTCAAAGGAAGTGGCAGTGAAGGTTCAAGAGAAAAAGAAAGCATTCAGGAAGTACAAGGAATCACAGAAGGAGCAGGACAGAGAACTGTATCAGTTAAAGCAAAAGGAAGCTGGGAAGGCAGTCGGGACAGCAAAGGCCCAAACCGAGGAAAAGATAGCCAACTCAGTTAGGAAAGGGGGATAAAACCTTTTATAGGTACATCAGGGAGTGAAGGAAGACCAAGGGAGGATAGTGAGGCTTAATAAAGGGAGGGAGGGTGGGCAGAGGGTGACTGTGAAAAGGCAGAGATACTAAACAAATATTTTTTGCTCAGTATTTACAAAGGAAGAGGGAGGTACCTAAAACAAACAGTAGAAACACTCTGGATACAGAAGTTGATACCAGCCCATTTACAGAAGAAAGGGTTCTGAAAGAACTCTTAAAACTGAAGGTGGACAAGCAATGGGGCCTGATGGGATTCATCCCAGAATTCTAAAAGAACTAAGGGTAGAACTAGTGACACCACTGACTACCCTCTTTAACAAATCATGGGAGGATGGGGTGGTACCCGAGGACTGGAGGAGGGCAGATGTGATTCCCCTTCACAAAAGTGGGAGCATGGCTGAAGCAGGAAACTACAGACCTGTTAGTTTAACCTCAGTGGTAGGGAAAATGATGGAATCACTTCTGAAGGAAAGAACTGTCGAGTATCTAGAGGCCAGAGGGGCACAGGACCCAAGGCAGCATGGATTCACAGTGGGAAGGTCATGCCAGACAAATCTGATAGATTTCTTTGACTGGGTGACCAAAGTAGTAGATCAGGGAGGGGCTGTGGACATGGCCTACCTAGACTTTAGCAAGGCATTTGACACAGTCCCACACAAAAGATTAATATACAAGTTAGCCAGCCTGGGAAAAGAATTGGCTGGAGAATAGGACACAGAGAGTAATAGTAAATGGAGTCCACTCTGAAGAAAGGGGGGTTACTAGTGTGGTACCGCAGGGTTCAGTATTAGGACCGGTCCTCTTCAATGTCTTTATAAGCGACATTGCAAAGGGACTGGAAGGAAAAGTATGTCTCTTTGCAGATGACACAAAGATCTGCAACAGAATTGATGCACAAGGTGGGGTGGAAAGGATGAGAAGGGACTTGGCAAGGTCAGAGGAATGGTCAAATGTATGGCAGCTTAGATTCAATGCTAAGAAGTGCAAGGTAATGCACCTGGGAAACAAAAACCCAGGGGAAGAGTACACAATGGGGAATGAGATACTAACAACAACAAAATGGAAAGGGACCTGGGGGTAGTCATATCAGATGACCTAAAGGTGGGCAAGCAATGTGAGAGGGCAGCAAGGAGGGCTGGGGGATATTGGGATGCATAGGAGAGGCATCACCAGTAGAAAACAGGAGAGTTATTATGCCTCTGTACAGACAGCTGGTGAGACCCCATCTGGAGTACTGCGTGCAGTTCTGGAGACCCAATCTCGCATAAAGAACATAGACAGTATGGAAGCTGTCAGAGGAGGGCAACTAAAATGGTGCAGGGTCTGCACTGGAAGACATATGAAGAGAGACTTAAGGAGCTTAATATGTATAGCCTCGAGGAAAGGAGGGAGAGGGGGGACATGATAGAAACTTTCAAGTACCTCAAGGGAATCAACAAAGTCCAAGAGGGTAGCATCTTTCAAAAAAAGAGGTGTGCAAGAACAAGGGGCACAATTTGAAGATAGAGGGGAGGCGGCTCAGAGGTAATTTAAGGAAGTATTTTTTCACAGAGAGGGTTGTGGATGCATGGAACGGCCTTCCGGAGGAGGTTGTGGAGTCAAAAACAGTGGTGGAATTCAAGCATGCATGGGACAGTCATAAGGCAATTCTAGGGGTTGGGGGTAGGAAGAAGTAGGCTGCTGGTTAACTAGGATCTGCAGCTTATCCATTAGGTAGGGAAATGAGCAGACTGGGTGGGCCAAGCGGTCCTTATCTGCCATCAAAATCTATGTTTCTATGTCTTGGTGATAAATCTTTTGTATGTAGTGTCAGATCAATAACATCTGCAAAGAAAGAATCTTCCATTTCTCTAATTTTAACTAAAAGTGGATGTGTGTTGAAAGAGGAAGTAAGTACTAAACTTATTTGGAGAAGAAGTATTTTTCAGCAAAATAGAGCCCTTTATCCTAACAATATTTTAAGCCCTATAATATCCAGCTGAGTACTTGGTGTAATGAGGTAATTGGTCATTTTCCTATTACCCACTAAATTGTCTGTTTGGCCCCGTTTAAGGGCTGGGTTGTTTTTGCCTTTTTTGTTAGCCAAGCTATTAGCTAGGTTAATAATCTTTTTTCCCTCAGTTCCAAATCTGAACTATAGCAGGCAGGTAAATATAGATAATATGTGCTTCACCACCTGTTTGTCTGGTTTATCAGTTTTTAGATGAACCCAGTCAGTGCAGAGAGTTGGCTAAAGTATGGCTAACTTATGAGTAAATGACTAAAAATATGAAAAAATATGAAAGAAAGACAATCTAATAATATAAACAAAGAGAGTATTAATGACAGAATATGATTGTCTTATAATAATTAAAGTAAATTAGTGCAGTATTATTCTGGTAAGTCCCAAGTATTTCTGGTTACAGGTTGTAGGCTAATAATAACCTGTTGAACAATACGTTATTGCACACAATTACACGCTATAAGTGAAGACATCAACCCAAAAATATTCCAGTACACCAGCAAGCACGGGCTTTAGATATCACTTAAATATTATTGGTAAACTACTGGTATATTACTGGAATATTAATGCGCTGAGAACAATACTGTACAA
Source organism: Neoceratodus forsteri (assembly GCA_016271365.2). Classification (NCBI taxonomy): domain Eukaryota; kingdom Metazoa; phylum Chordata; order Ceratodontiformes; family Ceratodontidae; genus Neoceratodus; species Neoceratodus forsteri. Next base: position 209,817,772 of record CM028138.1, read on the forward strand.
ATAACACAGAGTAAACCAACAGAAAAAGCAGTCTAGTTCTGCATAATATCAGTATAAAAGATGAGCTATATAGAGAAAAGCATAAGAGCATATAAAAGCAGCTTACATACAGTAAATCATATATAAATAAATGAATGCGTGCGCGTGCGTGTGTATATATAAATTCCACTACATAACACAGTGAAGACACACAATGCTAAGCAGCAAATGCAGCATAAGTGTTTCAAAACATGAGGATGTGAAAATCATTTCAAGTCTCACTGAGAGCAAAGACCGGCAAGAATCCTGACGTGCTGAGGCCATACGACGGCCTGTGGCTTTGCTATGCTTCAGCTGATAAAACTATATTAACTGCGTTTAGGCCATCAGCACCAATGCAGCCCACAGGAGACAAAGCACCTGCCACTCCTCTTTCCCCCAGCTACCAATTCTGTGCCTTCGGTCACTCTAGACCACTAATTTAATTGCTTGAAACTGCTTCAAAATTGCAATACTCAGTGCCAAAAACTTCTCAGTACCTACAAAGCATTTAGCTTTGGCTTAGCAGTTTTTGTCAGAGAACCAGTTATTTCAGGCAATGTTCAATAGTGTTCAACTGTAAAGTTCAAGAGCAGGTTCACCCGGGTGGGGGAGGGGGTTGCCACTGCTCACCACGAGTAGCATACAAGCAGTATTAGCACTCTCCTCTCCCACTTGTTCTCTCTGTCATTCTCTGTTGCTCTCTCTCTCTCTGTTGTTCCTTCTGCCTCTTCCTCCACGCAGCCCCTCATGCGGTGCTCACTCTATATACTCCTGCCATTCCTCAGGTCCTCCGGCCATCCGGTCTTCCAACCTCTTACTCTCTCTCTCGGCGCTCTCCAAGCAGTTACAGTGTTAACTCATGCCCTCTCTCACACGCCTGTACTTCTCCAGAATAAAGTAAGTAACCTGCCAGAGGAAAATGAGAGGAAACTGGGGACAAAGCTGTCACACATCATAAATACATGAAAATGGATTCTGAGATGAGTAAGGCAATGGTGGCATACCTATTGCAAAAAAATCAGGCGTGTTCAGAACCCGTGGCATGACTGGCTCCTCCAAGGTCTTCCGCAACACTAGATCCTGCTTCAGTGACATCAGCCATGTTACATACGAACATACAGATTAGGCAGCAGAATTAGGCCCTCTGGTCTATCTAGTCTAGTCTGTTGAGTATGCTGTGGGCATTGAGGACAAAACTGCCAAAATGGTTATACAACACATCCACCTTATTTATGTAAGAAACCCCTCCTAATAGTAGGGAGAGAAGGTTGTTACCATATGTGGCTAGCAGGGGAATGGTGCCCTGACATCATCCTCTATGGGTGAAGCTGATGTGGAAGGACCTACAAGTAGTATATCAATAGGGTGCCCTCAAGGTGTGGGCATTCTTGAAGGTCTGTGTTCTTGGGGCCACCAGTTGATGTTCTTGGAGGAGTGAAGAAGCAGCTAGGTGCCAGAAAGCTGGAAAGAGTAGACACTTCAAGTGTCCTCACTGGGTATGCACCCTGGGGTGCAGGTGAGGAGTCAGCAAAGACACTCAAGGTATGGCTGCTGGCTGAAAGGGGTAACAATGCACTGCCATCAAGGTGCTGGGGAGTCAGGGATACTCCTGCATGCCTGGCTGAGGTAGGCACACAGCATGCCCACCAAGAGGCTGTCTAAAGGACTTGGGCAAGGGGTGCAGGAGACCCTCAATGTATGCTCCCACCTGCAAGCCTGATTCTGAGAGTGGCAGAAGGTGCTGGACACCTCACCATGGTAATAATACTGGTGTAACAGTGTATGGGACCCTGAAGGCTGAAAGGGATGGACCTCAGGTACCCAGGATGTGTTCCATATCACTGGGACTGGTAGGTCTGGATATGGAGTTTGCCACAGTTTGGGAGTTTAGAGGGACCACTGAGAGGTACAGGAATGCCAAGGGCTTTCTCCTATCTCCTGAGGGGTTTCAGTCCTGAGGTAGGTTCCCTTGAAGTTCACTGTGCCCATCCTAATGGAGGGGGATCCACAAGATCTGTGCCCTGATGCCATTGAGAACCCAAGAAACAGGTGAAGCAGGTATTGCATACAGGCAGCAGATACATAGATACATAGAAATAGTCAGCAGATAAGGACCGCTAGGCCCATCTAGTCTGCCCGTAAGCCCTATACTTGTATGCAGTCACTGAACCTAAGTGATCAATGGCTTTTCATCACTCCCTCCCCACCCAATGTTACCTTGTGCCTGCCCCAGGCATGTTTAAACCCCTCCACTGTGCTTGTCCTACCACCTCTTGTGGCAGACTGTTCCAAGTGTCCACCACCCTCTCTGTGTAAAAAAATTTCCTCACATTACCTCTCAACCTATCCCCCTCCAATTTCCTATCATGTCCACTCATTCTGATATCTTTTCTACATTGGAAAAGATCCTGCACCTGCACCTTGTTTATGCTCTTTAGGTACTTCAAAGTTTCTATCATGTCCCCCCTTTCTCTCCTTTTCTCCAGTGAGTACATATTGAGGTCTCTTAGTCTTTCAGGGGTAGAAACTGGCACCAGCCCGCTAGCCAAATGTTGGTAGATTTCGCATCGGGCAAGTAAGATTTTCATTAAACTATTCCTGCAGGCTTGTACTGGAGAAGGCAACACTTCAGTATGCACACCAACTGGGCCAATGGGCTAGTGGCTGCAAAATTTAATTTTAACCCTTGGTCTCTCCTCATATGTTTTGTGATGCAAGCCATGCTCTATCTTTGTCACCTTTCTCTGGACAGCCTCCACCATGTCTATGTCCTTGCGCATGTGTGGTCTCCAGTACTGCATGCAGTACTTCAGGTGAGGCCTTACCAGTGTTTTATACAATGGTATCATCACCTCCCATCTCCTGCTAGTAATGCCTCTGCCTATGCATCCCAGCATACCACTGGCCCTCTCTGCAGCTTTTGCGCACTGCTTTGATATCTTAATGTCATCAGATACAATAACCCCATTGGTGGACCCCACTGGCATACAATCAATTGCATCCCTACAGCTCACATACAAACTCCCCTCTAATGAAATCCACACCTATCTGAGTGTGAGGACATGCTTAGCAACTTATGAAGAGGCCCTGTCTGACAGAACCACCATCCCTCGACACTGGTATCCCTAACCCTTGCTGTGCCGCAGACTGATACATGAGTCCAGAATTCCTATATGTTCTAATTCTGTCAGCAGCCTAAGGGTTAATGGTACATTATCTCAATGGCACTGCCACTGATCACCTTATAAGTGTCCTCTATAAGGCTCTGAGAAAGACAGTAATGCATAATATAGACCAGGCACAATGATGCTGGTCTGCGGAACTAGGGGAGGTACTTGACCTGCAGACATGGGAGAAGACTGCCCTGTCAGTCATAAAAAAGTTTCCTCAACTACTTACTGGTAAGAGTATGACTGGAAATCTAGGTTCAGATTCCAAACATAAAGTTGATGAACAGTGGAAATGCTGGAGAAACGGGGTCTGGCCCAGCTGATCTACAACATGTAATCTTGTCTTGTAGTTTTCCTAAGCAATACTGGCAGGAAGTAGTGAAAGAAATTAGTGAAATCTACGAACTCCCTGAATTATTTATGCCTGCATACATCCTGATGACAGTGACGCCAAGGGGGGTCAAAATAAATAAGGCTGTGTATAGACAGACAACTTTACTATTACAGATAGCCAAAAAAGTTATCACCAGGTTGTGGCATACTACAAGACTACCTACAAAGGATGAGTGGAGAGCACTTACATATGACGTATATAACTCAGAATTAATCTCCACACAATTTCAAACTCGACTCTCAACTTTCGATACAAGATGGCATAATCGGGTTATGGCATCAATTGGATCACTATACAGAATTCGTGCCATGAAGCCCTGGAGAAAAGGAAAAACAATATATCCCTGGATGGGGAGACCGTATTCCCATCCAGGTCCAAACTGACCAACAGGTACTGAAACACTGGATTAGGATGACAAGAGACTCCCCCCCCACTACCTCTCCCCCACTACTCCCCAAACCCACTCTTCTGTTTACCTAATCTTATAATCTTCCTGTGCTTTCTTTACTTTTCCTCTAGCACAGAAAACTTGGTTAAGCTCAATTCTACCACTCTTTAATTAGTGTGGAGTGTAATGATGATGCAAAGCATGTAATGGGAAATGCAAGATATTGCTGAAACTGACAAAACTTCAAACCGGACATAAAAGGTACTTATGGATAGAATAGGATTGTATTGTGAAGACTACAATGGCAATGTATGGAAAATATGTAAATCATATGATACAATTTATCTTTTATATTAATAAAAATTTAAATAAAAAAAATATATGATAACCCCTAGGTCTCTTTCTCCTTTGGTGACAGTCAGCACCCCCTCCCCCATTCTGTAGCTCTTCCCAGGGTTTCCCCTACCCAAGTGCATTATCTTGTACTTTTTTGCATTGAACCTCAGTTGTCACACCTCTGACCATCTCTCAAGCTTCTCCAGGTCTGCTTCATTTTCTGCACCCCTTCTGGAGTATCCACTCTGTTGCAGATCTTGGTGTCATCTACAAATAGGCAGACCTTTCCTTCCAGCCCCTCTGCAATGTCACTAATGAAGACATTGAACAAGACTGGTCCTAGTACTGATCCCTGTGGTACACCACTGGTCACCTCTCTCTCCCCAGACTGGATCCCATTTACTACCACCTTTTGTCTTCTGTCCGTCAGCCAGTTTCTAACCCAATGAATCACCTTATGCCCCATGCCCAGACTACTCATCTTGTTAACTCATTACCTCCAGGGTGGCCATTTTGTGACAGGTAAACAATGAAATGTTCTGATTTCATATGGAGCTATTGGAGGTAATGAGTTAACCTGCCTTTTGTGGGGGATGGTATCGAAGGATCTGCTGAAATCTAGATAGGCGATGTCTACCACCCCTCTCTGATTCGCTTCCCTAGTCACTCAATCAAAAAAATCTATCAAATTTGCTTGATAAGACCTTCCTGCTATGAATCCATGTTGCCTCAGATCCTGAGCACCACTGGATTCCAGGTGTGCCACTGTCCTTTCTTTCAGCAGTGTCTCCATGATCTTCCCCACCACTGAGGTGAGGCTGACTGGCTTGTAGTTCCCCACTTCCTCCCTTCTACCACTTTTGTGCAGTGGGACTACATGCATCCTCTTCCAGTCCTCTGGAACCCATGCCTGTGTTGAGTAACTCTGTGAACAGGGCAGCCAGAGGCAATGCCAATTCCCTTCTCAGCTCCCTTAATATCCTCATGTGTATGTCATCTAGCCCCATAGCTCCATCCACCTTCAGCTTTGTGAGTTCCTCCAGAACTTTCTCCACTGTGAATGGACTGGTGTCCACTGCCCCCCCAATTGCATCTGCTCCCCAACTGTGGTCCTTGACCCTCTCCCTCCTTAGCGAATACTGAACAGAAGTATTTGTTCAGTATTTCTGCTTTGTCTAGATCCCCCTCCTTACACTTTTTCGTCTATTGCTGATGTACCTATAGTACCTATAGAATGTCTTGTCCCCTTTTCTCACAGTCTGTGCTAAACATTCCTCTGTCTGTGCCTTGACTCTCCTAACAGGTTTCCCTGCTTTGTTTCCTCTCTTTGGGTCCCCTCATACTTCCTGAAACTTGTTCTTTTAGCCCTGACTTTGTCTGCTACCTCTAGAGAACCATAGAGGTTTCCTTCTTTCTTTCCCTTTGAGAAGACAGGTAAATGACTCATCTGGATGACTTATGTGGGGAGGGCAAACTCACAAAAAAAAATTAGGGTATCCTACGGCCTGTGTCAACAGAATGCCAGCTGGTAAAGTGGGTCACAGTGTCACTTGTGTATGCACTGAGAAAATGATGTTGTGATGACCAGGAGATCTGGAGACCTGGTGAGAGGAGTGCCAGCCTGATAAGATTCCTTAGGCTGAGAGTTCATCCTGATATTACTGTGTGCTTTGCAAGCATGCAATGTTCTGTAACATGCAATGGGCCATGTGTGCAGGTAACACAAGTAGTAGAAAGAGCAGCAAAGCCAGGTTTTAGCACAGAAAGGGAATAGAGAATCCCTGGGCACCTTGTTACTGAAGAGGTAAAGAGAGGCTGTGCAAAGGCACCTTGCATATTGAACTGAAAAGAACAGAGTGTGTCAGAGAACATGCCCTGAGGGAGAACTGCTATGGGCAAGGAATGGATAGAATGCACCACAGCAGGTGACTGCCATGCAGCTAGCATGCCATATAGTCAGACAATGGGCTAAATGGCTACCCAGGAAAACTGAATAACCATAATGAATTTGTAGGAGACAAGGAAAGTGCAGTTATGTAGGAACTTACCATAACAGTAGATCTTCGAAAGGAGCTCTTGCAGCAGGTTACACCATTAAGACCAAGCCGCTAGGCGTCAGGACCCCATGGAAAACTTCTAGCTAGCAGTCTATAGCGGGGACCGCCCCTGACATCGGCCAACCCCCGATGTAGGCCAGTGGTATTAATGGGGCTGTCCCCCAGCACCACCTCGGTTCTCCTGCCGGAGACCCTACCTACACAGAGATGGAGAACCGAGGAGGTTCTCTCCAATTTAAGAAAAAGGAGAAGAAAATACCAGAGGGAATGAAGGACGGAAAGATGCACCTGCTGCAAGAGCTCCTCTCAAAGATTTACTGTTACGGTAAGTTCTTACACAGCTATACTAACTTACTTCAAGTGGGAGCTCTTGCAGCAGGTTACATCCTTAGAATGGAGACATGAGCAGTGCAAAGGATAGACCCAGGTCGGATGGGCAGAGGTGAAATAAACAGCTCTCAAGTGAGCAGGCCCTAGAGGACAGCTAGACTGAAGCCGGACCTCTGTCTAGAGGCAATGTCCAAACTGTAATGCTTGATGAAAGTATGGACAGAACTTCAAGAAGCAGCAGTGCAGATATCTGCTGCTAACACATTCCTGAGAGATGCAAAGGAGGCAGCAACACCCCTAGTTGAGTGACCTTTAACCAGTCCCAGTAAAGGTTATCATACTTATTGTAACAGTATACAACACAGTTCACTAACCATTTGGATAATGTCTGTCTAGAAACGGGAGCCCTTTCACTTCTCAGGGCAAAGGAAACAGTTGGTCAGCCTTCCCGATATTCCTGGTGCGATCAAAACGAAGCACCCTATCAACATTCAGAGTGTGAAGCAGGGCCTACCCTCGACTGGAGTACTCCGGATAATAGACAGGCTAGTAAATGTCCTGACTGAGGGTAAACTCTGACAGGTAGACTCTGACACCACTTTCAGCAGAAACTTAGGAATGGTCCACAAGGGCACCCGATCCTTGTAGAAAACTAAATAGGGCTCTTTACACATCAAGCTCGGAAATTCTCAGAGTAGAGGTAATGGCAACTAAAAAAAACAGAAAGCACAGCTCGCAACTTGTGGCTAGTTCAAAGGGAGGCAAAGTGAGTTTTTCCAACAAAAACAGAAGGTCCCATGAGGGAGGTGGGATCCCATATGGGAGGCTTGAGGTGCAGAATGCCCCACAGGAAGGTGTGGGACAGACAGAACTAAGAAAGAATCTTGCCGTGCAAGGGTGCATGATAGGCTGAGACGGCAGAAAGGTGCACTTTAATGGAGAAGTAGCTAAGTCCTGTATCTGACAGGGAGAGGAGATACTCCAAAACAGAGGTCACTGGACAGGTGAATGGATCTAGGTTCTGGGCAGAAACCCACATTCAGAGCCATTTCCACTTCATGGCATATGTGGTTCTGGTAGAAGGCTTTCTATCAGTCACCAATATGTCAGTCACCTTTGGGGAAACCCCGAACTGGGCCCTAGCTAAGTCTGCAGGAGCCATGCATGCAGGTGCAGTGATCTGAGGTTCTGGTGCACAAGTGTACCCTGCTCCTGGGACACCAAGTCCAATGACCAGGGCAGAGGAACTGGAGGTTCCACTGCTAGTTGCTGAACCAGAGGAAACCAAATCTGCAGAGGCCAGAGGGGAGCGATCAGGATCATATCCACCCCTTCTGATTGCAGCTTGAGGAGGACTCTCTGCAACTGTGGAAAGGGAGAGAAGGTGTACAGAAACTTCCCTGTCCGAGAGAGGGACAATGCGTCTCACCAAAAACACCAGGCCCCGGATCTAGCAAGCAGAAACTAGGCAATTTGGCATTGAGCAGGGATGCAAAGAGGTCTAGCTCGGACAGTTCCCATCTTTCGAAGAGAGCCTCTGCTACAGATTGAAAAAGTTCCCATTCATGGGTCTTAGATCGAGACCTGCTTAGGTTGTTGGCCAAGATGTTTTGGATGCCTGGAACATGAACTGCAGTGAGTTCCAGACTGTGCTCTACTGCCCAGAACCAGACCCTCATGGCCTCCCTGCAAAGGGGGTATGAATGAGTCCCCCTTGTTTGTTGATGCAGAAGACCACCAGCATATTGTCCATATGGATCAGCAAGAAACCTGGGAGGAGAGCCATCTGGAATGCCTGCAGGGTGTAAAGGATCGCCCTCATCTCCAACACTTTTACGTGGAGATCCTGTTCCAGGATAGACCATGTTCCCAGAGTCTGAAGGTCTCTGAAATGTGCTCCCCATCCCTGTCCTGAAGCATCTGTCTTCAGGATCTGCTGAGTGGTGAGACTCCTGAAGGGAGTGCCTATTTCTAGGTTGGATGGATTCAGCCATCACTCCAAGGTCTAGCACACTGCCCTAGAGACCTTCACAGGCTGCCTGAGATTGTCTGTGTGCTGATCCCATTGAACTTTGAAATTCCACTGAGGAACCCTCATGTGGAGCCATGCCAAGGGAACGATCATGATGGCTACTGCCAGGTGACCTAGAAGCTGGAGGACAGCTCTGGCCGAAACCTGGCATGATGAAGAAATCCTCTCAGCTTGTGCCTGAGGGTGATCTGCCCCATCTGTGGGAAGGAAGGCTTTAACTTGGATGTTGTCCAAGACTGCCCCTATGTATTAAGGCCTCTGGCTGGGTCATGGGGCGTATTCTGGGAGATTCAGGGTGATCTCCAGTTCTTGTAACAGTGTAAAGGTGTCTTCCATGGTTTTCAGCAGCTGGTCCCTCTTAAAAATCTATTAGGAGCCAGTCATTCATGTAGGGGAAGACACAGTGGCCCCGTCTCCTAAGTGCTGCAGCCTCCATTGCCAGGCACTTAGTGAAGACTCAGGGTACCAAGGACAGGTTGAAGGACAGGGATCGAAACTAGTAGCAGCTTCCTCTGAAGGTAAAGTGTAAGAACCTTCTGTGGGATGGCAAGACCCTGATATGCAAGGTACGCATCCTGCAAGTCTGGAGTGCAGAGCCAGTCTCCCTGATGGAGCATGGGGAGCAGGTCTGAAAGTGTCACCATCCTGAATCTTTTGTACTCCATGTAGTTGTTCAGGTGGCTGAGATCCAATAGGGGACAAAGATCTCCCATCTTCTTGGGTACCAAGAAGAAATGGGAGTAATAGACCTTCCCCTGTTAGTTCGGAGGAATGATCTCTATAGTCCATTTGAAGAGAAGTGCCTGAATGTCTGCCTGGTTCAGTCTGGTGTGGGATGGGGAGTAGTGGGAGGGAATAGAAGGGTTGTCTGGAGGTAGTTGCAGGAACTCCAGGACATATCCCCTCTATATTAGTTGTATGGCTCACTGATCTGAGGTGATCTTGGTCCAGCCCTCAAGATAGAGGGAGAACCAAGCCCCTATCAGCTCCTCCAGAAGTCTGCCAAAGGAAGAGGGGTGGGTAAGGAGTGAGGCTGAGGTGTTGGGGGTGGGCAAGGGGGCCTGGGAAGTCTTGGCACTTTTCTGGCCCAAGTTCCCTGATGGTTATGAAGAGACTTTGCATTTAAAGGTCCCTCTGGGCTGCCGACCCTTGGACTGCTGGCCTGCTTGGTGACAAAAAGGTTGGAGTCAGAGGGATTTGGTTCTTATTTATACATCTTGAGAACCAACTGAACTGCCAGCCCAGAATCCTGGAGGCCTGTGATAATATTTTCAGTATCTGCCCCAAAAGGAACCAGGCCTTGGAAAGGTACATCCAAGATAGCCTCTTGGAGGTCCTGGTGAAAGCTGGAGACTCTAAGCCAGGAGTACCTGCGCAGACAAACTTCAGTGGCAGCAGCCCTGGTAGCAGTGGCAGCAGAATCATAGGAAGAGCAGAGAACATGCTTCCTTATGTCCACACCTAACTGAAGAACGTCTAGTAGCTCAGACTTCCGAGAGGAGTCAGGCTGAGCTTTTGCCAACTCAAGAGCCCTCTTCCATAAGGAATTCTGGTATAGGACCATGTGTGCCAGAAAGTTTAGTGATCTGATGGTACAGGTGGCTGAAGAGTAGGTCTTGCAGCCAAACTGGTTCAGCTTTTTGGACTCCTTATCTGGAGGCTGAGAGCTAAGGTACTTAGGTTGCTTGGTCCTACCATGAGCCACGGTTAGAACCATAGAGACAGCCTTAGGTTGTTCTCCCAAGTGAGGCTCATCCCTGGGTGTTCTGTAGTGCCGGTCAGCTTTCCTGGGGACTGCCAAAGCTAATGAAAGACATTTCCAGGTAGGTTTTGTAACGTCCTGGAAAGGTTCCACTAATAGAGGTATCACCAGGGGCTTAGGGTCATTCATCCCAAGGAATTTTGCAAGGCAGTGTCTCTCTGGATCCAGGTCCTCGGAGTCCCACCCCCTGAGGAACTGGATTTGTCTCATTACATCCATACATGTGGGGTCATCCAGGGGAGACCTCAGAGAATCCTTGGGCATCAGGGTAGGGAAGGGAGAAAATCCCTTCCAATAACCTTGATGAAGAGGAAGAACTCCAGCTGCAATCCTCTGAAGATGGAGTGTAGGAATGCCAGGGCCAGCATCTGCATGAGCAGTTCCAGTGCTTGAAAGAGGACCTAGATGAGGAATGGTGCTGTCATTCGTGTCACCTTGGCGGCCCCTTACCCAAAACATCTGCAGGAGGGGTGGCCAGTTTTGGAGGCAGCGAAGGTTTCCTGGGTGGAGGGGGAGTAGGCAGCTTGAGGGGACTGGCAATGTGACCCCTGAAGAAGAGAGTGCCAGGCCAGAGGGCTTAGGCAGAAGGTCCCCTTTTAAAGTGGTACACCAAGAATTAAATGGGGTGCTGACATCCACAAGTGGGACACGAGGGGTGCAGGGGGGGGTACATCAGAGAGTCCTGGCGATGATCCTGTTGGAGTAGGTGACCCTGTCGTCAGGTCTGTCGGAGCAGGGTTAATTGGTTGTGGCCCTGCAGATAGGGTGACTAGTGTCAGGTTATCCAGCATCAGATTAAGAGGTGCCAGAGAAGGGAGCATTGGGTTAAATGGTGCCAGGATGGGGGTGCCAGAGTAACTGGTCCTCAGTTGTCGGCTCAGGGGAAGCTGGAGTAGCTAGTGACATCCAAGAATCTGGTGATGACTTGGAGGGTGTTGCCTGGTTTGGCTCCAGAGAAATCAACGTTGAGACAGACATTTGCCAATGCCGGTCCTGAATGCCAGCTGACGTCAGCCAAGAAGGTGTTTGCCGAGGGGCGCAAACTCCCTTTTGGAGCTCCTGCTCCTGGCATCCGTTGGTGCAATATGACCCTGAAGTTTGGTCCGATGACCCAGACGCCCCAGCTGGGTGGACGACAGGCTCTGACCTGCCACCCAAACAGGCACTGGCTGATCCACCTGGCTAAGGCCCAGAGGTATGCCTGTGAGGCCTAAGACTCAGGGGAATAAGGGCAGAAGGTCCATGCCCCAAAGACCCCTCCGACGGACGTCAGGACTAGAACTGGAGGTCTCGTTAATGGGAGTCCAGAAGAAGTGAGGGCAGCCAGAAGGGTAGAGTCCAATCTCCTGTGGGAGGAGGAACTCGATGAGGCCAGAGACTTTTTCGGGGACCTGGAGCAGGAGTTTGACCAGGGACAGTCCTCCTCCCTATCTGGAGATGATGTTTCCCGCTGGATTTATTCTCCTTGTGGGCTGACGAAGAAGGGAAGGTCCCCTGAACTGAGGAGGAGGAGGAAAAGCTATGTCCCGAAGGAGTCCTCTGCATGGCAGCCAGTTGTTTTTCCAACAGGTAACTCTTCAAGGTCTTCAGGTGGTGGATCCTGGCCCAGCAGTTGAAGCTTAGGCAGTGTGGACAGGTGTCAGACATCTGGTCGAGGCCCAGGCAGATAAGGCAGGCCAAATGGCCATCTTTCGAAGGTATCTGCTTGCCGCAGGCACTCTTGGATTTCTGTCACTCGGTTGATGACATCAGAGGAGAAGACATGCAAGAAGAAATCAAATATAATTCTGTAATTTTAGATAAAATAACAAAACATGGTAAATGCAAAAAAGGCAATCAACTTAAAGCAGAAGGTGTCTGTGGAGTCGATGTGCATGGGTCGATGGCGGCAAAAGAATGGAGGTGGTGCTGGGGGACTGCCCCTTTTATACCACTGGCCGACGCTGGGGGTGGGCCAATATCAAGGGGCAGTCCTCCTCTATAGACTGCTAGCTACATGTTTTCCATGGGGTCCTGGCACCTGGCAGCTTAGTCCTAATGGTGTAACCTACTGCAAGAGCTCCCATTCAAAGTAAGATCTGGTGTCTATTGGCCTATGACTACTTAGTGTGCAAATGAACTTTGGCCTGAAGTCCTCAAAAGTCAGGTTCTTGAAGTCCAGTGTTCCATTTTATTTTACTCCACTATCTGTTGTGTAAGATTACAAAACAAAGGTTCAATTCCTGGGTAATTCCAAAACTTCTCTTTATTTTATCCTTCACAATACAGTATAAATATTTCATGGCTGGCTTCTGACAGTGGGGAGTGGGCTGGCCCTGGGAGTGTGGAATACTTTTCATAATAAGCAAACATGATGGCAGTAAATAGACACAAGTAGATGCCTGGAAGGTCAGGAAAGCTGACCTTTTTTTTTTTTTTTTTTTAGTTGTTTGACCAGGAATAGCACACTAAGCTGAAAGCTTTTTTACAGGAGCAACCTGGGAGCACAAGGAAGTTAAGTGACTTGCTCAGGGTCACATAGTATGCAAGTGGAAGCTGTGGGATTCAAACCCAGGTCTGGTCTGCCGCATGTCACCAGATTTGCAGCTCAGAGCCTTAGACCACTGCACTATACTGCCTTATAAATCATAATTCAGAATCATTTTCCAGGAGACTTGTGCTGGGTAAAATTAGAGAAACCACCAATCCTGAGGAAGTGACATAGCCATGAAACATTGATACTTATGGTGGAGGACAAAATAAAAAAAAGTTTTGGAATTACCCAGGAGCTGAACCCACATTTTGTATCTGTAGGGCTAGTAACTACTGGGCGCAGTTCCTCCGTTCCTACCCTCGTCCTTTTTAGGCTAAGCTGAGACCTGGACATCCTGGTCCATATCAATAGGTTGCCACTGTCTAAGATTCCCACATCCATCAACTCCAGCAGACAGTCAAGCAACCCATACTGCTGAGTGCAAGAGGCTTCCAACAATCAAATCCACTGTATAACTCTAGATTCAGGTGTTCACTGGGCCATGACCACCCTCATCCAGGGCAGTAATGCAGTTTGGTCATGGTACTGCCTGGGGGGGGCAGAGGGAGTTGCATTTACATTCTTCACAAAGTTTTAAATGGGACAGAGTGATGTTAAACTGTGTTAAACTGATGTTAAACTGTGTTAAACTGAGTGATGTTGACTGGGTCCTTAGCAATCGGCTTGACAAAATTGTCGAATCAGGACTCCTCCCTGACTCCATCTCAGACCACTCTCCAGTCTACTGCATATGGGGCTCTAACCCACCCAAGGCCCCCAGCAGAGTGGTAACCATGAGGGACTACTCGAAACTTATAACCCCGAACTTCCTCATGGACCTGCAGGGTGTTTCTTGGGACCATGTCCTGGCCACTCGCGACCCCATTGCAGCCCCTGACCTCTTCCTTGCGCCTATACCCTTCAGAACAGGCATGCTCCCCTATCCAAGAGGCATGCCTGAGCCCCTGTTAAAATGGCTTCACAGTGAGCTCCTCTCTTTATGAAGAGGCGTGACAAGTCCTGGACTATATACAGGGCAACACGTAACCCAAACGACCTCCAGGAATACCGTCACCTTAGAAACTCCTGTAAGTGGGCGATACGTGCTGCAAAAAGTCAATACTGCAGTTCCGCTTTGATCACCTCTGCTCATGACCCAAAACGGTTCTGGATGAACATAAAAAATCTAGTCAGTGGCTCGGCCAAAGCTCAAGTCACTGACGTGACAATTGAAGGGGCTAACTGTAACAACCCGCTAACCATTGCCTCCTCCTTTAACCGCCTTTTCACTGACCTCCCCGTCCGCCTCTCCCTCCCAGTCCGCCCCATGCATGCAGCGCCTGTGGCCCTCGCCCTCCGTCCACCCCTTCTACCTCAAGAAGATCTCCGTGAGGACCGCAAGCCTTGCCGCCTCTCCCCACGGGGGCGGCTGATGGCCTTGAACCCTGCCTCAGCCTGGGCGCCCTTGCCTTGCCAGGCCTCTTGCCCACATATTTAATGCCTCGCTTATCGCAGGGGTCATCCCCGACATATGGAAAATTGCTAGGGTAGTCCCCGTCCTGAAAAACGGTGACCCCAAGGACATCAGCAATTATCGTCTGATCACCATACTGTCAGCTGCCAGTAAACTTCTGGAAAAAGCTATAGTGTCGCAACTGGTCCACTACCTTCAAGAATACAATGTCCTTTCCCCCTGTCAGCATGGCTTTCGAAAAAGCCACAGCACCTCGACGGCACTTGCTGAAGTCACAACCAGGATCAGGACGGCAACTGATCAGGTACAGTTGACGGGGCCATATTTGTGGACCTATCCAAAGCCTTCGAATCACAGAGATCATCCCTCCTCTTCTCCACTCTCCAGTCCCTTGGCTTCTCCCGTCACTCCCTTGACTGGTTCACCAACTACCTCAGGGACAGGAAGCAACTCATCTGCTTCAACCGAACCCTCTCGCCCCTCCGACCCGTTTCCAGTGGAGTGCCTCAAGGATCTGTCCTTGGACCTATCCTGTTCTCCCTGTTTGTCAACGGCTTACCCTCTGTCGCCACAGAAGGGCACCTCTCTATGTATGCTGATGACCTAGTCCTATTAGCCAGCGCCTCCGATGTTTCCCAGCATCAACGCCCAACTCAATTCGGACTTCTTTCACGTCAGTGCATGGCTTGAAGGGCACAAACTTGTGTTGTGAATCTCAAGAAAAGCATAAGCCATGCTCTCTGGCACTGCGAAAAAAATCTCCTGCATTTCGCCTCTCAAAATTCATGGTACCTGTGACTCCCTCTGCCTACAGTTGACTCCGCTAGTACACTCGGGAGTCACCCTGACCCCTCAACTCGACCTCTCTGTGCACATCAGAAGCATATGTAATGCCACTAATGGCAAACTTGGCCCTCATACAGGGCCAAAGACCCTGCTACCCCAGCTGACCGGCTGCCCAGCCATGGGTGTACTGCTGCCCTCCCTCTCCTCTGTGGTCTCGTTGCCTTTGCCTCTGTCCCTTCCTCCTACCTGGCCAAATGGGACACCACGATGCACAGCATATATGCGCTTTGCATTTCATGCCCTCCGTCTCACTCACCGATGCACGCTCTACTCTTGCCTGGAATGGCCCCCTCCAAAACTCCGTGCTCTACAACATGGGAAACTTTATTGACAACATAATTCAACTGCCACACCAGCCTCACTCGCCTCCCCTGAAACACCCTCCCTGCTTACCAGCTTAGGTCTTGATGTCCCAGACCCACCTGGTCCCCAAAACCCGCACCCTCGCTGGGGATAGAGCATTTACCACCCACACACCTAAGTTATGGAACTCCCTTCCCTCCCATGTCCAAGCTTCCCCCTCTCATTCCACCTTCAAAACCTCCCTCTGGAGCTTCCTGAAATCTGCTCTGTCCTGTCTGTGTGCTGCCTAATCTCCAGCCCTTCGGCCCACCATCCCACCTGGACTGGTACCCCTGCTAGGCTCTTCCTCCCTGCCCGCCTTGGTGAAGTCTCCCTACCTCTGGGTATATGTTCATTGTTCGCTCTCAACCAATGGGAGGTCTTCTGTGCCCCGTTTGTATGTTTGCTGTGTCCTACTGCTTTAGAATTCTCTCAGTGTCTTGTCCCTCCGTTTGGACCATGCTGCTCCTGTTAGCATGATGACTATGTATTTCTCTCATGTAAATTCCACTGTTGGAGTATGCCACTCCAGATTGTTATGCTTACTATGTATTCCTTCTATGTAACTACCCTGTAATCCTCCCGGGTCACACCTGAAAATAGGCACTTGCTGTCTAGCGTGCTTACCCGGTTACCAAAAGCAAATAAATAAATAAACATCAAACTTAGGGTAAATATGCCAACCTGTCAGTGCAGCGGAGTGCTACTGCTCACAATGCCATTGTCCCCGGATTGGAAACATACAATGTTAAACATTAAAAATTAGGGTAAATATGCCAGCCTGTCAGTGCAGTGGGAGAGCTACTGCTGGCTACGCCAGTGTCCCAGGATAGGGAACGTACAATATTAAACATTAAAAACTAGAGTAATTATGCCAGCCTGTCAGTGCAGCATGAGTGCTGCTGCTCACAATGCCCAGGCCATTACACTGGTCACAAATTGGGGGGTTCTTTTTTGGCCAAGGTGGAACTGCAGACAGCACAAGTCATGCTGACATGCAGGGCTATCACCGTGAATGAGAGCAAGACTCGAGGTTTTGAAGCAAGCTTGATTATTTATTTATTTTTATTTGTTATGTTTTTTTTTTTCTTTTTTATGGCACACACTAACATATTTGGTGAACAAAGTCTTGGGATTCCTGTTGATGCCAGCATTTATTCCGATTTGCCCCATTTTGTTGCAGATGCTTGCAAATGCATTTTAAAGACCATTTAGCCATATGATAATATTTGTACCTTCAGGGGTGTGTGTCAGCTAAGGCATTTGAGACCATTTAGGTCCAGAATGCAATGCAAATTGCCTACAGGAACATCCTCAGATACATGGCAGTTCTCTTAGGTCTGCTTGCAGGACACTGCCACCACCCCTCTAAACCCCCCCCAATGGGAGGTAAAAAAGCTGCACTTTGGAAGGGGGGTTCACTGTATCATCAGAGAATAGGACTGTCAGAGATTGGAAAGAGACAATAACTGAACCACCAAGGATGCAGGGTGTTGCATACCACACTTGCATGGCTGTATTCCAGCACTACCAAAGTTCAACACGGTGTAGATTTGTGCGGGGGGAGGGGTCCACTATATCACCAGACAATGGACTGTCATGGAAAGGGTTGGTTACTGAACCAATAAAGGATGCAGAGATGTCCATAGTTGGGGGTGTTGCATACCACACTTGCTGTACTCTCAGCAGCACTACCAAAGTCCAACACTGTAACACAGTGCAGCATCGATCATGACATGCACTGTTACTTATGTATTGGCAGTCAGAAAAGCACTAGTGGCACAGATGTGGACTTTATTTTTATTTATTTATTTATTTACTGGAGAAATCAGACACAACCTTTGAGCACATGTGCTCGTTTACAAAAGTTCCGTATCGATGAGTTACAGAGACATCATTAGTATACTTAGAGCACCGTCAAAGTTATTTTCTAGGATGATTAATACCACGTCTCAAAAATAGTCTGTAAAGGCTCCGAAAACTCATGATCAGACAGCAAGCAGCCAACAGGAAATGTATGTCAGGTAAGAAATTGTACCAGGGTAAAGCAGAATCTTTTTTGATTACCAAATGAAAATGTGTCACATACTGGGAAACCACTTCAAATAAAGAAGGTGAAAAAACTATACCGTGGCACAGATTGATATTAATTTGACTGCGTCACTGGTGGTCAGTAGGTCAGACTGGAAAAGAGCATGTAACCGTCCTCGTATGGCTTTATTTTACCTACCTTGAGGAGTTCCGTCACAATATCAATTAATACTGCCAGATATGGGTCTGTCTCAGACTCATTTGTGAAATAAAACAAGTTATACCTGTGCTGACTGATCGGCAAGTACAGCACGATCATAGGTGGGCACTTCGATACTCCAGCACGCGATCAGAGTGGTGATAAGCGTGAAGCCCTCTAGTGTGTCTCGACACCACTGCACACCCAAAGCTCCCACTGCCAGTTTATACCTGGTCTTGGTATAACACCAAAACATGTACGCTCCAGACTGGAGCTATTTGAAGCTCCAGCTTGACAGAAATCTAATGGATGGACCTGCATGAGATAGAAACATAGACTTTGACGGCAAATAAGGACCACTTGGCCCACCCAGTCTGTCCATTTCCCTACCTACTGGATAAGCTGCAGATTCTAGTTAACCAACAGCCTACTTCCTGCAACCCCACACTATAATTGCCTTATGTCTGTCCCATGCATGTTTGAATTCCCCCACTGTTTTAGACCAAATGACCTCCTCAGGAAGACGGTTCCATGTATCCACCACTCTCTCCGTGGAAAAAAATCCTCACATTACCCCTGAGCCGTCCCCGGCTATCTTTAAATTGTGCCTTTGTTCTTACACATCTCTTTTTCTGAAAGATACTACCTCCTGGACTTTGTTGATTCCCTTGAGGTACTTGAAAGATTCTATCATGTCCCCCGGTCCCTCCTTTCATCAAGAGTATACATATTAAGCTCTCTCAGTCACTCTTCATATGGTTTCTGCTGCAGACCCTGCACCATTTTAGTTGCCCTCCTCTGGACTGTTTCTATCCTGTCTATGTCCTTGCATAGATGAGGTCTCCAAAACTGCACACAGTACTCCAGATGGGGTCTTACCAACTGTCTGTATAGAGGGATAACCACTTTACTTTTTCTACTTGTGATGCCCCTTCCTATGCATCCCAGTATCCCCCTGGCTCTCCTTACAGACTTTTCACATTGCTTACCCACCTTTAGGTCATCTGATATGACTACCCCCCAGGTCCCTTTCCATTTTTGTTATTGTTAGTACCTCCCACGCTATTGTGTACTCTTCTCCTGGGTTTTTGTTTCCCAGGTGCATTACTTTGCACTTCTTTGCATTGAATCTAAGTTGCCATATGTCTGACCATTCTTCCAACCTTGCCAAGTCCCTTCTCATCCTTTCTACCCCCCCTTGTGTATCAACTCTGTTACAGATCTGTGTATCATCTGCAAAGAGGTATACCTTTCCCTCCAAACCCTCTGCAATGTCACCTATAAAGATGTTAAAGAGGACTGGACCCAGTACTGAGCCCTGAGGTACTCCACTAGTAACCCTTCTTTCTTCAGAATGTGTTCCATTCACTATGGATGTCATTCATGGGACAGCCACGGGTGGTTGTGGGCATGCCGCTTGGGGTGCTGGATTTTGAAATGCCAGTGAAGACAGAGGCAGGATCAATCAGATAAATTATAAATAACAACTAAAATCATCAAGAGGTAAAAATGCTACTTTTTCTAACAGTGCTAATCGGGCCCTGCCTTTCACTGAGGTGGGGCCCATTCTGACTTGGACATTTCCTTTTAAAAAGAAGTGTAAATATGCTAGCCTGTTAGTGCAGCAGGAGTGCTACTCCTTGCAACACCAGTGACCCGGGTTAGGGAATATGCCTGGGTAGGTAGGGACTGGTCATGGGGAGAACAATAACGCATCACAGAGGACACTCTCAGGGCAGTTATCTCCGTTAGTATACTACCACCACTGGGTGAACACAGGTGGCAGTGAATTGCAAACATTAAGGAGTTCACACAAGCATGGGGTGCCTTGAAAGGGCCGAATATAAAGAAGAATTAGTAATTGGTCATCATAGAGCTGCTACAACAGAGGTAATAAGTTAAACATTGATAAAGGGTCCATCTGACCAGAAATGCATCAGGTTTTTAAATATTTAAATTATTACCTCCCATGTGGCAGCTTTATTTGTGGTGGTGAGTGCCTGGATTTGTGCTTTTGTAGGTGGCAGTGAATATAGAGCAGCTTGGGGGTGGTAACACTGACTGGTGTCAGACTACATACTCTTGTGTCCTGAAGAAAAGGAATAAAGTGGAAAGCCCCAGCAAGTAGCAGGATGTAATAATCCAGCCTTTCAGAGGCCCCCATAAGTGACATGAACCTCCTCCAAGCTGGATCCCAAACTGTGGTAGTAGTTGGGGAGCTCCACTACCCCTTCCCACCCTCATCACAGGAGGCAAGCCTTCAGGGATGGAACACTGGTAAGCCTGTGAGAATCTGGGTAGCAGGGCTGTGAGGAGGGACTAAAAGTGGCCATGGCCAGTACAAGGGGACATTAACAGAGCAAGCCAAAAAACTAGGGTAAAATACTTACATCATCTATTACAGCTGTCCATAGGCTGCATTTGTGTGAGAGGGATGATAAAACTGGCAGTAAAGCCTAGAGGTTACAGTAATAAGCTTGGTACTTACAGCAGATAGACCTGGGTTTGATTCCCACAACCTCCGGTTACCAACTTTGCGACTCTGAGCAAGTCACTTAACCTCCCGAGTGTTCCCGGGTTGCCCTTGAAAACAGGCACCAGTACCTAGTGGGCCTTACCTGGTTACCAAAAGAATAAAATAAAATGGAATAACTAAAAATAAAAATGACAAACCCCACGGATTCCCTGTTTGAAGTGTCCTTTAAGGGCCTAAACCAGAGTCCCACACATTCAACTTTGTAGTGCTCTGAGGGATAGTCTGAACTGGACAAGCTTCCTCAAAATGTTTGCCCCTGTTCCAGCTGCTCCAGTCACCAGGCTCTTCAACCTCTCTCTCTGCACTATGACAGTTCCTGTGCTCTGGAAAATAGCCAGGGTCATTCCTCTTTATAACAAGAACTAGCCAGAGCCTATAGGGCTGTGAAGAGCTACTAAATGACCAAAGCTGTTTTCTTGTTGGTTCCATACAGTGCTGTTTAGTCACAATCATCAAAATCTGGCATGCTGCTAATTCAGTCCTCCTAAATTTATTTAGTCAGAGTACCTGCTGCTGCTGTGTGTGTGTGTGTCCGCCCACAGGGGTGCCAGAAGACTGTAAAAGGTTGAGGTGCCAAAGATAAAAAGGGCACTTGTTGCATTATAAACGGCACTTTCTCCAAACTAGAGTAAATACACATTTATGAAGACGATAGTAATTTTAAAAATACCTTTATACCATATCAGCACATTTAATATGTAATATAAATGGTTCAGCTCACATATAACAGTTCCAACTTGTTTTTCAAAGTTAAGAAAGTGAGCCACAAAGATACGTTATCCTATTAGACAGCAATAAAACACTATCCAATTGTACAGAAAACAGCAGTGTAATTTAAAACAAGCATTTGTCAATGCCGAATGTTTGTTTGCTGGCATTAGCATTGGAAGTGCAGGAGTTAGACAGATGCAGAATAGGAATGACCGTGAAGTACTGAAGTGAATCCAACCCCACTCCCACCCTGCAGAGATGAACAGGCATTGGGGTGTGCCTTTGGGTCACTGACCATAAGGCGCATGCCATTTCACCTCACTCTACCCTGCAGACACCAACAAGTATTGAGGTGTGCCTTGGGGTGTTCGGCTTTACAGTCACCCCATTCCATAAGGAAATACGCTGAAATGGGTGCAGTATAGGAGAAAGGGCTGAACTTTGGGGCCGAAGAGTCCAAGGCACACCTTGATGCATGTCACTGGCTGCAGGGTGGGGTGGGGGTGGAATGGTGTGAGCATTACAGCCAGCAATCCAAAAGCACACCCCTGACACCTGTCAGTCTGTACAGGGTTGTTATGGTTAGAAACCCTAATGCCCCAGGCATTTGTTGGTATTTTCACTCCAAATTTTCAACATGGCCTTTTTGTGACCCCACCTCATGAAAGCATTTAGGACCTCTGCTCATGAACAGTGGCACTGTGATTTTGTTACTCTGTCCCGAACATTGATTTCCCACAGCAACTGTGCCATTCTGCACCAGATGCGCAAAAACACAGTTCGGTCAGGATGTAAAAAATGACAGCTGTACCATTCATAGGGAGGTGTGAAGAGATGGCAATGCTGAAAATCTGGAGTGAAAATATTACAAATTCTCAAAGTTATGAGTGTGCGTGGAAACTGCACAACGCATGCTCGTAACAGTCATTTTGTGGAATTATTTCACCAAATTTTCAACACAGGCATTTTGGGACCTCCACTCATGAACTGTGTGACTGTGATTTTCTTAATCTGTCTTGAACATTGATTTCACACAGCAACCGCACCATTGTGCACCGGATGTATAAAAACACATTTCAGGCAGGATGTGACAAATGGCAGCTATACTGTTCATAATGTGGTATGAAAAAATGGCAATGTTGAAAATCTGGAGTGAAAATATTACAAATTCTCAAAGTTATGAGTGTGCATGGAAACTGCGCAACGCACACTCGTAACAGTCATTTTTTGGAATTTTTTCACCAAATTTGCAACATAGGCTTTTTGGGAGCCCACTTCATGAACAGTGACACTGGCATTTCATTAATCGGTTCCAAAAGGTGATTCCGTGCAGTGACCGCAAACTCACCTTTCGGGACCGAATAGCGATATGACAGTGACTGAATTCATGAGATGGGGTCCAAGAACTCCATGTTGAGAATTCGGTGCCAAAAGTCGCAAAAATGCCCGAGATATCCACCCAAGTTGAAAAAAAAAAACCACAATTTATGCCATTATACAACTTATCTCCATTTCTTCAGATCGCGGTCAGCTTTGAAGAATGCAGATGTATGCCTGCTCCACTGAAGTTCATCACGTCGGGCTCCGGAGGTAAGTATGGGGTGAGGGAAGTGTGTGGAGGTGAGGTGTGCAGAGGGTGGGTGCGGGTTGGGGGAAGGGGCACTGGAGACAATGAGGGATGGTTTTCTGTTTTTACAGGGAAAACAAAAAGATATCGCAGGACAGTTTTTTGTTTTGTTTTTTTACAGGGATAATTGGTACATGGAAAAGGAAATGATAGAAAGTATACTTAGAATGGCAGAAAAAGGGGAGATATTGCTGATGGGTGATCTGAATATGCCAGATGTTAACTGGAGTGCAGTTGCAGCAGCCACTTCAAAGAGTGGGGTTATTCTAGATACCCTACAGGAGGCATGCCTTAGACAACTAGTATTGGAGCCCACTCGAGAGGGAGCAATCTTAGACCTGGTTCTCTCAAATGGAGATGAGAGGATCACAGATGTAGAAGTGGGTAACCATCTGGGAACCAGCGACCATCGAACAGTACGTTCACAAAAACACAGCAACAGAGTCAAGCCATAAAAGGCAAAAGTACTGGACTTTGGAGGGCTGACTTTGCCAAAATGGTGAGTGCCTAAGGAATGCACTAGCAAATGGGCGGGAAGGAGGGGTGGAAGAACAATGGGGAATAATAAAACTGCCATCACAGAGGTCACAAGCCTCTGTGTGAAGCAAATAAACAAAACGAACGATGTAAGAAACCACTATGGTTCTCAAAGGAACTGGCAGTGAAGGTTCAAGAGAAAAGAAAGCATTCAGGAAGTACAAGGAATCACAGAAGGAGCAGGAGAGAACTATATCAGTTAAAGTAAAGGAAGCTGGGAAGGCAGTCAGAACAGCAAAGGCCCAAACCGAGGAAAAGATAGCTAACTCAGTTAAGAAGGGGATAAAACCTTTATAGGTACATCAGGGAGCCGAAGGAAGACCAAGGGAGGGATAGTGAGGCTTAATAAAGGGGAGGGAGGGTGGGCAGAGGGTGACTGTGAAAAGGCAGAGATACTAAACAAATATTTTGCTCAGTATTTACAAAGGAAGAGGGGGAGGTACCTAAAACAAACAGTAAAAACACTCTGGATACAGAAGTTGATACCAGCCCATTTACAGAAGAAAGGGTTCTGAAAGAACTCATAAAACTGAAGGTGGACAAAGCAATGGGGCCTGATGGGATTCATCCCAGAATTCTAAAAACTAAGGGTAGAACTAGTGACACCACTGACTACCCTCTTTAACAAATCATGGGAGGATGGGGTGGTACCCGAGGACTGGAGAAGGGCAGATGTGATTCCCTTTCACAAAAGTGGGAGCAAGGCAGAAGCAGGAAACTACAGACCTGTTAGTTTAACCTCAGTGATAGGGAAAATGATGGAATCACTTCTGAAGGAAAGAACTGTCGAGTATCTAGAGGCCAGAGGGCACAGGACCCAAGGCAGCATGGATTCACAGTGGGAAGGTCATACCAGACAAATCTGATAGATTTCTTTGACTGGGTGACCAAAGTAGTACATCAGGGAGGGTGTGGACATGGCCTACTAGACTTTAGCAAGGCATTTGACACAGTCCCACACAAAGATTAATATACAAATTAGCCAGCCTGGGAGTGGGTCCCAAGATGACAGCCTGGGAAAGATTTGGCTGGAGAATAGGACACAGAGAGTAATAGTAAATGGAGTCCACTCTGAAGAAAGGGGGTTACTAGTGGGGTACCGCAGGGTTCAGTATTAGATCGATCCTTTCAATGTCTTTATGTTTACATTGCAGAGGGACTGGAAGGAAAGTATGTCTCTTTGCAGATGACACAAAGATCTGCAACAGAGTTGATGCACAAGGTGGGTGGAAAGGATGAGAAGGGACTTGGCAAGGCTAGAGGAATGGTCAAATGTATGGCAGCTTAGATTCAATGCTAAGAAGTGCAAGGTAATGCACCTGGGAAACAAAAACCAGGGAAGAGTACACAATGGGGGGGTGAGATACTAACAACAAAAATGGAAAGGGACCTGGGGGTAGTCATATCAGATGACCTAAAGGTGGGCAAGCAATGTGAGAGGGCAGCAAGAAGGGCTGGGGGGGATTCTGGGATGCATAGGGAGAGGCATCACCAGTAGAAAACAGGAAGTTATTATCCCTCTGTACAGACAGCTGGTGAGACCCCGTCTGGAGTACTGCGTGCAGTTCTGGAGACGCAATCTCCTCAAAAACATAGACAGAATGGAAGTTGTCCAGAGGAAGGCAACTAAAATGGTGCAGGGTCTGCACCGGAAGACATATGAAGAGAGACTTAAGGAGCTTAATATGTATAGCCTTGAGGAAAGGAGGGAGAGGGGGGACATGATAGAAATGTTCAAGTACCTCAAGGGAATCAACAAAGTCCAAGAGGGTAGCATCTTTCAAAAAAAAAAAAAGAGGTGTGCAAGAACAAGGGGGCACAATTTGAAGAAGATGGCACTCAGAGGTAATTTAAGGAAGTATTTTTTCTAGAGATTGTGGATGCATGGAACGGCCTTCCGGAGGAGGTTATGGAGTCAAAAACAGTGGTGAATTCAAGCATGCACGACAGTCATAAGGCAATTCTAGGGGGTAGGGGTAGGAAGAAGTAGGCTGCTGGTTAACTAGGATCTGCAGCTTATCTATTAGGTAGGGAAATGGGCAGACTGGGTGGGCCAAGCGGTCCTTATCTGCCGTCAAATTCTATGTTTCTACTAGGATGGGCTCCCAGCATGCCACCTGGATGTATTTACTGGGGGGGGGACTGGAGCCGACGGGGACTGGGCACCCCGTCGCCTCAGAAAATGTGTCTGTGTTTTGGGGCACACGAGCAGAGGGGGACTGGGCACTCCCTTCGGGATACTACTATTATACGGGGGACAATATGCCAATGGGGACTGGGCTCCCCCGACGTCAGCCTTCATGGAGACTGTGAGAGGCAGATGGTGACAGCCACCACCATGTTTATTGAAATGTTACACCAGACAAGAAACGCCATGCAATGAAATATCACTCCCTCATTGCAGCGGCAAAATCATTTCAAGATGGTGGCACGCTTGCAAACTAGTGTCACTGCCAGCATGCGCTTGCATTGGTGATAGACAGCAGAGCCTACAAAAGGAGTGGCGGCATTGGCCGCAACACTGCCGCACCTCCATAATCTGCTACTTTACTAAGCTGGGCACTGGTAGTGAGAACACCAGATGCCCGGGGACCTTCAGACAGTACTGTTGGTGAAAAAGGATTATTTTAGTTTATTTGCTCAGTGATGCAAGTTCCTGAGCACTAATTTTTTTGTATTTATTGATGTTTTGTTTATGTTTGCTTGTTTTAGTCATTTTTAACTTTTTCTTTCCCCTCTGAAATTGTGAGAGAATTTTGGGGTGGGGAGGTTTTGTTATTTTTTTTCAGGGGTGAGTTCTGTTTTTGTTATTCTCCGAGGTACTTTTGGGATTATATTTTATAATTATTTGTGTAGGGGAGATTTATTCTTTTTTGGGTTGGGATTTATGTGGGTTTTTATGATTTTAGTTTTTAAACTGCAACTATCTTGGGGTTTTTATTTCCTAGGGAAATTAGGATTACTTGCTGTAGAGCTTTTAGCCTTAGTTTTGTGGTTATTTAATTTGCGGAATGTGCCTGTTTGTTCCCCCGGTCTTGCACTATTCATCCTCCTCTCTCCGTGCCCTCCGCCCATTCTCCACCCTTCCCTTGCCTGTTTCTACCTACCAGCACTGTCGTGCACTGGGTATTGTTCATAAGAGGAATGGGGGAGGGCGTGGTGGGGGGCATGACATTGGAGGTTGAATGAGAGGATCTCTCGCATAGGGTTAGTTAGGTCTAGAAGACGCCCTGGGGCAAAATGGTGCCTGAAACGTGGTGGTCCATGTCTAGTCCCCATACCCAAGGGGACCATCTCATTGGATGGGCAAGTAGCTGAGATGGCTCACGATCACCGTCCAACTCGGGCACTGTCATGCAATGCCAGATCTATTAAGAACAAAACTGTAATTATTGCAGATTTTGTTGGAACAGCTGATCTGGTTTGCATCACTGAGACCTGGCTGGATGGAAATGCTGATCCCATTTCGGAGGCAGCTATTCCAGCCGGGTACTCGGTGATACATTGCCCAACATTGTATCACGGCGAGGGGGGGTAGAGGTCTGTTTCAAGACCGAATTGGGCCTCACTGGTGTACCAGTAGAGAAGGCCGAATCCTTTGAGTGTACTGTGGTAGCTGGTGTGGGCTGCAGGATAGCTCTCGTTAACCGTCCACCCGGGAATGAAAAGAGATTTCTGCAGGAAGTAGCGGACTTCGCCGCCGACATGGCGTTGGAGTCACCCAGACTGATGGTTCTGGGCAACTTCAGTGTCTGGGTCTACGACGAACTCTCGCCTTTTGAACAGCACTTCCTCCAGTTGATGACATCATTGGGCTTTACACAGGTTGTTTCCTCAGCTACCCATAACTGTGGCCATTCTCTGGATCTGGTCTTCCTCCTGGGGACTGAGGTCTCCGACTTGGGGGTGGAACCTCTCGGTTGGTCCGATCACTACATCGTGAGGTTCAATTTTTGAGCTCCCCCCTTTGTAGGTCTGCTCCTGTGGAGACGGTCAGTTTCCACCCTTTACGGGATGTGGGCCCTGAAGACCTGGCGGTGGTGATTGCCCTCTCGGAGTTCTTTGATGCCAGCTCAGGCCCAGAGCTGTTAGTCCTGGCCTATAATAAGACCATTTCCTCGGCTCTTAACCCGATTGCTCCAGTCCATGTTCGTCCTGTTCCACTTCACCCTATGGTTTGATGGGTCTTTGAGGGAGGTGCGGAGGTTGGGACGAAGGTTAGAACATCATTGGTGGAAATCCACCCTGGAGGCTGACCGTCTTAGTCTGTTGGAGCATTATCAGCTCTACCAATCAGCCATCTCCCGTAAGAAGGCAGAGTTCCTGTCCAGGGAGATCGCTGTCACACAGAATCGACCAGCTCAACTCTTCCGAACTGTGGACAGGTTGTGCAACCCAGCCTGTCTGCAGCTCCGTCGAGCTTTTTCACAAATTGAGTGTGATGAGATTGCTCGATTTTTTGCGAATAAGGTGGCCGACATCAGGTCGGACATCTGCCTGACTCACTGTATGGGGGATGCTGTTGGTCGGTGCTCGGTCACTATACCCCTTGCTTCCTGGAGTACCTCTGACCTGCCGGAGTTTGCAGATATTATGAGGATTGTCCAGGGGATGCACCTTACATGCTATAGTTTAGATCCAGGCCCAACATCCCTGATTTTGGGTTGTGGTGATATCATTGGCCTGGTCTTGGCTCAGATTATCCGGTGCTTCTTGGAATTGGGTGAGTTTCCAAACTCCCTGAAGGAGGCGGTGGTGACACCCCTTCTGAAGAAAGCTTCACTGGAACAGGATACTCCAGCCAACTACAGACCTATCTCGAACCTTCCTTTTTTAGGAAAGATAACTGAGAAAGTAGTGGCAACTCAACTGGAGAACCATTTGACCATCCATAGTATCTACGAACCTCTCCAGTCTGGTTTTCATAAGAAGCATAGTACTGAGACTGCTCTGGTTCGGGTGCTCAATGATCTCCTGATGGCGAGAGATCAGAGAAACCGCTCCATCCTGGTACTCCTTGATCTCTCCTCAGCTTTTGACACTGTAGACCAAGGGATACTGCTCGAGCACCTGAGGTCCATCTGTGGCCTGATTAGTACAGTGCTCAGATGGTTTCCATCTTTCCTAACTGGTAGAACTCAGAGAGTTGTCTCGGGGGATCTTTTCCTCTGAGTCTTTCTCTCTGCCTTGTGGGGTCCCACAGGGCTCAGTGCTGTCCCCCATGTTGTTTGCAGTGTATATGCTACCCCTTGGAGACATTGTAAGATGGTATGGGCTGAGGTTTCACTGTTATGCTGATGATACCCAGCTCTACCTGTCTTTTGCCCCCAACCAGGTTAGTGCTCTCTCTCAGTATTTAATAACTGCCTTGCTGAAATCCAAGACTGGATGAATTTGAACGGGTTAAAGATGAACGCGGATAAGACCAAGGTTATGGTTGTGGAGCTGGGGCACAGGATAAAGGGGTTGAGGACTGATTTGCCCTCCAGTTTATTCCTGGGGGGGTGCTCAGATCCTTACCCCAGAATGGGTGCGCGACCTGGGAGTGGTACTTGACGACGGGCTGACCCTTCGTTATCAGGTGTCGGCGGTCGTGAAGTTAGCCTTCTATCATCTTAGGAACATTGCAAGGATCAAACACCTCGTTCCATCCAGTGATCTCCCTGTACTGGTCCATGCCGTTGTGACCTCAGGCCCTGACTACTGCAACTCCCTTTACTTAGGGATTCCTGGGGTTGATATCCGCCGCTTGCAGCTAGTGCAGAACGCTGCTGCATGATTACTGACTGGGGTATCTAGGAGACCGCATATTACCCCCAGTGCTGTGCAATCTGCACTGGCTGCCGATTCAGTGGCGGATCACCTTTAAGGTATGTTTATTAACCTGCAAAGCCCTACAGGGACTTGGTCCTGACTATTTGAAAGAGCTTCTGATTCCTTACATCACTGTGCCACAGTTTCGCTGGGCTGACGAGGAGTTGCTGGAGATTCCAAGGGTTACTTTGAAATCTTCTGGGGCCTGCGCTTTTATTTTTGCAGCCCCAACCCTCTGGAATTCTCTGCACCATCAGCTTCGGGAGTGCAGGACCACGGGGAGCTTTAAGCAGGCACTAAAAACATTTCTGTGGAATAAGGCTTTTCCTGATTTGTTATGACTTTGATATTGTTGTTTTAATGAACTGAGTTTTAAATTTTGTAAAGTACCTTGATAACTGAAAGGTGCTTAATACAGTTATTATTGTTAAGCTGCCACAACATGTTTCTTGCACATGTGCACAAGCAAACATAAAAATAAAGAGATAAAACTGTACCATATTGACAATGTTACCTGTAAAATATGCAAACAATGGTTTACAAATTGTATATATCATAAGCAAGATAATTTTGCATAGTCTTTTACTGTAATCATGTATTGCATATCCATCAGTTAAAAATGGTCTATGGTGTTACAGAAAATGTCCAGGATGTAGTTCCTTACCATTTAGATAAATACCTGACATTCCCTATAAGCTTAGTTAAAGGAGAACTGTGCTGAACCTGTGAGTAATGTTTCCCGAAGAAGCTTTTTTTCATATAGTGGGTCACCTTCTGTTTCTGCCCCATTTTTGCTGGCCTTTTAGTTAACTCATTGGATATTTATGGGTTACACAATGCTGCAAAGTGCCATCCGAGAATTGTATAATGTTGTTTATGTCTCCATGAACCTAAGAATCGTAAATTGTACCAACAATGTAAGTTCTTGACAAGATCATACTGTACTAAAATGGTCAATGTCAGCAGTGTGTGAATCAGAAACACTCACTGAATTTACCAAAAGGCCAGGTAAGATTAAGCAGTAACAAAATGAGAACTTGCATTTTAAATAATAACATCTGCTTCTACAAAAATGCGTGTTTGCTGATTCAAGGTAGTTCTCCTTTGAGATACTAACAGCCCAATCTAAATTGTTCACTATTTATGTGGCTGGCAGTATAGCCTAGAGGTTAGAGTAATGAGTTGTAAATGAGCTTTGTACATCCAGCATTCAGACATGGGTAACATTCCCACAACCTCCATTTCCATACTGTGTGTCTCTGATTAAGTCACTTAATCTCCCCAGTGTTCCTGGGTTGTCCCTAGAAACAAGCACCTGTGCCTAGTTGGCCTTACCTGGTTACCAAAGGAAAAAATATATATATTTATTAAATAGAGGATAATGTATGGTCCTTTATCGTTAAATCGGTCAGTTAACAGTCGAGGGGTTGCCAGGGCGACCATGTAAACCTCGAGAGCGAAGCTTGAGAGGTTCGTCCCATGGCAACCCTCGACGGTTAAAATTGACCGGTTAAATGATAGAGGACCATACATTATTTTATAGTGTATGGTCCCACTTAAAAGTTAAACGGCTTTACGCTTTTTAAAAAAGTCACCGCCGCACCCTTCAGTCCTTCCCCGCTGGTTTCTTTCAGTCGCTCCCCGTCGGTGGCGCGACATGCGCAGACCACTTTACTGTTGTTAACTCATCGGCGTGACGAGATCGATAGGGTTAACAACATATCTATGTCACATCGATAGGTTAACAACCTTAGGAAATGATGATTTCCTAAGGTTAACAGCATTCTAACATACATTATATTACATTTATAAACTGTAAACAAACATTAAACTCCAGTACATAGATTCCAGATCCATGCAATAACCAAGGAATACACCAGCCAAGTCTGGGGCTGTCAATATAGCCTTAGAGATTAGAGTATAAAGCTTGGTACATCTAGCACACAGACCTGAGTCTGATTCCCACAACCTCCATTTGCATACTGTGTGACTTTGAAAGAGTCACTTATCCTCCTCAGTGCTCTCGAGTAGCCCCAGAAACAGGCACCTGTGCCTAGTGTGCCATACCTGGTTACAAAAAGAATAATAATAATAATAATTAAAAACGTCTTTAAATGCTTATATTCTGTTGTCTTTAAAAGGACACAGTTTAAATATTAGAGGTTGGTGTATGTTGCTTACAGCCTCAAATTGGGAACAGACATAAATACTGTTGCTTTAAGCAACAAACCAAAAAAAGAAACCCACCCTGAGAAACGCAGGACTTTTAGAAGGGACTGAATTACAAATGAGCTTGACTCAGTGGTTACATTCCCTAAAGGTGAAGTCTGTGATTATAAACAGTGACTATCCCTTCCCCCATCAGTGCAAAAAAGACAGGATACTGCCAATGAAGTGTCCCAGATCCGATAGGGCTGTGAAGAGCTACCAAATGGCCAAAGTTATTTTCTTGTTGGTGCTATACAGTTCTGTGTAGTCAAGTGTGTGTGTGTGTGTGTGTGTGTGCAACCTGTCCTGCCCATAGGAATAGGATAGCTAACAGTTGCTAAGTTTGTAATCTGACACTGCAGTCTGACTCAAGAAATTCCACAAGATATAATGAGTTACCCCCAGGTTGCTGAAAGAAATAGAATAAATCTATTAGACTGAGCTGTACAGATGATAGAAACAGCAGTTTAAAAAGTTTTTTTTTTTTGTTAAAGGAAAACTGCATGTTAAAATCAGGAAAATATATGTTTTACCATCCATTGTGTGTTCTTAGTTCATCCCGGTGTTATTTTTCAGCTCAGGCTGTGTGAGGTATTTTTTCTAACTTTCTCTTGCTATTTTATGGCCCTTAGGGGCTGCCATTTATTCTTTTATTGCTTCTTGTCCCAGATAGTCTTCCCAGAGTGCCCTCTGCTCTGAGGTCTAATAGCCCATGCATCTGACCAGTGTCTTGTTACAGTGTTTGTATCAGCAGCACTCACCGCTGCATGCAACCTGTATATAAACTGTTACTTTGCTTAGACTCGTGCTCTCCTTCCCCCTTTTATTCGGCATATACAAGATGCATTTTAAATATTTAAAGTTGAATACAATGATACAAGCTTGGTATTAAGAACAAAACAGGACAAAATCATGCAGAGGGCTTCTGGTGCAGATCACATGAACACAAAAATACTGAAGGCTGCTTAGCCAGTGGATGACAACTGCTTTAAAAGGATTACATTGGTATACAAGCATGAATCTTCTACACAGGACACAAGCAGCTGAATCAAAAGTACAGAATATGTCAAATAAAAGGGGGAGGGAGAGTACGAGTCTACGCAAAGTAACAGTTTATATACAGGATGCATGCAGCGGTGAGTGCTGCTGATATAAACTCTCTCCTCTGCTATGCCCTGGGGGGGGAGTAAATTAACACTGTTGGAGCAGACAGACTTGTTAGTTGTGCTCCGTGATGTTTGCAAACCATAGAAACCATTCCAATGCTCTATATATTCTTTCATCTTGTGGCTACTATAAACAGTACAGACACTGTAACAAGACACTGGTCAGATGCATGGGCTATTAGACCTCAGAGCAGAGAGCACTCTGGGAAGACTATCTGGGACAAGAAGCAATAAAAGAAAGGTAAATGGTAGCCCCCACAGGCCATAAAATAGCAAGAGAAAGTTAGAAAAAAACACCTCACACAGCCTGAGCTGAAAAATAGCACTGGGATTAACTAAGAACACACAATGAATGGTAAAAAATATATTTTCCTGATTTTAACATGCAGTTTTCCTTTAATATCCTGAGAAGTTCTGAGGTACAATACAGTAACATCCCCCCTCCTTTCAGATGCCTTTAACATAGAGCAGCAAATAACAAAAATCAGAGGGGGCATGCAGTACTTTGCAGCTGTGAAGGAATACATCCAAAAGTCTAAAAAGGGAGTTCCAAGATCAGCCATTTTAGAGCTACAATCTGATCGATGACAGAAGGGCTATAGGCTCCGCCCACAGCCCTAAACATGGAGATGCAAAGAACTTGAATAATCACTGCCCAATACCTATTCTGTCTGTTCTGAGCAAATTACTGGAAAAACTCGTGGCCATGCAGGTAACATAGCACCTACAGATCCAGCCTTCTATCATCTGACAAGCATGGGTTCAGGAAAGAGCATAGTACAACCACGGCTCTCAACCAATTTACTGATGTAAAGTTGCCATGGAAAAGAGATTCCTAACAGGTGCAGTCTTTGTTGACCTAACAAAGGCATTCAACATGTTGGACCATCTTCTGCTGCTACCAAAACTGTCTACACTTTGTTTCTTGCATGACTTCACCTCCTGGTTTGCCAGTTACCTGGCCAGTTGCCAACAATTTCTGCAGATTGATCAATCCAAATATCTGACCTCTCTCTCCCACCAGTGTTGGGGTCCCTCGAGGATCCATTCTAGGTCCTCTGCTCTTTTCGCTTTTCATCAACAGGATGCACAAAATGGCTGTCTCCTTCTCCACCATACTGTATGTGGACAACATGATGCTGTACTCCAGTGTAAAGGACATTGCCACCATCAGCTCAAACCTAAGGATGAATTTCAATCTGCTACGAACATACGAAAGTAGCCAGCAGAAGGAGAACACATTGTCTATCTTGTCTGCTCTAATCATTTAAGGGTCTTTGCTTTACTTTTACACCAGTGCCCCAGGCCTTCCTTCCCCCCATCCTGGGTCCCATGGCTTTTCTCTCTGTTTGCCCTAGGATCTTTTGAAAGATCCCACTTTCCTTAGCCACCACCATCTACTCTGGCAGCTCATTCTAGGCCAACACCAAACTTTCTGTAAAGAAATACTTCTTCGCATCTCTCCTGCATCTTCCCCCCACCAGCTTTAGTCTATGCCCTGGGGGGGGTCTCTCTTATCGAAGAGATACCCATACTCTACTTTGTTTACTCCTTTCAAGTACTAGAAGGTCTCTATCATATCCCCCCTTTGCCTCCTCTCTTCCAGGGAGTACATCCCTAGGGCTTCCAGCCTCTCTTCGTAGGACCTGTTGTGCTGGCCCCTGATCATTTTAGTTGCTCTCCTCTGAAACCCTCCAGCATTTTAATGTCCTTTTTTAGGTATGGGTGCCAGTACCTCACTTCATATTCCAAATGTGGTCTTACCAGTGGCCTATACAATGGCAAAATAACATCACTTTGCCTACTTCGAAATCCCCTTGCAATACATCCCAGCATCCTGTTTGCCCTTGCCACTGCCTTTTTGCATCGAGTGGACTATTTCAGATCACTAGTAATTAGGTAATTTTCTTCTTCAAAAGTTGCTACCTGAACTTTTCCTATGTAGTACTCTGCCCTTGTTTTTTTTGCCCCAACATGCATCACTTTGCACTTTTTGGCATTGAACCAAGCTGCTATATCCCTGACCATCTCTCCAGTCTGGCTAGGTCCTCCCTCAACTCTTGTATCCCTTCTTGGGTGTCCACCCTCCCACAGAGCTTGGTGTCATCGACAAATAGGCACATTGTGTCCTGAATGCCATCCCCATGTCACTTATAAAGATGTTAAACACCAACCCCAGTGGAACCCCGCTGGTGACCTCCTTCATACTGGAAGATTACCCCCTACCACCACCCTCTATGTCCTGCCTCTCAACCAGTTTTCAACCCATCTTACTAATTTCTCCTCTGCCCCAGCCCCCTCAGTTTTGCTATCAGCCTCTTCTGTGACACTGAGTCGAAGGCCTTGCTGATGTCCAGGTAAATGACGTCCATTGCCTGGCCCTTGTCCACTGCCTTAGTGACACAATCAAAGAACTCTATCAAGTTCGTTTGACATGATCTGCCCATGACATATCCGTGCTGCTTACTGCCCTGCAGACCCTTTTTCTCTATGTACCTCACCAGCCCTTCATTCAGTATGGTCTCCATAAGTTTACATAATATCAAGGTCAGGCTGATTGGCCTGTAGTTGTCTGGGTCCTCCTTGGGTCCACTCTTGTGGCATGGCACTACATGTGCCATTCTCCCATTCCTTTGACACTACCCCCGAATCTAGGGATCTATTGAATAGACTTCTCAGCAAGCCTGCCAGTTCCTCTGCCAATTCTTTGAGTACCCTAGAGTGTATCTCATCTGGCCCTGGGGATTTATCTACCCTCAGTGCCATCAGCCCCTCTCTCACTCTACTGATCCCAATGACCCCTATGGTGTCTAACCCAGCTCCTTCTCTTTCTATTCCTGCCTGTGGTATTGGTCCCGCCTTCTCCTTCATAAAGACGGATCAGAAGTATTCATTTAATGCTTCTGCTTTTGAGCTGTCCTCTATGACCCACTCCTCCCCTTTCTTAAGTCTTGCTAAAGACAAACAGACTTCTATTGAACACTAGAAAGACAGTTGCCATGCTCTTTGGCTCTGCACCCTGGTTAAAGGCATGCCCCTCAGTTCTTGCTATTCCAGGCCCAAATGATGCTCCACTTAAATTGGATGACTCCCCTAACTATCTAGGAGTAATCCTAGAGCCTTTCCTAGACTTTAAACTACATTTATTGACTGTATGTAAAGCAGAAAATTCTAAGTTGGGATTGGCCTATAAAATTCGGTCCTCTCTGACCACTGCAGCTAGACTGCCCATTGCTCAGGGGGTTCTCAGGCCTTGCCTAACATATGGGCTTATGGCACACCTAGATGCCAGCAAAGGGACCCTGCTAAAGTGCAGTACCTGCTATAATGGTATTGCCGCTTTACACTATCGGTACCCAAACTCACACATCACTGCATTCTGTACAAGAACCTGGGTTGACTCTCCTCAGCCTCCTATCAAAACTACACAGCTGGCTGCACAATAGACAATGTCATTAAAGCTAGAACCCCAACATTTCTAGCTACCTTCCTAAATCAAGCCACACAGACTTACCCACTGAGGTCTGCAGAAAAGTCTCTCTTAGGTATACGCAAATGTTCAACACAAATGTGGGAACATGCCTTTGCAACAGAGGCTCCTAAGTTTTGGAACTCATTGCCATTATCAGTTAGGCCCTCCCAAACACATTAGACCTTTAAGAAGGGGCTTCATAACCTTCTACTGATCTCGGACAAATGCACTTGTCCTGATTTGTAGCTAGATCTCCTAAGGGACCTAGCCTAGCTCTCCTCAACAAAACATTAGCACTTAACTTTTTTTATTTTATTTTTTATCCATTGTTTTGATGCAGCTGCCTTGTTCTGGTGTTACTGATGTAGCCCTGGTCTGTGTATCACTCAGCCCTGCTTCACTGTGTATGGAATGTTGTACTCTGTTTTTGTCACTTTAATTTGCTTTCCTCGGTTGTATTTCTCCCGGGTCATGACTGAAAATAGGTGATGTTTTTTCTAGTGCACTTACCCGGTAAACAAAAACTACATAAATAAATAAGTCTGTCAGTAAGCCCCCAACTGTTTGGGGAGTTACACTTGTATTTATTATCTCAAAATGTAGTTAATTTAATAAGTATTTACTAACTCCAACAGCCGATTGTACTTTTTATCATGTAATTATGTTTATTATCCTTTTGTGCTTGTAACCTGGCACCATTATACCAAGGGCTACTACCCTTGTCTGTATTCCCAACAACAGGTTGAGGGGCCAGGGTTTGTAACGACCTAGTATGGGTGAGCCCCTACCACTAGTAGAATATAATTATGGTGCCTCCATCCAGAGTAATGGTTCAGTGGGTAACTATCACAGTAGGTACAGCCCTCTGGGAAGCTAATACCACCCTATAATCCCTAGTGACCTTTTAGCAATAGCTGAACAATTGCAATGCTTAACCAGTGAAATACAGTACAGTTTTACCATTAATGATATGCTCACACCCAACTCACTTATCAACAGGGTCTGGATCTCTGGCATGCACCCTGTGCTCCTACTGTAAAAGACAGTTTCAATACACCCATGCACTTGCTGTATGCAAGGTAACGATATGCTCATGCACAGGTTAAAGTCAAACAGTAAAAGGATTTATTTGGGGGAAGTGACAAGGGAGGGCCTGAATCAAGGTGAGCTGTGAGGCTCAAACATTTGCTTTACAGTAAAACCTGTTGCTCACAGTCATGCATGCAGTGGGTACCCAGGATGATTGGTGGGAAGGCCTGCACGATGCCAGGGCAGCAGGTGTTGCAGCTGTGGTTGGGGCCCTTGAAGGGAAAAGCAAATTAAATGCAAACAGTGTAAACCCAGAACTGATTTGTATCCGGGGCCACTTAACTGGCTGCAGAAATTAATTGGCATCATAAACAATTAGGGCTTGTCACAGGGAGCTACCCTGCTTTTTACTCACTGTACCTAGATGGCTGAAGTAGGCTGTTGCGACATCAAGACCTGTTGCTGATTCAGATGGCTGATGGTGACTGTGGCTGACACGACTCACCTCCTCTTCATGACCTTTCCCACAAGGTGGCTGTAACTTGCATCGAGCAGTGGTGCAAGGGCTGACTCCCCAAGTCTGGTCTCTCGCCGAGCCGGTGTGCTGCATGGTACAGGAACAGTCTGCTTGGGCCTCCAATGGCATAGGCCCAGGTAAAAGAAACTTGGTTGGTTGCAAAGTTCAGTAAAAGTGCTGGTGAACCCTTCAGCTGATGTTTAGCAAAGTTCTTTGGTTTCTCAAACAGCTCCTGAAACAGTACAGGAGTCCCTGGTTCAATTCCTTGGTCCATGAGGTAGGCCACAGGCTGTGTGGCTAAAGAACAACAAACTTCTCTTTTCATTTGGTTTCTGCTAGTTTTTCCCTTAGCCACTTGCTGAGGAACTGCTTTAGGTCTACTGGCATCTAGGCAGGCAGTTCCAAGGTTCCGATCCCCTTTGGACTGGATCCAACCCACAAGAGGCAAGACAGGCCTTCCTTGTGGAGAAAGACAGAGCAGAGCACACAGGCTCGTCTGAGTCTCTTTGTTAAATTCTGGAATGTAATTGGCTAATAGGCTGCTGTTAAAAAGTATTTATGCCATTCATGCACTGTCCTCTCTTAAGTTCTGGTGCAGCCAGGTAATGTATTTTTATTTTATAATTTCCCCACAATAATATAGCCCCAACTGTGCCCTCTTGAATGAGTCCATTTTCATATATTTATCTTTTCTACTTCTGCTGTTGCTGCTGCCACTGTAATACTATCCCCCTCAGCGGCAGGCAGCACTTCATTAATATTCATGAGGGTTATACATATGTATGAACCCTCGAACTTAGCCCCACGCCAGTCTTAAATTCTAAACCCCACTGGGGCTCCTCGTCATTCTCTCCCCCCCCCCCCGAGGTCACTGGTCCCAATGAACTAAAAAGCGGCACCGGGACAGAAAAACACTCCTCAGTAAGACTACAAATATAGCAGTCGGTAAGATCAAGGTGCAACTGTGCGCATGCATGAGTGCCAGCTTGCTTGTGAAGCGGAAAAGAGCAGCTCCAACTCACGCTT
Source organism: Neoceratodus forsteri (assembly GCA_016271365.2). Classification (NCBI taxonomy): domain Eukaryota; kingdom Metazoa; phylum Chordata; order Ceratodontiformes; family Ceratodontidae; genus Neoceratodus; species Neoceratodus forsteri. Next base: position 209,856,309 of record CM028138.1, read on the forward strand.
CAGACTTTAAGCCCAAAATGGGCTAAAATGATGTACCAGGCTACATCGGGGACTTTTGGGGCACACCGGGAAACCCTGGGCTGTGGTGGTGATATAGCAGGATGCCATGGTAGCAGGAGAAAACCAGAAGAACAGGAGGACATAGAGGTACTTAAGGTAAGCCCCCGAGGTGGGGCTATATACTACAGTAAATACTTTATGCACGCACTCCATCAGTCCTAAAAAGGAATCCTGGTTCTAATCCCAGACATTTAACAAGAAACAAATCAGTCACAGTGTTTCATTTTTAGTTTTATGTGTGAAACTTTCCTATATCTGATTTTCCGCATACATTTATAAATACGTTTGATTATAAATGTGACATGCCTTCAACAGAATGTTGATAATGAAACTCAGAACTCAACAGTAACATGAACACAGCCAGACTTTATTCTCTAAAATTGACTCCACAGCATATTGCTCTCCACTGACTTCCTGGTACAACCCCATCTATTCTCGAGGACAGCAGACAGAGATGGAGTATCTAGTTCAGTCCTCCAAAAGAGATAATGCATGCATTTAAAGACACGGCAAGTATTTAAACATAGTCTGCAGTTCCCTGTACGAGATTCACCATACACTCGCATTTCAAACTGACTCCATTTTAGTCTTGTTTACATTCATGCCTGTCAACTGTCCCTGATTTTCAGGGACATCCCTGATTTTGCCTCAAAAGTTTCCTCTGTCCCTCATAAAATGTGTGTTTTTGTAGCAGATAAGTGAGGACTGCAAGCACAAAATAATGTTAAACATTAAAGTTACAGACTTGTTCTTTTGTAGAAAATGCATCTTAACAGAAATCCCTTTATTCTATTAGCTTTCTGAGTGAATAGTAACAGTTTTCAAGATGTGTCCCTGATTTTGGGGTTTTTGTCCCTGATTTTTTAAGCTTTGTCCCTGATTCAAGAGACAAGAAGTTGAGAGATATGTTTACATTTCCCTTAAGTTTGTTTATGCAACAGCTCAGCATTCCTTACCTCCAACTTCATGGCCCTCTTGTTTCAGTCTCCAACACCACAGACTGCACTGTTTAGAAACACAGGCAGCTGCTGTTCTTCAGAGTTTGGGATTAAATGAACAAAGGCTATTTATCCACAGAAAAACAGATCCCTTTGTATCTCCCCATGCACTCAGCTTTGTGTTCCTGTCCCTAGTAGCTTTCAGAGGTTAAAGTACACTTCCTGTCTCCCTCTGAAATGTGTCCCCTACATCATTCTAAACAACTCATTAATATTCATAGTGTGCAGCAGCACAGGAGGAGCAAGAGGAAGGGATTGCTTAACCTTTACTAGCTCACTGTCAGCCTTAAAGTGGAAAGATGGTAATGTTTTTTATTCACCACAGGTAACCCTTACAAAAAAAGAAATCCATTTTTTTGGATTGTTTTCAGTTTACTTCTGTTTTAATGTTGCTTCTATGATTTTTTGTGGATTACTTGTGTCTTCTTTACTAAAAAGGATTTTTCCTTCAACTACTGAAGATTTATTTAGGATTTAAAAATGCTTCTAAACTTGTTCCAAAAAAGTAAGACTAAACATGGCTTGAAAGTAGATTATTTTTTTTCAGTTCAAATGCATTTTTGAGGCCTCAAGCTGATTTACATACTTAACACCATCCCTGCAGTAATTTCTGTTTCATTGCAAAATGTCACACCTTGAGAGGATTGTATAGGCATATACATGTGTCTTCAACCAGCTGATAAGTATTCTTATCAAAATTTGAAACCCAGAATTTGTGAATGTGTAACCCCACACACACACACACACACACATTGGGGTTTACTATAATGCCTTCCAGAGCTCTCTAATGCCCACTGTCAGGCTGGTGTCCTGTCTTCAGTAGTTCTATTTGTCTGCGTGAGAGTGCCCTAGTGAGCCTCCATACCTGTCTCTTTAAGAAAATGGCTAATCTGTGTTAGAAATTAGTCTGGGCTGGGTCAGAGTGATTTAAGGCTTGCTACAGGCCAGTCTGTTATTTAGCTCCATTCTGCAGATGCTACTTCAGCAGAGGGAGTTTTCCTAGGAACTGTGATTGTTTACTGTTTATTTGCTGTTATAGTAAAGATGGAGAAGTTAGTCTAACTTGCTTTTATTGCAGCTCAAACATCTGAATGGAAGCCACCATGTTAGGTCCTGGACTTCCAGTATTTGGACCAATCGAACCACTGGGGACCTAAAATGGAGACTGTCCCCTGGGGTCTTCTGGGAAGGAATTCTGTAGTTTTTTGTAGTTTTAGGTGTTGGCACCCAATTGAACCTGGAGGGGGAGCCCTTACTGTGATTGACAGCTTCCTCAGCCAACAGAACATTTTGGATTACAAAAAAATAGTTACAACTGCCTGAAGCAGTGAATCAGCTAGAATTGGAGGCTGAAGAGTGAACAGCTCAAGCTTTCAAGCAGCTGCTCCCAGAAGGATCGTAGGGGAATCGGCGGAAAGAGGTTCAGCTGGCCTTCCTGCCATGTTCTCCTGCATTTGAGCTGCCTATTGCAGAAGTCAGATCTGTTCCGATTTCCTGTTTTTGTTGTCTAGAAAAATTAGTGATTTAAATGTGCTGAATGTGTTTCGTGGGTCGCGATTTGGTTAATCACGGCAGAATCTTTTATGCCAGCTAGAGGCTTCAGCAGCAGAAGATCACAAACTTTTGCAGAACTGTTCATCCTGCCTGGGCCCTGTCATCTTGGCCTAGGCTGCTACTCCCACTTCATAGACCATCTCAGCGAAAGACCAACTTGGGGATTTGGCATCCTGCCCAACACCATCAAGCAGGTAGCGACCACCAGGAGCTGAGTCATGTCAGCCCTGCTTCCCCTGCCCTTACTGATCATCACCATGAGGTCTACATCTCGCATGTCCTACATCCAACTTCTGGTAGCATGAGTACAAACCAGGGTAGCTCCCCGCAAAAAGTAAAAAATCTTTGTGGTACCATCTAAATGTCTTTTCCATTGGGTTGTTGTAACAGACTGAGCCATCCAGGTTGGATTACAAATAATTGGGTTGTGTGCATGGTTAACTGTCTTTCTTTTCCTAAGGGCCCCAAAATGAGCTGCAATGCCGACCACCCCGGGCAACACTTCAGGCTAGCCTGCATGACATACTGGGTACCCAAGGTTGTTGAACTCTCTAATTGGAACTTACAGTTCATGCTGAACAATCCCGATTCAAATCAGATTGCTAATCAATCTGCTAGATTCACCCCCGTCCCATTCACTGCCAATAAATAAATCTGATTGTCTTTTTTCATGTTTAGTGTGCATATCATTAGTTGGGTTACTGTGGTAAGATTGTATTGTTGTGTAACCGGCATATGCCCATTTTTGTAACATGGATATACATATGCCTCTACGGGTTTGGGGAAGGATGAGGTTACTTGGCACAAGAGACCTAGGTTTGACTACTCTGCACAGGGGCACCCAAGTAAATCCAACTACAGGAAGCAATAACTGTAATGTCCAGAACTAGGATTGGGATTTTTCAGTGTGGCTTTATTTATTAACTCACTGAACACAAACAAAGCTCTGTATGGTCCCCCACAGGGCTACGTAACTGTAATGCAGATTAGAGGTTAAACACAGCGGTCCATTGGAGAATGAACACTTTACAATTGTCTGGCTTTGGACCCACCAGGCACTCAGCCCGGACTTCGCATGCGCATTGGATACACAGCCCGACTGGCCCGGCTCCCCTGCCGGCCACTCTACTGACAGTCCATTTGGCAAATGAACCCAAACTCTACTTGGAAAGACATCCCATCAAACAAGGAAGCTCCCAAACTGTGGCTCCCCACACCACTTGAAGTCTGCGACTCCTAGAGAGATTTTGTTTTCGTACTTCCAATTCGAAACTCCCATCAAACAAGGAGTAATGTTCCCATCCTGTGGCTCCCCACACCACTTGAAGTCTGTGACTCCTAGAGAGATTTTCAAGTTGCGACCCACGTCTGGGTACCCACCCCATCACTGGCCAAGCACATGAGGCGAGTAGCAAAAACAGAAGAAATCCATAGAGGTGGACCTGGTTACTAAAGATGGGGATCTATCGACCTCCAGCTCCCACAGCCCATACCCGGCCATTTCTCTGAACACACAGAAACTTTAGAACTGTAAAACTGTAGATTGCATGGTGGATGAACTGATGCACCCCCTCTACTGTGAACTCTGAATCCATTTAAACTTTAAACTGACTGCTCCATTTGTTCGTCCTAGTGTATATAGTGCTCCCAAACAGCAGTCCCCAAATAACATTTCCTGACTGAAAAAACACAGTTGTTTGCCCCTTAAACTGGAGCCAAACACTCACCCAATCGTTGCAGGGCCCCACAGGAGAAGTCCTTTAACCTTTTCTGTATACCCAAACAGACAAAGTAATTTCAGGCAGCTTCTTTCCTTGGTGGGTGAAGGGGATTGTCCCTGGAGCCCACAGAGACCTTTTTCTACCCCTCCAGAGGGAGGGGGCACTGAGACAGAGGGGACGGTTTCCACCACTTGAAGAATGGTGAAACACAGAAAAACTTCCTTCTGTGTGGAGGCAAATCTCAAACTATAGTCTGATGTTTCCTTCTTGCTCAAGGACAAATGGAAGACTGCCTTTGAATCCCAAAGTTCTAGAACTACTCTGAGCTGAAGATTCCAACTGTGGCTCATGCAGCTGTAACAATTCTACTATGATGTCATCCCTCTAGTCTCAGCTGTGACTGAGGACAGAGTGAGACAGTGTGAAACCCATTTAACTGGAGTTTCACAAGCTGCCTTCCCTGCCTACCACTAGGTCTTACTGGGATTCTAGTAACCCCGGGTAACAAAGGGGTTACAGTTGCATTGCTGATCTTATTTTTCAGGGGGTCTCCAGGGCAGTTGCAGCCGATCCAGCCCTGGTGGTAAGTGAAGGGGGTGTGAGCACAGTATTATTGTTACACCCGGATTGTGAAGGTATCACTGCGTTATTTCTGAGGCCACTAGCAGGGTTTGTGGGTGGGTATAGCACCCCAGAGAGCTATACCAGAGCAGTTAGGCTACCCCAATACCATTTCTCTGGGTGGAGGCACCTGATCACAGAACTCAGGCCCCTCAACCATTGCATTACCATACAGGCAGGGGTAGTAGCCCTTAGACTAGCATCACCTATGGGTTTCATCTTGGAAGCACCACTGGGATTAGCACCCTTTCGTGGTCAAAAGTTAAAATTGCAGCCAAGTGCAAAATTGAGACAGGATTTGACATGGAGGTGCTTACTATGCCTAAATGGAAAATTTCCCCCCACAAGCTGATCATGCACTGCATGATGGGATGGAGTGAGGCCGAAGGGGTCAACCCCCATTATGCCATACTACTACTTGATATCCCTGTGGGGACCATTAATGAAACTATTGAAGAAACAATGGGGAAGGTTGAAGTATGGGGGCAGAACTCAGATATTTTGGCTCAGACCTTGGTGGCCATCCTTTCTTGCAGCTTCCCCATAGACCTGAAATGGTACTCCCGTCATCATGTCAGAAGGATCCCAGAAGGGGTGGAGAGTTATTCATTTGCATAGTGACCCGTCTTCCCCTAGGGGGTCCCCGAGGGTAGAGAGGTTTAAGAATAAATTATTGAGACTTCTAGCTGCTGAGGAGTGGACAGCTAAGGAACTGTTAAAGGCTTTGGAGGTTTCAGAGGAGACCACTTCAGTACAATCTCCTCTGGCCTCCCTGTCCACCCCCAAGGCATCCTGTATTGTAGTATCCCCCACTGTGAGAACCTCTGTACACCTGGACTCCTATCACGGGCTCAGATTGATCTCTGGTGCAGTTCCTGTGCCAGTGGGGGAGAACGACTTTGAAAAATGGATGGATTATGCCACTTCCCTGGTTCAGGAGTGGCAGTGCTCCAAGGGGGAGAAGAGAAAGAGACTTATGAAAAGTTCAAGGGGCCCTGCACTGGAGGCCATTCAGTTCCTTTGATCCACACACCAAGAGGCCACTGCAGCTGAGTACCTATCTGCTTTGGAGGGGGTGTTTGGCAGTACCGAATCTGGGGAAGATTTAATGTGGAAGTTCAAGTTTGCTAAACAGTGGAAGAATGAGAAGTTGTCCACTTTTGTCACTCAAATTGAAAGGGCCCTGCAGAGAGCCCATAGAAAGCGAGGTGTCCCAACTAGTGAACTGAATCATGTCAGGCCAGAGCACATCCTAGAAATCTGCCCGTTACTCAAGTGTGCTTAAGTTAAAACTGAAGTTTCAGGACAGGAAAGCTAACCCTCTCGAATACTGTTGGCTGATGAAGAAGATTGGAGAGGCTGAGAATGATGAGGATGGTTGGGAACCATATGCTGAGGTTTCACACACCACCTGGACCCCAGACTGCCCCGATGAGAAAGAAGAAGCTCTTGAGACACAGCAGGTCCAAGAGTTGCTGAAAGAGATAAAAGAGATGCGAGCCAGCCAAGAAGCCGCAGCTAGCATGGCCAGGAACTCTAACTTTTACCCACCTAAGACTGAGACTGGCATTGAGGCTCCACCCATGGGTGTGGGGGCTCATGCTGTTGCCCCTGAACCTCAAACTGAATCCAAACTGGTGGAAGAAATGAGAGAGCTGTGAGCTTTAGTGGGGAACCTCATACACTCCATCTGAACTTCTGTCTCCTGGAGGAACTGCAGAGACAGAGAACCTGAGCCCAAACCAAAACAGGACAATAGAACTCTCTCCTCCAACCATTACAAATTTCATGAAGAACCAAACCACTCCAGTGATCATAGAGAACAGGTGTTCTGCTGCAGGTGAGGTGAAGATGGACATACCCGACGAAGTTGCAATTCTCCTGAGGATCTGTGGAAGGTCACTACTAAACTGTTCAATCTGGTTTGGCAGAGCAATATAAAACCTTAGCCAAGACCACTGTAAAAATCTTTTTCCTCCAAAACTGCCATGGGCCAGTCTGCAACACAGACTTCCCTGGATTGGTCCAAGATGGTGGGTCCCTCCATGGAGTCTACAGTAACAGTTAATGGTATCTCCACTCGAGCTGTGCTAAACAGTAGCTCGCAAGTCACCATTATATTTCAAGATTGGTACAACCAGCACTTATCTGACCTTCCACCCCTACCCCTTTGAAGGACTGCATGTGTCAGGGTTGAGTGAAAAATCCTATCCTTACCGAGGATATGTACGAATTTAGTTGTCTTTCCCTACTGCTATTGCTGGCATGGATGAAAAAGTGGAGACCTTGGCCCTGGTGTGCCACCAACTGACTTTATGATGGTGTCCCTTTGTTGACTGGTACCAACACCCATATGTTCGGCCAGCTAGCCCAGCTCTGTCAAGAGAAACAAGCCAAGTGGACTGGATAGGCCGTACACATTCAAGCCTTGGTGCACCGAGACTATGATTTACAGATGCAAACCAAGAAGATTGAGAAAGATGACCCCATGGTTGCAGTATGGAAAAAAGACATGGAATCACTTGTGTTGCCTCCAAATGCTCAAAGTACCATTAGAAAAATAGAAACATAGAAACATAGAAGTTGGCGGCAGATAAGGACTGCAAGACCCATCCAGTCTGCCCATTTATTTTTCTACCTTATGAATACGCCATTGGCATTTGCTCTGTCAAGGGCCTATCTATTCAAACTTATCTGTATTGCTCCCTGTCCTCTTGTCCTGCTATTTTTCTTATATTGAAACACATTAGACTCTTTCAGCTTGTTAATGTCTTAAAGATGTTTGAATGTTTCAATCATATCACCTCTCTCCCTCCTTTGCTCTAGGTTATACATATTAAGTTTCGTTAATCTGTCCTCATATGTTTTCTGATGTAGTCCCTGCACCATTTTAGTTGCCCTTCTCTGGACTACCTCAGTTTGGTTAATGTCCTTGTGAAGGTGTGGCCTCCAGTACTGCATGCAGTACTCCAGATGGGGCCTAACCAGTGTCTTGTAAAGAGGGATTATTATCTCCCTCTTATGACTTGTGATGTCCCTACAAATACACCCCAGCATCCCCCTAGCCTTATCTACTGCTTTAGTGGTCTGCTTGGATGATTTCAGGTCATCTGAGATGATGATGCCCAAGTCTCTTTCTTCCCTTGTGACTGCCAGCAACTCCCTTCCCAACTTATAGGTGGCTTCAGGGTTTCTCTTTCCTATGCGCATAATCTTGCACTTCTTTGCATTAAAGTCCAGTTGCCACTCTTCCGACCATTTTGCCAGTTTATCCACATCTCTTTTCATTCTGCCCACCCCATCTGGATTCATCTACTCTGTTGCAGATCTTGGTGTCATCTGCAAACAGACAAACCTTACCCTCCAGTCCATCTGCAATGTCACTGATGAAGATATTGAAGAGGACTGGCCCCAGAACTGATCCCTGAGGTACGCCACTTGTGACTTGCATCTCTTCTGACTGTATGCCATTTACCACCACTCTCTGTTTTCTACCCGCCAACCAGTTTGCCACCCAGTTGACCAACTTCTGACCCACCCCAAGCCTGCCCAGCTTATTAATCAATCTTCTATGTGGAACAGTATCGAAAGCTTTGCTGAAGTCAAGGTAAGCAACATCAACTGCTCCCCCTTGGTCCACCACTGTGGTTACACAGTCAAATCAATCTGAGATTAGTTTGACAGGACCTTCCTGTTGTAAACCTATGCTGTCTTGGATCCTGTGCTCCTATGGATTCCAGGTGTTGCACTATCCTTTCCTTAAGGAGTGCCTCCATAATCATGCCCACTACTGAGGTAAGACTGACTGGTCTGTAGTTCCCTGCCTCCTCCCTGCTACCTCTCTTGTGGGGTGGGATCACATGAGCCCTTCTCCAGTCTTCTGGGACCTCTCTTGTGCTCAGAGACTCACTAAACAGTTTTGATAATGGCTCTGCTAGTTCTACCCTTAGCTCCTTTAGTACTGTGGGATTTATGATATTTGGTCTTGTCCACCCTGAGCTTATTGAGCTCTTGTAGGACCCTTTCATTTGTGAGGGGACTAGTGCACACCTCCCCACCCCCATGTCCATGGTGCTGAGCTGTTGGCCCTGCCCTACCTTCTCCTCAGTAAATACTGAGCAGAAGTATCTATTTAGGATAGATGCTTTTTACATGGTCCTCCTCCTCACATGCCACCTTATCCCTTTTGATCTTAGCAATACCCCATCTGGACTTTCTACTTTCACTAATGTATCTATAGTAAAATCTTGTCACCTTCTTTTACTGTTCATGCTAGTGTTTCCTTGGTTTGGGCTTTTGTCTGCCTTACTGCCTTCCCTGCTTCCCTTAGGTAAGTTTGGTATGCCTCCCTATCTTCATCCTGCTGCATTCCCTTATATTTCCTGAAGGCCAGCCTTTTGGCTCTGACCTATTCTGCTACTATTTTTGAGAACCAAAGTGGTTTCCTTCTTATTTTGCACTTTCTTTTCTCTCTAACACAATGGAATATTGACTCAAGTATTGCATCCTTAATACTTGCCCACTTTGCCTATACCCCCTCACCTGTATTTCTTCTTGCCAGGGCTAGCTTAACTCTGTTGGCTACCTTATCAAAGTCAGCTCCTCTGAAGTCCCATATTTTTGCCTTGGAATGGGATGATTTAGTTCTAGTGGCCAAATTGAACCATACCATGTGATGGTCACTGGCCCCAGGTGACCTTCTACCTGGAGATCTGTGATCCTTTCCCTGTTAGTCAGTACTAGATCTAGGATAGCCCTGTCTCTTGTGGGTTGTTGTACCAGTTGTTTGAGGCCCTCCCCCTGCAAGGAATTCACTATATGTCTAGTGCTGGCAGATGTTCCTGCTGGTATTGACCAATCTGCATCTGGCATGTTGAAGTCTCCCATTACCAGAAACTTCCACTTAGCTGTCATGCTTTGTATATCTTCTAACAGTAATATGACTATGTCCTCACCCTGGTCTGGAGGCCTGTACACAACCCCAGTTGGTATGGCTGTCCCATTTCCTGTTTCCAGGGTGACCCACAGTTCCTCTGGCTCCTTATGTGTATTCTGAATTTTCTGTAGCTTTAATATTTTCATTGACATAAAGGGCCACTCCACCCCCCTTTTTGCACCTCAGTCTCTTCTGAACAGTACACAGCCAGGTACTGAAGTCTCCCAAGTGTGGATATTGGTGAACCATGTCTCGCTAATGGTTACTATGTCCAGTTTAGCCTCTGTCATTATTGCCTGCAGGTCTGGGATCTTGTTTCCCAGACTGCAAGCATTTGTGTACATGATTTTCCACCAGCCAGATTTTGGTGTGTTGGTTGCTGGGTGAGGTTTAGTGTTTCCCCTGTGCATTGTATGGGGAGCCGGACATTTTTCCTTACCTGGAAATGCAAATGAACTACAATCATGCTGAACTCCTGTTTGATCACTAGCTGAGGGGTGTTCTTCCCATTCGATGTATCGGGTGCTGCACCCCTCTCCCCATTTGCTAGTTTAAATATTCTGCAAAGACATCAAAGTCATGCCCAATGCACTGACTCCCTCCTTAGTCAGATGCAGTCCATCGAATTTAAAGAACTTTCACTCCCAAAACTGTTGCCAGTTACCTACAAATTTGTGTCCTTTTTCCTGGCACCACCCTTGAGCCACATGATTAGCTCCCCATCTCCCCTTCTCTGACCTTCTGTCCATCTACCCCCCTCTCCCAGGGTGGCTAAGTGTGGATAAAAAAGAATGTCAAAAACAAAATTCTTATGCTGGACACCCCAGAAGAGGGAGGAAACTACCTGAGGGGCTACTGGTCAAGCCTAGCATTCTACTGGCCTGGTCCCATGCCTACATTCAGGTGGGAAGTGGTGCAAGTCCAAAACACATCAGACTGGGATGTTCAAGTAAATCAAGGGTGCACCCTGGCTGTTGTATATTGTGCAGATACTGCTGTGCTGCCCAGCAAAAAGTGCCCTGAAGAGGATGATGAAATGACCCATGACTTGTTTGACTTTGGAGAGTCCCCTCTTCCTGTTGAATGGAAAGCTAAAATCAGCTGGAAATTAGCTCAGAGAAACAAAGTGTTCTCATTGAAAGAGTAGGATGTGGGATGTGTCACAGGGGCCGAACACTCCATTCAACTTCATAATGGGCAGCTGTTCCAAGAAAGATCCTGTCACCTTGTGCCCACTGACATTGACAATGTTTGACACCATCTCCAGAAAATGCTGGCTGTGGGAATCATCCAAGAGTCTTGAAGCCCATACACCTCCCCAATTGTGGTAGTCCAGAAGAAGAATGGATCAGTGAGGATGTGCGTGGACTACTGGACATTAAATTAAATAACTATCCCTGACCACAACACCATGTCATGCATCCAGGATGCCCTCGACTGCCTCAACGGAAGCCAGTGGTTCTATGTGCTAAACCTTCAGAGCAGATATTATCAAATCCTGATGGCCCCGGAAGACAGAGAAAAAACAGCCTTCATTTGTCCCCTGGGTTCCTATGAGTTTTTACGCATACCACAGGGTATTTCAGGAGTACCCGCTATGTTCCAGCAGCTGGTGGAGTGAGCTGTGGGAGACATGAACTTACTAGAATGCCTTGTCTATCTCAATGATGTCATTGTGTTTGGTAGGACCCTTGAGGAACATGAAGCCCGTCTGTTTAAGGTTCTCCACCAATTAGAGGATTTTGTACTAAAATTATCAATAAACAAGTGTAAATTTTTCTGGAAATCTGTGAAATATGTTGGTCACATAGTGTCAGCTGATGGGATTCAGACAGACCTGAGCAAAGTGGAGTCTTTGGTCACCTGGCCCCAGCCTAACAATCTTAAAGAACTGCAAAGATTCTTGGGGTTCTGAGGCTATTATCGCCGGTTCATAAAAGATTACACCAAAGGCATCCAACCTTTGCTCAATTTAACTCAAGGTTACCCACCTACAAACAAGAAATATAAAAGAAGTGCAGTTAAAGAGGAAGAAAAAAATGTACTTTATCTGCCATCAAAGTCTATGTTTCTATGGGTAGGAAGAAATAGGCTGTTGGTTAAGTGGGATCTGCAGCTTATCCTGTAGGTAGGGAAATGAGCAGACTAGGTGGGCCAGTCGGTCCTTATCTGCCATCAAAGTCTATGTTCTTGTTTCTACTTTTGGAAAAATGAACCTTTTGGAGCCAGGTGGACTCCCGAGTGTGAGGCAGCCTTGTATGATATCATTCACCAACTCACCCATGCCCGCATATGCAGACCCCTCCAGACCCTATGTGTTGCACACCGACGCCAGCTTGAAGGGACTTGGTGCTGTTCTGTATCAAGAATATGAGGAAGGCTTATGCCCAGTGGCATTTGTTAGTTGGAGCCTAACACCATCTGAAAATAACTACCCTGTACACAAACTTGAATTTCTTGCATTGCAGTGGGCTGTGGTAGACCAATTCCATGAATATCTTTATGGTGCAAAGATTCTAGTGAAAACTGACAACAGTCCTCTGACCTATGTCCAGACTTCAGCCAAGTTGGATGCCACTGGGCATTGTTGGTTATCTACACTTTCCACTTATGATTATTCAGTAGAGTATCATCCGGGCTTGAACCACATTGATGCTGACACCCTCTCCAGAAGACCTGATTCTAATGCAAAGTGGGTGAGAATGTCTAAACAATCTATCAAAGCCCTTTGTCAGAAATTCGATAAAGATGAGCACCTCCTCCTGAAGCAGTTGACTGCCTGGTGGACTGCTTGGGCCCTCCTGACACTTGTGTTCCTGTGGCCTACTGCCACCTTGCAACTTTGGATCTCAGCACATTGCCCCAGCTCACCTCTGTTACTATACAGTGGGCTCAGGCTCAAGACCCCATGATTAAGCCAGTGCTGGATGCTATTCATGCTTGAAAAAAATGTCCAAACTTCATTCTTCAGATCCACTAACTGCCCTGTTGTTTAGAGAGAGGCCCAAATTAAAGTTGCACAACCAACTACTTTACAGAGAAACCACAAGTTGACAAGGTCAAATTGTCAAGCAACAACTAGTGATACCTACAGCTTTCAAATGTGTGGTTCTACGGGCCCTCCATGACCAGATGGGACACTTAGGCTGTGACCGAACTACAGACTTGGCCCATGCTCGATTCTATTGGCCAAAATTGGGGGCTGACATTGAGACTCACATCAGAACTTGCAGTAGTTGTCTCTAGACGAAAGTTCAGCCCCAGAGGGCTGCACTCTTAGTAAATATCTCTACCAGTGCACCCATGGAGCTTGTGTGTGTTGACTTCTTGTGTCTTGAACCAGATCAAAAGAATATTGGCAATGAGCTAACGGTGACTGATCATTTTACTCATTATGCCCAGGCATATCCAACCAAAGACCAGAAAGCAGCCACAGTGGCAAAGGTCCTGATTGAAAAGTTCTTTGTCCATTATGGTGCCCCCCCCCAGAGAATTAACTCCAATCAAGGGATAAACTTTGAAAGCCACTTGATCAAGGAAATGCTGTCACTCTAGGGAGTGCATAAAAATTCCAGAACCACCCCCTATCACACCCAGGGGGAATCCACAGGCCAAAAAGTTTAATCAAACATTACTAGACACGCTGGGCAGATTTCATCCCTGGGACAAGTCCAAGTGGAGCCAACAGATAAGCACCTTAGTACATGTGTATTACTGCACTAGAAGTGATGCCACTGGATTCTCTCCCTACCACCTAATGTTTGGCAGAGAAGCTCATTTGCCAGTAGACATCTGCTTCGGAGTGTCCACTGATGAAGTCAGAGCTGAAAATTATCTTCAGTATGTTCAAAAGCTAAAAGACCAGTTAACCCATGCCTACCAATTAGCACACACCATGGCAGCAAAGAGGAACTTAGCAAATAAAGAAAGGCATGACAAGCGTGTCAAGGCCCAAGAACTATAACTTGGAGGCATAGTTTTGTTATGAAATTTTGGACTGCAAGGAAAACACAAGATTGCCGACAGGTGGAATCTCACTCCTTACATTGTTGTCAGCAAGCTGGAGGATCTGCTAGTCTATAACGTGCATCCAGAAAATGACCCACAAGTTGTCAAGAAAATGCACTGAAATCATTTGCTGCCAAATGACCAAATTTTCATAAATTCTGCACCCCAAGACACTGCCCCTTCCAGGCCTATAACCAGAACTGCAGCTAAAAAGAAACAGTTAACCTCCTCTTCAATTGTTAAGGACTCAAGGCCCTCTATCAGTCACACCCTAAATGAAACTGACTGCCAGTCAGAGTCTGATGACAGTGAGTGTGATGCTCCTTATTACTTGTCTTGTGAACTGAGTCAGTTGTTTCAAAGTAACCCCATGTACAACTTTGGAGATGAGCCTGGACCTTCAGGACTGTCTAATCCTCCAGCCTTCTCCGCAGCCCCTGTGCCACCTGAAAATGAGGTGCAAAGTGTGACTTCTGATGTAGCTGACTCTTTGTGTCTGCTAGAACTAGCTGAGCTCCAAGAAGCAGAGTCAGGAACAGAAAGCATCACTGGTGACATAACAGCAAGTATATAACTGTTTACAAACAATGAATCTGACAATGTTATGGAAATGATGTTGATGAAGTTAATGATTCTGAAAGTATCAGTAATGTGTTACAAGATTTAAATTCCATGGAATTTCCTCTAGATGATGAACCTGGAATTTCTTAAGAACCAAGTAATGAAAATAATATTGTTGAAACAGAAGTAATAGAACAAGAAGCTGACAATGCTTCCAGTACAGAACTGACAACCAGTACAGATGTACCCCTTTCTTCAGAAGTAGGGTTGTTAGAACCCATTGACATTTTGGGTTCTAGTTCTGGTCTAGAACTTTGCAAAGTGTTCTAGGGTTCTAATCTTCTTTAGAACTTGAACTCTTTTATATACAGGACTGAAGAGAAAGAACAGGTAAAGATGCTGAGAGAAGGAAAACACATAAATAAAAGTCCTGCCCTATTGGCACAGCAATAATATATTTCACAACACATGCAGAAAAGAGAAACTGAGTGTACCTTTCAAAATGCAACTGCCAAGCATCACAATTCCATGTGTTTGGCACATCTGCATGTGAGCGGCACATTCTCATGTTGCCACTCTCTAAAACATTTTAGGACATAATTCCTAACAATAACTTTGTTTTCTAGGTTGGCATCTCCAGTTTTTGAAACGCCTGAACAAAAAAAGCATTTTAAGTATTTAGAACCCTTACTACTTAGAACACATGGGTGTTCTAGTTCTAAATTAGAACTTGAACCCTTGAGTTCTAAAAGGGTTCTAATCTTTTTAGAACTAGTTCTGACAACTCTATTCAGAAGCAGACTTATTGACAAGCAATGAGCCAGGACTGAGAGACCCAAATGCAAATGTTGAAAGAACTGAACCTGTGCCTGCCCCTCTGAGAAAGTCTGGAAGAGCTACAAAGCCAGTGATAGACCTCAGTTATGACTCTCCAGAAAGGCCTACAGATTTTCCTTTACATATAAATCACAAAGAGGTGTATAGTTCTGAAAGCTCTCTTGCAAAACTGAGTTATTCTGCCACCTCTGAGTTAATAGTATAAGCCTCCAAGCAGTGTACTGACACTCTTGCCCATTGCAGCCCTAGTGTAGCTTCTAGGGATAGGCCCCAAGCCATGTGGGTTGGTATGCAGGAGGTAATGCATACTAGAATTGTAAGGATAATGTGTTTAACTGTTTGAAACTGTTTTAATTTGCTAATACGCTTATGAAAATTGGCTTCTGATTGATTCCTGCAGTCTGCTTTTGTGTCCGTTCTAAACCAAGCATAAATCTGATTTCCATGCCAAAATTTGCCAAAAAAGAACTGTAATTACTTTTCTCCTTGAATGTCAAGACCCTTATTCTTCTGTTTAGAGTGTTACATTTAGGAATACTGTGTGATTACACTACTTTTGAAATTCTGTACTTGTGTCAGCTCCCTACATGAGTGGCCAATCACTTCTCCCTACTGAAGTTCCTACTAAGCCTCATCTTATGTCCTCCTTAAATATTACAAAAGCACTCTGAACTGATGTGACTGATGTAACATTGAGTACTTACCTTCATTAATTGTTCTTTACTTGTGTTATTTGGCTCTATTGTAAATATCTGTGTATGTATTGTACCATTTGACCCGGAGCTAACCAGGTCCATCTTGTAAATGAGCTTGCTCAATGATGTTCACCTGGATAAATAAAGATTTTGATTGATTGATTGAAAATGTATGACTATGTGTTATTGTGAAAATGTTCATTGCAAATGAAAAAAGTATCATTTTTTATTTATTTTATTTAATTACTGAATGTCTCAGATTAAACCTTTGAGAACAGGCTCATTACATAGGTGCCACATCAGGGACAGACAGCAAAAATACATAACAGTTTACAGTTTCATAATTAGAAGAGTAGATTACAGGGCAATGAGACATTCAATAAATAGCAATGTATATACTAATACTGGACAAAATACAGAAGAAAGGGACAGGGAGGGTGGAGAAAGCATATAGGAGGGAGGGAGAGAAACAGAGAGGACAACTACAACAAAGGGAAGAGTGCTAGTAATCAGCCCAGGATTGTGAGCCATGTCAGAGAGGGGTGCCTAACAGGACAGAGGTCCATGTGTTAGGGGAGAGGTCAAGCCAAGCAGTGCAAAACAGGTACTGATATCCTAAGTGGCCAGCCTTTTGGACCAGAGCAAGAACCAAAGTGTGGTACCCGGAGCAAGAGTTTGTTAATGAGACAGTGGTGAGAAGGAGGGCGGAGGAGGGCAGGAGGGACAGTCGAAGGACAGAACAAGGGGGAAGAATGTTGAAGAGAAGTGAGGCAGCAGTGGGTGGCTCAAGGTAGGATTACAATTCTTTGGGCCAGGATCAATATAGGAAACAGCCACAGTGAGCAGAAGCAATCAGTTGAGTTCTAAGCTCCTGTTTAAAAGGGCCTATTGTAGGTTTAATAGTGAAGCTTGCAGGCAGGTTGTTAAGCCATTTGGGCACTCAAAAGGCAAAAGCTCATTGCCCAAGAGAAGTGCAACATCTTGGGATCATGAAGACCTTATTCCTGGAGCTTCTTGTGGGGTGGGTACTTTTGAAGGGGGTGAGGAACTGCTGGACACCATGGGCAACATGCCAAGATTAGCTTTTTTGGCAAGAAGGCAGGTCTGGAACTTGAGCCTGTCCTCAAACTGAAGCCAGTTGGCACAGGCGTATAGGTCACAGGTGTGTGTGTGTGTGTATACATTGCTCTGAGACAGTGGACAGATGGCAGGCCTTATTTAAAGCCATTTTGATGCAATGGAGGGCTGAGTCCATCGCAGACCTATAAATTACTATTCTGTATTCTACCAGGGAGACAACAGAGCTGTGGATTGCCAGGTTGAGGGCTACAGGGGCCAGGCTGTGCTTATGCCTATAGAGAAGGCCGATGTGTCAATTGAGGGCTTTTACAATATTGTTGATGTGGTTGACATATGACAAGCAGCTGTCAACCGAAACCCCTAGGTATTTAAATTGATGTACCTGGTCCAGAGATACCCCATCAACATTTGTAATGGTGAGAGGGTACGTTATAACAATACTGTATTGTTATGAACAAGCTATTCTACTGATGCATCAGTTTTTCTGTTATGGTTTACCAAATGAAACATACATGTATTTTACATATAGTATTTTTTCCATAGAGTTTTATAGTGTGTGTAGACTTGATGCAGATGCCAGGTTTTTCTAGGCAGGGAAGTGTGTAACCCCCCTACAAATTGGGGTTTACTATAATGTCTTCCTGGGCTTCCTAATGCCCACTGTCAGGCTGGTGTCCTGTCTTCAGTAGTTCTATTTGTCTGCGTGAGAGTACCCTAGTGAGCCTCCACAACTGTCTCTTTAAGAAAATGGATAATCTGTGTTAGACATTAGTCTGGGCTAGGTCAAAGTGATTTAAGACTTGCGACCAGCCAGACAGTCTGTTATTTAGCTCCATTCTTCAGTTCCTACTTGTACAGAGGGAATTTTCATAGGAACTGTGATTATTTACTGTTTATTTGCTGTTATAGTAAAGATAGAAAAGTTTATCTAACCTGCTTTTATTGTAGCTTGAACATTTGGATGGGAGCCACCATGTTAGGTCCTGGACTTCCAGTATTTGGACCAATCGAACCACTGGGGACCTAAAATAGAGACTGTCCCCAGGGGTCTTTTAGGAAGGAGTTCTGTTGTTTTGTAATTTTAAGTGTTGGCGCCAAAATGGACCTGAAGGGGGAGCCCTTACTGTGACAGACAGTTCCCTCAGCCAAAAGAACCTTTTGGATTACAAAGGAAACAGTCAGAACTGCCTGAAGCAGTCAATCAGTTACAGTTGGAGGTTAAAGGTTGGAGTTGGATGCTTTCGAGCAGCTGCTCCTAGAAGGAGAGTAGGGGAGTCGTCGGAAAGATGCTCAGCTGGCCTTCCTGCCATGTTCTCCTGCATTTAACCTGCATGTTGCAGAAGTTAGGTCTGTTCTGATTTCCAGTTTGGAACTGTGGCAGAAGAAAAAAGAAGTTGGTTATTGCGACTTGTGATTTGGACAGAAGACTTGCTCCAGAAGCAATCAGCCCATCTGATGATAGAATTTGTCTCGAATTGAAAGGTTTGCACAGTGAACCGGACTGCATCTGAACTGTTGTCTAGAAAAATTAGTGATTTAAATGTTCTGAATGTGTTTCATGGGTCACAATTTGGTTCCCCATGGCAGAATCTATTATGCCAGCTGGAGACTTCACCAGCAGAAGATCACAGACTTTTGCAGAACTGTTCATCCTGCCTGGGCCCTGTCATCCCAGCCCAGGTGGCTATTCCTGCTTCAGAGATCATCTCAGCGAAAGACCAGTTTGGGGATTTGGTCCCCTGCCCAACACCACTGAGCAGGCAGCGACCATCAGGAGGTTATTCTTTTCGGCCCTGCTTCCCCTGCCCTTCCTGATCATCACCACGAGGTCAACATTGCGCTTGTCCTACATCCAGCTTCTGGTAGTATGAGTACAAACCAGGGTGGCTCCCTGCAACAAAAGCAAAAAATCTTTGTGGTACCATCTAATTGTCTTTTTCATTGGGTTGTTGTAACAGACTGAGCCAGCCAGCTTGGATTACAAATAATTGGGTTGTGTGCATGGTTAACTGTCTTTCTTTTCCTAAGGGTCCCAAAAACAGCTGCAATGCCGAACACCCCGGGCAACACTTCAGGCTAGCCTGCATGACATACTGGGTACCCAGGGTTGTTGAACTGTCTAAGTGGGACTTACAGTGCATGCTAAACAATCCTGATTCAAATCAGATTGCTAATCATTCTGCTAGGTTCACGCCCCTCCTTTGTTCTCTGCCAATAAATAAATCTGATCGTCTTTTGTCATGTTTAACCTGGCTATTGTGCATATTATTAGTCGGGTTACAGTGGTAAGATTGTATTGTTGCATTGCTGATGTTATTTTCCAGGGGTTCTCCAGGGCAGCTGCAGCCGATCCAGCACTGGTGGTAAGTGAAAGGGGAGTGAGCACATTATTATTGTTACACCTGGATTGTGAAGGTATCATTTCATTATTTCTTAGGCTACTAGCAGGGTTAGTGGGTGGTTACGGCATCCCAGATGTTCAGTTAAGGTCCAATAGAGGGAGAAAGGTGAGGTTGGGGGTGGTTTTACAGACCACCCAATCAAGATGAGGAGAGAGACAGGGAACCTGGTCTCACAAATATTGGAAGCTGCAGGGAAAGGAGAGGTGGTAATTGTGGGGGACTTCAACCTGCCCAAGGTGGACTGGAGTATACCATCCACAACATGTGCTAAGAGTCAGGTGATCCTGGAAGGACTGCAGAGTGGATTCCTGACTCAGGGCATCACTGAACCAACAAAAGCTGAGGCAATTCTTGATCTGGTGCTCACAAATGGGGAGCATGTACAGGAAATAATGGTTAGGGAGCCACTGGGAGGAAGTGACCATTGCACAGTGTGGTTCCATTTGGATATGGGCAGGGAAAGCATCCCGACTAAGACCAAAATCTTGGATTTCAGGAGGGTGGTCCTCAGGAAAATGGGTGAGGTTCTAAGGAGCCATCTGGTGGGCATCAGAGCAGATATGGGAGTGGACCTAAAGTTGTCCATCATTAAGGTAGTAATACTAGTTGCCACAGATGAGTGTGTTAGTCTCAGAGGGAAGAACACAGGGGCCAAAGTGCCCAGCTGGTTCAGTTCTGCGGTTGCCAAGGTAGTAAGGGAAAAGAGGTTGGCCTATAGAAAATTCAGGAAGACTAAGAGAGAGACAGGTGGATAGGGAAAATTACCTAAGGTTGGCTAGTGAGGCAAGTAAGGAAGTATGGCAAGCAAAGACACAGAAGGAACTTCAAATAGCTGAAGGAATTAAGAAGGGCGAGAAGGCTTTCTTTCACTATATAAGTGAGAAAAAGGACAAGAAAGATGAGATTGTTAGGCTTAAGAAAAGTGTGGAGTGGGTGGAGGATATTGGAGGAAAAGCAGAGATACTAAATGAATACTTCTGTTCTGCCTTCACCAGGGAGAAGAATGGACCAGTGTCTTCAGAAGGGAAAATAGAAGCGGGGGAGAGTGCAACACAGATATAGTGATATAGGAGGATGGAGTGAGGGAGGGTCTGCTGACATTGAAAGTGGACAAATCACCAGGCCTGGAAAGAGTACATCCAAGGGTACTAAAGGAACTGACTGAGGAGCTGGCAGGGCCACTAGCAGACCTACTTAATAGTTCACTAGAGTCAGGCATGGTACCACAGGACTGGAGAACAGCACAAGTAATGCACCTTCACAAAAGCGGTCCCAAGGATGATCCAGGGAATTACAGACCAGTCAGTCTGACCTCCATTGTGAGTAAGCTCATGGAGACCATACTAAAGGAAAGGTTGGTGGAATATCTAGAGGAACATGGTCTCCAGGATGAGAGGCAGCATGGGTTCATGGGGGGGGGAGATTATGTCAAACAAATCTGATTGACTTCTTTGACTGTGTCACTAAGACAGTAGACAGGGGCCAAGCGGTAGACATCCCTATCTTGATTTCAGCAAGGCCTTTGACTATGTGCCCTACAAAAGGTTGATCAGGAAGTTGGTGGATCTTGGAGTTGGGGAAAATATGGTCAGATGCATGGAAAACTGGCTGAGGGACATAACCCAGAGGGTGGTGGGGGGGGGAGAGAGTTACCTGGCACCAGAGAGGTAACCAGTGGGGTCCCACAGGGCTCTGTGCTGGGGCCAGTGCTGTTCAATGTCTTCATCAATGACATTGGGGATGGCATTAAAGGCAAAATGTGCCTATTGCAGATGACATCAAGCTCTGTGGGAGAGTGGACACAGCTGAAGGGATATGGGACCTACAGGAAGATCTGGAAAAGCTGGTCCAGGATCTGGGCAGCTTGGCTTCAATGCCAAGAAATGCAAAGTTATGCATATTGGAGCCAAGAATCCCAGGACAGAGTATTACCTGGATGGAGTCTGAGTATCTGCATCAGAGGAGAAGGACCTGGGTGTGATGATCACTAGTGACCTGAAACACTCCACGCAATGCAAGAAAGCAGCAGCAAAGGCAAACAAGATGCTGGGATGAATAGCTAGGGGGATCAGTAGTAGGACAGAGAAGGTTATACTGCCCTTATACAGGTCACTGGTAAGGCCACATCTAGAGTATGGTTCAGCACTGGTGCCTACACCTCAAAAAGGACATTAACCTGCTGGAGAAGGTACAGAGGAGGGCTGCAAAGATGATAGCCAGTCAGCAGGGCAAGGCATATGAGGAGAGGTTGAGGGCACTGAACATGTACTCCCTGGAAGACAGGAGATAGAGAGGGAACATGATTGGGACATTCAAGTACTTGAAAGGGATAAATAAGGTTGATAAGGAGAGTCTCTTAAGCTGAGTGGCAACCATATCACAAGGGGGCACAGTCTTAAGCTGGAGGGTGGGAGGTTTAGGAGGGAGGTCAGGAAGCACTTCTTCACAGACAGGGTGGTGGACACTTGGAATGCACTGTCAGAAGAGGTCATCTCATTGAAGACAGTGGGCAGCTTTAAGAGAGACTGGGATAGGCATAGGGGGAAGGTAAGGCTCGTAGGTAGGGAGGATGGAAGGTGTAGGGAGGGAGGGCAGGGACATTAGCTCAAGCTCTGGACCCTGCAATACAAGCAGATTTGATAGACCAAATGGCCTTCTTCTGCTGGCTTCTTCTTATGTTAGTATGTTCATATATCAGAGCAGTTAGGCTACCCCAATACCATTCCTCTGGGTGGAGGCACCCAATCACAGAACTCAGGCCCTCACCCTGTGTATTGTCATACAGGCAGGGGTAGTAGCCCTTAGACTAGTGCCACCTAGGGGTTACAAATGTATTATTGCTCTCATTCTACTTATTACTATTACAGAAAAGAAAACATATTTAAAAATGTTTAAGTGTAATGCACATAGTGCACATTAATGTATTTTTATACATTATTTATTTTATTTAATCATTTTGAAGTTGTCCGTACTGATAATTCCATATTTGTCTTTTTTTTTTTAAGTTCCATTGTAATGATCATGTTATGTTTTGTACCTTATTGCCCTGACGTGGAACCTTTGTAAAAGAGCCCTCGGCTCAAAGGTGTCATCCGAAATACAAATAAATAAATCAATTTGCCATATATGGATATTTATTTATTTAGTTATTTCATTTATTAATTTATTTATTTATTTATTTATTTATTTATTTCAGGTCTTGGAATTAACACCTTTGAGCTAAGAGCTTGTTTCCTAAGGTTCCATGTCATTAGTCAAAGACAATACAAGGGATACAACAATTGGTGATACAAGAAGATTACAAACAGGTTACAAGCAGTTGCAACTGTTAAACAACAAACCAAAATTAACTGTAAGAATTAGGAGGAATCAATCAACAAGGTAGTCATAAAATTCATTAGGTAATAATAGTTAACAAAGAACTGAACAGGTATTCAAAAGAAGCGCCTGAGAGTGGTGAGGAAGAGAGCAATGTAGGTTATGAGGAAGCTGGGAACTGGAATGCCAGGTCCAATTGCCAAGGTCAGGAGGTTGGTGGTGGTTTCTGGGGAGGGGCGAGGAGTGGGGGGGTTACTGGGGGGCTGGGGAGGGGGGTTTGGTAAGGTAACAAGAGGGAGGGTTAAGATAGGTAAGAAGAGGGGAGGAGGTTAAAGGTGGCAAGGGGAGAGTAAGATAGGTAGAAAGATTAGAGGAGGTGAAAGAGGAGTGTTGTGGGTAAAACAGGAGAGAGAGAGAAGATGGGGATATACAGGGGAGCAGAGAGGAGAAAAATGGGGGAGGGTAGGGAGGTGTATGGGACAGGTTGCAAATGATTGGTAGTGTGGAGGTTAAGAGCCAGTGGTAGGATAGGGAAAATAAGTGCAGTGGGAGGCCAGGCAGGGCCTCAGTCAATAAGATTTTGCTATCCGGGGCAGGAACAGTTCTTAAGACTAGCAAGATAGGTGCAAAGACTGGATAATTAAAATAATCGAAAACTATATCAAAAGAAATTTTGTAATATAAAAATAGAGATCCTGTAACAGTATAGTTCAAGTGCTGTAATAGCATCGTTCAGAGCTTGTAAGACTATTGTTCTGAGCTTAGAACAATAGTATTAAGAGAGAACATAGCATCGCAAGATGGCAAATTCGTTGTGATGAGTGGGAGATGGCTTTTACTGTAACTGTTGCATTTAGTAAAAGCCAATTGCTGCTGACAAGAAGCTGCAGAACTCCCTCAATAATGACTCTCTCAAAGTAAATTTACAAGCTGTAGTTGTGGGCTTTTGGCCCTTATAGCCTATTACCTTACAGCAGCATAAGTCCTTTGATCTATGAAAGAAAATTTGCTATTACTCCTGTTGGGAAGGAAATCCCTGGTGCTAGTGGAGTCTTGTCCTACTCTAATCACAATTACAACATTCACAGAACCCCTCCCTGATATCCAGCATCCCCCCCCCTTGTGGCAGCAGGCAACTCTATCTCCATATCCTGGTGGTGCCGTGGATGCATAGGGTGATCAGCACAGCTCTACTTATACCTCCTTGACCTGCCACCGTATGTGCAGAATGTACAGTCAGAGAGCACACCTCTTATTTATAGGATAGGGTGTCATGCCCTGTCCTATAAATAAGAGGCGCACTCCCTGACTGCACATGTGGTGGCCAGTCAAGGAGGTGTGAGGAGGGCTCTGTCGGTCACCCTATGAACCCATGGCACCACTGCTTTGGATATGGAGAGGGGGTAGGGGCCTGGTGCTGCAGGGGGGGGAACACTGGACACCAGGGAAGGGTTCTGCATACATTGAGGCTGGTATCAGAGGAAGGGGTGTCACAAACCCATTCCGGGGGTCAGGCCCTCTGCTCCCACAGTGCCCAACCTTGAAGTGCAATTCGTGAACAGGGGACAAACAGGGACACCCTCCTGTTTATTTTTGGTCCAAGCAAACTACCAGTCTCGAGTCCTGGGGTCAATTATGAACCCTTTCTAGCTAGCACACCCAGGTAAAATGTCGAACTATCACACTCTCTTTGGGGAAAACAGTGCAATACTTGACTGCTGGCACTGAAAATGACAATATCATCCAGGTATGCCACAGCGTACCCCTCAGTACCATGTAACATCTGGTTCACCAACCTTTTGAAGGTGGCAGGAGCATTCTTCATTCTGAAAGGCATTACCTTGAACTCAAATAACCCTATCGGAGTGATGAAGGCTGACCTCTCCCTAGCTCTGGCAGTTAACTCCACCTGCCAATACCCTTTCATCAGGTCAATAGTGGTAAGGTATGTCACCCCTCCTAACTTGCCCAGTAGTTCGTCCGTCAGTGGCACTGGGTGGGCATCCAACTTTGTGACAGCATTGAGTCCACGATAGTCCACACAAAAAATGAGTATAGCCATCCAGCTTGGGAATGAGGACTACGGATGAAACCCAGGGGCTGTGAGATTTCTTGATTACCCCTAAATCAAGCATTTCCTCCTCCACCCTCCTATTGTCCTTTTGGATGGCCTCTGACACCTGATATGTGGTCCACCGTATGGGCGCTTGTGTCCCCATGTCTACATCATGCATTGCTAAGGGGGTTAGTCCAGACTTGGCATTAAACAATGGGGCAAAGTCTGCTAAAATCTCCCTTACTTCCTGGATCTATTCTGGGGTCAACAGGGGTGACAGTTTGATTGCCTCCACAGAGGACTTCCACTTGCTTTCCTCCAGCAAGTCCAGAAGGGGGGTCTTCCTTGTCCATCCCCTCCCCAAGACCACACTGCAAAGACCATGTCAGCCCTATTTGCATACGGCTTCATCATGTTGACATGGTACATTCTTTGGGTATGTCTCCTGTCAGGCAGTTCTACAATGTAATTTACATCATTCACTTGTCTGACTACTTTGTATGGTCCTGCCCTCGTGGCCTGCATCTTATCTTTCTGGACAGGAATTAGGACCATGACTTCCTGACCCACAGTGTATGAGTAAGCTCTGGCTTTGTGGTCGTACCATACCTTTTACTTCTGCTGGGCAGCTGCCAGGTTGCTCTGGGCTGTTCCTATAAGCTCCTTCATCTTTTCCCTAAACTTCAAGACATAATCCACTATGGAAGTTCCCTGGGTGGCATGCTTGTCTTCCCAGTCCTCCTGGATCAAGTCTAGGGGCCGACACACCCTGAGTTGATATAAGAGTTCAAAGGGGGAAAACCCTGTCGACTCTTGGGGCACCCCCCTGTATGCGACAACAGATGGGGAAGGTATTTCTCCCAGTTCCTCCCATGTTGTTCAGCAAATGGTATTATCATCAATTTTAGGGTACTATTAAACCTTTCCAAAAGCCCATTGGCTTGTTGGTGATAAGGTGTTATGCGTCTCTGCACCACCCCACACTTCTCCCACAAATATTTCATCAGGTCTGACATGAAGGACCCCCCCCCCGGTTTGGTGATAAACTCCTGTGGGAACCCGAAACGGGAGAAAATCCCTAGCAAGGCATCTGCCATTTTGTCTGCCCTCAGTGAGGATAGGGTGACTGCCTCTGGCTACCGGCTGACATAATCCATCACTGTTAGGATAAACCTCTTCCCAGAGGAGCTGTGGGTATTCAAAGGCCCCTCAATATCCATTCCTAACCTCTGGAATGGCTCCTCCACTATGGGCAAGGGAATTAGGGTGACTTGAGTTTTACTACCCACCTTCCCTATTTCTTGGCACCAGTGGCAAGACCTGCAATATTCCTTCACCTGCTGGGTGAAATTAGGTCAATAGAAATTCTGGGCCAATCATTGCGCAGTGTGTGCGATTCCCAGATGTCTAGACGTGGGGATATCATAAGCAATTTTGAGCAACCGCTCACGGTACCCCTGGGGAATGACAAGCTGCCTGCCCATCACCCCTCCCTCTGTCCCTACATCCTGCGCATAGAGCAGTCAATTGTTCCAGTACACTCAGTGTCTTCTGTCACCTCCCTGTGTCCCATCAGATTCTGTATAAGTCCTCAGTCTCTCTCTAAACTAGGATCATTTTTCTGAGCAGCTGCAAAATCTTTACATATTCCCAAGGCATGGGACAGGTCCACTTCAGTTTCTAAACTAGGGTCCCTAACTCTAGCATCAGGGCATTCAGGGTCACTGCCATTCCTAGCCCTCTGACTGCTGATTACCCCTCCCTCCTCAAAGTAACCTTCTGTAGCTGTTTTGTTAATTGCTACCTGGGGAATTTCTACCTCCCTTTCACTACTCTTCTTGTCAGGAGACACATGCTAGGGAACCAGCCTCCCAGTGTTTTTCACAAGGGCTTCTATGGGGTCCAGGGAACTACAGTTGACCTTTGCCATCTGACTGCGGGTAACCGCACACACCAACCCCTTTTGGAGATTGTTCCCTATAATCACATCCAAGGCAAGATGTTCTGCCACTACAACCTTTTGCACAGTCTCTCCTATCTCACCCCAGTCCAGGAGAACACAAGCAAGTGGCAGAGTTTTCTCCTCCCCAGTGAATCCCCATACTGTAACAAACTGATTAGGTATAAACTGTTCAGGCTCAACCAAATCTCCTTTTACCAAAGTAAGGGACACCCCCATGTCCCTCAACCCATGGGTTTGTACCCCATTTACAGTAACTGGGTGTATGTGCTCCCTCATGTTTATAGGCATGCTTTCAGGAATACACAGTGCACCCACCTCTGTTTGAGCACCACCTTGTACACTCTGGCCCAGATATTCAAACTGCGCAAGGCAGTGGCACAAGCCTGGGGCGCAGCACAACTTGGCTGTGCAGGGGCGTTGACTGGGCGATATTCAATGGAGCTGCACCATGGCACAGCATCATTGAATATCGCACCCTGGCCACTCACAGTGTGCATGGCACAATGGCACTGTGTCAGTGCAAGTGGCCAGAGTGGAGCAGGAGGATGCGCTAGTGCAAGTTCTGTTGCGCTATGCGCAGCAACCGTGATATTCAAAACTGCACATGCAAATGGGGCCATAATGTATGCAAGGTGCAAATGGGCCCATTTGCATGTAGGTGTGCTGATCCCTGGCGACTTGTGCCTGGTGCCCTGCCAAGCAGCAGCTGTCGAGGACCGACACCCTCTGCACAGCTTGGCAATGTGCCCCACTGCCTGATCGCGGGCTTCAGTAACTAGAAATTGCGCCCTATATCCCTGGTGGACTTCTGTCTGCCCGAGCGCGGGCTTCAGTATAAATAAAATGAATCCTATATCCCTGGTGGTCCAGTGGACCGCTGTCAGCCCGATCATGGGCATTTGTAATAAATAAAGGTGCGTCCAATATCCCTGGTGGTCTAGCGGTATCCTCCCCACCCACCCACTGAGCCCTGCCCTGCTCCTGCCCTGTCAGCGGTGGGCGGCAGCACCTGCCACCTGCCACCCGTTACTGACTGACACCATAGGTGAGGGCTATACCCATTGGTTCACAGTGTGAGCCAATGGGCATGCAACCATTGCCATACACATTCCAGATATGTGATCCATTCACATATCTGATCAGAAGTAGTACGGGAGCTGTGCTTCATTGGCTCACGCAGGACCAATGGGCGCACAGCCCTACCTATGGTGTCAGTTGACCGGGCAGCGGCAGCAGGCAGGTGGGTGCTGCCACCCGGCCGCTGACCGGGGAAGCGGTGGTGGGGCTCAGTGGGTGGTGGTGAGGAGGTACCGCCAGACCACCAAGGATATTGGATGTAATTCTTTTTTTATTACAAATGCCTGCCATCAGGCTGACAGCGGTCCACTGGACCACCAGGGATATTGGACTTTCTTTATGTATACCTAAGCCCGTGATTGGGCTGTGAGCAGTCTGCTGGACCGCCAGGGATAGTGGATGTAATTTTCTATACAAATGCCCACGATTGGGCTGAAAGCAGTCCACTGGACCACCAGGGATATAGGAATTGATTTTATTTATACTTAAGCCCGCGATCGGGCAGACGGAGGCTCACTGGACCACCAGGGATATTGGACGTGATTTTTTGAACAGATGCCCGCGATCGGGCATGCACCGCCATGGAGGTGCAGCTGGAGCTCAGGTGGCCACCCACAGGTGGCAGCTGCCATGTTGCGCCTGCAACACAGCAGCTCACCTGTGGGTGGCCAGCTGTTGTTCCTTTTGGGATCAACTTTGTGCGGGCGCAAGTAGGGGTTGCACATGCATGGACTCCAGCACATCCCGAGCTGAATATCGGGATGTGCAGGTATCGTATGGGCACCCCCACCTGCACCGAAGATATATTGCTGATGCGCCCAGCGATCAGGATTTGTGCCAGGCACAATTTATTTGAATATTGCACTGGTATAGTAGTTGCACATGGTGCAAACACTGTTGCACCATGCACAACCCTTTTGAATATCTGGGCCTCTGTGCCTTTTTAGGACACTGTCTTGCAAGATGCCCTGGTTACTTGCACAACCAACATTCATCATTTCTTTTATCAAGGCAAATCCTTTCTTTGTAACCTGGAGATGCCCACTTTCTGGGGAGACAGTGAGGGTTTTAGCTTCCCTGAAGGCACGCTTTTCCCTTTCTGTGCTGCCACACTCACCCCACTCCCTTTCAGAGCAGGTCTGCTCCTGTCATAGTGTCATAGTGGTCTGAGAGCTCAGCAGCCTCCGGCACTGTTTTTGGATCTCTGTCCTCTGGCCAGGTTTTCAGCTCTGCTGGACAGGCCTGAAAGAATTGTTCCAAAAGTATCACATCCTCAATTTTCTGTAGAGTCTGCTTTTGACCCCTTCCCACCAATGCTTCAAAAACTGGCATTGCTTTGTGGTTAGCTCCTTGTAGCTCATGCCAGGGCTTCTCCTGAGCTTATGGAACTTAATTCTATATGCTTCAGGTGTCAATTCATACTTTTTAAGCAATGCAGTTTTAAATTTCTCATAATCATTACTGTCCTGACTGTCCATGTGACCCAAGGCATCACGAACTTTACCAGTAAGCAGTGGGGATAGCTGGAAGCTCCAGAACTCTATGGGAATTTTCGCCTGAGTGCATACATTTTCAAATGAATTTAAAAATGCATCCATATCCTCCCCCTCTTTAAATTCAGCTATCAATTTAGAATTTAACTTGTAACCTAGTCCTAGAATTCCAGGTTCACCCATGCCACTTAGCTGCTATGGTACTGGTCACTGCAGTTGTAGCTTCTCCAGTTCAAATTTCCTCTGGCGCTCTCTCTCCTCTCGCTTGGCCTCTCTCTGAAGCTGTCACTCTCTTTCCTCAGCCTCTGTCTCTCAGAAGCTGTTTTTCTTTTTCCTCTGCCTCTCTGTGAAACTGTTTTTAATCTTTCCTCAGCCTCTCTCTGTTGCTGGTTTCCTTTTTCCTGCATCTCCAACTTGAGCCTTCTCTGCTCGAACTCACTCTGCTGCTGGGCTTCAAATCTTTTCTGCTCGAATTCCAGCTCCATTCTCCTCAACTCTATCTGCAGCCTGATCCCCTCTGGCTCTAGCTTTGTGGTGACCCTCTCCTGGTGCTGTGGCTCTTGGTTCTCACTGGTCTCACTGCCCTCTTCCCTGGAACTCGACACTGCGAGAGACTCTGGCACCACCACGTCCAAGGTCTGTCCCCTTCAGTCACCGACTGTGATCTGTGGCTTTGGGCAGTTGCTTGTGCATCGGCTGCCACAAGAGCCTTCACGAGGTGCTGTTTGGCTCACCCCTCACACCGGACTCCTCTTTCTTGGTACAACTGCCTCAGGTATTCCGCTGTGTATTCACTGTAGGCAGAAGCCATCTTCTTTCCTAATCTATGACTACACTAGCTTGGCACCTGAAAAAGAAAAAACAGGTAGGGGAACTTTAGACTGTAACTAAAATGATATATTTCTTTTAAAATCTCTGCCTTGTTTGTGTGTGAACTGTTACAGTTTATCAATCCAACACATTGGACTGTTAATGCTCGTCTCACCAAATAATTGCACAGTATGCAAGCAAATCTTTTAGATCACACTGCTGCACACCAGATCTGTCACAAACCCACTCCAGGGGTCAGGCCATCTGCTTCCACAGTGCCAAACCTTGAAGTACGATTCATGAACAGGGGACAAACAGGGACACCCTCCTGTTTGTTTTGGGTCCAGGCAAACTACCAGTCTCGAGTCCTGGGGTCAGTTCTGAACCCTTTTTAACTAGCACACCCAGGTAACTGGTTCAACTATCACACTCGCTTCAAGGAAAGCAGTGCAATACTTGACCCAGTGGACATACAACCAGCCTGGTTCACAACCCCCTGCTGACCCAATTGAGACTCGGGTAATTTTCTTACCTTGCTGGATCTTCACACAGATCCTTATTAGTGTAGCTGCATATGGTGACACACTAAGCAATGTAACAGTTATGTCAGAATTATCAATACTGTTACACCATTCACATTCAAAATGAGAAAATGTCTCAGGTAGGCTTAAAGAAAACAAAAAGTTTACTAAAATTAAAAACAGTAAATAAATACAGTACATTAAACATAACATATATACATTAAGGGTACAGTCAGAAAATAAATGGACAGTTATAACCAAAGCACCTTGCACTGAATAACTATTCACTTCCTCAGTTTTCAGTTGGCAAAGGTTCACACTTGAATTACCAATCTTGGCAGAAGTGTCCCTTAGTGGTCCAGAAACAAAGATGACTCTTAAAAGTCCAGAAAAGAGTGCTGTGTCTTTTCTTTTCAGCTAGGCTTCACCAATATCAGAGATAAAGTCCCACCCTCCTTGTGATGTCATAGCACATGAGATCACTTTTAGTCCTGTAATTAATTTGTAACATGCAAATACAGCACTATTTTTAATTATAACAAGACAATCACTTCTTCCCATTACAGCATGGTTTTTATGACAGGTTACAATACCCCATTTGATCTCTCAGGAAAACATTCTGAGAACCACCTCTCAACATCATGAGATTTTTGACATAGACTGACTAGGAAGCATTCTCCCTCCTGTCACCTTGTATAAACTCAATATTTTCACTTCAAAGCACCAACTCTCTGAGAACATGACTTTTATGATTTCCACACGGGTTTTGTTGGGCATGTGTTAGTTGCTTTTGAAGTAAGCTGTTTCCTTCCACTCAGAAAGAGAACAATATATTTTTGAAAATCCAGGGTTCCATGATGCTTTGCTAACTGCCATGTTTCACAAACAGAAATTCAAAGAAACATATATTTATAGCAAAATATGATACAAATAATAACAGGCAGATGGCTAGTCCGACGGGGGTACCACTAGCACCAGGGATTATTTATTTTGATAGAATGGGTGGGTAATTGGAGGGGGGACCACTAGCACTAGGGATCTGTATACCTGGGTGGAACAGTGCACTTGGGGGGGTGGTGCTGCACTAACCTGCCTCACTACCCATGCAAATGGCCCCTTAGAACCTTGTATGCCCAATGGGAATTTGCATATATCTCTTTGAATATTGTTGAAATTAGCCCTGTCAATCACTTCATCAGATTATGTTTATTTCAATTACAAACTCCTTTCAGATCTTCACAATATTTTCTGCAAATTATGTTTATTCCAAATAATCAGTACACATTTCTCCAGGTCCTTGTAATCAGCCCCCAACCCCATATATCAGTTTCCCACACCCCAGTAATCAGCCCTGATCCCATTAATCAGTTCCCTAGATCCCAGTAATCATCCCCCAACACTACTAATCAGTGTTATCCATACCCCGATAATCAGCCCTCAGCGCCATTAATCAGTTCCTCAAACCACAGTAATCAGCCCTCTAATCACATTAATCAGTTCCCCAGACATCAGTAATTTGCCCTCCAATCTCTTTAATCAGTTCCCCATATCTCAATAATCAGCTCCCCAATCCCATTAATCAGTTCCCCAGATCCAATTAATCAGCCCCAGCCCTGTTAATAAGTTCCCCAGATCCCAGTAGTCATCCTTTGAACCTCATTAATAAGTTCCCAGATCCCAGTAATCATTCTTCCCAGACCCCCCTTACTCCATGAGTTTTCACAGACCCCAGTAATTAGCCCCGTAGTTATTTCCCTAGACACCAGTAATCGTTTTCAGCCCACCCTTACCAAACTGGAGTTCCTTACCTTGCCTTCAGTAATTTTTCAGTGCCTTTTGAGTACCCACTCCATAGTTACTGCATGACTCCAAAATGAATGCAAACACAGGGCTAAATTTCATCTTACCTCAAAATTACCTCAGTGACGCATGTATTGTACCTCTAATGTACTACGAACACTTAAACAATTCTCATTCAGTTGTCCTTTTTAAGTTTACGCATGCGCATCGAACTTCTTGGGATGAGTGACTTTTGAGGGATGTGACACTGTCTGTCCAATGCAGAGTGCTCTGCAAGTGGCTCGACAGTATTACATCAATCATCGGCCAGGCTGATCCTGATGCTGTTTTGATTGAGGTGGTCTGCACTTGAAAAGAAAAAGCCGCAGCAATCATGTGGCGGCTTTTTCCTTTCATCTGCAGGTCACCGCCCAGCAAACAGCAGTTTGTGTCCCGATCAGGCTGGCTGATGTCACCGTCCACCCCCTCACCACCCCACCAGTTCCTTCCTTCTCCAGCTCCTTGCACCCCTGGCTGACACCTTAAGCCCTGTAGGGCATAAATAAATTTACAGTAGTGCCACCAGAGTGGCGATTAAGGAAGGTGGGAGGAGGCACTTTCCTCCATTGCCTCCTCCAGTTCCCGCTGATTCCTTTTGCTCCTTTCTCCCACCTGTGTGGAGTAGGCCACAGCCTAAGCTCCATATGGGCTGGGCTTTCACAGTGCGCAAAGTCACTTCCACTTAAACACGATTGTGCTAGTGGATCCCCCCGCTGACATTGGTGTGCTCAATCCCCATGTCAGCATGTGTCCCCCCTCCCCCATTAATGTGGCACACTTGGAGCCTGCCCCAATGTGCCAAAAAGCTACCTCTTTGATGCTTCCAACACTGGGATGCCCACTCCCGGTGTCAGATGTGCCCCTCCACCCCAGTGTTCTCTGCCAACCTAGGGGAGCCCAATCCCCTGGTCATCACTGATTCCCCCCCCATGCTCTGGCACACTGGGAGCCCACCCCAGTGTGCCAAAATCCATAATATTTTACCTTTAAAAAAAGAAAACAGCCCACAAGGTCTTTTTTTTAAACCTGAAAAAAAGAGAAAGCAGTCTCTCGTCATTCCTGCTGGCCCCCTCCCCCAACCCGTACCCCCCCTCTGTGCACCCCACCTCCCAGCACACCCCTCACCCATACTTACCTCTGGAGGTCAGGAGCAGTGATCTTCTGTGGACCAGGAAACATGTCTGCACTCTTCAAATATGAACTGCGAACTGAAGTAATGACGGTAAGCCCTATAATGCCAGTCGATGGGGGGAGGGGTCCAACTTAGGTTGATATCTCAGCCAATTTTTGGGGTTTTGGTCCCAAATTTTCAACATGGGGTTCCTGGGACCCCACCTCATGAACACTGTCACTGTCATTTTGTTTCTTGGTCCCAAAAGGTGATTTTGCGGTCGCTGCAGAATCAACTTTTGGGATAATTATATAACTAACAGTGCCACTGTTCCGAGGTGGGATCCAAAAGTTCTTGTTGCAAATTTGATGAAAAAAGCTCCCAAAAATGACTGTGTTATGAGCGTCCGTTGTACAGTTTCTACGAATGCTCATAACTTCATCAATTTTTAATATTTTCACTCCAAATTTCCAACATTGTCATTTTTTCACACGCCTTTATGAACAGTAGAGCTGTCATTTTTTGCATCCTTCCCAAAATGTGTTTTTGCACCTGTGGCGCAGAATACGAACATACGTATGAACATACGAAATTTGCCCACTGATAATGGCCTAGAGGTCTATCAAGTCTGCTCGAATGTGCAGCTAGCACCCTTTATTCTGCAGCTGCCCTTCCCTTCCACCCTTCCCCTTCATTAACCCTCCCCCTTGTCCTGTCCAATCTCCTTTTGAAGTAGTCCACTGTTCTACTGGATACCACTTCTGCAGGTAATGCATTCCACCCAGCCACCACCCTCTCTGTAAAAAAGTGTCTCCTCATCGCCCTCCTGATCCTTTCTCCCTCCAGTCTCATATCCTCATGGCCCCTAGTGCCCTCCCCTCCCTTACTTTGAACAGCCCCTCTGTACCTGTCTTGTTTATTCCTTTCATGTACTTAAAGGTTTCAATCATGTCCCTCCTGTCCCTCCTCTCTTCCAGTGAGTACATGTTCAACTCCCTCAACCTCCTCTCGTATGATAAGTCCCCCAGCCCCTTGTTCATCTTTGTTGCCCTGCGCTGCACCCCATCCAGTAACTTAATGTCCCTCTTCAGATACGGGTGCCAGTACTGCACGCAGTACTCCAGGTGTGGTCTAACTAATGACCTATACAGTGGCAGAATCACCTCCTCCCTCCTCGAGGAGATACCCCTTGCAATACAACCCAGCATTTTGTTGGCTTTTGCAGCTGCCTTCCTACATTGTGCCGAGTTGTTCATTGACCCTGTAATGAGCACCCACAGATCCTTCTCCTCCTCTGTCTGGGCTAGCAGCACTCCCCCCAGCTGGTAACTCCTCCTTGGGTTCTTCATCCCAAAATGCAGCACCTTGCACTTTTTGGCATTAAACCCCAGTTACCAGGTGTCTGACCAGGTTTCAAGCTGTGCCAGATCATCCTGCAACCCCTGCCATCCCCCTAGGTCATCCACCACTGCTCCTACCTTGGTATCATCAGCAAACAGACTGATCTTGCTCTTGATGTCCCATGATATGTCTGCACTGAATATCCCAAACAACACTGGTCCCAACACCGAGCCCTGTGGAACATCGCTCATCACTACCCTTGGGTGTGAGAGCTCCCCACCCACCACCACCCTCTGTTGCCTTCCCCGAAGCCAGTTTCCTACCCATCTCACCAGCTTTGCACCCACCCCATGCCTGCTAACTTACTTCCCAGCCTTCCATGTGGCACCGAGTCGAATGCCTTACTGAAGTCCAGATACAGGACATCCACTGCATGGCCCCTGTCCAGTTGCCTAGTTATCCAGTCATAGAACTCCACCAGGTTGGTTTGGCAGGATCTGCCTCATATGAAGCCATGCTGTCTGCTGTCCTGTAGTCCTTTGGCCTCTAGGAGAGCCACCAGCCTCTCCTTCAGGATAGTCTCCATTAGCTTACCCACGATGGATGTGAGGCTCACTGGTCTGTAGTTTCCTGGTTCATCCTTGGAGCCACTCTTGTGGAAGAGGAACCACATGAGCCATCCTCCAGTCCTGAGGTACACACCCCGAATGTAGTGAGGCATTAAATAGGTCTGCCAAAGGTCCTGCAAAGACCTCTGCCAGCTCGTTCAGTACCCTGGAGCAGATGCCATCTGGGCCTGGTGCCTTGTCCACCCTCAGTTCCTTCAAACCCTCCCGAACTCTGCCCTCCATGATTTCCTTATCTGTCACCCCTTCCCCCCCTGTTTTTGCCATTTCTCCCCCCTTGGGTGTCACCCCCCCTCTTCTCTTTAGTAAATACTGAGCAGAAGTACTCATTTAGTGCTTCTGCCTATCGTCTCTGCTTCCACCCAAACCCTCCTTCCTAATCCTTACTATGTGGTCCTTACAGCTCCTTTTCTCCCTGACGTACCTAAAGAAGTCCTTCTCCCCCTTCTTAATGCCTTGTGCCAGCCTGAGTTCCATTGATGCTTTGGCTCCCCTTACTGCCCTTGTCACCTCCTTCGATTCCGTCAAGTACTCCTCCCTGTCCTCCCCCCCATTTTCTTGTACTTCCTAAAGGCAGCTGTTTTCCTCCTTACCTTTTCCATGACCTCTTCGCTCAACCAGCTCGGTTTCTTAGCCCTAGCCTTCTTGCTGTGGGCCTTGCAGCAAGTTTTGGTTGCCTCCACTATCCCCAGCTTTATGAGCTCCCACCTCTGGTTAGTGTCCATACCAGACTGAATTCTGTCCAGGTACCCTTTTACCACTTCCCCCATCCTCCCAAAGTCGGCCCTCCTGAAGTCCATCACTCTTGTGCTAGATTCCACTCCTTCCTTGCCTATATCCAATGTGAGCCATACTGAGTGGTGGTCACTCCCTGACAGTGGTTCCTCCACTGTGAGTTATCTTACAAAGTCCCCATTTGCCAGCACAAGGTCAAGGGTATTCCCTAACCTGGTTGGTTCACCAGAATGGTGTAGTCGCTGTGTGAAATCAACTGTCAGGACAGATTAATGAAATCCCAGTGCCACTGTTCATGAGGGGAGATCCCAAAAAGGCCATGTTGAAAATTTGGGGAAAAGATTCAAAAAAATGACTGTGTTATGAGCGTGCATTGCACAGTTTCTAGGCACACTCGTAACTTTGCCACTTTTTCATATTTTCACTCCAGATTTTCAACATTGCCATTTCTTCACACCTCCTCATGAAGAATATAGCTGTCATTTTTCACATTCTGCCCAAAATTTGTTTTCACACCTGTGGCGCCGAATGGTACACTCACTGCACAAAATCACCATTTGGGATTGAGTAATGAAATGATTCTGCCACTGTTCATGAGGTAGGGTACCAGAAAGCCCATGTTGAAAATTTGAAGCAAAAATACCAACAAATGCCCCGAGTGTTTGGGTTTCCAACCATAACGCCCACCCTGTACAGACTGACAGGCATCAGGGGTGTGACTTGGGGTCATCGGCCATAATGCTCACCCCATTCCACCCCACCCTGCAGTCACTGACAGGCATTGAGGTGTGCCTTGGGGTCTTAGGCCCTAAAGTTCACCCCATTCTCCAATATTGCACCCATCTCAGCATATTTCCTTATGGAATGGGGTGAGTGTAAGGGCTGAAGACCTCAAGGCACACTGCGACACCTGTTGGTGTCTGCAGGGTGGGGTGAAGTGGAATGACATGAGTGTTATGGCCGATGACCCAAAGGCACACCCCCAATGCCTGTCAGTCTTTGCAGGGTAGGGGTTGGCATTACTTCAATACTTCACTGCCATTCCTATTATGCACCTCTCTAACTCCTGCACTACCAATGCCAATACCAGCAAGTAAACATTCAGCATTGACAAATGCTTGTTTTTCTAATGAAGTGAACCGGTGTTGGAAGAACATAAGAAATGTGTGTTGAAAGTGATGCCTTAAAATGCAAGGCAGAGGAATATACACAGAAAAATATGGGAGGTATGCACAACAGCAATACCAACAGCGAACCTTCGGCATTGACAAATGCTTATTTTAACTTAGTATTACTCCTAAAACATTATCATTTTGCTTATGTACTTTAAAGGTACTTATATCTTAGTAATATTTATAATGTACCTTAAAATTACCCTAACAACTTCGCCATCTGAGGCTTTTAAACATGCCTTATGATCCCCAGCACCCAATCACATTTTTCATTAGAACTAAGTTACTTTTTTCTCCATAAAATTAATGTTTCTGTTTTATTTTCTTTAATAAAGAAGTACATTTATGTCAAAACAGTGTTTCTCTTGCATCCATTTCCATTTACTCCTTTTTCAGTCTGAAATTATTTCCCTGTACCTGTCCTCCATCTGCTTCAGGAGGCCACCCAGTCCCATTGCCCCAGCCTGCAGCACCGCTCTGTAATTAGCACCTCTTGTGTTGTGGTCATATATGGTTCCAGTCCCTCTTCCTCAAGCATGGGTAAGTTGAGACTGCATGTCTTTTTCTCTCAGCAACTTTCTGTGTCTCTAGCAATCAGTTCTCTGACCCCAAAAATAGGTCCCCCTCCCCAGATATCGATCATCTTCCAGCGGTATCAGTTCCCCATCCCAGTTATTACTCAGTAAATAGTCCCACCCCCACCCCACAACCAATAATCAGTCCCTAAGCCCCAGTAATCACCAGACAACTTTCAGAAATTAGCTCTCATACTCTACCAAATAGTCCCAGACTGTGGTAATCAATCCCTTCTACCCCATTAATCAGTCACACTTGCCTTCAGAACTTAACCATTGACCCATATTAATCAGTCTCACTGACTGCCAGATAACAGACAAACCACATTAATTATTTTCCTAAATCAGTAAACATTTCCACAGATCCCAGTAATCAGCTCCCAACCCCATTAATCAGTTCTCCACACCCCAGTAATCAGCTCCCATCCCCATTATTCAGTTTACCAGACCCCAGTAATCAGCCCTGACCCCATTAATCAGTTCTCCACACCCCAGTTATCAGCCCTGACCCCATTAATCAGTTCCCTGATCCCAGTAATCAGCCACATCCCCATTAATCAGTTCTCCACACCCCAGTAATCAGCTCCCAGACCCATTAATCAATTCACCAGACCCCAGCAACCAGACCTGACCCACTTAATCAGTTCCCCAGATCCAAGTTATCAGTTCTCCAACTCTATTAATCATTTCCCCAGACCCCAGTAATCAGCCTTGACCCCATTAAGAAGTTTCTCAGACCCCAGTAATCAGTCCTGGCCCCGTTAGTAAATTGCCCAGATCCCAGTAATCAGCCTCCAGACCCATTAATTGGTTCTCCAGAACTGAGTAATCAGCCCACCACCAACCCCATTAATCAGCTTCCCAGATCCCAGTAATCAGTACCCCAGCTTCCAGTAATTGGCCTAATCCCATTAATCCATTCCCCAGATCCCAGTAATAGCTCCTCAAGCCCATTAATCAGTTCCACAGATCCCAGTAATCAGCTCCCAACCCCATTAATCAGTTCTCCAGACCACAGTAATCAGCTTCTGAACCCCCATTAATCATTTTCTCAGATCCAGTAATCATCCCCAGTGCCATTAATCATTTCCCCAGACTCAGTAATCAGTCCCCAATCCCATTAATCAGTTCCACAGATTCCTAGTAATCTGCACCCAATCCCAATAACCACCTCCACAGTCTCTGATAATCAGCACCCTATCCCATTCATCAGTTCCCCAGATCCAAGAAATCAGCCCTCCAACCCCATTAATTTCAGTTCCCCAGATCTTAGTGATCAGCCAGCAACCTGACTAATCAGTACCTACACCCTAATAATCAGCCCCAGCCCCAATAATTAGTTCCCCAGATTCCAGTAATCAGACCCTAGCCCCGTTAATTGGTTCCCCGGACTCCAGTAATCATCCCCTGAACCCCATTAATCAGTTCCCCAGTTCCCAGTAATCAGCCCCCAGCCCCAGTAATTAGTTTCCCAGATCCCAGTAATCAGCCCCCAGCCCCAGTAATCAGTTTCCCATATCCCAGTTATCAGACCATCAGCCCCATCAGTCAGTAACCCCATATTCTAGTAATCAGCCCCAAACCAATAACAATTTCCCCAGATCCCATTAATCAGTTCCCCAGATCCCAGTAATCAGCCCCCAGCCTCTTTAATCAGTTGCACAGATCCCAGTAATCAGCCTCTGAACTCCCGTTAAAAGTTTCCCAGATACCAGTACTCAATCCCCAACCCTATTAATGAGTTCCCCAGATCCCATCAGTCCCACAACCCTATTAATAATTTCCATAGACCCCAGTAATCAGCCTTGACTCCATTAATAAGTTCCCCAGACCCAAGTAATCAGCCCAACCAGATTAATCAGTTCCACAGGTCCCAGTAATCAGCCCCCCCCAGCCCCATTAAGCAGT
Organism: Neoceratodus forsteri; assembly: GCA_016271365.2. NCBI lineage: Eukaryota > Metazoa > Chordata > Ceratodontiformes > Ceratodontidae > Neoceratodus > Neoceratodus forsteri. The sequence continues at coordinate 209,896,327 of CM028138.1, forward strand.
TTCCCAGACCCCATTAATCAATCCCCAAATCTATTAATCAGTGTCCCAGACCCCAGTAATCAGCCCCCAGCCCCATTAGTTTCCCAGATCCCAGTCAGCAGCCAGCCCCATTAATCATTTTTGCAGATCCCAGCAATGAGCCCCTATTCACATTAAATAGTTACCCAGACCACAGCAATCAGCCATCCAACCCCTTTAATCAGTTCCTCAGATCCCAGTAATCAGTGCCTGAACCCTATTAACCAGTTCCTCAGATCCCAGTAATCAGGCCCTGAACCCCATTAATCGGTTCTTCAAATCCCAGTAATCAGCCCTCCCAGCCTCCCGTATACCCCCATGAGTTTTCACAGACCCCAATAATCAGGTCCCTAGTTATTTCTCCAGATACTAGTAATCATTTTTAATCCACTTAAAGAATCAGTTCTCATCAGTTTAATTCCATTTCTGTTTTACTGTGTCTCCTGTCAGTCAGTCTGAATGATTTATTTTCAAAACTGATGATGAGACACAATGGGAGCCAAACAAAATTCATGTTTACATTTATTTTTATTATAAACCAGTGCTAAAACCATAGTTCAAGATGCTGTGTATGCTGAAATTAAGCAATAATGCCCGACAGGGTGTATGTCATGCTGGGATAACATCATGCCTCAGGTGGCTGAGCACGAGGCCACAGGCCGAGTGCATCCAATGCCTGAGGCGTGACGTTGTCCCAGCATGACACACACCCTGTCGGGCATTATTGCTTAATTTCTGCATGCCTTACAAATGGCAATGTAAAAGTGAAGGAGCTGGTCACAGAGCCCCAAAAGTCTAAGGCTTACTAAATATGTATGAAGCATTTGCATAACAGGACCCACTAACACCATTGATGCAAATAAGGGCATGGGCTGGGCTAAAAGTAGTGCTATGCAAATGCCTCATGCATATTTAGCACTGTGTTCCCCAGACTCCACTTTTGCTTGATTCTCCCATAATTCAGTAAGCTCTTCTGCTTTCACTTTGTATTTTCTGAGGATATAAAAATAATTATAATTATACAGACACTTGCTCTTGAAGTAACATTGCTTTATGACAACAATATGTAGAGGCATTTTTCTTCTCAGTAAGCGTGTACTATCTTGACTGGCAGGAAAAAACACCTATCTGTGAACTGAAAAGAAGACAAGCCTGGCCAATCAGTAGGAGATTTGGATGTGACTTCCTGTTGGAATTTGAGGACTGTTAGTGGCTTGTGCAAACAACAAAAGAAGCAATTTAAAGCTATGCAGAGTTAATGTGGGAGCAACAGTTTGATTTGCAGCAGTTAGAGAGCCAGGAGCCTGAAGCAACTGCAGAGGAGCCGAGAGAAGCAGGAGGAATTATGAAAAGGACCCAATTGACATGAAGTAGGTGAGTTTCAGAGTATATTGCAGAGTGAGGCTTCCAATGAGAAAGAAAATTCATTGGTCCAAACGCATCACATGGGAATCTTTGGACCATGCATTAATTCCTTAGAAATGCACGGTTCTGTAATACTGCTATTACCCACAACAGCAAAATGTATCCCAGAAATGTAGTGGTTCCCACCCACCCACCCAGTGGACACAGCAGATTGTGCAATACTCATACTTAAAGTCAATAAAAACAAAGATGGATGAGTTACTTAGTACTTTTTCTATGTGTGGAGTAATGGTTGTAGCAGCATTCGTGGAGAAATATTTCCATGTGCCTGTAGCTCACTAAACATGTTTGAAGTCAGCAGAGTGGCCCAAAGACAAATTTGAGGAGAAGTGCAAGCGGGAGGTAAGTGATTTGCAGCACAGCATTTCCAGGTCGCACTCGGGACAGTCAAATATGTAGCAGAGTGCGCAGCAAGACAAATGCACATGAAAGAAACAGTGATATCGCAGGAAACATACCATTTATTAAGAAAAGTGTTATAAAAGAGAAAGGGTTTGGCTAAAGTGAATTCTTTGAAATATTTCTGTGTATAAGTACTGTGCCATTCTATGCAAATCAGTAATGTGTCCCAGAATACACAGGGAATGTGTAACAGTTTGAAATGGAGTGTCAAAATATACACAGCTTCAAACAAAAGTTCTAAACAGTGGTATAGCTTCTAAAGAGTGCAAGAATTGAAAGCAGCGTTTGTTAAAAAAGGAATAATTTTATTCATAACTATAGAAATAAGTATGGTTCCAGAAACAAACTTCCTGGTTGTGAAATACAAGGCTACTTATAACAAAACCATAAATAAGAAACATATTCTTTGTGCTGTGTTCTTTGCATAATTACTGTCATAAATATGAGAGGCGGTAGCCATGAAAGTCATGTTACAAGCACATTAAGCCACTTGAAAGGAGGCATTTACAAAGAATTAATGCATGGTTGGTGCACGAGGCCGCAGCCCCAACCATGCATTAATTCCTTGTAAATGCCTCCTTTGGAGTAGCTTAATGCTTACATAATCTCATTCATAGTTGTTAATTTTGCTCTAAAATTAAGATATTTACAGTGCTTTTATAGGTGCAGTTAAAAATCCAACTTTTTGATCTGAAGTGAGGGTAGAGTGAGTGCCAGATGAGTTGTGAAGGGCCAGGGAGGTGCAAGTGATATATTATGTGGATATCACAATCACAAGTCACAGTGCAGAATACTTCATAATTTTGATTTACACATCATGGGCATAAAGACTTAAAGGGGAACTCTCATGCTCCCATACTGTAGGATCTAGAGGACCCAATTACACAAACTACCTAACGAAAAATTTTTTTTAAAGCTGTGATATGTTAGCTATTGTTACTTTTCCCAAAGGAGGGAGAGAGAGGACAGCTTACTTCATTGTTGGTGACTGGATAAAACTGCTGAGATGAATTAAACACCTGAAATTGGACTAAATTGCTTAGAACAGTTTGTATCATCCGTTCCTTGGTGTGCTACTTCTTTGGGAACTGCTTGTATAGTACTTTAGGGCTAGCCACCCCTAGTATGCACCCCGGGTTTTATTTTGAGTGCACAGACTCACTCAGAAACAGTTTGCAGATTTTTAAAAACCAGACTGGTCCATCCAGCCAGCCAGGAGGGAAAGGGGAAGGGGAAGTTGTTTAACCAGGAAAGGCACACTAAGTCAGAGTTTGTTTCCAGGTGTGACCTGGGAGCACAAGGAAGTTAAGTGACTTGCTCAGGATCACACAGTATGCAAGTGGAGGCCGTGGGATTCAAACCCAGGTCTCAAGCTCAGTGCCCTTAACCACTGCGCTATACTGCCTCCTAGCCAGACTGGTAGGATTTGTGGAACTTGTGCCTTGTCTGATTTGTTAGGCCAGACTGACCAGCCTAGCTTTTACCGTTCTACTCTGGTCCAGATCTGGTGGTCCACTTTTTAACCATACCCCCCCCCACTTGTGTTATCAGGCCTGGCTTCCATCCCAGGCTGGTAGCATCAAGCGTGCCTGTCCTTGCAAAGGTTTCCCCCCCTTTTTTTTTGAGGCAGGTACACCACACACTGGAGTGGATTTTGACAGGTGGGTAACACCATGGCCCTTGGGGGTGTGGGCATCTGTGCTTTTTATTCATAACTGGGAGTTACAGATGAGGGAATGTCCCCAAGAAGCATAGTTCTTTGGCCTCGAAGCCATGCAATACTGAATCCATGTGGTAATGCTGCATGGAGCATTTCTGGACATCAAGTGGTGAAAGCTGGTACATAGTATTTTCAGTACCCCATAGTGATTTCCAGGTTTTGAAGCATGCTTTCCTGTGAGTACACTTCCATACCTGAAGTTTGTGGGGTGCTCTGTTGCATCTTGAGCAGTGTTGTTTTTACTCAACAGTCCCTGGCCCTTGTGGTCTGTGCTGCCATAGTCAGGGAGAGCAGTCAGGACTCTGGGTGAGAACACCATCTGGTGGGTGGGGGATTCTGAGTGAGCTGGAGGATTACAGCTGTGGGATGGGGGCTTGGTTGGGAGGGTGCAAAGAGAAGTGGTGGAGACCTGGAAACGGAAGGGGGAGAGAATGATTTGGCTCTGGCACAAATTATTTGGATTTTTTGAGAATCTGGACTTTCAAAACAGGGCTCATAGGGATGCAGAACCCTGCATCCTTGCTGTGCAATTAGTTTATGTGGTAATGTGTTACATGAGGAGGGTCCCTATGATGCACTTGTTTTAAATTAGCATGCACAAACTGCTGCTGGTGCCCGCTCACACTGTAGGGAGATATGAGCCAAAGTGACCACAAATAATCACTTCCTGACTTCCAGAAACTGGTCTGATTTTCCAGTTTTTTATCTTAGGTGTCCCAGTCCACCAAGAAGAAAATGCTACCGAGTGCCATGTCTCAGACTTTTCCTGCAACCTCTCCCCCTTTTTTCTTAAACTACGTCCAGTATGCACAAAAAGAAAATCCTAGCAAAGGCCCTGAGATCATCCCTCCTTTAGAATTCCAGTACAGACTGCATTTAAGTAACTTTGCAGTACATTGCCAAATAAGTTCTAGTCCCAAGAAACAACGAGTTTCATACTGATGTCTTAGAATGTTTGGTTACATTTAGAATGCTTTGCTATGCAGTGCCTACAACAAAATGCCAGCAAACTAGAATGTGTGATTTCATTGTAGGGCTAATTAAATTTGATGGAATCCGTTCCATTGGCTTGCAATGAATTATCTGAAATTCTAAGTCTGATTTCATTCCTGTGCCAGTTAAGGCATCAGAATGCAGGTCAGAATCAGAATTTCTGATTCCTCATCTGACTACAGTTAAACATGCCCCAATAGAAGGGGGAAAGAAAGGCTAACGGACCTTTTGCTCTGAACAAAGGCCTCCTCACAGTACATGATGAAACACAGACACGTAGAATATGTCAGCAGAAAAGGAGTGGTAGGCCCATCTATTCTGCTTGTTTTTTCTTGACCATTACTATACCTTGTTTGGTCTCAGGTGTCCCTCCATCCTCCCTGTCATCTGTGCATGCCATTGTGACTATCCAATGCATGCTTGAAGTTCCCCACTGTCTTCACTTTCACCACCTCTTCTAATAGGCTGTTCAAGATGTCTACCACCCTTTTTGTGAAGAAGTCAATCAATTTTATTTGTATACTGGAGGTAATGTGAGCAAAAATGCCCATTTTCACAAACGTCCAGTGTTGGGGGGGAAAAAAACATATAAATGATTACAGAGTCCAATAGAATACGTAGTATATCAATTATATTTACTGGAGTATAAAAGTACAAAAAAACTAACAAATACATACTATAAACATCATTTTTACAGGTTATAAAAGTATAAGAGGCAAACAAATGGCAATAAGAGAACAGTAATGTTTACAGGTAAGATGGAGTAATTAGTAGCTGAAGTGTTTACTTGAAGAGACAAAGGAGAAGGCAGATGAGAAAAATACAGGAGAGACAGGTTCTGTATAGGGCCAATGGTTATAGGTGCAAAAAGGTGGGGAAAAGTGCAGGTATTGTAGAAGAAAATACCGCTGGGTTCAGCAAGTGGGCCGAAAAGGAGGCTTACTTGGTCAGCAGCAAGTGGACTATACGAGGAGGTGATCCTTGAGAGAGGAGTTGAAAGAGTACAAGGACACACAGGCCTGAATTTGGGGGGGCAGTTTGTTGTACAGCTTAGTGCCCTTGTAGGTGAGAGAGTTCTGGGCCTGCTTAGTCCTGTAAAAAGGGGTGTCAAAGACTTGAGTGGAGGAAGTATTTACTCACATCTCTCATGCCCCCCAACCTTCATAGCTTGCCATGTGTTCAGGCGCTTATCCTGTGAAAGAAATTTCCTTCTGGCACTTTGTCATCCCTCCCCCTCTCGTGAGCTACTTATAGGTCTCAATCATGTCCCTTCTCCCTCTCCTGTCTTCCATGGAGTAAATGTTGAGCTCCTGCAGTCTCTCCTCCTATGGCTTCCCATGCAAGCCCTGCACCATTTTGGTAGCCCTGCTCTGGACCGCTTCTACCCTGTCAATGTCCTTGTGGAGGTGCAGCCTCCAAAACAAGCCACATTACTCCAGGTAAGATCTCTCTAGTGCATGATACAGGGGCAACATCGCCTTCTCCTGCTAGAAATCCCCCTCCTTATGCACCCTAGCATCCAGTGAGCCTTGTCTCCTGCCTTATTGCACTGTCCTGCCAACTTCAGGTCATCAGATATTACCTCAAGGTCCCTCTCTTACTTGGTAACTGCAAGTACTCCTCCCCCCCCTGTTTTATAAACAGCCCCTGTGTTTCCCTGTCCCAGGTGTGTGACTTTGCACTACTTGGCACTGAAACACTGCTGCCACTCCTAGACCATTCCTCAATTTTCCACAGATCCCTTTGCATTTTTCCACCCCTCTTGAGTATCCACCCTATTGCAGATTTTTGTTATCTGCAAAGAAACATGCCTTCCCCTCAATTTCCTCCCCAATATCACTTATGAAGACATTGAAGAGGACAGGACCCAGAACCGATCTCTGTGGCACAACACTGGTCACTCTCGTTCTCTGAGTGACTGCCATTTACCACCACCCTCTGCTTACTATCATTCAACCAGTTTGATACTCAGCTCACCACCCTCTCCCCACCCTCAGGTTGCTGAGTTTCTTAATCTGCCTCCTATGTGGGACAATGTCAAAGGCCTTACTGAAGTCCAGATAGGCCACACCTACTGGTCTTTCCTGCTCAACCTCCTTACCTAAAGAAATCTATGTATTTTGTTTGACATAACCTCCCCTCTGTAAAGCCATGATGCTGGTGGTCCTGCAACCAATTTGCCTCCAGGTACTCCATCAGTCTGTCCTTCAGCACTCAATTAATTTCCCCCACTACTGACATGAGAGTGACTGGTCTTCAATTGCTAGCCTCCTCCTTGCTGCCGCTCTTGTGCAGAGGTACCACATCAGTCCTCCTTCACTCCTCTGGAACTACCCCATCTCTAGTGAGGTGGTGATTGAATTGTGCTGCCAGAGGGCAGCTAGCACTGTCTCCAGCTTTTTGTGCCCTTTAGTGAGGAGGATTCCCATATGGCCACATCACCTTGTTTTCCTTTAGGGTTTCCAGTTCCCTGTGGGCCCTCCATTCCATAAATGGCCTTGTATCCACTCCCCTCTGTGCCTGTTAATGCATGTCAATCCTTTCCCTTCCTCTTCTACTGTGAAGACTTATTTTTCTTGGTCTTCTCTGTACAGCCCTCCCCCGAACAGTGCTAGATAGGACAAAAAGGGAAAGGTTGCAGCTTGTCCAGAAATGACCCACTTTCCAATTGACTATGGATCCACATTGGTGCACCTAGTGTAGCCAGCAGAGAAGCGGGGTGAGACCTGCTGTTACGTGATTTAATATTATACTTACAAATAGTTATAAAAGACTTAAACAACAGCCTTGGAGAGAAAATTTGATTTATTTTAAATCTCTCTGCTGTCTGGTTACATTGGATGATGGTACGTCTCTCTCTCTCTCTCTCTCTGATGCTACACAGAGCATTTGCTTATATAGCATAGTTACAAGTCAGAAACAGCATAAACTGCAATTTTTATTTAGACATTCAATCATATTACTACACATCATATTTTGTCACTAGTTACTGGCTAGGTTGACTAATACATAGGTTTGCTTGCTACCTCTTACATACAATGTAAGTTCCTTATTTCGTGTCTGCGTTGTGTTTTTGCAACCTATCTTGTAGTTTTGTAACTTGCTACTATCTGTATCAGCAATTCTTTTTATAACTTTGCAATAATTGGTTAGTCCAAAATATCATGTTTATTTTTGATTGGTTATTTGTATTATGAGCATACTGTTACTAGGGGAAGTTGTGCTAGCTTGGTAAAAAAGGTCAATATCATATTATGCCTGAAGATGGCAGCATTGTCTTATTAGCAGCATTTATGCTGAAGCACTGTTAAACCCTTGCAACGAACAAGTGGACATTTCTTTAACATCAAAATCCTATGATTGTAAAGGGTCCAGCACTTAAAATGCCTTTTTAATAAAGATTATTTATTTGTAATAATAGGTAATCACAAGCAAACCACTTTTAGGGTTTTTCTTATACTTGCCCTCCCTGACTGCGCAACATGAATAGGTTTGACCTGTAGTGATATGTCACAACTCCCTGTAACTAACACTAAATCAAAGGACCCTTATACCTATATGAATTACGTAATTTGAAAGTCCACCTTACAAAGGTCTTTTGGCCCAGATACTGTCATGGCTCCTCATGGCTAGACTGCATCATATTTACCCTGCAAAGTCTTTTGACCCAGACAATGCCTTAACTCCCCATGGCTAGAATGGGACAGGCCAATCTTATTACATTAGCCAATTTAAAGTCACATAATCTGCACGCAGCCACAGCTCCCTGTGACTTGCATACTGCCGACTGACCTTTCTCTTTTCAGTTTGTTTAAACAAGCACAAGCATTAGTTGGTTTACTGCAATTACTAGCAACAACATGCTGTAGGGTTTAAAAGTGATATTGATAAAGTATGGCTTTGAGGTGCTATCCCATACAACACTAGGATTAAATACATGTTATTTTCTTACGCAAATAAATTTGAGTCCACTTGTTATAAGCTAACTTAGTTTTGAAATATGTCAGCATTTCTTTTAGACTGCTGACAGTGTAAACACAAAATCTTATCTCCTCTTGTCCTTCTGCCTAGTAACATATAGCCGTTTCTGATAGGCCCACATACTTTAAGCAGGTACCAAATATATTTTTCTGGTAATTCTATTATTATAAGCTGACATTTGGAAATGCAGACATTAGCTAACTGTCACAAGTTGTAAAATGCATAAGTTGTCTATTAACCTTTGTGACAAATATCAGATTTTACAGAAATATACAAAAACAAGTAGATACATATTGCTTATGCTTGCAGTTCTATTATAATACCATAACCACTGGAAAAGTTGAACATGCATTTTAGCATAACAGAAATCATCAGCAACTCTGAGATATATCTTATGACAGGCCTTATGTTAGGGTACTTTACACTTATAGATCTTGCCCCATGGCCTACTTGCATGGGCATGTATCACTAATTGTTAGTGAACCCATTATACAGGTAGGTGAGGAATCTGCCAAGCCTTAATGTGCTGTATCCATCCACTTTAGCTTGCTAACAATATACAGTTATACACATCCTATGTCTTAGTACTAGACACAGTATTATAGAAGGCAAACAATTATTGTGCATTAGCCCCCAATTATATTAAATTGTGGGACAACTAAAGAAGGCTTAGGGTTGGACAGTCACATTAGTAGATGTTATATTGTTACACCCAGTCTGTAACAATGGCTGAAAGATGTAAAAGTGAATAATAAGAAAGTATTTTTACTTGACAAGTTTTAGCTTCTGTACTGGCAAAATTTGCACTTTAGGTAAGCTTTTGACCCATCTGTTTCTCATTTTGTCCCACATTTGTTACACCAGTGGGTCTAATCTGACCCATGTTTTAAACTCTCTAGCACCATTATTTGCCTGTTTCCATATGCTCACTATACCTCCCCTTGACTTCCTGTTTTTTGCTAACATACCTGAAGAAAGTCTTATCCCTCTTTTGACCTCCTGGGCTCTCCTCTCCTCACTCTGAGCCTTAATCTCCATACCCTCCATCCTTTGTTTAACTTGATACACCTTCCTGTCTGGCTGTCTTTGGGTTCTCCTTGTGCTTCCTAAAAACTGTTGTTTTTTTTACTCCATTACTGTTAGCCACCTCCTTTGAGAACCATACTGACTTCTTTCTATCCTTCACCTTGCTTTTTTCCTTCAAACAGCTTGTTGTTACCTTAGTTATTTATTCCTTTATCCCAGGGACACTGGTTTACCGGGATTCAGAAAGGGCAAATTCCATTTAGCACATTGTAAAAAACGATATTGTCACCGGTGTCTGCTAAGCCAAAATACGGTTTTATCAGTGTCTGGTTTTGTGTACTTTATTTAACAATTTTTAACTCTGCTAACATGCATTTTGGCAATTTTGACCCCCACTATTGCACATCCTTCTATCCTTGTAGCAATTTAAAATTATTTTAGGTAAAAGATGTGATGGCAGCAGCAGCACTACAGCCCCCATCCCTAAGGTGTGATAGAAGCAGCACTGCGGCCCCATCCCTCAAGTGCAATGACAGCACCAGCAGCACTACAACACCCATCCCTCTGGTGTGATGGCAGCAGCAACAGCACTATGGCCCCCCTCCCTTAGGTGTGACAGAAGCAGCAGCACTGTGGCCCCCATCCCTTAAGTGTGATGGCAGTAGTACTACGTTCCCCATTCCTCAGCTATAATGGAAGTACCAGCTCTACAGTCCCCCATTCCTCAGGTGTGATGGCAGCAATACTACATTCCCCATTCCTCAGGTGTGATGGCAGTATCAACACTAATGGCCCCATCCCTCAGGTGGGATGGCAGCAGTACTACATTCCCCATCCACCAGTGGTGATGGCAGAAGCACTACAGCCCCCACCTCTAAGGTGTGATGGCAGTAGCAACATTGCAGTCCACATCCCTCAGGTGATGGCAGTAGTGAGAGCACTATGATCCCCTTTCTTCAACACCCACACCCCACATGCACAAGTTACAAATTACTTGGTCTCTTTGCTTGTTAGAACTCAGATGTGAATTAATCTGAACCACCACAACTAAGGTGGACCATCTTTGTTTTTTCCTATCTATCATTTAACTGCCTGAATTGGATTTCTGCCTGTGACACCACTGACCAAGGTTTGGGAACAGACTTGGGTGTTGGAGGGCTGGCCAGAGGTGGGGGTGGGTGAAGGCTTGAGTATCCAACAACCACTCGCCTTCTCCTGGGAGGGAGGATGGGTTCACAGTTTAGCATTTGCTGGCCCCTGGTGGAGGCCAGAGACACAGCAGCACATCGGCCATCACTGCGGGAGGGAGTGTGATGGATGTCGGTCTGTGCCTTGACAGCATGAGGACTGTCAAGCTCCCAAGAAAATGGGAAAACATGTGTTGGCCAACCAGAGGATGGATGCTGTCCCTCCATAAGCCCGAAGCCCCAGACACAGGTGTCTATTCTGACCCCCTGCCATGCCCGAGATACACAAGAAGCTCTTTGGGGTGATTCTCCTCCCCTGGTAGCCTCCCACAGGGGTAAGAGCCCACCCGATGAAGGGTTACTTCGGGTTACCTGGTACATCAGGGAGTGAAGAAAGACCAAGGGAGGCATAGTGAGGCTTAATAAAGGGAACGGAGGGTGGGCAGAAGGTGACAGTGAAAAAGCAGGGCTATTGAACAAATACTTCTGCTCAGTATTCACAAAAGAAGAGGGGGTACCTAAATCAAAGAACAGAAGCACTCTGGATAGGGAGGTTGATACTAGTCCAGTCACAGAAGAAAGGGTTCTGAAAGAACTTTTAATACTGAAGGTGGACAAAGCAATGGGGCCTGATGGGATTCACCCAAGTATTCTAAAAGAACTAAGGCGAGAACTAGTGACACCACTGACTACCCTCTTTAACAAACCATGGGAGGATGGTGTGGTACCTGAGGACTGGAAGAGGAGGGCAGATATCATTCTCCTTCACTAAAGTGGGAGCAAGACAGAGGCAGGAAACTACAGACCAGTTAGTTTGACCTCAGTGGTAGGGAAAATGATGGAAGCACTTCTGAAGGAAAGAATTGTTGAGTTCCTAGAGGCCAGTGGGGTACAGGACCCATGGCAGCATGGATTCACAGCAGGAAGGTCATGTCAGATGAATCTAATTGAATTCTTTTGACTGGGTGACCAAAGTAGTAGACCAAGGAGAGGCTGTGGACATGGCCTACCTAGACTTTAGCAAGTCATTTGACACAGTCCCACACAAAAGATTAACATACAAGTAAGCCAGCCTTGGAGTGGGCCCCAAGGTGGTAGTCTGGGTAGAAAATTGGCTGGACAACAGGACGCAGAGAGTAAAAATAAACTGACTCCACTCTGAAGAAAGGGGGGTTACTAGCAGTGTACCACAGGGTTCAGAATTGGGACTGGTCCTCTTTAATATCTTTATAAGTGACATTGCAGATGGACTGGAAGGAAAAGTATGTCTCTTTGCAGATGACACAAAGATCTGCAACAGGGTCAGTACAGAAGGTGGGGTGGAAAGCATGCAAAGGGACTTGGCAAGGTTGGAGGAATGGTCAAAGGTATGGCAGCTTAGATTCAACGCAAAGAAGTGCAAAGTAATGCACTTGGGAAACAAAAGCCCACTGGAAGAGTGCACAATGGGGGTGAAATACTAACAACAAAAATGGAAAGGGACCTGGGGGTAATCATATCAGATGACCTTAAGGTGGGCAAACAATGTGAGAAGGCACTAAGGAGGGCTGGCTGGATATTGGGATGCATAGGGAGAGGCATCACAAGTAGAAAACAGGAAGTTGTTATTCCTCTGTACAGACAGTTGGTGAGACCCCATCTGGAGTACTGCGTGCAGTTTTGGAGACCCCATCTCCTCAAAGACATAGATAGAGTGGAGGCTGTCCAGTGGAGGGCAACTAAAATGGTGCAGGGACTACAACAGAAGACATATGAAGAGAGATTAAAGGACCTTAATATGTATCCCTTGAGGAGAGGAGGAAGGAGGGGACATGATAGAAACTTTCAAGTACCTTAAGGGAATCAACAAAGTCCAAGAGAGTAGCATCTTTCAGAAAAAGAGATGTGCAAGAACAAGGGGGCACAATTTGAAGATGGGAGGACAGCTCAGAGGCAATGTGAGGAAGTATTTTTTCATGGAGAGGGTTGTGGATACAATGGAACAGCCTTCCTGGGGAGGTAGTGGAGTCAAAAACATTGGGGGAATTCAAGAATGCATGGGACAGACATTAGGCAATTCTAGTGGGGGGGTAGGAGGAAATAGGCTGTTGGTTAACAAGGATCTGCAGCTTATCCATTAGGTAGGGAAATGGGCAGACTAGGTGGGCTAAGTGGTCCTTATCTGCCATCAAATTCTATGCTTCTATGTAGCACGGCAATAAGGGGCAGCGGATGGTGGTCGGGACTCAACAGCACTGGTAGGGAGCCTTGGCAGGCCTGAAGGACTGGATGGCCAGGGGGTAGGAGGAGCAAAAAAAAAAACTGCCTGAATTTGCTTGTTTGAAATAAAGTGTCTTCACCTAAAAAATCCACAAGTGATTAGTGGAGGACCTTCAAATGGGAAATCATGCATCTCTCAAACATGTGGATGCTTTTTTAACTTTGTCTCCATGAAAAGGGTGTCCCTCAGTTTTCATGTCTGAACTTAGATGTGAATTGAGCACCACTTAGCCCATAGCTTCATACAGCCCCTGGGGTCTTACCATCTGTATGTCATTGAATGTGCTTTAAAAATCCACTGGTCAAGCATAAGTATACTTAAACACTAAACATTTGCTTTGCCTTGAAGCAGTCTATCAGAAAACTTTTTGTTGTCACAGAGACTGAAACAGCAGGTGGGAGAAAAGTTGCAAATTAGTTCATTCACCTAAATGGGGTGCTAAATGTGAAGTTTCTTCCTTGTGAGCATACTTTCATTCAGATTTGTTTTCACTCAAACAACTGAAGATTTTGGATGGCCCTGCTGTACATAAACTTGAATAAGCTAGTTGGTAACAGTGATCCTGTGTTTAGCAATCTACAACCTAGATGTTCACATGCAAAGAATACAATAAAAACCTAACTAAAGTTTAAAAACAAGCTTATAAAACACACAAAATGTATCTGAACATTTATCTTTACCTATACAAAATCATTGCAGCCCAAGTAAAAACTCAGGCAAATTACATGGTACCCTGACTACTGTATGATGTAGTAAACATGCATTGATATTTTTTTTTATATATTCTTTGTAAACCAGGTAAGGCCCACTAGGTAGAACTGCCTGTTTTCAGAGGTAACCCAGGAGCACTGGGGAGGTTAAGTGACTTGCTTGGAGTCACACAGTGTACAAGTGGAGGTTGTGGGAGTCAAACACCTACCCAAGTCTGCTTGATGTATCTAGTTCAATCACTGTTTGTTACTCTAACAACTAGGCTACACTGCCAGACATAATAACACCCATTTACAATGTTTTAATATATGATTTCAATAATAGTGCTCAGTATCTATAGTGCAAATTATAAACATTAAACACTTTGCAGCATTTTTCAAAAATAGAATTATTTGCCACTACATCTGCTTTTTTTTCTTACACCAAACAAGACAGCAGCAAGCAAATCTTTATTTATATAGTGACTTTCTAAAACCAAGGTGCTTTAACAAATAAAACATATAAATAAGAATAAAATTTACAGATGCATAAATTAATTAAAATCATCTGGGAAGGCCATATTAAATAAATATATCTTAAAATCCAACTTGAATCTCTTGACCAAAGTGGATGAATAGTTGACAGAGCACTGTAAATAGGTTTTGATCAGGCTTCATTATTCTACATCCAGAAACAGATAACATTTGTTTATTCTGGATTTATGTATTATTGATTTTCTGTGGCTCACTAAATAGAATCTATTTAGCACTGTGTGCAACAGATGTTTTTAAGTTTTAGAAGAGAGGCAACACATCCATTTAGGATTCATGTTAGGAACCTAAATTTTTCTTCATATTTAAAACCTATTCAAGTGTCAGCATATTAATTTAGTAGTTTATGCTAACTAATATATGCTGCAGAAAACAGTAAAGGATTTATTGTGAAGCATTCAGGGTCTATAGTACAAATCCTGCAATTTCCCAGCAAGTTTTGCAAAAAAATCTCTGCAATTTCAGGTTACTTTTCTTGCAATTTTCCAGTGGCCCTGCCCATGTGCGCTGATACTTGTATTTTTTTGTATTATCCAGTGTAATATAAATAGTAAAATATGTTTATTTATTTATTAGAATTTCAAATAAATACCTTTGAGCCAATGGCTTTTTTACAAAAGTTCCACATCAGTATACAAAGAATAGAAGTACAATTTGTGAGATTAGCTGGCAAGCAGTTGGAATACACATTTCAGTGCAGGGTGTACATGGTCTAAAAGTTACAGGTAATATAATTAACACTTAGAACAACACAATCAAGCATACATTTAAGAATGAAGAGTCACAACAAACAATATTTACATGAATTAAAGCTGCCAGAAGGGCATTGTCAAAGGGAAAGGTGGAGTGGAAAAATCGAGTTGCTGCCAGTTGTGCCAGGTAGCATAGGAAAGTGGGAAGAGAGAGTGGGCGTAGAGAGGTAACTGGGAAGGCAGTAGAAGGAGAGGTGGGTAGGAGGCAAGGATCGGGGAACTTGTGCAACAGTGGGTGGGGTGAGCAGATTAGAAAAGGGAGAGGGGAAGGGAGCTGAAGGAGGGTAAGAGAGGAAGGTGTTGGACCAGGGCTAGGGGGAGAAAGGCAGGGGTATGGGGGGGAGGGTGGTGGTAGGCAGAGGTGGGGGTAGTAGAGAGGTGCAAAGAACAGGAGTGACTGCCAGGGAGGTTAGGAGAAACAGTCACAGGTGGCTCTGGACATAAGCATTTGACGTAGCTTGTGTTTGAATGAACAGAGGGTGCCTAAGTTGGTGAGTTTGCTGCCCAGGGAGTTAAACATCTCAGGGGCTCTACCTGGAAAAGGCCACTGGCCTTGGGTGGTGGAACAGCAGGGAACAGATAGAGAACAGTTTTCAGAGCTTCTTGTGTAACGAGAGCGGTTGGCTGGGCTTAAGTGAGATTGAACCCCAGGGGGCATGAGTCCCATCAATGACTTTTTTGGTAGTAGACAGGTTTGGAAAGTAATCCTTCCCTGAAGTTGTAGCCAGTTTGACTGTTCATAGAGGTTGCAGGTATGTGTGCAGTGGGCAACACCAGTAAGGAGTCTGCAGGCCCTATGCAGCGCTGTAATGATTCGCTGTGGTGCTGTGGCTGTGGCTGCTCCATAGATAACAAGCCCATAATCAATGATGGAGACAATAGAGCTGTGTGTTGCTACTTTAAGGATGTCAGGTGTCAGGCAGTGTCTGTTTATAGAGAAGGCCTATATGGTTATTTACGGATTTCACAACTGAATTGATATGGTTGGAGAAGGACAGAGTAGGGTCCAGGGTTACACCAAGGTATTTAAAAGTTTGTGTCTGGTCCAGGGTTACACCTGAGCTGTTTTTGATAGCCAACTGCTGGTGTTTATGTTTGTCATGTGTGCCGTGGAATAGCATAGTCTTTGTTTTTTTGTAATTTAGCACTAGTTTCTGTGAGACGAACCAGGTCTCAACTTGCGTGACACTTTCCTGCAGTTGTTTCTCCAAGAGGAAGGGGTCAGAATTGTTATAGAAAATCACTGCGTTATCAGCATACAGGATCATGTTTTTATCACAGGCAGAAGGGAGATTGTTCAGAAAGATGCTGAAAAGAAGGGGTCCCAATATTGACCCTTGGGGAACACCAGCCCGGACAGGTAGTTTGGAGGAGAGGGAGTCACCAATCTTAACTTGTTGTGACCGGTTGGAGAGATAACTGTTGAACCATTGTAGAGTATCATGGGAGAGCCCTAAGTTGCCAAGTTGTTCCAGTAATAATGGATGGTTGACTGTATTGAAGGCCTTCGAGAGGTCTATAAAGGTGGCACTGGCAAGTTATCCTTGGTCTAGTGGTAGATGAATGTGGCCTGTAAATTCAAGGAGGGCAGAGGTGGTGCTATGTCCTTTGCAAAAGTCATGTTGCTGTGGGTATTGCAAGTTGCATTTCTCCAAGTACTCCACCAATTGGTCTGCAGCGATTATTTTTGAAGAGCTTTGGCTAAAGGGGGTAGGATGGAGATGGGTCTGTAGTTACAGTGTAATGTCCTATCCCCAGATGTGTGTATTGAGGTCACCAGGGCAGACTTCCACTCAAGTGGAAACTGGGAGAGTGTGGGGGACTGGTTAATAATCTTGGTAAGAGCATGCAGGACATCATCAAAGGCAAGGACGATGAGCTTCAAGTCAAGTGTATCCCCACTTGATCTGGATTTTCCGAGCACCTTGAGGAGGTATTTTTTGGCATCCGTTTCAGTAACTGTCTTGAAATAGAAATGTGGATGATTTGTATCCTGAGTCCATTGATATTGTGAGGCCGTGGTTTGGTTTGTGTCAAAGAAGTTAGAGGGAAGCACATGGCTGAGGTTGGTGAATGCCAGATTGAAAATATTGGCAATTTTGGCAGGGTCCAGGATGTTGCTGCCATCAACTTTTAACATTTTAGGAGTTGCTTTTGACTCTTTCCCTATAACTTCAGATAGGCTTTGCCAGAATTTCCTTCCATCTGACCATGAGTTTGATAAGGTGCTCCTGTAGTAGCTGGCTTTTTCAGTGTGAATAGCTCTGGTACAGGCATTCCTGGTGGCCCTGTATGCCTGAAAGTCTGCCTTGTCCATAGACGGTCCCGGAGTTTTTAGTTGGTGGAGTGTGCCTGAGATCCAATGGTTGTCAAGGTCTTTAAATTTGCTTTTCTTAAAGGGGGCATGGATATCACATGCTGCATTGAACTTTGAGATAAAGTATTGAAGTGCAGCATCAACATCCAGAGCGGTGTCAATCAGGGACCAGCCTTATTGTCACAGAAGTGTCTTAAGTGGTGCAAGGTGTCCCCTAATTAGCATCCGACTGTTGATAGTTTTCACGGGGGGGGGGTTATTGAATTTATTTGACCATATGCACTGGACTGGGGGAATGGTCACTATGGCATCAGGGAGAAATGTAGTGTGGCAAATATGGTCAGGGTGATTGGAGAGAACCCAGTCCAGTAAGGTAATGGTCCCTGTTCTATAGTTGATCCTAGTGGGTGAGGTAACTAGCTGTGTAAAATTTGCAGCTGCCAAGGCATCCTTGTAGTTGCTTGCACTGGGGGCAAGCCAGTTGACATTAAAGTCACCTAGCAATATAAATTCCAAGTTAAGCTTTAGACTACTGATGCAGGTAAGGAATGGGTTCAGGCTTATTGTTGTCAGTTTGGGTGGGATATATACAGAGACTATCATCAGAGTTTTGTTATAAGCCCCAAGAACAACTTTAATAACAAGGACCTGAAGCTCATCACCATTAATGGGTCGGGTCAGGGCATGCCCTGTCAGAGAATCTTTTAGGCAAAGGGCACAGCCGCCCCCCTTTTTTGGATAGTCGATCCTGCCGAAAGATAGTATACTCAAGTATTGCCACAGCAATGGCAGGGATAATTGGAGACAACCAAGTTTCAACTACAGATAGTACATCTGGGCTGTGCTGTGCTGTCCAGGGAGTAAGGGCATCTAATTTTTTGGTAAGGCTGCAGATGTTGATTCCAGCTAGCAAGAAGGACCCTGTTGTGCATTGCTCCCTAGGGGTAGCTAGGGGTGGTCCAGAGTTGGGGTGAACATTGCCCGATATTAGCAGGAGTAGCAGTATTAGTCTTTTTAGGAGTTCCTTAAGATATCTGCAGTGACTGCTATGTGCACTTTTCCCCTTATACTTATTCTTAGTTGTTGTCTGTAGTGACCCAACTCCCAACAGAATGAACAGGGAGAAATAGTTTGATGGTAGGGTTGACCGTGGGCACAGTAGCATGTTTGTGCATCCTAGTATTTGGTAGAAGAGATGAAAGCTGTTGCAACTGAGACTACTGGTAACCATTTCACTTCTGTGCAAGGGGCTATCAGTCAGGCAATCCAAGGTTTGTTGCAGTGGGCGTTTAAATATTTTGGTAGTGTGGGATGCCATTAGGGTCAGAAGGAGTAGGTGCAGCAGGAACAGGTTAGGTTGCATTCTTGATGTAGTAATATTAGACCATGCAGATAGTTATGTTCAGGAATATGTAACATAATAATCTTATCCAAGGTACCGGGAGTCAAATTATGAAAAAGAATCAAATCCATAGGAATTGGTGAACTACTGGGAAACAGTAAACTATTGTTACTATAAATCGAAGACCCAGAATGTGTTAAATTCCTGAAGGGCGATGAACATTGGCCTGTGGCATTTGCAGGATGTAAAAATCCTTTGTTAGTGTCTTCCCTTTGTTCTCCAAAATAGCTGTGACTAGATCTCAAAGACAAGCACAGATCCTTTAGGAATAGGTCAGTTGGAAATGTGGATTCAGTGCAAGACTCCACAACTCAGAGCTTGTAAAACTTATTTTCTGGACTTACTTTTGCTTGTGATGGCTTCCAAAAAAGTTGATTTATAATGGGACTACCAATACCTGGTGGTGATGTTTTGCAGTTTCTTAGTCCAGGAAACTTTCATAGATGTCATGTCAAAGAATGGTCTAGTTCCTCCAAGCAGAAACACATTAAAAGAAAATCCACAAAACTAAACTACTGACAGAGGCAAACACAAACAGCTAGCCACACAGGCCAAGGACACACATACTAAATGAAAACTGTGGTTTCAGGAAGGAAAACAGTCCTCAGTTGATGGAGAGGTTGGTGGGACACATAGGTGGTCAAACTGAATGGCTGGTTACAACAAAGTAGTGTGGGGAGTTTCCTTACTGAGTCCATATGCAGCAAAGCAAAAAGAATGTGAAGCACAGCAGCATTTATTTTAAGATGTTGAAGTTGGGCCAGCCCGCCAGCGCTGCAGTAGTGCTACTGCTTGCAATGCCAGTGACCCAGGGTTGGAAACAAACTCGGGTTGCTGGAGATCTGGCCAGGGGAGTAGGATCGAGCACCTGGGGGGCTGCTCTCCTCCTCCTCCATGGAGGGTGTGCTGCAGATCCCGCTGCTTTACCACCACCTGGGTGACCACTGGTGGTGGTGCAACAGGGCTGCAGAGCGATCGGGAGGGGAGGATGCTAACCAGGATCAGGAGCAGTGGCATGTCTCTATGTACCCTACCTCCTTGGATCCCCTCGAGTGCCAGTGCCCTCAGGGACAGAGACCAGAACACCAGTAACAATCACCCCACACTGGCCACTGGTAGAAGAGACCCAGCTGCCCCAGACTTCATAACCAGGCTCTATGAGGAACCCACTGGGCTGCCCGACACACATTAAGGGACTGTGAAGGAGTGACCTGCAGTCCTCTCTCTTCCAACCTGCGGGGTACAACCTAGGCAGGATGGGAGCAGGCCCACAGGAGCTCCTGAGCATTACCTGGGGTGAAGCTAGGGGATACACAGCCTAGGGATCTCTGAAAAGTGGAGATTGATGCTGTGAGAAGGAGGTATAGAAAGAGAAAATAAAAAAACTGAAAAAGATGCTGAAATCTTAGGGATTCTGTGCAGTGACATGCAATTTCCATGAGGCACCAGTACAAGAATTCAAAATTCACAAACCAAGCAGGATTCTGTGATTTTTACTGGTGTTACCATTAAAAACAGAAAACCAGGATCCTTACTTTATCCTTTTCCAGTGTCGCCACTCCTATCCCATTTCCTAAGGCAGTCTCCCATGTCATTAAAATCTGCTGTCCAGAAGTACAGGACTCTTGTCCTAGTGTGTTTTTTCTCCTTTGCAATCTGTGTGCAAAACCATACTGTATGAAGATCATTTGTACCCAGGGGTCTACCATCTGTTATGTCTGTAGTGCTGTCTTTGTTCATATGTACCAGATCCAGCACTATTCCATCTAATGCCCCTTGCAGGGAGTCTAAGATGACCCTTCTTCTAGTTGTAGCTGTAGGCAGAATCCTACAGTCTAAATCCAGCAGATAGAAGCCCCCCCCATAATCACTACTTCCCCTTTGCTTGCCATTTGACCAGTGGCCTCTCCCAAATCCCTGTCCACCTCCTCCTCCTGAGTTTGTGGTCCGTACAGTACCCCATATGGATAAAGGCCTCAGAACTTGTCTGTAAGCTGACCCAAAGAGCCCCAACCTCTCCTTTCCCTGTTGTGTCCTTGTGTTGTTGTGGCCTTAATACCTTGCCTTAGATATGACAACTTCCCCTTCCTCCCTGTCCTTTCAAAACATGTTGTAACCTGGTAGGGCCACATCCCTGCTGTGGTTGTCAGTGCACCATGATTCTGTTATGGCCACCAGATCCAGGTCCGCCTCCACAATAGTAGCCTCAAGGTCATGAATTGTGTTTCTTGGGCTCCTTGCATTGGAGTACATGGCTCTCCACTCCTGTGTCCTTCTCTGCCCCCGCTTTTCCCCCCATTCCCAAGTCCAACTTTCTTCCATCTCTTTTTTCTGGTGTTGTCCTTCCCCTTTTTATCCTCCTTCTGCCCAGCTTCCCTAGTTTATCTCACAGCTATACACTCACCTCCTGATCCTCCTGTCCCTTCCCCCCTTGTCCCAGCACCCACTGTCTTTGAGGAATGTATTTCTCCCTGGGTTTTCCTCTCTGCTGCTCCATTTTTCTAGGGGGGAGGCATTCTCTACCCCCTCATTTTTTTCTGCCTTCCCCCTTGACTAGCTTTAATTCCCATCAAGTGACATTTAAACCTTCCAACCAGGACTGCTCTATCCTCCTAGAGAGCTGGAGGCCCTCTCCCTTGTAAATGTAAAGGCCTTCATCCTTTCAGGTAAGACCCCATGTAGCTGTACCCCTCCTTTCTGCACCATACCTTCAACCAGTTGTTAAAGACCATGGTGCGATGTTCCTTAGCCTCCCTCCTGGCCGTACACAGGTAGCACCACAGTGAAGGCATTGTGCATGCTACTTTTGTTTCTGCTATTTTCCCAGCTCCCTGAACCTATCGTGCACCACTCCTGCTGTGTCCCTTTCTGGATGGACAGTGATATCCAATTCCCACTCCTGTCCTGCCACCCTAGTGATCGTAAGGGTTCGCTCCCCATCTCTCAGTGCCAAGGCACCAAGTAGACACCTTAACTCCCTCCCTCCCACACTGTTTCCAAAGCTTCCCCCCTAACAATCAAGTCCACCACCAGAAGTTGCTTCCCCTTTTGCTGGCGTCCTGTGCCTCCCACTTTGGTGCCTCCCCTCTGGAAGACCCACACGTGCCCTCTTACTGTTACTTATGGGTGCCTCCTGTCCACAGTCCTGTCCTGGCAGAGCAGCGAAGTGTCATGGCATTAGCTGAGGAATTTGTTCCCTCCTTCCTCCCACACACTCTCGGAGCCACCACAGTTCAGTCTACCCTCTTTCTTGGCACCCTGTGGGGCAGTGGTGGTGTACCTGGGAGCCCCTGGGTGGCAGAAGAGGTTCCCTGAATCCAGCAAACTTGGCCTGGAGTCTAGTGGCCTACTCCCTTAGCCCATAAAGGTGCACATAGCACCTCCGTCTCCAGAATGTCTCCATGAAGACTGCCACTCCACTCCCGTCATTCCCAAATGTACTCTTCCTATGACCGGAGAAAAGAACTTGTGCCCTTACCCCAGATAGGGTGTTGCTAGACTTCCCTTTTTGGAAAAGGTGAGGACTGCTACCTACTGCACTGATGGATTCCACTGGAGGCACGTGGATCCAGTTTCAGCTTTACTCAACTCTGTGCTGGCTCTTTCCACAAATTTGAGAGAAAGGGAGAAAATACAGATTAGAGGGGTATGCAACAGTTTTGACAGTCTATAAAGGATTAGGCCACACAACTCCCAGTTACGGATTTTTGGATGGTCACATGAAGACTTTGTCATCGGTGGGGGAGTTGAAGATGTTTACCTTCAATGGAGACATGAGGGGGATGTACACAGAGTTACCTGTGTGTGTGTGTAACCCCTAGGTGTCGCTATCCCAAGGGCTACTACCCATGCCTGCTTGGCTAGTAGCAGGTTAAGGGTCCTGGGTACTGAAAAGGGTGCCTCCACCTGGAGGTCAGGGTTGGTAGTGGTCAAGCTAACCTGGGCACAGCCCTCTGGGACACTGTAACCCCCCTCTTTCCCTTATAGTGGCCTGAACACTGTACAATAATTACTTTCACAGTGACCCTTATTCACCAGGCAATTACTCACACTGTTTGCACTTACCACCAGGGCTGTTCCTCTAGCTTGACCCTGGGGACCCCCTGTAAAACAAGGTTAAGCACAGCAAATAGCAGCTGTACAATACTTTTGGCACAAACTGGAACCACAGTCAGGTTAAATGCAAACAAAGTTAAATCTGATTTATTCAGGGGACTTGAACAAGGGAGGGGTGCAATCAGGTTGATTTGCTTAAAAGCTATATTAATCAGAAAATTATGCATGCAGTTCAGAGTCCCTACACAGTCACACACTCTGGGTACCCAGGTAGGAAAACTGTGGGCTAGCCATGAACGTTGCAGCTGGTTGGGGCCCTGTGATGGAAGATAGCAACATGCACAACTCACACTATTTATAATTCAGAGCCGGAGGGCTCAGTTCATGAAAGAAAAGGCAAGAAGACAATCAGATGACAACACTTTTAGATTTTGCTGTTGTTGCAGGGAGTTACCCTGAAGTTTACTCACGATACCCAATACTGGACAAAGGCAGGATGAAATCGAGACTGCAGGCTGTTTAGCTGGAGTGCCCAAAGAAGCAGGGCCCACACGAATCACCGAGGCATCGTTCCTGTTCAAGGCATTGAGCAGGGGGCCGATCCCCAGGCCGGTCTCTCATTGATGACTTTCTCTGCGTAGAAGGTATTCTGGCTGAGCCAGTGTAGCAGGGCCCAGGCATAGGCGCCGGGTTGTATGGGCCTGTGGGGCACTGGCCCCATCAATATTTACAAACCTGGGCTGAGCCCCAGCAATATTTTCCACAGCTGCCTGCCTTTTTTTGGCTCGGCGAAGTGACAGTGCACGCATGCAGAGCGCTCTGGGGTGCTGCTGTTACCCTAGCGGGGCCACGCCAGCTGTCAGCAGCCCCCCTTGTTTAATTTGGCTGGTGGGCATGGCGCTCCTGTTTTTTATTTAAAATTTGCGCGCCTTTGCTGGCTGTTTGGTTTGCCACCCCCCCAATAATCATTGAGTGCTGCTGGTTGGTTGGCAAAGTGGCATTTCTCACAATTTGTCAGCATTGCCGCACTGTGATTGGCCGGGGGGGTGGTCTTATAGGTGCCATACATGTGCGTCTGTCTCTGTCGGGGTGATTTGTACCAAGTGGCGTGCGGTAACAAGGTGGTTAGGTGAGGACTGGAGAGCTCGGAGTGAGGCAAGCTCGGTGAGCTCAGCGAGAGCGAGACCTTTTGGCTTTTAAATTCAAGTGGCCCCTGAACTGACTCTCCAAATGGAGAAGTCATGAGTGAGAGTCAAGCAGATGAGGTGGAGAGGTGCTATGCCAGTGTTTACTCTGTGGTGGTGTGTGGGTCGCCGGTCGGTCCAGGGAGCAAGGGCAAGTCAGCAGACGTGTGTGAGGCATCGGGCCATCAGTGGTAGTCCTAGCCCAGCCCCAGTCCGAGAGGGTGAGGTGACTGAGCAAGCAGCAGCTGCCAGCATCAAAGACCATGGCTCTGTGCAGTGTGGCCGGGCTGTAGTGAGGAGGAGAGCCGGGGTCTGTGGCCCACCCGGGGTAAGAAAGAGAGGCTGGTTGGGACTCGGGAGGGAGAAAATCGGAGTCCTCGGTGTCTGAACAGGTAGGTGAGACAGTAGGAGAGGCTGAGTTAGGAGTCCTCTGGGTCTGGTCAGTGGTCACAAAAATGGACGGCATCGGGACGGGGTGGATTTTGAGCAGAGAGGGGCACCGCCAGGCCACAGCAGGGGATGACTGATACCCGAACCAGCACAGCACAGCACCAGCAGCCAACCTGAGCCCAAAACTTACTGGAAGGAGGATGACGAGCCGAGGAGAGAAAGATCAGACCGTCACCATCACCCACCAGATTGTAACTATTGTGGATGGCCTCTATGGTTGTCTCATCTGCAATTAATCCAGTCACCAGTAAAAAGTGTCTGATGGCAGTCAAGTAGGAGGGCCTTGAGAGGGTGGGGGTGGGGTGATAAATCCCAGGCCAGGACCCAGCACCAAGAGGGCCTAAGCCTCCCACCAAAATTACTCTATGTATTTTATTCATTAGATCATCGGTTTATTTATTAGATGAATAGGACTGTGTGAACTTGTAGGGGCCCCCTGAGTCTAAACTTTCCCCAGAGTCAAGAATTCTTCTGAGGCCTGCCAGGATCAAACTGCATCTAAACCTAAAGGTACAACTGAGTTAGGGATGTATGCAATAATCCTTTATGAGTCTGTCTAGTCAGGTGCTGCGCCAGTGGAGCTAGGAGCTTGGCACCCACCTGAATAAGGGAAAGGGAGACTCACTGGACTGTAATTCTGACAGAATTTCTGCACTCGAACAAACACAAGGGCACCTTGCTGCAGTAAATAATGGACTAACCAAGAAATAAGCTCTCCTTGTGTGTGTTAAGAGTGCAGACATTTTCTGGATGTACAACCGGAAACTGGCAATGTAGTTTCCTAGCACCGAGGGTATTCCTGAGTGCGCTTGAAGCTACTATTTGTGTAATTCTGACAGGCATCTTTTCCATGTTACTGTTATTAGTAAAATGATTGCCCCTCTCATTGTGAATCTGTTCTACCTGTTGGTGTTCCTGTAGAACCATTGTCACTTTGGGTATTAGAATGGATTAAAAAGCATCTAGTGAAAGGCCAGTTATGCTGATTTCTCAGAGGTTATGATCCATTTTGGGAAGCTTCCCCCTTCCTTATTTTCTCTTACACTCATCTAATTGAGCTGATGTGGCTGTACTGTCAAAATAGTATAGTTTGGTGTAAAACTGCTGGAATATGTGATGGAATTGGGCAGAGTCAGTAAAAAAATCTTCTCATAGCTTTCCTATGGTAGGGATTTTTATTATCCCCTACTGCAGCTTCATAGATTTCATAGAAGTGTGAAGGCAGAAAAGGACCGACAGGCCCACCCAGTCTGCTCAATTGTCCAGCTATCTACTAGGACATGCACCCCCCCCAATCCTCAACACTCCCCTGTGTCTGTCCCATGCCCTTTTGAATCCCTCCACTGTCTCCTCACCAATCACTGCCTCCCGGAGCCTATTCCACTTATCCACCACCCTCTCTGTGAAATAGTACTTCCTAATGTTATCCCTGAACTGCCCCCCCTCCACCTGCAGGCCATGCCCCCTCTTCCTCTGATTACCTTTCAGCTGGAAGATACTGTCCACTGGCACCTGGTTTATACCCTTAAGGTACTTGAAGGTCTCAATCGTGTTCCCCCTGGGTGCCAGTATCACATCACAATTTGCAATGCGATCTGACTGCTCGGGCAATCCATTCTCACATCTGCATCACAAAAAAGTGCGATGCATTCTGTGACCCTCTTCCCCACCCATCTCAGCCCCACCACCCTTCCCCACCCATGTCCCCACAGACACTCACCCACATAACAAGGTACCTCATTAGTTTAGAATGCTGCCCAGTCTCACCGCCAGGGCTCCAAAATAAATGCTGGCAGTTGCTCCATAGTTAACTGTATTAGTTAAGCTATCCACCTAGTAGTGCTGTCTGTAGTATTCTCAGTCTCACTGCTGCGGCCCCGAATGCTGGTAGTTCCCAGTAGTGCTTTGCGAACACAATCGCAATGCACTACTACTCATATTTGGGGTCGCAGCGGTGAGACTGGGCGCTTCTAAACTAACCAGGTACCTTATGTGGGTGAGTATCTGTGGGAAGGGTGGTGGGCTGAGATGGTGGGGAGAATGCTGGTAAAGTGGGTCTGGGCACAGAGTACCTCTCCTGATCATGAGGCATGTCTCTTAATTCACCCCGTCAAAATTGATTTGTTCTTCCTCTGAGTGTCCTTACAGAAAAGATGCTTGCTGCCAACACAGAGAAGGTGCTGTAAATTCAGACTTTAAGGCAGAAATATATAACATGACAGAAATAAAAACAAGTAAAGACAATGGATTTAACATTGCTAACAATAAAAGCAGCAGTATTTGTCACTGCGGCTGGTGACTTGGAGCTTTAAGTTTTTGGTAAAGGGGCCATTGCTGGGGAGGCTGAAATGGGTGGGGCTTTTGTCAGGTACCCCATGGATGGGGGTTGCTGGTTAGCCACTGAGATGGGTGGGAGGAGGGTTTCAGTGATTCTGGCAGAGAGGACAAGGGTGGGAAGGGTGTGGTACTGAGATATGTGTGTGTGGGGTGTGTGTGTGTGTGTGTGTGTGTGTGTGTTGGGGGTACTGAAACAGATGAAGCCAAGACAGAACTGATTTTAATAAAATATTTTATTTAGGTTACAATATTTAAGGATTTTTGATTCTGCTAATCAAATCGAGGCATATGCTATTCATTTTCACAACTGATTAGCACTTTCATGTGCAAAACTGCTAATCAGTTTTCCAAGCTTATTTAAAACCCTGTCTCTCCCCCCCCCCCCTTTGTTCCAGGGAGTACATGTTCAAATTTCTCAACCTTTCTTCATAGGATAGGTGGCTGAGCTCCCTTACCATCTTCATTGCTCTCCTCTGAACTTGCTCCAGCCTCCCCACATCCTTTTTGAGGTATGACCTCCAGAACTGGACTCTGTATTCCAAATGTGGTCTAACCAGATGGGTGTACAAGGGTACTATAACTTCCCTATTTCTTCTGGTGATCCCTCTTCCAGTGCATCCCAGCATTCCGCTGCCCCAGCCACTGCTCTCCCGCGGTTCCTTTCCATCTTCAGATCCCCTGATATAGTGATATCCAGGTCCCTTTCTTGTTCCGTTACCTCCAGATCTCTGCCCCCACACAGTACCCTGCCCTCCACTTCCTGTAGCCAAGATGCATGATTTTATACTTTTCTGTGTTGAATGAAAGCTGTCACCTCTTTGACCATGCCTCTAACCTCCCCAAGTCTCTCTGCATTTTTTCTTCCCCTTCCTGAGTGTCTACCCCATTGCATATCTTGATATAATCTGCAAACAGGCTCACACCACCTTCAAGGCCTTCCACAATGTCCCCAACAAATAGATTGAACAGTAGGGACCCCAACACCGATCCCTGAGGGGCCCCGCATGTGGCCATGCCCTCTCTGGATGCCACCCCATTTATTATAACCCTCTGCCTCCTTTCCCCCAGCCAGCTTCCCCCCAGCTTAAGTAGGTTGTAGACTTGTTTAGTATGAAATAGTGCATATGCAGCATTTTAGGGTGTTGTGTGCAAAACATGTACTTAATATTGGCAAACAAAAGCACAAATCTGAGTTATGGCTGTTCTGTCTGTATTTTGGCTCAGCCTTTCTAGGGGATGCTTCTAGTCTAAGTAGTCTGGCGGCAGAGGCCATCTTTTTGCTGAAGTAAATGTTATAATTCAGCCTGCTTGAAGACATCAACAATGGCAAGGTACATCCCAGGGGTCTCATTAGTCATAAATGTGAACTTAGTGCTGTCTCATTCTGTAGCTGTGGCTAAAACTGTGGCATGATGCAGAGCTGAGTGAAATCTCTGAGTAGAGTCAGAGGCCCTCCTCTCCCACAGCATCAGAGACACAGGAGTATACCCAGAAACGCAAGAAACCTAGTCCCAGATTCTACCCCCCCCCAGCCTACCATAAGTTCCCCAAATTCCAATTTTTAGAAAAGCTTCCATTCCTGACCATTTTATTAACATGTTAATCTATAAATTGGTGACTGGGAAAATGTGATCATGATTGGAGGAGGGAAGGAAATACCGCTTTAAATGGCTTCTCTTGAAAACCTGACTCTGCGCATTATGTCAGGAGATGGCATAGAGAATACTGGAAGGGCAACTAAGCACAACCAGTGTGTTCTGCCACAGAGAGGTTCTGATACCCTTTGACTGCTCTCAAGGTCCATGGGAATCAGAACCCCCAAAGTGACAGAACACACAGGTTGTGCATAAAGTTGCTCATTCTGTATTTTTTATAATTATGGTAGTATTATGTGAAATGTGTGCAAGGTGTTTTCCTTTTCTCTTTCATAATGAAACTGACTTGTGAAGTCTCTAGAGGTTCTAGAATACTGTCACCACAGGAATTAAATAGAGGAAAACAAAAATGTGCCAGCATTCCAATTGGTTCTGCTGCAGCAGTGACATCACTACTGCAGCAGAACAACATATATAATAGTGGATGGTTGACCATCCACAACAAGGCTGTGTTTCCATCGAGGGAGTCGATGATGTCATTGAAACCTCGAGAACGAAGCTCAAGAGGTTTCTGTGACACCATCGACTCCCGAGATGGAAACAAAGCTTTTGTTGTGGACAGTCAGCCATCCATTATTTTATATAGTATATGGTTGCCCACAATTTTGCAAGGTTCCTACCTTGAGTTCACATTTCCATTTTTTTTTTCCTTTCTCTTTCTGCACTCACGTACCTGAGGATTCCAGTGCTCAATGCAGTCCTGCCCCAGAAGGTACCGGTTCGCTCGACTCCTCACTACCATCCCACGCCACACTAACAACCGTAAACTGCGGCAGTAAATTAAAAAAAAGAAACACTGGAAACAGTTTGGACACACAGAGCTGATCACACAATCCGTGTCCAAACTGTAGTTATAAACTGCTCGCCTGACCGATTGCTAAATGACGACGCCATTTTCTTCTGTTTTTTTTTAATCCCTGCTGGGAGTCAGCTAATCAGGTGGTAGGGCAAGTCAAAATAGCTGTTGTACTATCGATGTGACGTCAGAACAACAGTACAACTTTTTTGACCTTTGAACTGTACTACAACAAGATTTTGAAAGCCATCGTTTTCCATCCACAGTAAACCCTAACCATATACTATATAATGATGTCACTACTGCAGCAGAACAAGCATATTCCCCCTTCATTCACTGACCCCCTCAAAATCCCTATATACCTTTGGTAAAGGTTCCCCTAGTCCTGCCATTCCTGCAATAGATTTGTGAGTGAGACTAATACTTGTATGATTATAAACATTTAAACAGGTTGGCTTTTTTGTGAATGTTATTAAACATAAAAGATAAGAGTTATGGGATGATAAACTGTGTACTCTGTTTAACCTCACAAGCTCAATGAAGACTAAATTATATAAAAAAAGTCAGAGCCCCCCCACCACCACCACCAGATTAGTGATTTGTGGGCACAATAATCCAACAGCCAGCTACTTCAGTCTCTCCTCTCCATTCCCCACAAAGTGGGACAGACTTTCATCAACAGACTGAGCAAGCAGATGATGCTGATGGTGTTACGTTTGCCTAGCACTACCATGGATTCCACCAGCCCCACATTTGTTCTCCCTCCCTGATATGTGCATACCCAGTTCATCAATGGGACTGGTGCATGTGCTGTGAGTTTGGGAGGGGGTGAAAAGTTAGCCAGTCACTGGACTGCTGGCCCCTAATCATGGAATGGGGGCAGGAGGGGGGACCCTTTATCAAAAAAGGTTTATGTTCGTCGGAGACAGGGTAATTCATCATATCTCCTGGGCGTATGCTTACTCAGTCTGTTAGTGAGACTGTGGTGCCCACCATGGGTTAAAGAGGGGGGTTGATTGAGCTTGCAAGGCATTGGACAATTGGCCCCCAGTCATGGATCGGTGGTCAGGGCTTGGAGGATGTCCTCAGGAACAAAAGTGTATGTTTGGGGGGGGATCATGAGGACTGCAGGCTGCGAGAGTACTGTAATGGTGATGATGTCTGGGGCACTGGTGCTACTGCTCGTCTTTGTGCTGCTGCCGAACTCCCTGCCATTGGGGTGCATGGTCTTCTAACAGGGTACATTGTGGATTGAAATCTTCTGTTCTTAGGTAGTGGGGCTTTGCTGATATGTACTGCACGAAACTCTATGTAAGGTACTGGGGTTTTACTGATGTGGACTGAATAAAATCCTATGTGAGATACAGTACTAGTTGGGGACTAGTATTTGACTGGTATGGACTAAGATCCTGTGTACAGTAGTACTGAGGTTTTACTGGTGTGGACTGAGATCCTATATACAAGGGAGGCAACAATAATGTTTGTTTTTTAATGTAGCAGACCGACCGTCCTGGGTCATCGGGGTTAACCACTCCAAGGGGGCTGGCCTGTGCCTGTGCTGCTTAAAGATGTAATTTGTGTAAGTACTATTCCACTTACAGCACTTCCTTCCTTCATCCCTTTCCCATCCACAATCCCTGCCCTCTTTTCATCCCCCCTTCCTTTACCCCTCCACTGCCACTTCCACTTCCACTCTCTCCCTCTTCTCTGTTTCTTCACCTTGTTCTTGTCCTTTGCCCTCCTGTCCCCTGTGGGTCTTTCCATGCATAAGCTTCATTGTGGCAGCACCCTCCTTGCTCTTATTTTGCTCCTTCCACTCCCCAATTCACACCTTGTCCTTCTCTCCTTGTAATCCTTCTGGAAGGTTACCCCGGGCAGTTTACAAAAGTGGTGACAGGAGCAACTCAACAAATTATCACCCAATATCTACCCTTGCTCAGCTCTCCAAGCTCCTAGAACCCGATGGTTCACCTCTGACCCCTGACCCAGGGGGCAGGGCCTTGACCCCTGACTCCTGGTCCCCACCAAACATTTTACAAATCTGGCTGCTTTGGGCCCAGGCAAATGGAAATGGATGCGGATTCAGTCCATGGAGCTGGATACAGCCTCCAGCAAGCAAAACACAGTTCAGACACAGTGGGGAACCAAATCACGACTCACTATAAGCATACAGCACATTCACATGTAAGGAAATTCCACTGTACCAGGAAAATGGCTCTCTGGTCGCAAATTCAGAGTCTCTGCACAATCCGGGAGTTCAGAGGTAACTGGAAGTCCTGACAGGCCGATCGCATTCAGCAAATCTTCGGTCTTCTTCAGGTTAAAGCCTGGTCACAATTCAGTGGCTTAATTCACTCTCCAAATTCAGATTCAGTCAAAAAAAAACAAGTTCCCTCTCAGGAACAGCAGGCAGTCATGCAGGCCAAACTCAGGCCTTTCCACAGTTCTCCCACACGAATCCACCATGGACTGCTGATCGAACTATCTCAAGCTGTTACTTCTTCACTTCCCAACTCAGATCTAACTGAAACTGCAAGCAATGTGGGACTTTCTCCAAGATCCAAAAAGTTTGGTTTGCTGATCTGCCAGTCAGTCACAACAAGAGCTCCCCTTCCAGGTTATTTTAGGTGCCAAAAGCCCAAAACTACAATTCCTACAAGTTTTGTCCCCACCAAGCCCCTGTAGGCAGGCTACATTTTAGAGTCCCAAATGTATGATTGGCCCATTCTGCAGTCCAGGACCAGGACCACTAACCCTATCCAGGACCAAGATGACGGAAACAAAAAGAACTGTCGATGCTGCAAAGAAGGCAGGTTAGAACAAACTGCAATATCATTATCACTATAATAGATAATCAGCAAATAAGCACATCTTCTAATAGAGCTCCCTCTCAGGTTAATTGTGACTGCAATCCAGGCAGCTCTTAAAGAGACAATACACAGAGGCTATACAGGCACTTTCTGGCAATACATTTAAACTGCTAAAACACAGAACACTAGCCTGACAGTGAGCATTTAGGCAAGCACAAGGAAGACTTTTCGGGAACCCCCATTTATAGGAGGGTTACTTGTGTGTGTGTGGGGGAGATTTGACATAGAGCTTTTATTGAAAGGGAGCATTTTGCCCATACTCTCCCACAGTGCCCCTACAACAAATTGTCAAAGAGGAGTCCCCTATCCCACCCTACCATTGGAACCCGGCTTTCTGCCCCACCACACAACTGAGGTCAATGCACAACCCCCACCACATTTTCTCACTGCTGCCAGAAATATAAATTGCAAATATGACTGTACTGAGGATTTCTCCCAACCCTCTGCCTCTGGCATGAGTTAGCCCCAACCTACCACTGCCATCTCCTTATTTCATTTTCCTCAGCCATAAGCAAATCACACCACTTCTCTACCTTTGCCTTTATCAGGCACAGGAGAGTCCTTCTTCTACTTCTTATCTCGGGCTCCATCCATCCAAACCCGGGTCCTTCACCAACCCATGTTTCTGCCCCCCCCCACCACCACCAACCATTGATACAGCAGGTAGTTTAAAAAAGGTTCACCTAAATAAACAAAGCTTTATGGCCAAAAAACCTGAACTCGAAACCTGGCTCTCCACCGAGAACTATGATTTCATTGCTCTTTCAGAAATGTGGCTTAACAGCAATATCTCCTCCAATGAAATTAACCTGGAAGGATACACACTTTTCAGAAAAGACAGGCAGAATGGAGGAGGTGGGAGCTGCCTCATCTGGGTTGCTGACCACTTCTTGGCCACCATGCTCAACCCACTGACTGAAACCCCACTACTGGAACCACTGTCAGTCTTCTGCTCGGCAATAGTAAAATACTCACCATCAGCATTGCCTAACTCCCTCCCAAGTGAACTAGACACCTTCCTCTCACTCAAGGATTCCTTCCCTCCCTTGCAGAGAATGAATCATCCTTGGGGATTTTCATCATAACTGATTATCCTTGTCCTCCTAGGCGACCAGAAAATCGATTGTCAACCATGTCCTCCACCAGCTAATCACTAACCCCACCAGGATCAACTACAAAACAGGTTCTGAGTCCCTTCTGGACTGGATCCTCGTTTCCTGCCCATCACACATCACCTCCTCAGAGATCTTCCCAGACAACATTATCGATCAATGTGCCATCCACTGTTCCTGGTTCACAAAGCCCACCCTCAAGCTCACAAATTCATCCAGTTTAGACAGATCCACAAACTAAACATAGATGAATTTTCAAGTGCCGCCATTGCCACAGACTGGTCTTTCACTGACAACATTTCGGATATAGACATTGCACTTGATTTTTTCTGCCAAACATTTGCAGCGATCTGCAATTCCCTCATACCTTTTAAAAAAATTAGGGTTAAGGGTAATAGTCAGGAATGGGTTTAACTAGACCTCCTCAAATTAATCAGACATAGGGACAAGGCCTGGTCAACATATAAAAAACTCAAACACCCCCATCTCCTTCAACAGTACAAAACATTGAGAAACAAGTGTAAGTCTGCTATCAGGTCTGCAAAAACCTCCTTTCTACTGGATAAACAAAGGAGTGCTACCAGAAACCCTAGAAAGATGTGGAACATCCTGAATCCCCTAATTGGTAATAGTACCCCCAAGAAGTTTACTTGCCTGACCTATAATGATTCCACCGTCACCAGCCCCCATGAAGTCACTGCTGCCGACTTTGACAAATACAAGCCTATATTCCCCCACAACCTTTAACTCCTCCAGTGCCCCCTCATCTAACTCACCCCCCACTTTCCTATTTAGACACCTCTCCCCTCGTCAAGTCGTTAAACTTATAAAGTCCAATGACCCCAATCCTTCTGTAGGTCCAGATGGCATTGATTACAGGATTCTGCGTCTTGTGTGCGAATCCGTAGCCATCCCTCTAAATAATATGTTAAATTTCTCACTTCACACTGCCACTATCTCCACAAAATGGAAAACAGACCATATTAAGCCCCTTCACAAATCTGGACCTAGGGAAGATATTAATAACTACAGACCTATCTCCCTCTTAGCCCTTCTGCTCAAAATACTCAAAAAGATAGTACACAAGCAATCTCCTGACTTCCTTAGTAAATACAACCTCCAGACGGAGGCACAATATGGCTTAGGCCTAAACATAACACTGAAACAGCACTCATCAAACTCACAAACCACATTAACAGATCCTGTGACAATGGTCTATACACCGGTTCAGTTTTTGTGGACCTTACAAAAGCCTTTGACCTGGCTGACCACAACATACTCCTCAGATCCCTCTCCAAACTACATTTCTCCACCCACATTATTAATTGGTTCAGAAACTATCTCTCCAACTGAACCCATTGCACTATCATAAATGGCGCCCTCTCTGACCCCTGCGCCAAAAAGTATGGTGTCCCTCAAAGATCAATACTTGGCTCCCTCATTTTCTCCCTTGTCGTTAACTCCCTTCCCAAAATCAGTACAAATACATAGCTCATTCTCTATGTGGGCAATGCAGATCTCTACTGTAATGATAGTAACCCTGCCACCCTAGCACACAAACTACAACATGACTTCAGCAGACTCCACTCCTGGTTTTCCTCAAACAGCCTGGTGCACAATGCTTAAAAAAACAGGGTCATAGTCTTTTCTAGCACCAGAAAGCCACCAAATGTTGACTTCCCTATATATGACAATTTGGGTAATATGATTGACAGGGTTCAGGAATTCAAGTTCCTGGGCCTTCACCTTGACTGCCATCTCAAGTTTGAAGCCTTCATTGACCAAATTGTCAAAAAAGTGCATCAGTGAATAGGTATGCTTTACAGAATAAAACCCTACTTGACCTTTGATTCTAAGGTTCTCCTTGCAAACAGCTTCCTTCTACCGCTCTTTGACTTTGTAGCCGTTCTCTACTACCCTGCGCTCTCCATGAAGAGCCGCCTGGTAAAGCTTTGTACAACCTATCACAACATTATCTGCTTTGTCACGGGCCTCCTCCTATGCACTCACCACTGTGACCTCTACAAAATATCCAACTGGGCCCCTCTTGAAAGCCACCTTGATGGCAAAATTGCCACTTTCTTTCACAAACTTTTTCCTTAATCTCCTTCCCATTAGCATTGCATCGCTTTTCCCCACAACATGCAACCCTAGAACCACCAGAAGGTCTGCAATGCATTCCTTCTTGGCACCCCTCTGTCAGACCTCAAATGGTCAAAACATCTTCACCTTTAGGGGACCCAAACTTTATAACTCCCTTACCATGGAGCTCCTCCTCAGTCCATCCATTTCCTCCTTTAAAGCTAATGTGAAGAAACAAGTCTCCCCTCCCCCTGCAACTGCACCTCCCCTAAATTTTTCTTTCATCCCAGTCCCCCTGACACCCCTTCCCACCACACCCTCTTTCTTTGCTTTAAACCTACACCACCTTCTCGCACTTCCCTACCTCCCTCTTACTTCCCTTTAACCCCTCTGCTCCCTTTCCCATCACCTCACCCTACTACTCCACAACCCTCCACCCCCCCCAGTATCCAGAAAGTAAATCTTAGCACTTATGTTTGCTTACTTTAGGTGTACCTGCCATGTGATTTGTTGCCAAATTTGTATCCTCTGCCTACCAGTGTCTATAGTTTTATGCTACTGCCTTGTATTGTCAACTTAAGTTACTAAGTTTCTCATACAACTGTGTTTGTATCCCTGCTTTTTGTATTTCTGTAACTGGACATTTGTGAAACCGGGCATTTCTTGCTGACATGCCATTTCCAGTATAATAAATAAACTGAAACTGAAACTGCTTAATTTGGGGGGGGGTCAGGAGAATTTTCATGATTTAAATGTTTACCATTGCACCATCTGCCTTTTTAAATCTTCTTTTCTCTAAGGTTTTATTTAGTCCCCCCCTCTCTTTTATTTTATAGGTCTTGACATGTATTACAGTATAAGTATCTGCATTTTTAATCTGATGATTGACGTGTGGTTTAAATCCAACCCTTGTTCTTTTGTGTCCTGTTCAAATTTATTATTTTCCTTTTTCAGGTATTCTTCAGGAACAGTTTTGAGGAACAGCTATCCCCAACTTGGACTGGCCAGGTAAGAGACACTATTGTTTCTCGGTGCTTCTGACTGTAGGGATTTAGAATGCCAGTTTAAACACTGAGGCATTGGGGTAGGTGGCTGGCCCATCGGTGCAGCTGACTGTAGATATTTAGAGTGCCAGTTTATTTATTTATTTAAATGTTTCACTAGGAAGGCACACTGAACAATTGATACAACCGGTGGGTGGACATAGAAACCTGAAACAGTAGACCCAACAGATAGTAACGCAACATTACAATCGTAGTGCCATGATGTTCTGAGTGCTATGCTCATAGGCAGTAAACAAGTGTTAAGGGTAAACAAGGGTGGGGGCAATTTCCAATGACAGAGTTGTGAGGGATGAAGCTCAGATGTGCTGGAAGGGGTAGTGGAGGTAGCCTAAGCTGATCTGTAAGGAGGAGTGGAGAAGAGGAAGGGAAGGGGGAGGAAGGGGGGGTGGAAGACTGCCAAGACCTAGTCCCCCTTCAGGATGTTGAGAACCCTGCAAAGGGGGGGCAGAATTTGGCAGCAAGACAAGGACAAAGAAAATTAAGGAATCTAGAAGCAAGCCACCAAGACCTG
This sequence comes from Neoceratodus forsteri, assembly GCA_016271365.2. Classification (NCBI taxonomy): domain Eukaryota; kingdom Metazoa; phylum Chordata; order Ceratodontiformes; family Ceratodontidae; genus Neoceratodus; species Neoceratodus forsteri. The sequence goes on from CM028138.1 coordinate 209,933,168, forward strand.
TTTCCCCTTCAGGATGCAAGAACCCCGCAGAGGGGTCTGAGTGTTGGTGAGCAGAACAGTTTAAACATTGTGGAGCTGTGGTAGGTGGCTGGCCCATTGGTGCAGTTGACTGTAGGGTTTTAGAGTGCCATTTTAAACACTGCAGAGCTGGGGGTAGGCGGCTAGCCCATTGGTGCAGCTGACTAGGGTTTTAGAGTGACAGTTTAAACACTGTGGAGTTGGGGTAGGTGGCTGGCCCATCGGTGCAGCTGACTGTAGGGTTTTAGAGTGTCAGTTTAAACAATGTGGAGCTAGGGTAGGTGGCTGGCCTATCAGTGTAGCTGCATCACCACTATTTGTAATGCTGGTGACCTGGGATCAGGAATGAGCCTCAGACTTCAGAGGCTTTATGCAGAACCTGACGGGAGATAAGGGCTGCTTGGCCCATCCAGTCTGCCCTTTTGTATTGTGATTGCTTTTGAAGTAGACTCTCCTTGGTCTACGCAAAACAAAAATTAGTGTTGGAGACTTGATTAGCAGCCTTTGCTAACCAAAATGAAAGCATATTAACAACTAGTCAGTGCTGATTAGCAGTGGGGGGTCCAGAATGTGGGGGAGAGGGCTAAAAACAGTGAAAAATAGTTCCATTTGCACATTCCAAGCCCTGCGGTCCTGGAGAAATCAATTAGCACCTACTGCTAATCAAAGTCGAAATTGACTCGCATTTGCCATTTTTTGATTTGCAAATTGCAATGTGAACCCTCTTATGTTATGCCTTGTCTACAGCACTATCTCTTCCACCTTCTTCCTTTCCCATATGATCATCGTACAATGTGGTTCAATGTGAGAGGAGTGGAGGAGTCATCCACAGGAAAGCAAGGGTCCTGGATTTCTGACGGGTCGATTTTGCAAAAATGGGGAAATGTCTCAAGGAAGCCCTGGCAGGGGAAGAAAAAGGGGGGATGTAGAAAAACAATAGGCCAACCTTAAGGGAACCATAACAGGGGCAACAAGCCTTTGTGTTAGGCAACTAAGCAAAACAAAGAGAAAGCAAAAAACACTATGATGCTCAAAGGACATGGCTGGGAAGGTAAGAGAGAAAAGGTTAGTTTTCAGGAGGTACAAGGAAACACAGAGGGGGAAGACAGGGAACTGAATCTGAAAAATCAGAGTGAGGCAGGGAAAGTAGTCAAGAGTGCAAAGGCAAGAGATTGTGAGGTTAAAAAGGGAGGGAGGGATGTGTGTGGAAGAGGACCTAGAAAAGGCAATAATCCGGAACAAATTGTTTTGTTAAGTATTCACATAATAAGGGGAAGAAGGACCACTAGTGGGCTATAGAGGCACCAATGGCAAGGCAAGGCAAGGTTTATTTTTCAAGGCACCCAGTCTCTGGGCACCGCACAGATAAATAGACACTATTCATATAATACAGCACATACAAACAAAACACTAATAAATAATCTGAATAATAAAAACTGTTAGAAATAATAGTAGTTGTTAATGAGGCTATCCAAAAAATAAATACTAATAGCCAGTGTCTGGGAAAGCTTGATTAAACAGGAGGGTCCTAAGGCAGGCCTTGAACACTTCAACTGAAGGGCCTCCCTTACAGCTGAAGGCAGCGAGTTCCACAGGACGGGACCGGCGACACTAAATGCTCTATCACCAGCGGTCTTTAGCCTCACCCTGGGAACTGCAAGGAGGCCCCTAGAGGAAGAATGGAGGGAACGGACAGAGGCAGTGGGTGTTAGAAGGTTAGAAAAGTATCCAGGGTCCAGCCCATGTAGGGCCTTAAAGGTCAGCAGGCCCACCTTAAAGAGGATCCTCCATCTGACCTACAGCAAGTGCAGTTCACGCAGCACTGGGGTGATGTGGCAGTATTTAGACTGCCCCATCAACAACCTGGCAGCTGCATTCCACACTAACTGCAGCCTGCAGAGGACACCTCCTGCGACCCTGAAGTAGAGCGCATTACAGTAATCAAGCCTAGACGTTATGAAGGCATGTACCAAGGTGGGGGGGTCCATAGGTGGAATTAGGGGCTTGATCCTGGCAATGTTTCTAAGATGGTAAAAGCTGGTCTGGACAATGGATGACACTTGTGCTTCAAATGTCAATGCTCTGTCAAAGGTCACACCCAGATCACACACCCTAGAGGAGGTCTTCAATGGCACAGATCCCAGAAATAGCCCCGTAGTTGCACAAGAGGCCATCCTATTATGCCTTCTGTTTGACTCCATCACCAGTACCTCCATCTTTTGGGATTCAGTCACAACCAGCTGAAGGCCATCCAATCATTGATCTCAGCAAGGCATCTATTCAGCACTTCCACCGCATTGGATGTCCCAGGTGTAAAGGAAAGAAACAGTTGGGTATCATCAGCATAGCAATGACAACCCAAACTGAAATTCCTAATGAGCTCTCCCAGGGACAGCATGTACATGGCAAACAACATTGGTGACAGGACCGAACCCTGAGGTACTCCACATGACAGGAGGCTAGGGGAGGAGGAGGAGAAATTCCCCATCGCTACCCATTGCCTCCTGTTGATGAGATAGGACTCAAACCAGCAGATGACAGTGCTGGCGAGTCCACAAAATTCCCTGAGGTGGTCGAGCAGCACACAATGGTCTACCAAGTCAAATGCTGAGGAGAGGTCAAGGAGAACAAGAATTGTCCCCCTCTCCTCGATCTCAAGCCCTGAAGAGGTCATTATGCACCCAAACTAACACAGTTTCTGTGCTATGCCTCGCCCAAAACCCTAACTGGAGGTGGCTCATAAAGGTCAAAGGTCACAATGTGCTCCTCTAGCTGCTGCGCCACAACTTTCTCCACAACCTTCCCTTAAAATGAGAGGTTGGAGATTGGACGGTAATTTGCCTTGACAACAGAGTCTAGCAATTGTTTCTTCAGAAGCAGCCTAACTAGTGCCTTTTTAAAGGCATCTGGAAAGACCCTCTCTGAGATATAGAGCACCAGACAATCAAGGCAAACACCAGGTCAACAGCGTCGACACATCTCATAAGGAAATGCATCGGCACCTGGTCCAGTTTACAATATGTGTGCTTTAGCCCATAGGCAACCTCAATGACCCCAGCCATCTCCACTGGTTTAAACTCCCCCCAACCAGGTAGAGCACTCTCCAAACACCAAAGGTGATCACTGTCATCCACAATGTGGCACACAGACTAAATGCCCTGCTGGATAGTGGACACCCTGTCTGAGAAGAACCAAGCAAACTCTTCGCATAAAGAATCGGAAAAGGCTTTTTTCAGCTGCCGACAGGCTAGGTTTAGCAACCTGTCCACAGTCCGAAAGAGCACAGTTGGTCAGTTCTTCCCAGCAGCAATCTCCCCTGGACAGGAACTCTGCCTTCTTACATGTGATTGCCCCCTGATACTCAACATAATGAGAGCGCAGGGCCAGTCTGTCCACATCGAGCCTGGACCTTGGTCAGCAGCGCTCTAACCTCCGACCCACAATTTTCATCACCTTGAGCTCCTCATCAAACAACAGGGACCTCAAGTGAGAGGATTTGGGTCATACATGGGTCGGAGGGAGAGTCAAGTGCAGGTGACATCACCTGCTTATAGGTGGCAACAGCCTGGCCCACACCCCCTACGCAAGCACTACCCACACTGGATAGATCTGCTGCCACCAGAAATTCCTGCGGGGTCAAATCCATCAAAGGGCGGTAGCTTACCATCCCAACAGAGGGAGGGCTCTCAATGGGGGGCCCTGAACAAGAACGCTACTGTGCAATGATCTGACCAAATGACTTGATCAGTCTTGAGATTACTAAGCTCAAGCCCAAGTGAGAAGACCATGTCCAACATGTGGCGGCCCTGATGGCTCATGGAAGAAACTTCTTGTGATAGACTGAGAAATTACATCAACAGGAGGAGGTTGTAACCTAGCCTAGAAGATTCATCATCAGCCCAGCCATTGAAGTCCCCCAGAACTAAACATCTGGGGGACTCCAACATCTCACCGATGACAAAGTCGGCTACCTCCTGCAGGAATTCTCCTGCCATCCTGGGGGAGGCAGTAAATCAGGAGAATTCTGCAACCTGCACCTGGACTCCCATGTACGGCCAAACATTAGAAGGAACCCAGCCTTCCCACTTGATTCACAGTGAAGCCAAGTTCAGATCTAAAACAGATGGCCACTCCCCCGCCCCTGCATTCCACTCTGGGGCAGTGCACAACCGAGTATCTGGGGGGACTGCGGCCTCCAATACAGGGCCAGGATCATCACCTACTCAGGTCTCAGTAATGCATGCCAGATCGACCAAGGAAACCAAGTCCACTTGTTCCTGATTGATCTGGCATTGCAAAGCACTGCCCTCAGGGGAGATTGGTGGGCAGTGTAGCCCTTCTGGGTACTAGTTCACTTGGTCTGGTAGAAATCTCGGGGACGGGAACCAAACACATCTTTTCCTCTTCCTAGGACCCATCGACTTCCAGGGCACCTTCTGCACCCGATAACCTCAATTCTACTCCCACCCGAAGTGTCCGAGGTGTCCCGCCAAAGTCAGTTAGTTCAAGTCCTCTGAATTCCGACCTCCCTACAGTGATGAGCTGTAGATGTGGAAACTGGGAGGTCCATAAAGGACCACAGATTGAAGAGCCGGGGCACCTTGTACACAATCCAAGCACGCCCCAGACACCCAGACTTCTCTAGACACATACTGTCCCAACCAGAGAGCCTCAATGATCAATGATCATGACCAGTGATCATTCATCTATTCTTTTGGAAATTCAACAGTTTAAAACTACACAAAGGAAGTTATACTGTACAAAAAATTATAATAAAGCAAATTTTTCTAAAATCAATTAATACTTACAAAACATAAACTGGGAATCTAATCTTTTTAATTGTACAACACAGCAAGCTTGGGACTTTGATATCTTTTTTACAATAATATAAGTACTCTACTAGATGTGGGTATCCCTACTGATGTAATTCTTTTGGACTTTAGTAGAGCTTTTGATAAAGTCTCACATGAAAAACTCATTACTAAAATGCACAATCTAGGTTTGTCAACTGATATTGTCAACTGGACCTTTAATTGGTTGAAAAATCATTCTCAGAGAGTCACAATTAATGATATCTTGTCTGATTCGGGTAGTGTGACAAGTGGTGTACCACAGGGGTCGGTCTTGGGACCAACACTGTTTAATCCCTTTATCAGTGATTTACAAACAGGGCCAAATAACTTCATGGTTAAATTTGCAGACGATACTAAATTGGGGGACAAGGTTAATAATCAAGAAAATATTTCTGCATTAAAGAAGGATTTGGAAAAAGTAACACTTTGGGCAAATGAAAATCATATGCAGTTTAATCAAGACAAATGTTTAGTAGTGCATTTCGGTGTAAATAATCCAAAAACGATATATTATATAAACGGACTACCTCTTCACTCATCAAATTGTGAAAAAGATTTAGGGATATATATTAATAATAAACTTACATCAAATGATCACTGTGTTAGAACTGCTTGCATGACCAACAGACTTTTGAGGCAAATAAAACACACTTTTGTTAATCGCACTGAACAAAGCCTTATTCCATTGTATAGGGCGTACATTAGACCATATCTAGACTATGGCTCCCCTTTCTGGAATCTAAACCAAAAAAAAGACATAGCAATTCTTGAACAAGTTCAAAGGAGAGTAATTAGAATGATTCCAAGATTAATAAACTTGGATTAACAGAACAGATTAAAAGCTACTGGTCTCTTCTCTCTTCAAACTAGAAGATTAAGAGGTGATATGCTTATGGTTTTTAATTTAATAAATTCACCAGATCTAATGGAAAAATGTGGTCTAACACTCTCCAAAAGGAGACATGTTCCGAGACTGCATAATAAACAGCTTGAAGTAAAAACTTATAAAACCAGCAAAAGGAGGGGAAACTTTTTTCCAATAAGAGCATCCATTGTATGGAACACCTTGCCACAAGAATTGGTAGAGGCAACTAGTGCCACTGTCTTTAAAAAAAAAATTAGATGTTTGGTTGAGGGATAATAGATAAATAATGTCCCACATAGTGTATGGAACAGTCTCGATGGGCTCTGGTCTTCTTCTGTTCTTTCATACCAAGTAATAAGTAATAATGAATAATTAACAACTACAAGGCATACAAACATCCACACAACTAGTATACACAAGCCTAACCAATCATACAACACACACACTCATTAAACTAAAACCCCAAACCCTAATTTCCCCCCCCACTCAACCTCCCCAAAACACTCCCCAAAAAAGGAACTAAAATAAACAAGGAGCCAAGCTTCTCAATTTTCCAGGAGAGCAACCTGCAGGATTTAAAATAGTGCCCTACATGACAGGGCAATATGTCACAGAGCCTTAAGTAAACAGTCAAAATGCAGATCAGTTCCAGTCCAGAATAGCTATGAGGCCATGGGCACTCTCACTGCCCTTAGTCTCTGCTGGGCAAAATGTCTATGGAACCAAGCAATAAACAATGTACCTGGGCAGTCCACTGGAAAAAGACACCTTACTAATCAGCCTGGAGATTCTCTCACCAGCTCCAGGCAAGATGGAAAACGATTAGCCAGATGTAAAGTCTGCAGATAATCCTCAAACCGTTCATTGCCACGCAAAGTCCCTCAAATAATCCCCAATATTCACTAGCTGGGACAACTCCAGCCAGGAGAAGAAAATATTGGAGCAAGAACTTGTCATGACAAAAGTTTTCCCAACCACACTTCAGGGTCAGAAATCCCAGGGAAAGGAACCATAGACAATGCCCTTCATCCTTCCAAGTTCCCCCTGGAAGGAAGTTCAATCACAGCAGATGCCAGTCGCACCTTTGGCCCCCTCGTTGATGGCTAAAGAGGCACCTCTAACCATTCCTGGAGCCTCCATCCTTCAGTTACTCCAACTCCAACTCTGAGGATCGTACACACCAGTGCAGGAATCACTATCCACCCCAATGACAGTCGGCACCCCCCTTGAAGCATGCACCATCCAACATGGGATGGATACTGGGACAGTACCACTCTGTCACCGACAGATGGAACAGCAGATGGAGGACACAGTGCAGGCAAAGTCCAGGCAGTAGCTGCTTTCTACAGCTCCAGGGGATGCACAGGTAAAGTGAGGCAAACCTGCAGGCCAATTTTTACCCTGAAAATAAAAAAGCTAGCTCCTATGTCTATCATACTGCCCTGCCCTGCCTATAACTAAAACCCCTAACTAAAACACTAATTTCACCACGGAGGCTTACCCTCACAATTTGGGTGCTCTAGTCAACACTATCAGAGTCAGGCACACACACACAAAATACCGCTCTCCTAAAATTTAAACAAAGAATGTACAGAGCTAAGAATTCCAAGCTAAATGCTGCTCTCACTCAGAGAGCAGACTGATGGCAGCCCAGCACAGTTGCCATCTTCCAACCACTCCCACCCACAAGGAACAATATGAGAGAGGTGGACACCAGCCTGTTTATGGAAGAAAGAGTCCTAAAGAGACTTGAGATTCTGAAAGGGGACAAGGTTATGGGGTGTGATGGGATACATCCCAGAATATTAAAAAAACTTAGGTGCTGTCAGCACCACTAACAGCCCTATTCAACAAACTGATAGAGACAGGTGTGGTTCCAGGGAACTGGAGGAAGGCAAATGTATTCCCTCTCCAGAAAAGTGGGAACAGGGAGGAGAATGGCAACTACAGGCCAGTCTGCCTGACCTCAGTGGTGGGGAAATTAATGGAGTCACTGCTAAAGGTAAGGATTGTGATATTTCTTGAATCCAGCAGAGTACAGGATCCGAGGCAGCCTGGATTCACAGCATGAAGGTATTGTCAAACAAATCTGATAAAATTCTTTGACTGTGTGACCAGATAAGTATATCAGGGAGGGGTGATAGATGTGGCCTACCTAGATTTCAGCAAGGCCTTTGACACTGTCCCACATAGGAGGTTGATAAATACAGCCTGGGAGTGAGCACCCAGGTGGTAAACTGGGTCAGAAACTGGTTGAGTGACAGGACACAGAGGTTGGTGGTAAATAGCCTTCAATCCAAGGAGAGGGGAGTGACCAGCAAGGGGCACAGGGATCTGTGCTGGAGCCGGTCCTCTTTAATGTCTTCATAAGTGACATTGCAGAGGGGCTGGAGGGGAAAGTATGCCTCTTTCACATGACACCAAGATCTGTATCAGGGTGCTCACTCTATTGCAGATATTGGTGTCATCCGCAAAGAGGCAGACCTTCCCTTCCAGCTCCTCCACTATGTCACTAATGAAGACATTAAAGAGGACTGGCTCCAGCACTGACCCCTGAGGTACCACACTGGTCATTTTCCTCTCGATGGTGCAGACTCCATTTACCACCACTCTCTGCCTCTTATCCACTAACCAGTTTCTTACCCAGGTTACCACCTTACTGCCCACTCCCATGTTACTTAACTTGTTTATCAGTCTCCTATGCGGAACGATGTTGAAGGCATTGCTGAAGTGCAGGTACGCTGCATCCATCACCCCTCCCTGATCCAACACCTTGGCTACACAAGAAAAAAAACCTATCAGATTTGTTTGGCACAACCTTTCCTCCATCAAGCTGTGCTGCCTCATGTCCAGCAGACCACTGGATTCCAGATATTCCACTATCCTTTCCCTTATTTTTTATTTTTTTTTTTATTTTAGTTGTTTAACCAGGTATCGCACACTAAGCTGAAAGCTTTTTTACAGGAGCGACCTGGGAGAACATCTGGGAGATCCTATCCTTTAATAGTGTTTCAGTTAATTTCCCTACCACCGAATTCAGGCTGACAGGCCTATAATTGCCTGCCTCTTCTTTGCTACCACTTTTGTGAAGTGGAACTACGTCCTCTCTTCTCCAGTTATCTGGGACCACGCTGGTCTCCAGTGAACTATTAAACAAGTTTGCTAGGGCTGCAGCTAGCACTTCCCTGAGTTTCTTCAGCACTCTTGGATGCACCCTGTCTAGCCCCCATGGCTTTGATCACCATCAGATTAGTGAGTGCTGTCTTGACCCTCTCCTCAGAAAAGGGACTTCCCTTCCCTCAGGCTTTGGTACCTATTTGTGGTCCCTCCCCTTCCTCTTCTACTGAGAACACTGAGCAGAAGTATTGCCTTTTCTTGGTCCACCACTGTACATCCCCAACCCCCCATTAACCGTACAATCCATCCCTTAGTCTTCCTATTCTTGCTGACATACCTGAAAAATGTCTTGTCCCCTTTTGATGCTGCCTGGGCAATTCTTTCCTCAGTTTGCACCTTTGTGCTCCTTTCTGCTTTGCCTGCCTTCCTCCATTTTCCCAGATAAACTTCCATATCCTCCTCTCTTTGGGTATCCTTCTACCTTCAGAATGCCACTCTTTTTGCCTTTGCCTTTTCTGTCACCTCCTTCAAGAGCCGTAATGGTCTCCTTTTCCTTTAGCTTTCTTGCTTGATGATGTACAAGTTTGTTGCCTTTACTATGCCATTTTTTAGTCTGATCCATTTGCCCTCCATCCCACCCAGGACATCCCCACCACCAGGTCCTTTTGGAGGCCCTCTCCTATCTTTGTAAAGTGAACCCTTCTGAAATCCAGGACCCTCACCCTTGTGTGGTTGGATGCCGCTGCTGTTCTTATATTAAACCACACTGCGCAATGATCACTGGTCCCCAGATGACTTCCCACCTTGATGTCTGCAACACTGTCTCTATAAGTAAGTACCAGGTCCAATATTGTCCCACCCCCAGTGGGTTTACTGACTAGTTGTCTGAGGAATGCCCCCTGCCCCCTAAAAGGAAAAGAGTAGCTCTCCATCCCCCCTTAGCTGCTGGAGGTCTAACTCTGAGCAAGTAAGGAGACCACTGAGAACTATAGGAACTTCTTGTCTCAGAACAGGAAGATCAGGAGCTTAAAGGGCACAGAGGCAGTAAGTAAGTAGGGAGAAATAAAATTAATAAATAAATAGAAGAAAGAGTAAGTATTCAAAACAACAGTTAAGGGGAGAGAAATAAGACATGATGGGAGTGGTGCAGTGCAGTGGCTGTGGAGCAGCAGTCTTCCGGGAGACTTTCTGGAGGATGCCGTGTTGTCCCATCTGCAGGCACCTCTCTGGGCTAAGGGAAGAAGTTGCTCATCTCCAGGCTGAGTTGGCCAGGATTTGGGAGACCTCCTCTCCCACCCAGGGACCTCCAGGGCCACTGTCATTGCCTCAGAGGTTGCCAAGAAAGAGGAGCAGTTAGACCACCACAGTGGGCTCAGAGAGGGTGAGGGTGGTGGAACAGAGGTGCATCCTTCCAGTTGTACCTCTCCACAATTCATGTGCCCTTCTGGCAAAGTGTGGTTCCTCTATGGAGGCACCCGCAGTGGAGACCAAGGAGGATGCTGGGAACTTCCACAAAGAAGACCCACAGGAGTGTGGCATGGGACCCCATGGGGGAAGGAAACAACTCCTGGTGGGGGATTCCCTTCTTAGGGGTAGAACTGGGGGAAGAAGGGGAGAGGGAGGGAGGTAAGGTGCCTGCCTAGTGCCATGGCTTGGAGGGACAGGGAGCAAATCCTCAGGACTGGGGGAGCAGCTGCATGAGGGAGGGAGCTGGATGTCATTGTCCACCTTGGGCCAAATGACCTGGCTGAGAAAGGGATCAGAGCAGTGCAGGAAGAGTTTGTGGAGTTGGGGAGGGGCCTTAGACAAGTAGCATGCACGGTAACCTTCTCAGAAGTGCTGCCTGTCTATGGTATGGGTGAGGTTTGGGTGCTCCACACCATGGGATTCAATCAGTGGTTGAAAAACTGGTGCAGAGCTCAGGGGTTTGGCTTCATTGGGGACTGGGGGTCCACCTGGAGTGATGCAGACCTATACTGGAATGATGGTCTGCATCTATTCAGGAGGGGAACCAGGATCCTAGGTGATAGGTTTAAATGCTTCATTGGCAAGCATTTAAACTAGCCAAGGAGGGAGGCCCTGGAAAGGAGCAGGAAATCCTAGCCCCCCCCAAAAAAAATCAGGGTAGGAATTGAGGTAAATACCAAGACAGAGACATCGATAGGGAGAAGGGCAGGGGTAAATGGAGAAAACAAAGGCAATAGGACAGGGATAGGGCAAAAAGGGGTAAGGCCATCAAGAAATGGAGGGTAATGAGTACCAATGCCCGTAGTCTGGGCAACAAGTTCCCTGAACTGGTGGCCTTGATGGAAGAGGGATGCCTGGATATAGTGGCAGTCACAGAAACATGGTACACAGAGAACCATGACTGGGATGTTAACATACCAGTGTACACAACTTACAGGAGAGACAGGGAGGTTAGAAGAGGGGGAGGAGTAGCTCACTATGTAAGGGAAGGGATAAAAGCAACAGAACAAAAGAGTAAACAGGGAGGAGAGGAGGTACTGTGGGTCACCTTAGAGACTGGAAATGGTACCACAATCCACACAGGGGTTGTATACAGACCCCCATCTCGGGGGTAGGGAATGGACAAGAATATAACAGAAGACATCCTTAGGATGGCAAAGAAAGGGAGATACTGTTGATGGGGGACCTGAATATGCCAGATGTTAACTGGAGCACCTTTGCTGCAGCCATATCCAAAAGCAGGGCCATTCTCGGTGCCCTACAGGGGGCATGCCTCAGACAGCTAGTATTGGAACCCACCCGGGAGGGAGCAATCTTAGACCTCATACTCTCAAATGGGGAAGGTGAGAGGATCTCAGCTGTAGAAGTGGGTAGCCATCTGGGAATAAGTGACCACCAAACAGTGTGGTTCATAATAAACTCAGCTGCAGAGTCAAGCCATACAAAAGTGAGGGTACTGGACTTCAGGAGGGCTGACTTTGGCAAGATGGGAGAGTGCCTTAGAAAGGAACTAGCAAACAGGCAAGAAGGAGGGGTGGAGCAACAATGGTGAAACATCAAAACTGCAATCACACAGGCAACAAGCCTTTGAGTGAAGCAAATAATCAAAACCAAAAAAAACGCCTATGGTTCTCAAAGGAGGTGGTGGGGGAAGGTTAGGGAGAAAGAAATAGCATTTAGGAAGTATAAGGAAACACAGAAGAAGCAGGACAGAGAACTGTACCAGATAAGGCAGAAGGAAGCAGGGAAGGCAGTCAGAATAGCAAAGGCCCAAACTGAGGAAAAGATAGCAAACTCGGTTAAGAAGGGGGATAAAATCTTTTATAGGTACATTAAGGAGTGTAGAAAGACAAAGGGAGGATAGTGAGGCTGAATAGAATGGATGGTGGGTGGGCAGAGAGGGACAGTGAAAAAGCAAGGATACTGAAGGAATACTTCTGCTCAGTATTCACAAAAGAGGAGGAGGAGGGGGAGGTACTTAATCCAATTAACAGAGGCCAGTGGGACACAGGACTCAAGGCAGCATGGGTTCACAGCGGGACGGTCATGTCAGATGAATCTAATCAATTTCTCTGACTGGGTGACCTAAGTAGTAGACCAGGGAGGGACCGTGGATATGGCCTACCTAGACTTTAGCAAGGCATTTGACAGTCCCACACAAAAGATTAATAAACAAATTAGCCAGTCTGGGAGTGGGTCCCAGGGTGCTAGCCTCTGTAAAACATTGGCTGGACAACAGGACACAGAAGGTAATAGTAAACGGAGTCCACTCTGAAGAAAGGGGAGTTACTAGTGGGATACCACAGGGTTCAGTACTGGGTCCAGTCCTTTTTAATGTCTTTATAAGTGACATTGCAGAGGGACTGGAAGGAAAAGTATGCCTCTTTGCAGATGACACAATGATCTGCAACAGGGTTGATACACAAGGAGGCGTGGAAAGGATGAGAAGGGACTTGGCAAGGTTGGAGGAATGGTCAGAAGTATGGCAGCTTGGATTCAATGCAAAGAAGTGCAAAATAATGCACCTGGGAAACAAAAACCCAGGAGAAGAGTACACAATGGGGGTGGGGAGGAGGTAGTAACAACAACAAAAAATGGAAAGGGACCAGAGAGTAATCATATCAGATGATCTTAAGGTTGGCAAGCAATGTGAGAAGGCAGTAGGGAGGGCTGGGGGGATACTGGAATGTATGGGGAGAAGCATCACCAGCAGAAAACAGGAAGTTGTTATCCCTCTATACAGACAGTTGGAGAGACCCCACCTGGAGTACTGCATCCAGTTCTGGAGACCCCATCTCCGCAAGGACTTAGACAGGATGGAGGCAGTCCAGAGAAGGGCAACTAAAATGGTGCAGGGTCTGCAAGAGAAGCCATACAAGGAGAGACTAATGGAGCTTAATATGTATACCCTTGAGGAAAGGAGGGAGAGGGGGACATTATAGAAACATTTAAGTACCTCAATGGAATTAACAAAGTCCAAGAGGGTAGCATCTTTCAGAAAAAGAGATGTGCAAGAACAAGGGGACACAATTTGAAGATAGAGGGGTGACGACTCGGGGGCAATGTGAGGAAGTATTTTTTCACAGAGAGGGTGGTGGACGCATGGAACAGCCTTCCTGAGGAGGTTGTGGGGTCTAAAACTGTGGGAGTATTCAAGAATGCATGGGGCAGACATAAGGCAATTCTAGTGGGGGGGAGGTAGGAAGAAGTAGGCTGTTGGTTAACTAGGATCTGCAGCTTATCCAATAGGTAGGAAAATGGATAGACTAAGTGGGCCAAGCGGTCCTTATCTGCCATCAAAGTCTATGTTTCTATGTTTCTGCAGGGAGTCCAGGATGTCTACTTCTGCTTGATGCTGAAGCAGGGAGGCTCCAATCTACATCTGGCAGATTAAAGTCCCTCACCAGCACCACCTACCCCTTTTCAGCCATTGTGCCAGTGGCTTCTGGCATTTCTTTATCTAATTCCTACCCCGTGTTGGAGGCCTGTAATAGTGGCTGTTTCCTGACTTGGTATGACCCACAGCACCTTGGCCACCCTCCCTCCCGAATTCCTGTACCTCCATCACTTTTATTTTCCTGTTGCAGATCTTAGTGTGTTCCTTCCTAATAAAGTGCCACTCCCCTCCGTTCCTTCCTACTCTGTCCCTTCTAAACATCATGTAGCCAGATAAGATCATTTCCCAGCCATGTTTGTCAGTGCATCATGATTCGTTAATGGCCACAGTATCAAGGCCTGTCTCCACCATTTTTTATTTTTATTTATTTATTTAGTTTTTGTTTACCCGGTAAATACACTAGCCAGAAAGACTATTTTCAGGCACGACCAGGGAGAGTACAGAGACAAACTTCAGAAACAATCATGAATACAAAAACCCAGTTACATGTAGATATTAGAGTGTAACAATGGTAATTTTGACAAGGAATTTTAGGTAGCAAAAACCAACAAACAACAAAATACAGTATTTAGATTACATAAGGCAACAAATCAGGCAAATTAAAACATTCAGACACTGATTTAAAAAGTGGTATAAAGTGCTAAGGAGTGATACCAGTTTGGCAGAAATAGATGAGGTGGAGCTAGAGAGAGAGGTGAGAGGAGTAGGGAGGCAGCAGTGCCAGTGGTATAGACAATGAGAGATATAGAGTTTGAAGAGGGGGGAGTAACTATGTTTATGCTACAGAGGGACGGGGAAAATAGAGGATAAGAAAGTAAGAGATAGGAAGTGAAGCATAGAAGAAGTGCACCAGGTAGGGTAGACCCCAGCACCCATGGTAACAACAGAGAGGGGGGTGGGTTTAGACAGTAAGGACTAAGGTGGTTTAAAACAGGAGCTTATGTGGGATGAGAAGAGATGGTGTCTAAGTTCTCTCTTAAAGGAGATATAGGAAGTAGATTGACAAAGTGTTAGAGGGAGTGAATTCCAGAATTGGGCTGCATGATAGGCAAAGGCACTACTACCTTTTTTTGTACGATGTCTCGGGATAAGGTCAGGCGCATTTTCTGCACAGCGTAACGCATAATTGGTTTTCTGGTAGGGAAGGAGACAGGCCAGGGGTTTGGGTGTATGAGATCTGATAATGTTATCAGTGATGGACCCGAGTGCAAAGGACCTTAGTTCTTTAGGCGGGAGCCGTCCAAGATCTGAGCAGAAAAGGCAGTGATGTTTCAGCCGTGGAGAGCTGGAGGCAAAACGACAGATGTTATTGTAAGTAGCATCCCACTTATGAAGACACGAGCTGCTGGCTGTCGCATATGTAGCAACCCCGGAAGAGAGAGAGGGAAGTAATATACCATGGGCAATAGCAAGTCTAGCTGAGGGAGTGAGAGCATAACTAGTCCAGTAGGCAATCCCATGCTTGGAGTTTACCTGCTTACAGGTAGCTTGAATATGGAGGTCAAAACTCAGGGATGGGTCAAGGGTGACTCCTAGATATTTAAATGAGGTTACCACCCCAGCAGATGTTTCATCAAGGAAGGAGATATTAAATTGAGCTTGGGAGTGTTTGAGTTTGAGACTGGAGCCAAATAGCATAGCTTGGGTCTTTGTTTTATTTAGTACAAGTTTGTGATTTGTAAGCCACAGTTGGATAAGTTGATAATCACGGAAGAGTTTAGAGTTTATGTCCTCAATACTATTTGAGCTTGAATATAGAACAATGTCATCCACATAAAGTAAGGAGGAAGTACTAAGTAGATTAGTGGTAATACTAGACTGGCTAGATCCAAGGAAAATGGACAAAAGCAGAGGACCTAAGATAGACCCTTGGGGTACACCAATGTTTATGGTGACCTTGTCAGAGAGGGTGGAGTTAAATTTCATGTATTGGGACCTATCTGTCAGATAGCTATCAAACCATTTTACAACATTTGGTGAGAAACCTAGTGAGTTTAGGGTAGCAGCTAGGATGGGATGGTCAACTAGATCAAATGCTTTGGTCATGTCAATAAAAATGGCCCCAATGAGCTTACCAGAGTCCATAGCCACTAGGGTGTCAGACGAAAGTTTGAGTTGGGCAGTCGTAGTACTATGTCCCTTGCGGAAACTACATTGAGCATCTGATAGGAGGTCATGTTTCAGGAGATAGGCAGTAGTTTGGGTGGCCACAAGTTTCTCAAGAATTTTACTGAGAACAGATAGTATGGCAATGGGTCTGTAATTAGATGGGTCAAACGGATCACCTTTTTTAAATACTGGGGTCATTCTAGTCGTTTTCCAGATCTCTGGGATAGTGCAGTTACACAGAGAGAGGGTAAACATTTTAGCTGGGGAGCAGCTATGTAAGGGGCAGCCAATCTTAGGAGCTTAGGTTCTAAGTTATCAGACCCAACTGCTGCGTGCTCTGAGATGTTACTAAGGAGTTGGAGAACCTCACTTTTTCGGATAGACTCGAAATGGAGAGTGGGCCCTGTGGTATTTGCTGGAGAGATGGGGTTTGATGATGAAGTGAAGGTGGAGGTATAAAGAGTAAGGTCAGCAAACTGCCTGTTAAAAAAATTAGCAATTGTGAGGGGATTGTTGCAGTGGATGCCATTGAGAGACATATTATTTGGGGTGGTGGACTGGCTAGATCCAAGGAAGAATTTGATATGGGACCAACATTTCTTTGGTTCCCCCTGGGAGTCAGTTAGAAGGTCTCTGCAGTATGAACTTATAGCTTGTTTGATTTCCTTCTTACAGGCATTTCTCAAAGCCTTGTAGGAATTAAAGTCAGCAGGAGAACAAGATTTCTTGTAATGAAGCCATGCCTTGTCCCTCTGCTATAATTTAGGTAAAGGTCAGACTTTAACCAGTGGGTCTGTCTATTTCTAACCCACCTAGTCACAAGTTGACAGTGGAATTCTTGTAAGGCTAGGAATTTGGACAAGAAAATGTTTAGAGCAGTCTGAACATCCGATGAGCTATAGAGAGAGTCCCAGTCAATGCAGGCAACGTCAGACAGGAAAGCCTCCGGGTCAAAGTTTGGGTAATTACAGAAAGTAATGAAGTGTGGCTTCATTGGATCCAGCCGGCCTTTACCCCAGACACAGAAAGTGGGGAAGTGGTCAGAGATGGCGTCAGCTAGGACTCCAACGTCAACAATGTTTTCAGGGTGGTTAGTCATGATCCAGTCCAACAAGGTGCTGGTATTTGAATGAGGCACGGTATGAGTAGGTACAGAGATGGGCTGATGTAGGTTGAAACTCTGAAGTTTAGTCAGGTGCGTCATTTGAGTTTTTCCCAGCCAGTTAATATTAATGCCTCCTAATATACGAGCTTCATTATTTCCAGAGTGAATAGCTGAATGGTCAAGTAGCTCTTCCAGACCTTTCAGGCCATGGGTAGGGAGATATATGCACAGACAATATTAAATTTCTTCGAGCCAAGGGTGAGGAGGACATGAAGTGCCTCACAGTAATTTGAGGGGTTGGAGCTGATTAATGAGAGCTGGAGGTGTGATTTGAAGTAAATGGCTGTACCCCCCCGCCTTTTCGGGGTCGGTCTATCATTCCTCAAAAGAGTATAGGATGGCAGGGAGTACCGAGAGTCAGGGATGGATGGCTTCAATAAGGCACAGTATGTCAAGTTTGTAGAGCTCAGTCCAGGATTCAAGTACCATGAAGTTTCGCTCAAGGCTGCTGTTGTTATGGTGGGTTATAATTAGGCCTTTTGCATTTGAAATAGGAGCATTTTTAGTGGTCAAGGGCTCCGGGTTGGGCTATACATCACCAGATAGCAGAATGGCCAGTAAAAGGAGGTACCAGATCTTATGATGTAGGTAGGGAGATAGGGTGTGAGTTTGCGGGCAGCTACATTTGAGGGCATAGGCAACCAGATAGATTCAGGCCTTGTTTGGGAGTAAAGGAGTGGGATCACACTGTGTGGTAGGTACCACTAATAGATTTGAGAATGTAAAGTCATGTTCTGGGGTGGGTGGAAGAACATGTTCAGCATAGGGGGCTCCCGGAGTTGATAGGTGTAGTAAAGGCAGGGTGGGTAGGAGAAACAAGAGCAGCAACTGTTTATGCATTTTAATAAGCCCTAGATGTAAGGATTCCAAGAGGAAAATTGGGCAAGCAGGGTAAGCAACAGCAAGGGGAAGGGAAAAACGACAGAGACTGGATCAGAATTTAGGAAAATAATGATAATATAGGAACTTGTGTGCCTGAGAGGGGAGGCGGTGAGAGAAACAGAGCAGTTCAAGGGGAAAATAGACCAGACTGTGTACTAGGATGGGTAGGAAGAGATGTAAGATAACCCAGCAGTCTACAGGTCCGATAGGGAACAGATGAATTAAAAGAGGCAGTTAGATAGGAGAAACAGATAAGTAGCCAAAATAAGTAAAATCCTGAGTCACACTAGGAGATTAGAGGATCAGGCAAAGGAAAGGAGTGGCAAACTGGAAACAGCACAGTTACATCTACTCAAGGCTCGGATAGACACCATGTGTCAGGGAGGGAAGAAACAGCAAGAGCAAGTAGAAATTGAGTAAGCCGAGAAAGGCAGGGACTGCCATGGTATCTAATAGGAGGCCTGTGTGGGTGGGGGGGAGAAAACACCCTACACTGTAATGTCCAAACCCATGGAAATCCCATCTTTCGGCGGGTATATGGCAGTCTGGAGAGCCAGCTTGCAGGCACACCAATCAGGAGTCTTGTCATAGCCACTCACCCTATCAGGAGTCACTAATAAAAAGGCGCTCCAATCGGAACGCCACCATAAGCTAGCTGATGCACAGCAGCAGTACCTTGGAGTGGAGCCATAGATCAGGACCAGGAGGGTGGCAGGAAGCCAGTACTTTCAGCGGCGATGGCGGCAGTGGGCAGGGATATGGCCAGAGGCACCACCGGATCCACGAGCACCGCTCGGGGCTAGCAAATCTAGAGGGAAAGAACAAATACAGTGTAAATAAGCATAACTACACAATAGAGCTACAGCAGGGGGCAGGAAAACTGGCGGCAGACCAAACAGTGGGGGTGGGGGTACTTAAGAAGAGATAAAGACTAAAAAATTAGCAATTTAGTTGAGGGGTGGTGAGGGTTGCAGAGGGACAGAGAAGTAGGTATGTCAGCAAGAAACAGATTAGATTTAGAGCTTAGAAGGGGAAGGGGGAGTGGTCAAGTCTGGGATAGAAATACGCAGCAAGAGCAGGGCTCAGGGAGAGAAGAGTGGTTAACAAAATTAAGCAGGGGAGAGGCAGAGAAAAAGGTAGTTAGGGAGCGTAGCCAACAATTTTAGGAGAGTTGTTTGTCCTGGTATAAAATATAGCCCAGTAATAAGTTACAAAACAGTTAAAATTTGGAAAGAATTTAGCAAGAAAAATGGCTAGAAATACAGTAATTAAGTTATGGGTTGCAACAGATTGATAACTCTAATAAGCCGTATTGGCCAATGCACAGTTTCAGGGCAGAAAACAGCATTAGATATCCAGTTAAACAAAGCACAAAGGTCTAACAATCAACAGTAGTTTTGCATAGAGTCCACTTTAGTTTCTAAGAAAAAAACACCCCTACACTGTAATGTCTAAACCCCTGGAAATCCTGTCTTTCAGCGGGGAAATGGCAGTCTGGAGAGCCGGCTTGCAGGTGCACCAATCAGGAGCCTTGCCATAGCCGCTCACCCTATCAGGAGTCATTAGTAAAAAGGCATTCCAATCAGAATGCCGCCATAAGCTAGCCGATGCACAGCAGTAGTACCTTGGAGCAGAGCCATAGATCAGGACCAGGAGGGTGTCAGGAAGCCAGTGCTTTCAGCGGCGATAGCGGCGGCAGCCAGGGATATGGCCGGAGGTGCCACCGGATCCACGAGTGCTGCTCTGGGCTAGCAAATCTTGGAGTGGAACCATAGATCAGGACCAGGAGGCTGTGGCCTCCAGGTCTGGGATGTTATTTCCCAGACTTATTGCATTGGCACACATGGCTTTTCAGATTTTGTTAGTCCCTTTCTTTTTACCTACCTCTTTCACTACCTGATACCCCCTTCCTCACCTGTTTATTTTGCCCACTTCTCCCACTGCCCTCCCTTAATCCTTTGTTACCTTGATTGTGTTGCATCCCTGAGAGTTTCTCTCCTCTTGGGATCGCTCTATTATGTATCACAGCCTGTAGCATAGGGGGCAGTTACTACCTCCTCTTTGTCTTTCGCAACCCCCTTGGCTAGTCCATTGAAGTAACATTTAAACTGTCCACTGAGGACTGCTGTTCCCCATATGGAAGTGAGCCTGCTGTTTTTCCATTTGAACACAGAGAAAGGTGCATCTTAAAATTAAGGGCATCATTTCCATTGTCTCCACTAAAAAAAATCTAAGCAAAATGTCCGACATTTAGACTAAGTCTAACAGGATGACAAACAGTAAGCATATCCAACAGATTACAAATAAAAACAAGCATTTGTCAATGCCGAATGCTGTCTTGCTGGTGTTGATATTGGTAGTGCAGGAGTTAGAGAGACGTATAATAGGAATAGCAGTGAAGTATAGAACCAACGTCAACTCCGCCTCACCCTGTAGAGAGTGACAGGCATTGGGGTGTGCATTTGGGTTGCTGGCCATAACGCTCATGCCATTTCACCTCACCCTACCCTGCAGAGTCTGACAAGTGTTGCGTTGTGCCTTGTGGTCATTGGGCCTTATGCTCACCCCATTTCATAAGGAAGTACATTGAGATGAGTGCAGCATAGGAGAATGGGTTGAACTTTGGCACTGAAGAGTCCAAGGCACACCTTGATGCCTGTCAGCGGCTGCAGGGTGGGGGTGGAGGACCAATGGCATGAGCACTACAGCAGACAATCCAAAGACACACCCCCTGATGCCTGTTAGTCTGTACAGGGTGGGACGTAATGGTTAGAAACCCTAACACCCTGGGCATTTGTTGGTATTTGCACTCCAAATTTTAAAACATGGCCTTTTTGTGACCCCACCTCATGGAAGCATTTGGAACCTCTGCTCATGAACAGTGTCCCTGTCATTTTGTTAATCTGTCTCGAACGTTGATTTCCCACAGTGACCGTGCCATTCTGCACCACATTAAAATGTCAGCTGCACCATTGATAAGGAGGTGTGAAGAGATGATAATGTTGAAAATCTGGAGTGACAATATTAAATATTCTCAAAGGTACGAATGTGTGTGAAAACTGCGCATCGCACGCTCATAACACAGTCATTTAGTGGAATTATTTCACCAAATTTTTAACATAGTAATTTTGGGACCTCTGCTCATGAACTGTGGCACTATGATTATCTTAATCTATCCCAAACGTTGATTTCCCACAGCGACCACACAGTTGTGCACCAGGTGCACAAAACTACATTTTGGGCAGGAAGTGACAAATGACAGCTGTACTGTTCATAAGAAGGTGTGCAAAAATGACAATGTTGAAAATCTGGAGTGAAATTATTACAAATTCTCAAAGTTATGAGAGTGCGTGGACACTGCACAACACACGCTTATAACATAGTCATTTTATGGAATGTTTTCACCAAATTCTCAACATTGACATTTTGGGACCTCTGCTCATGAACAGTGTTACTGTGATTTTCTTACCCTGTTCTGAACATTGTTTTCCTACAGCGCTTGCACCACTGTGCGCCGGATATGCAAAAACACATTTCGGGTAGGATGTGGAAAATGACAGCTGTACTGTTCATAAGGAGGTGTGAAACAATGGCAATGGTGAAAATCTGGAGTAAAAACATTAAAAATTTTCAAAGTTATGCACGTGCGTGGAAACTGCACAACGCACGCTTGTAACACAGTCATTTTATGGACGTTTGTCACCTAATTTTCAACATAGGCACTTTAGGACCTCTGCTCATGAACAGTGTCACTGTAATTTTCTTAATCTGTCCCAAACACTGATTTCCCACAGCGACTGTGCTATTCTGTGCCAGAAGTGCAAAAATACATTTCAGCCATGATGTGAAAAATAACAGCTGAACTGTTCATGAGGAGATGTGAAAACATGCCAATGTGGAATGATAATATTATGCATTTGTGAAGTTACAAGTGTAGGTGGAAACTGCACAATGCACGCTTGTAACACAGTCATTTTATGGATGTTTGTCACCTAATTTTCAACATAGGCATTTTAGGACCTCTGCTCATGAACAGTGTCACTGTAATTTTCTTAATCTGTCCCAAACACTGATTTCCCACAGTAACTGCGTGATTCGGCACCAAAAGTGTGAAAACACATTTTGGCCAGAATGTGAAAAATGACAGCTGCACTGTTCATAAGGAGGTGTGGAAAAATGCCAATGTTGAAAATCTGGAGTGAAAATATTACAGATTTGTGAAGTTACAAGCGTGCGTGGAAACTGTGCAACACACGCTCATAAAACAGTTATTTTTTGGATTTTCTTCACCAAATTTGCAACATAGGCTTTTTGATAGCCCACCTCATGAACAGTTGCACTGTTGTTTCGTTAATCAGTCCCGAAAAGGTGATTCCGCACAGTGACCACGAAATCACCTTTCAGGACCGAATAATGCCATGACAGTGACTGAATTCGTGAGGAGGGATCCCAATAACCCCATGTTGAAAATCTGGTGCCAAAAGTCCCAAAAATGCCCGAGATATGCACCAAAGTTGAAAACCCTATTTATGCCATTATACAGCTTACCGCATTTCTTCAGTTTGCGGTCGGCTTTGAAGAGTGCAGACATGTTCCCAGTCCACTGAAGATCATCACGCCAGGCTCGGTGGTAAGTATGGGGTGAGGGGTGTGGGGAGGTGGGGTATGCAGTGGGTGGGTGCGGGTTGCGGGAGGTGGCCGCAGACAGCGAGGGACCGTTTTCTACTTTAAAGGTTAAAAAAAAAAAAAATGAAACATCGCGGGAAGGTTTTTTCTTTTGACAGGTACATTTGGCATGCTGGGGTGGGCTCCCAGCATGCCACCTGCATGTTTTGGGGTGGGGGGGCTAGAGCCGATGGGGATTGGGTACCCCATCGGTAACCAACTGGCATGGGATTTGATGCCGATGAAGACTGGGTTCCCCCATTGGCAAATGAACTGGAGAGGGAGGCATGATGATTGGGCACCCCTAAAGTCTGCTTTTCTGGGGACTATGAGAGTCGCTGCCATATCTCATTGAAATATTACACCAGGGAAGGCATGCTCTGCAATGTGGTTTAGCTCCCTCATTGCAGCAGCTAAAATGTTTCAGGTTGGTGGCACGCTATGCAACTGCTGTCATGGACAGTGTGCAGTCTCATTTGTGCCACACAGCCAAGCCCGAAAAAGCAGTGGTGCCACTGGCCACAACATGACCGCGCCTCCAAAACCTGCTCTTCCACTTCAAGCAACCTCAATATGGTGTCTGCGCTGTGTGCGCAAGACAACATAATGAGTCCTATGTTAATGCTTCTTTAGTTGTATACATTTTTAACATTAATTCTTTGCATGCTGTTTTCTCTTTCAGTGTCCAGGATAGTGGCAGAGAGGACTTGTGCAATTACTAGTAGGTACTGCATTAATTTAATATCCAGCCTTATTCATTAAAGATTGTTACAACTAATTTGTATTGCTTTTTCTCTCCTTGCAGGCAGCCTCAGGTCCCCTCTGAGGGCTCATTTCACTTCAGCGCCCCAACACCTCTCCCAGGTGATTTCACCATGCATACCACCCCCCCATGGTGAGGCAGGAGGACACTCCAGGTGCACAGTCCAGAAGCCCAGGGGCTGCCAGAATTGGGAATGCAGTGGAGGCAGTCATGAAGCCTGCCAGACCCGTTTTCCATTTTTCTCCTATCCCCTGTCGGGGATGCACGCACGCACGTGGAGGTGCATGCACACTGTAGTTCTGCAACACTCTGTCTTCACATCACCCTCCGTCCCACACTACCCTACAGGCCTCCATCTGGTGGCAGGGCATACGGTCGATTTGTCGAATTTTTAAATGTTGCGGTCAATTAGTAGCAGCCACTGCGTCGATATTTAATGTTGTTGATGTGACAATAAGTCGTGGAAACTAAACAGCCGCTGCAACTATATATCCGCAACATTCTGTCCTGCATTGTACGGCGACCATGTTTACCTGTTTCTCTGCTTACCTCTGGTGTTCGAACTAAGCATAGCTTTATTATTACCAGGTAAGTAGAACAGGAATTTACCTGAGCACTTACGGGACTATTTAAGCAAGTGTTTCCAACGGCATTACATTTCTGCCTCAGTGGAGTACATACCAACACAGAAGGACAAGCAGAAGCGTAACATTGATTTTAAATTATGTAGTAAAGCATTGCACTTTGCCTTTCTATTGCACTGCCAAACAACAATTAATTCGTTTGGGACTGTGAAGTATTTTAATAAAGAATTAAACCTGAACTTTCCGTTTCACAGTAAATGAATTCATTTTGTACTGAATTAAACTTGCACTGTGAAGTAATTAAACTTTACCTTGCGATTGCACTTTCCGTTTCACAGTCAATTAATTTGTTTTGGTTTTCAATTATGACTACAGAGTAATTAAACTTTCCATTCATTTCTATTGCACTTTGTGTTTGACAAGCAATTAATTTGTTTATTTAGGAATAAATGGAATAAGCACCCCTTTTTAAACTTTCCGGTCGTTTCTGTGGAGTAATTTCATTTAGGATTTTTGGAACATATATCTAACTAAATGGAAATAAGCACCCCTTTCGATTTACACCTTTGGACTGAAGTAAACCTGCACTTTCCATTTGACTATTTGTCCGGCGACATATTAGTACATGCGGCATTAAATACCCATGACCAGCGCTGCCAGCGACTTATTAATCCGTGTAATTTTGTCCTGATGGCAATTACACCGCAACATTATAACTGCGATGATTTGTCCGGGGACATAATTGCCGTACACGGGTGGCAGTTGTTCGGCTAGAGTGACAACCTTCCCACCCTGGGAGAGAAGAGCAGTCCTTTGGATGCTTGATCCTCTCCCTCCACAGCCAACCCCCAGCAACCTGTGCTTGTTCCTGAACATGGGTCACTGGCATGGTGCAAGGTGTGGCGTTCAGTGCCTCAACCTTGAGCATCACTGTTAACTAAATTTTTTAACTGTCCATAGCCACCCATCACTACAACTACCTTTAGTGACCAGCCAGTTCTAACTTGTGTGTTATGTCTTGCTATCCATGGTCAACTTGTACTACTGGAACATACTCAACAGATTAAACAGGATTTGGTGAAGAGGTAAGACAGTGACAGTAGCTGCAATGCTTGATGTAATCACCTCCAGGGTAGGCACGGTTTGTGAGTTAACGCAGCCCTTGTTCTCGCAGGAAGCTGAGCCCTTACCTCCAAGGCACTCAGCTCAGAAATAAACATAAGATTGTTAATGAGCAATCATACACAAGTATGTGTTTCACTTGAGAGGTTTCTGTGGTAACAATAGACCTCAAGAGCACAGCTCGAGAGGTCTTGTTACCACCGAAACCTCTAGAGTAAAAAACATCATGTTGTGTATGATCGCTCATACACAGTCTTTTATAATTTATGGGTGACCATAAATAGAAGGTTTGTGCTCAGTTTAGCATTTTTTTCTCACCCGCCGCCGCTGTCTTCCAGGTCCCACTCTCACCACCACAACAGTTTTGTGAAAGCAGAAGATAAAGATGCGTGAAGATGTTCTAAGTTGTGCTGCAGTAGCTACATATCTAGTGCAGCACAACAATGACATGCAGTAGCTAATGCAGCACAAGCGGCCTGTTCTAGGGATGGAATTCCATCCTTGACAGCATTCCACCATACACTACATGATGTACATACATAGTGACACTGGTTGTTCATAAGTAGTATCTTTGTGAATACATTTAATAATTTTGGTTCTGTTTCCTTACAGACTATGTGGAGGGCAACATTTTCTGGGTGGGAACATTTCCCATTTTGTCATGACCTTCAGTACTTGCTGGAACCTTAAAAGGAAGCAACAAACCATGTGGCTGAACCTACTCCAATTTTCACAACAAAAAATATTGAAAAGCAGCAGGGAGGACAAGTGAATGACTATAACATAGGCAGCTCATAGTTGCATAGCTTTTGAAGAACTGATAGACTGGATAAAACAGTACCAGAAAGAAGTGTAGCATACATATAATGTATTGTACAGCAATGGCTAAATACAGTTTTCTTGTAAGATGCAATGGGTTCAACTGATGCTTTTGAATAAGTCGATTTTCATGTGGTGTTCATGATCACGTATACCTGAAACACACCCTAAGTAACCGGGATTAATATGATAGCAATAATTAGTTGAGCATTGTTACGCAAAAAAAGGGGGAAAACTTAAACATTCGAAGATGAAGCTAGACTTGTCTTAAGTGAAAAGAAATTGTAATGTATTATTTATGGCTTACATTTGGCTGCATACACAGAGAAATATGTAAATGAGCAGGTTTTGCTAACATTTGGGTTTCTTTTTAGAAATATTCTATTTACAGTGTAAAAGCATTAAATCCATGGAAAATGCATTTACAATATAAATAGAATCTTTCTAAAAAGAAATCCTACTGTAGTCAGAACCTGCTCATTTACATATTCCGCTGTGTATGCAGCCAAATGTAAGCCATAAATAATCCATTAAGATTGCTTTTGGTTTAAACAAAAAATACATTTATTTTACATTCATTAAAAATCCAGAAGTAATCCAGGATTTAAATGTGCATATTTACCTTAAAGTAAAGCCAAAAATAAGCACCAATGAATCCATTCTGAAGAAGCATTTTTTTAACCACAAAAAAAGGATAGAAAATTACATATTTTGTTGCATATGCAGCCAAGAATAAACCACTAAGATAAATTACCATAAAAACTTTTGTGAATTAAACACAATTTCAATTTAATTTAAAGGGAATTTAAATCTAAAGAAAAAGGTAAAAGTAAGTCATTGTCAATCCATAATTTTTGATAAGGGAACCCTGAAGGAATGGTAGAGACTCTCAGTTGGGGCAAAGGATGGGAGTAATGCCACCTGGATGCTTACAAGGCAGGGCTTACTGGTTCATAAAGGGTGCCAGTTTTTACCTGAGCAAAGGCAAGTGCTGCAGGTGTAGGTGTGTGGCTTAGTTTCACTTAATTGCACCTGTTTTCGAAGAAGAGTTCTGAATGTATGGCTTAGTTTCACGTGTGCACTCATGGGAGGAAAATGTTCGTGTATGTGGCCAGGTATCCACTATGTGCACCATTTGGAAATGGGAAGAAGTTTTTTTTGTGTTCTCAAACTGTACTGCATGCAAGGAGAGTTTGTGAAATGTACCTGTCTTGCCTTGACCAACCCATGGGGGTCCACTGCCTGCTTTATTTTTATGTATTTATTTATTTATTTACTTATTTATTTATGACTTTGTTAACCGGGGAGGTGCACTGATCCCAGGGACCATTTTCAGGCACGACCCGGGCCACATAAGGTGACACAGAGTAGAAACATAAAAATAACAAGAGCAGGTAATACATAGTGAATGGTTACAGTTGTTACATTTGGCAATACACGGTGGCAGTAGTTGAGGGACAACAAATAACAAAGCAAAGTAAGGCTCATGGTGGTACAGTTTCAGTAAATAAGAGAACCTATTTGTCCCTACCCCTGGAACCTATAAGGGGGGAGCTAGTCCTTAAAGCAGTGGCAGATGGATGCCAACAGGAGCCAGTCTTTGAGGTGAGTCTTGAACTAGCAGTGAGTGTTTATGGTGTGCAGTTCAGTGGGCAGCTTGTTCCATAGTGTGGGGGCTGCTACAGACAGGGCTCTAGTGCCCATGTTCATGGCTACCCTGGGGATTTTCAGGGAGGGGATACTGGAAAAGTGTAGGCAGCAGTGTGAGGTTTGGGTGGTGAGAAGGTGAACAAGAAGGGATTACTGGCCAATACAGATGGCAGAATCAATAAAACTGTACAGTGCAAGGTCAAAGCGGGCTTGTAGTGGGAGCCACCCCAGTGTAGTGTAGAGTGTACAGTGGTGCATGGAGAAGGGGGCCAGCAGGGAGAAGCGGCAGGCACTGTTGTATGCAACTGATAGTTTTGCCACAGTGGATGCAGAGGTCCTGGAGTAGATGGGAGAGCTGTAGTCCAGGATAGGTAGCAGGTTTACCTGGATGATGGCATGGTGGGCCTCAGGGGTGAGGTATTGACGGTATCTGTAGGCAGCCCCTAGTTTTTGGTGAAATCTTAGAACAAGGGAGTTTATGTGATCTGTAAAGGGAAGGGAGGGGTCAAGCACAATTCCTAGATATTTGAAGTGTTTGATGTCCTCTAGGGCATGGCCATCAGGGGACGTGATGATTAGGGGTGGGTTCGATTTGCATTTATTTAGGAAGAGCTTAGATCTGAACAACATTGTTTTTGTTTTTTTGGCATTGACCAGAAGGAGGTTGCCAGAAAACCAGTTGTGGGCTGTGGTGTAGTTTTGTGAGAGGGCTGCAGAGATGAGGGTAGGAGACTTTCTGCTGGAGAAGAGCACAAGGTCGTTGGCGTAAAGGATTGAGTGACAGTTGAGACTATCCACTGGAAGGGAGTTAATGAATAAGGAGAAAAGGAGTGGTTCCAGGATAAAGCCTTGGGGGACCCCAGTAGAGACAGGCAGGGTGGGTGAGTGGGCCAGGCCAATACACACAAACTGGAAGCTCCCTGTAAGGTAGCTTCCAAACCAGGCGGTGACCTCTTAGAGCAGCCAAGGTGTTGCAATTTGGAGAGGAGGAGCGAGTGATTGACCAGGTCGAAGGCTTTGAAGAGGTCAACGAAGACTGTGCCAGATGCATTTCCATAGTCCATGTTTGTGAGGATGTGGTCAGTTAGACGTGCAAGGGCAGTGGTGGTGGAGTGATTTTTGTGGAAGCCATGTTGTTGGCTACATAGTGGATCATATTTACCTATGTAGTCAGCAAGTTGACGGTGGATGGCTTTTTCAAGTAACTTGCTTAGGTGAGGAAGGATGGAGATTGGTCGATAGTTGTCTGTGGATTGTGGGTCCCTGGCTTAATGAATGGGAATGACCTTCACAGTTTTCCATGTATTGGGCATGGAGGAAGTAGTCAGGGCGAGGTTGAAAATGAACATTGGGGGGCGATGATGGCAGGAGAGATAAGTCTAAGGAAGACAGGGCATAATCCGCCTGCTCCAGGGGAGCCACGGTTTGGGAGGCTCTTTAGGAGTTTAGCTATGTCAGCATGTGAGAGTATTTTGAAGAAAAAGGGGGAGGTGGAGGTTGAGAGGTAGGCCCAGCAGGTGATGTTGTGGGGGTGTGCAAGGGGACAGGGTTTTTTTGCATGCTGTTTGGGAGTTTGCACAGGTACATAGTGAGGTCAGAGAATTTGTCGTTTAGGGCCTTGGCCACTTCTTTGGGTTTGGTAATGAGGCCAGTAGTAGTGCATAGCTGTGGGACAGGCTTACTGGAGGGGGGTTTAGTAGCAAGCCAATGGATGCCCAGAATTGTTTAGGGTCCCCGAGGTTAGTTTGCTGGAGATTACGAAAATATGTCTGTTTGAGAGCTTTGGCCAGGTGTTTGCAAAGGTTCCTCTGACACCTGTAATCATCCCGTAGGATAGGGAATGGGGACATTTTATAGGTTGGCCAGGCACGGTCCCTGTCTTTCATGAGGGTAAGGAGGTCTTTCATGACCCATCGTGAGTAGCCACCCCACACCCATCTGGTGGTGACTGGAAAATGCTTGTCCTGTAGAGTCAGGAGAGCTTGAGTGAACATGGATGCTGCCTGTTTCACATTTGATTCTGAGAAAATGGCAGACCAGTCCAGTGCCCGCCCCTCAGAGAGAAGGACGGGGGTGTTTGGGCTTCTGAAGTTATGAAAAGACAGGTATTTGGGTGGGGGCCATTTAAGTTTGGATGACCAGAGAAGGTACATAGGGGAGTGATCGCTAATGAAGTCAGCCATGGTACCAGCGTGCAGGATACAGTCCTCCAGGTTAGTTACAATCCAGTCCAGGAGTGTGTGTGTGCCCTGGTGATGCTTCTGCCTTGTGGGAAGGTTAATAGTTTGGGCCCGGTTGTATTGTTTTAGGAGTGAGGCATAGTCAGGCTGGTGGGAACTGAGCCAGTTTAGATTGAGATCACCCAAGAGAATTGAGTCTCTCTCTGTGGGGATATCGAGCCCAGGCCAGAGAGGAAGCTGTTTAAGCCTTCAGTTCTGGCTGTAGGAGGATTGTAGCAGCACCACCCGATGTAGAGTTTTTTACTAGTTCCCAGGGTGAGTTCGGTGAGGAGCCATTCACTGGGAGAGGTTGGGTCAGAGCAGAGAACTATGTTGGCTGATAGGGGTTCCTTGATGAACAGAGCTACTCCAGCTCCCTTTTTTTTGCCAGATCTATCCAGGTGGTGGGAGGAATATCCAGGTATTTGGTAGGTGGCATCAGTAACGTGAGGTTTTAGCCATGTCTTGGAGAGTCCCTTGATGTGGGGTTTGTATAGCTCAACCCGTGCTTCCAGGTCCTGGTATTTGGAGGGGAGACTGCATATGTTTATATGGGTGATTTTTAGCCCTGGGGCATTTGTCCAGGTGCTGTCGGAGGGGGCTATGTGGGAATTAGGGGGGCCGGGGTTGCTCTCAGTGTCTCCTGCATGGAGTAGTAGGGATAGGAACGGGATGCAGGTGCAGGAGGGAATGGCAACAGAGCAGGATATGGAGGCCAGGTAGTGACCAAGTAAGCGATGTGCTGTGTTTAAGAGGAAGGAGAGGGTGCTATGACCTGGGTAGGAGAGCTCACATGAGGGGAGGAGTGTAAGGTGTACCGGGGGAGCAGTATTCTGAGAGGTAGGCAAGGTACATTTGGTCCTCGGCCAGTGCTGAGGCACATACATCCATCAGCACTAAGGCAGATGCTAGGGATACCACAAACAGTGTGAGCTAGGGCAAGTTCATGGTGTCAGCAGATGTTAGTAGAGAGGAGGTGAAAAATTTGGAGTTCAAAATGCAGGTCTAGTTTACATCTGTTAAATAAAGCCATACTGCACAATCACAGTTCCTGTTCTGGACATTCTGATTCTTGTTTCTGGTGTTGGAATTACTGGGGCCCCCTCAGCAGTTTAGATCTAGCATATGCCTAGCAGCCTCTACCCAGGACCAGGTTTGTAATTTACAATGGTTCATGTGTTTCGTTCTTGTACCCCCACCCATCTTCCTCTAGAAATGAGTCTGGTATACATCCTAACTCCAAGGGTGGTACCAACCTTTGAAGTTTATGCTAAAAGTAAATGGTATATCATATGTGGGTACCAGTGCAGATTTAATAGGGGGTGTCCTAATTTGTTATAAGTGGCACGGGGGTTACAGAAGGAAGAGGTCACTTGTCATTAGAGACATAGTGGAGGGGCTGGAAGGAAAGCCTCTTTGTAGATGACACCAAGATCTGCAATAGGGCAGACACTCAAGATGGGGTGGATAAAATGAGAAGAGACTCAGTCAAATTGGAGGAGTAGTCAAGAGTGTGGCAGCTTAAATTCAATACAAAAAAGTGCAAAGTCATGAACTTGGGCCACAGGAATCCTGGAGAGGAATACAAAATGTAAAGGGGGGTACTAACAACAACAAAACTGGAAAAAGACCTGGGGATAAACATAAAGGATGACCTGAAGGTGGCCAAGCAATGTGAAAAGGCAGTGGGGAGGGCCAGAGTGATGCTGGATGCATAGGGAGGGGCATCACAAATAGAAAACAGGAGGTGGTGATGCCACGGTACAGACAATTGGTCAGGCCCCATCTGGAATACTGTGCTCAGTTCTGGAGACCACATCTCCAAAAGAACATTGACAGAATGGAGGCAGTCCAGAGAAGGGAAACAAAATTGGTAAAAGGATTGCATCAGAAAACATATGAGGAAAGACTGAAAGACCTCAATAGGTATATACTGGAGGAAAGGAGGGACAGGGAGACTATGATAGAGACATTCAAGTACCTCAGGGGAATCAACAAGGAGAAAGAGGGCAGCATCTTTCTAAAAAAAAGATGTGCAAGAACAAGGGGTCACACTATGAGGCTGGGGGGACTCGGGGGTAATGTAAGGAAATATTTTTTCACATTAAGGGTGGTGTATGCTTGGAACAGCCTCCCAGCAGAGGTTGTAGAGGCTAAAACAATTGTTGAGTTAAAGAATGCATGGGATACACAGAAGTCAACCCTATTTATAGGAAAGAGAGGGTAAGCTGCTGATCATTTAGTATCTGGAGTTTAAGTAGGTAGGAAAATGGCAGACTAGGTGAGCCAGGTGGGCCTTCGCTGCTGTCAAAATCTATGTTTCTCCGTTTTGGTTCTCAGAGAAGGTGGCTAAGGTGGTGAAGGAGATAAAAAACAGCATTTAGGAAGTACAAGAATACCCAGACAGATGTGGACAGGGAGATATATCTGGAAAAAACAAAGAGAGGTAGGAGGGAGGGTGAGGGCAGCTAAGGCACAAACATAGGAGAGGATCACCAAGGAGGTAAAAATAGGGGGTAAGACTTTCCTCGGGCACATGAGTGAAAACAGGAAAGCAAAGAGTGGGATAGTGAGAATCAGGAAGGGGGTGCTGTGCAGAAGATGATCAGGAAAAAGGTAAAATTTTACATGAGTACTTCTACTTATTCTTCAAAGTGGGGGGGCAGACTAACATGTATCAGCAGTCACCAGGTTGGGGGGGGGGAGTGGACACAAGTCCATTTTCAGAGGATAGAGTCCAAAAGGGACTGGAAGCCCTAAAGGAAAACAAGGAGACAGGACTGGACAATATTCACTCAAAGGTTCTAAAAGTTCTGAAAACAGTGCTAGCTGCCCCTCTAGCAACACTGTTCAGTACCTCATTGGAGACGGAGGTACTTGCAGAGGACTGGAGGAGGGCTCATGTGGTTCTTCTGCACAACAGTGGCAACAGAGAGGAGGCTAGCAACTACAGGCCAGTCAGTTTTGCATCAGTGGTGGGGAAATTAATTCAGACCCTGCTGAAGGAGAGACTGATGGAGTACCTGGAGGTATTTGGGTTGCAGGACCACCAACACTGTTTCACAGTGTGGATGTCATGCCAAACAAATCTCATAGGTTTTTTGACTGGGTGACTAGAGAGGTGGATCAAGGGAGGGCAGTGAATGTGGCCTACGTGGACTTCAGTAAGGGCTTTGACACAGTGCCACACAGGAGGCTAGTAAAGAAACTAAGCAGCCTGGAGGTTGGGGAGAAAGTGATAAGCTGAGTATTAAATTGATAGAAGGATAGGAGGCAGAGGGTGGTGGTAAATGGCAGACACTTGGGGGATGGGAGAGTGACTAGCAGGGTACCACAGGGATTGGTACTGGGATGGGTCCTCTTCACTATCATCATATGTGACATTGCTGAGGAACTGAAGGGGAAGGTGTGTCTCTTTGGTATGGCACAAAAATCTGCAACAAGGTGGACACTCAGGAAGGGATGGGAGAGAATGCAAAGGGATCTGAGGAAACTAGAGAGTAGTGAGTGGCAGCTAGGTTTCAATGCCAGAAAGTGCAAAGTCATGCACTGGGGCTAGGGAAACCTGTGTGCTGTGTATAAAATGGAGGAAGGTACTGACCATCATCAAGCAAGAAAGAGACCTCAGGGTACTGATATCTGATGATCTCAAGGTGGCAGGGCAGGGTGGCAAGGCAGATGGCAAGGCTAGTGGGATGCTAGGGTGGACAGGGAAGGGGATTTCTTGCAGGAGAAGGGAGGTGGTGCTGCCACTCCCTAGTGAGACTCAACATAGAGCACTATGTCCAGTTCTGGAAGCCGCACCTCTACAAGGACATTGACAGGGTGGAAGTAGTCGAGAAGAGGGCTACAAGAATGGAGCTGGGGTTGCACAAAAAAACAATTACGGAGAGGCTGCAGGATCTCAACATGTACTACCCAGGGATGAGAAGAATAAGATGGAACATGATGGAGATATGTACCTCGCAGGGGTGAACAATGTGCAGATGGGGAGTCTCTTTCAGGGAAGGAACAGCACCAGAACACGGGAGCATGCGGTGAAGTTGGGGGGGGGGGTAAGTGGGATGTGAGGAAATATTTCATCACAGAAAGTATGGTGGATGCCTGGAACTGCCTGCCAGCAAAGGTGGGGAGAGAACAATGGGAAGTTTTAAGCATACATGGGATAGGTACAGCAGCATAATAAGGGAGGTGGGGTGCACGTCGGTGACCAAATAGGGTCTGAAGTGTCAGAATAGGAAGTAAAAAATAGGGTAGACTGGCTAGGCCTAGCATTCCTTTTCTACCAACAAATTCTATAAGGTGCAGTAAAAAAGGGGGAGGGGAGATTACAATCTCAGGACAGGATTAATTCAGCTCTAAAAGGCAGAGTGCAGGAACAACAAAGTAATTTGACACCGGGGAGCTGCACACAGGTCAATAAAAGTAGTGTAAAACAGGAGAAGGCTACAATGTACAGAGGAGAAGTAGTAATGCTTAGATCAAAAGAAAAGTTCGTTCTTGCCAGCCAGTAGTAACTAGCTAAAGCCTGATGTCCTCTCTTACCTCTTAGCACACGGCAACCCGGGTTCTGGAATGAGCTCCTGTCGCCGGTGGTCGGCTGGGAAGGGAGAAGACTGAATATCCAACAGACAGCTCTCCTCTGCTGTGGTGGGAGGTTTGCTGATTTGGCTCTTAGCTGCCCCCAGGTGGAGGTCTGGGGCAGTGCCAGCAGCCCGAGTGACAGTAAGAGAGGGATAGCAGTTCTGTAGCATGCATATGCCTCCATGTCCACAGACTTATGTGCCACTGCTGTGAGGTGGGGACAAAAGAAGAAAGTGGAAAAGGTGCTGGCACAGGCTGCAAGAAGCCCTCCTGTCTGCCTTCACCCCATGCCACTGCTGGTTTGCCTGGCACACAAATTAATGTGACTCTGGGAGGAGGAGGAAGGACAGCCCTCCTGTTACTGGCCCTGCCACGTTGGGGGGGAGGGGATTCTGTGAGGAATGCCAGGCAAGAGGGGGGGATTCCATGTGGGATGCCAGGCAAGAGGGGAATAGGGGCAGGGTTGAGAGTCCACCCCTGTTGACCCACTAGGAAAAAAGCAATATAAAAAAATAAAAAAGAAAGACATGGTTATGTTCTTCAGGAGGTGTCTTGTGAGGATCATACCAAATGCAGCCATAAACAAATCTGTCACAATGTTTCATTTGTACTTTTCAGTCTGACACCTTCCAACAGTTGATTTTCTGCACACATTTATAAATACTATTGATTACAAAGGCATGGCAAACTGACCCCACTTTTGTCTTGTTTAACTTTGCCTTTGGTTTGTGTGTACACAGCAGCTCAGCAAACCTTACCTCCAAATGCATTTAGAGTCACCAGGTGTGGCTCCAAGTGGAGTGGTGCTTCCAGCTGCCATGTGGGCCTCTGTGCGTTGCTTTTTATTTTTGTTCTCACTAGGAATGCCCTTCTCCCAACAGATCTTCCTTAGCTGTTCCAGATTCATAGTGCTATACTGCAAAGACACCCTGTTTTTCTATACTACACTACTCTGCTCAAAAAAAAATTCAAACACGGCTGGCCCAGTGGCGCTGAGGGTTGAGGCGCTGGACGTCACACCTCGCACCAGGCCGGAGACCCAGGTTCGGGAATGGACTCAGGCCACCGGGGGCTGGCAGGGAAGAGGAAGGATTGAGCGTCCTATGACTGTTCTCCTTTCTCTGGGGGTGGGTATGGGTCATGCACTGTGCTGCAGCAGCAACTGGCAGAGGTCAGCCGTACTACAGATGCATGCAGAGCTACGGCGGGGGGTGGTGGGCATCAGCATGGACGTGCTTAGACGCCATTGTACGTCTGGCTTCCCAGGGGGACAAAAAGAACAGCAGAAACATCATGGGGCGATTTCGCGGATGATGGCTGTGCCCTGTGCCCCCAAGCACAAGAGGTGCCTTGTCCAGGCCGGGGCAGCCGACCTTGTGGCATGGGGCGATTATCTGCGTGCCAGACCTGGCTTGGGGGGCGGGTGCCGGTGGCCGGAGGTCGTGGCCCACTCTGCAGGGGGAGAAAGTATTCAATGTTAAAATTAAAAAAAAAATTCAAACAGGATAGGGTCTCTTGTCTGCAAACAAATTTCTTTTTCCTGTTTCCAAATTCTGCCCTTGATTGTGTAATGGTTTTTTAAGACTGTTCAAAATCCCAGTAGAGGGCACCAAATCTGTCACAAGCCTAGCCCCCAAGGCACGGTAGGACCTCCTGCTTGCAGAGAGGATCCCCCTTTTTACAGAACTCATGAGCAGTTGTAGGATTCAGGAAGAATCACCAGCCTTCTTTTCCTAGTGGGAGGGTGGAAACTGTCGTTTTGAGTCCCTTGATTCTGTACTACGTTCGGGGTTTGAATCCCACCACTGCCACTGACAGCCTCTTGCCTAAGTAGTTTTGTAGGGTAGCCAAGTGGTCACTATCTTTATTATCAAGGCACACAGCCTTTGCAAAACCCTTCTGTTAAAATGTTAGATCACACAATCAGACCCCAGGCAGAACCGATAAGAAAATCATAAATGTTTACTTAAATAAAAACAACACAGTGAATTCTACAATTTGGAAGATCTTTGAACTGCAGACAATATCAAAAACAACACTGGATGGTTTACAGAAAACACTAGATACTGTTGTTCTTAACTATACCTTATTCTGATGTTAGAGTCTAGAAAGATTGAATGTCGTTGTGGATATGACAGTTCTCTCCCTGTAGGTGAAAGTTCACTAAGCAACAAAGTTGTAGCAAGTTTGTGATCCGTCATTTCTCTGAAGGACCTTTTAAAAGCCTCCAAGTGCTTCTTTGGTGTAAAGTCTTAATTTCCAAAATTCTGACTTAAGATCAGAATTTTCTGTTTGGTATGTGAAAAATCAGTATCCACAAAACCACAGGTGTTGTTCTAAAGGTAGTACCAAAACCACATATACTTCAACCTAACGTATATACCGTAGCATCTTAAAATCTCAGCTCTGAGACTCTCCAAGTCTTCCAGCTGTTGATGCCAAGCTAAAACTGCTAAAACTGCTCTGATGTTCAAAATGGGTCTATTAGGTAAAGTCTGGCCATTTTCAAGCCACACCCACTTCCTGTCTCCTTTGGGATGGGGTCACTGTTTTCAGCTAATACAGATATTGAGGTGCACCAGTTTACCTTTTCCTGCAGGTGTCACTGTGTTTCCATGTCAAATTCCATGTCAACCCCTGTAACATCTGTTCCATGCATTTGACTTGACCCCTGACTCCTAGGCCATCCTGTGACCTCTTTCCTGTTGTTGGAAACTACATGACCAGTTTTATCTAATAGTTTAGGACTTTTTGGGTCATAAACCTGTTGGTCCCTTATCTGGAGAAGGACCAGACCAACCTAGTTTTTACAGAAATTCTGGCTATTTTGTTTTACTCTTAAAAGCCTTTTAAAGAGACAGTGTCTTAACTGTAAAGTAGATTATTTACAGCCCATACAATAGTAAGATAAATAAAGGATATAGGCCTATCTGGCCACACCCTCCACTAAGGCTGTCAGTTTGTTGCAGTTCCTCTTTGAAGACCAAATTCAGTAGAGCAGGGTCCGAGGTCAGCAAACATAATCCTGCACAGACACAGCCTTTTATCCTCTGATTGTTCTTCCTTCACTGAGGCAGCAGCACAATGCTTCCACTGCACATGCAAAGAATGCACAGAGATGTATTACAGTATATGTACCTTTCACTTTTGCAATTCCCCTAAAATGTGAATGCTTGCCTTCCACATTGCAGAGCCAAGCTGATAATGCTTGCTACCCTTTTTCACTCTCTACAGCCCCTGAGAACTTCTTTTTTTAATTTATTTTTCCCTCTGGTCACCAGTCCTGAGGCATCTCTCAGACATCGCCTGCTTTTCCTGCCTGACCTGAGACCCCTCAAACCCTAGGTCTCCCTGGAACCCTTCCTGACACCTCATCTCACTGGAACCCCCTGGCTTGTGCCCCCAGGGCAAGGCCACCATACTCATACCTTGGGAACTCCTTGAATCCAGTCTGTGTGGGTATGGTGCAGGCCAGAAACATTTTGACCAGGGTTGAACAGGTCCTATGGTGGCCCTGGAGCAGGTGTGTTGTATCCTCAGGAACTGGGGATTTTCCTCCTTGCATGAATGTGAATGTGACCCCCCCTCCAGAGGAGAGGATGTGCAACAACAACATCATCCAGCATGGGATGGGCACGCTCCCACCCCCAAACATGGATGTCCCCTGCAGCCTCCCCACAGACCGAAAATGACCCTGGCTATTGCAGCCCCAGTCTCCACTGAGAGCCACTGGTGGCAGGGAGTCATAACCCACCCTGAGAGAAGAGAGCAGTCATCAGATGCTCAATCCTCTCCATCCCCACCAACCTCCACAACCCAAGCTCACTCCTGACCCTGGATCACCGATGTGGTGGTAAAAGCTAAGGCATGAGGCACCTCAGCCCTCTATACCACTGGGCTGGCTGACCTGAGAACTTCTTTCTTGTGGAAGAACAGAGAAATGCTGTTGTCAGATAGATGAACATACTACAACAAAAGAAATTATAACAAGCATTTGTCAATGACAAACATTGGTTGCTTGTTTAATGCTGACACTTCCCTGAGCTCCCATTATACCCTGCAGTGTACTTCATCTGGTCCCATAGCCTTATGTACTTTCAAAGCAGCAACTTCTTTCAGTAACACCTATTTAAATCCCACCCTACTATCCTCCCAGCACTCACAATTTGTTTTTCTGCCAAAAAAAAAACTTTTAATGGGCACCGGCACAACCCGCCCACCTCCACGGCTGGCCCCCATCTTCAAAAATAATTTAAGTGAGAGATAGCAGCTCCAAGACGACAGAGTAATCCCCCAAATGTGAGCGAGAGACAGCAGTGCCAAGAATACAGAGTAATCCTTCTGCCCAGCAACAACAAGCAGTGACCTGACCACTCCGTCCGTCCATCGCCCCACCCCTCAGAACCACACCCAGCACCCAGTGCCCAATTCTCCTTATTTGAATAAGGCAATTGCTGCCAGTGCCCATTGGTCCAGCACAGCACAACCCTTCCTCCTCCACTGCTGAGCATCAGCTTCTAATGAATGAAACCACACTGCTTATTGCTATAGTACTGCAAGCAGGTCACATTGCAAAAAAGTAAGTTATTGCAACAGGGTTTTTATTAAATTGTCAAAAGCTGGGTAATTCAATGTTAGGGTTCCCACCCCTACCACCCAACCCCCCACCCTCCACACACCAACAGCCTTTGGGGTGTGTCAAGGTGTCTTCAGGCCCAACTCTCAACCCATTCCATGTGTAAACAAGCTGACGTGGTACAGCACAGGAGACTGGGCTGAGAGTTAGGCCTGATGACCCCATGGCACACCCTGATGCCTGTGGGTGTGTGGAGGGTAGGGGGGTGGTGGTTGGGGTGGAAACTCTTACATCGAATTTCTCAGCTTTTGACTATTTAATAAAAACCCTAACTGATGCCTTAACATAGTTGTTTGCAATGAATGTCCCTTCTTTTTGAGATACCCTGTGCTCCAATCCCGCAAACTTATGTGCATGCATAGAATAAATGCAACGGAAGCATATAACTGGTGCATTTGTAGGAATTTTTTCACCAGATTTTCAACATGACCTTTTGGGGACACCACATCGTGAACACTTGCACTGTCATTTTGTTAATCTGTCCCAAACGTTGATCTGACAAAGCGGCTGCACCATTCTGCGCAACAAGTGCAAAAACATTTTGGTCAGGATGTGAAAAATGATAGCTGAATACTGTTCATGAGGAGATGTGACAAATGGCAATGTTGAAAACCTGGAGTAGAAATATGAAAAATTGTCAAAGTTACACACATACGTAGAATCTGTGCAATGCACGGTCGTAACAAGATAATTTTTTGGAATTATTTCATCAGCTTTTCAACATGGGCTCTTTGAGACCTCCCCTCATGAACACTGCCACTGTGATTTCATTAATCCATCCTGAAAGTTGATTTCACGCAGTGACTGCGGCATTCTGCTCCTCAGGTGTGAAAACACATTTCAGGCAGGATGTGAAAAATGACAGCTATACTGTTCATGAGGAGGTGTGAAAAATGGCAATGTTGAAAATCTGGAGTGAAAATATTAAACATTGGTGAAGTTATGAGCATGCGTAGAAACTGCATAATGCATGATTGTAGCACAGTTATTTTTGGGACTTTTTACACCAAATTTTCAACATGGGATTCTTGGGACTGGGAGCTCGTCAATTCGCTCCCGCTTGTTTGCTCCTGGACAACCCACTCCTGACCTTTCACTCCCAACTAATTCACTCCCATCCCTTTTCGCTCCGTGTTGTTTCACTCCCTGTGTCCACCAAGCAAACAAACAATCAAAAAACCAGGAACCCATCACCAAGCACATGAAGAATTTTTCTTACCTTAAAATCTGCATTCTTCTCTTTGGAATTTCAGCGCAGTACACTCCATTTGTCATGTGACATACGCGAAGTCAGGTGATCCAGTGATATTAGTGCAGAAGTTCATACATTCATATCCGGTTAATATCCAGCTAAAAAGCACATCTTTATTGAAGGTAAATAATTAAAATCATGTTGCTTTTCTTTGTTTTTAAAAATCAGTACTTGAAACAGTGTGCCACTCCTCGTAGAAATTCCTCAGTTGTGCTGTATAGTACGCTTTACATTTCTGTCTACCATTGTTCCCTGAGCTGCTAAAGACATGGTGTCCTTACAATGGAGCAGAAC
Source organism: Neoceratodus forsteri (assembly GCA_016271365.2). Taxonomy (NCBI): domain Eukaryota; kingdom Metazoa; phylum Chordata; order Ceratodontiformes; family Ceratodontidae; genus Neoceratodus; species Neoceratodus forsteri. The sequence continues at coordinate 209,973,629 of CM028138.1, forward strand.
CTGAGCAGTCATATCCTGACTATTTGCAGCATGGTTTTTAGCTTGGTTTATGGCTTCACATCACTCAACTGCAGTTGAATCAGGAGCGTGTGAGTGCTCACTAAATGTTGCGATTATAGCTGGGTCCTCGTAACTGGCAGTGTGAACCCGGGCATTGCATGTTTTGTCTTTTTTAACAGCTCTTTCACACTGCCAAATAGACTTCCCGTTATACCCCCGTTTGTGGTGTGTATATATAAAGTTGTTATGGTCCACTAGTTTCTTTTTCTTTCGCTCGGACAGGATAAATTTAGCTTCCATTATGCAGACTGCCGACTGTGAACAAGCACTGTAAACAAGCACTGTAGGAACAGAATCAATTTCCACAGGGCAGCTTTATAACTTCACATAGTAACAGGTTTTCTGCATTAATTGATTAAGTGATTGACAGTATCAGTCAATAGTAAAGTCTGGTGTGGGAGCGGGAGCGAGTTGACAAGGAGTGAATTTTGTGGGAGCCAATTGGCAAGGGAGCGGGTCATCGGGAGTGAGTTGACTGGGCTCAAATTCACAGGAGCGAATTGACGTAGACCCCTTGGGACTCCACCTCATGAACACTGGCATTGTCATTTTGTTACTCCATCCCAAAAGGTGATTCCAAGCAGTAACCGCAAAATCACCTTTCGGGACTGATTAACGAGATGACAGTGTCAGTGTTCATGAAGTGGGGTCTCAAGAACCCCATGCAGAAAATTTGGTGTCAAAATGTCTAAAAATGGCTGAGATATCAACATAAGTTGAAAACCCCATTGTCAGCCATTATAAGGCTTACCTTAATTCCTTCAGTATGCAGTTTGCCTTTGAATAGTGCAGCTGTATCCTGGTCCAGAGAAGATTGTAGCTGCCGACCTCTAATGGTAAGTATGGGGTAAGAAGGGGGTGTGGGGAGGTGAGTGCGCAGAGGGAGAGTGGGGGGGAACGTGATGGAGATGATGAGGGACCGTTTTCTTTTTCCAGGTTAAAAAAAAAAGACATCGGGGGACTGTTTTCTTTTTTACAGGTACAGTATACATTTGGGGACACTGGGAGTGGGCTACACAGTGTCCCACACTGTCGATGGAGGGGGCGCTATTGCAGACACGGGCACTGGGCACCCCGCTGTCAGCAAACATAAGGGGAAAAAAACAGCAACATTGCTGGAGGGTGGGATATACTGGGGACACTGGGAGTGGGCTCCCCAGTGTTCCACAACAATAATATGGGGATTTTATACACAGCTGGGGACACTGGGTGGGGGCTGCCCAGTGTCCCACACTGTCGGTGGGGGGCTACTGCTGATATGGGTATGGGGCACCCCACTGTCAGCAGTCCTTATCTCTAGAGGGCACACTGCTGGGAGAGGAGGGTGGGAACTAAATTGGGCTGAAAGACAACTTGGGACACTGGAAGTGAGCTACCCAGTGTCCCTCACTGAGGGTGATGGGGGACCTGTTTTTGTTGGTCTGGGAAGGAGATTTTTTTTTTTTTTTGGAAGCTGCTGTTACGCGAGACTTCTTCTTTCACTCCTCCAGCTGATCAGTATCAATATTTGATAATGTACATATGTGATACATGTAATAATTATTTGAAATGTTTTGTGGTAACATGAGCACACTGAACATTTTTGATTTAACTGTTCACAACTGTGAACTTTTTATCAATTTTCATATTTATATAAATAAGTCCTACACAATTTCCATAAAATTTTAAATAAACACTTTGGGCTATATGCACGAATGTGTGAAGTGACTATGCACTGTGGGTCTGTGTCACGTAGGATCTATATGCCCAGCCTGTGGCACACAGGACACTGGCCCAGTCCTGGCCATACAGTACTGGCCCCCCACATGCCAATCTCCCTGCCCCGTTCCTGATTGGCAGGCCCCCCACACACACATCAGTGTACTGTCCCCATCCGTGTTTTACAACCCCCTCCCACCACACATCATTGTCCCTTCCCCTACCACATGTAGGCACCTCCTCCTCCTCCTCACCACACAGCTCTGCCCTGACTCCATCACTCTGCAGCAACCCCCCCGCCAAATATCCATGCCCAGTCCCGCAGTGGTGGTACCCGCCACTCTTCTTCCTCCAGTCATGTCAGTTCCCCATCTCCAAGGTACTTGAACCCCCCCCAACAAGGGCCCCAATGTGACTTGCCCAGTGCAATGCAGAACATTCTGTACACCACCTGATCTCAGCATCCCACACCCTCATTGATATTCAGTGGTCTCTCTCCACTCCCTGCGGCACCGACAACCCCCCTGTGAGACCCATACCTGTCCATTGGTGCCATGGCAAGGGATGATCAGCGGCACAGCCCTACTCTCACCTCCTCACCTGCCGGTCATCCAAGTTATGCTGGGAGCGTACCCTTATATATAGGCAGTGCACTCACAGCATCACTTGGATGGCCCACAGCTGACGTGTCGGAAGGACTGTACCACTGTCCATCCCATACTGTGGCACCAATGGGCAGGTATGGGGGATTCAGGTGGTGCCAGTGCCACTTGGGGGGACCACTGAACACCAATGATGGGCCGGGGGTACCACAGTCAGAGTGGATAGTGTAGTCCGTGATATGTGTGTGTGTGTGTGTGTGTGTATGTGTATGGAGGGGATTACTACATTCACAGGGCCGGTGCCCCTACGAGTGTTGGGGGGTGTCTGGATTCAAGGGCCCGGTGCCCTTATGTGTGTTGGTGATGTCTGCATTCATGGGGCCTGTGCCCTTATGTGTGTCTGGGGAGGGGCTGCATACTGGGGGATGGGGCTCTGCTGTGTGTGGGGCATTGGGTAGGCATTGGGGACTGGGGCAGGTGCTTTTCCATGTGCGGGGTGGGCAGCTGTGCACCAGGCCATGGGTGGTGCCACTGGGGCAGGTTTTGGGCAGAGGGTTGTACCCAGAGATGGGGATCATCTGCACTCTCTGTGGTGCCTGTGTGGGATGCAGTTTCCAGGTCCAATGCTGGCATGTGCAGGGGATCCAGTCTGGGATCCATGATGGGCATATGACTGGCTACCTGCTGGGTCTGCTACTCTGCCCCTGTCCACACTGTGCTTACTTGTGCACCATGGAGGGGGATGGGGCCATGGACAGGTGGTGGCCATTGACGAATACCGCCTTATGCACACCTGTCTATGGGTGCAGAGCTGCTCGGGTGGGGTACACACCTCTGGTGCATAATTTCTGCCTGTTGGTGCACAGGCACCTTTGTTATTAATGAATATCGGTATTCTTTGTATGCATACTTTCACTGTTTTTTCATAATTTGAATTCAACATATAAGTTTTGCTAATGCAACCATTAAGGAGAAAGATGATTTTCTAGGGCATTGCAATTCAGCAGATTTTTTTATTCTAAATCTTCTGATTATTTTGAATTATGCACAAAAGACTTCATTAATTTGTACCTTTATTTTAATTAAGTACATTCCCTTCAAGTAATTAAAGTTAATTAAGGGGTTTGGGTTTTGTAAGCTTATTTTTAAGACACCCTTCATTTTAAATTAAGGGGCAGATTCTAAATTATGGGGTCAATTAATGGAAACTTAAGGATATTTTAAGCACTTTTTGTCCCATAGTGGCATCTGGAGTCATCACCTGTGGCTCCAAGTGGGGTGGCGCTTCCTCCGTCTCAGCTGCCATAAGGGCCTCCGTGAGTTGTGTTTTATTTCTGTTTTCACTAGGAATGCACTTTTCCCCACAGATCTTCTTCAGCTGTTCCAGATTCATAATACTGTACTGGAAAGACAACCTTCTTTTTCTATTCTATACTACACTACTGTGCTCAAAAAAAATAAAAAATCAAACTGGATATGGTCTTTTGTCTGCAAACAAATTTCTTTTTCCCATTTCCAAATTCTGCCCTTGATTGTGTGATGTTTTGTAAGACCATTCAAAATCCCAGTAGCTGGCACCAAATCTGTCATGAGCCCAGCCCACAAGGCACAGAAGGACCTCTATTTACAGAGAGGATCCCCCTTTTTACAGAACTCATGAGCAGTTGTAGGATTCAGGAAGAATCACCAGCCTTCTTTTTCCCAGTGAGAGGGTGGAAACTGTAGTTTTGAGTTCCCTTGACTCTGTACTATGTTTGGGGTTTGAATCCCACCACTGCCACTGGCAGCCTCTTGCCTAAGTAGTTTTGTAGGATAGCCGAGCGGTCACTATCTTCATTATCAAGGCACATAGTCTTTGCAAAACTCTTCTGTTAAAATGTTAGATCACACAATCAGACCCCAGGCAGCATTAATAAGAAAATCATAAAAGTTTACTTAAATAAAAACAACACAATAAATTCTGCAATTTGGAAGAGCTTTCAACTGCAGACAATACCAAAAATAATACTGGATGTTTTATAGAAAACACTAGACACTGTTGTTCTAAACTACACCTTATTCTGATGTTAGAGTCCAGAAAGATTAAATGTCCTTGTGCATATGAAAGTTCTCTTCCTGTAGGTGAAAGTTCATTAAGCTCAAAGTTTGTAGCAAGTTTGTGATCCAAGTCATTTCTCTGAAGGTCCTTTTAAAAGCCTCCAAGTGCTTCCATGGTGAAAGTCTTGCTTTCCAAAATTCTGACTTAAAATCAGAATTTTCTGTTCGGTATGTGAAAAATTAGTTTCCACAAAACCACAGGTCTTGTTCTAAAAGTAGTACCAAAACCATATATACTTCAACTCAACGTATATTCTGTAACAGCTTAAAATCTCAGCTCTGAGCCCCTCAAAGTCTTCCAGCTGTTGACTCCAAGTTAAAACTGCTAAAACTGCTCTGATGTTCAAACTGGGTCTGCTAGATAGTCTGGTCATTTTCAAGCCACACCCACTTCCTCTCTCCTTTGAGATGGGGTCACTGTTTTCAGCTAAAACAGATATTGGGGTGCATCAGTTTACACTTTCCTGCAGGTGTCACTGTGGTTCCATGTCAGGTTCCATGTGAACCCCTGTAACATCTGGTCCATGCATTTGACTTGACCCCTGACTCCTAGGTCATCCTGTGACCTCTTTCCTGTTATTGGAAAGTACATGCCCAGTTTTATCTAATAGTTTAGGACTTTTTGGGTCATAAACCTGTTGGTCCCTTATCTGGAGAAGGACCAGACCACCCTACAGTAGTTTTTACAGAATTTCTGACTATTTTGTTTTACTCTTAAAAGCCTTTTAAAGAGACAGTATCTTAACTCTAAAGTACATTACAGCCCATACAATAGTAAGATAAATAAAGGATATAGGCCTATCTGGCCACACCCTCCACTAGGGCTGTCAGTTTGTCGCAGGCCCTCTTGGAAGACCAAATGCAGTAGAACAGGGTCCGAGGTCAGCAAACATGATCCTGCACAGCACAGCCCCAGCATTTTATCCTCTGATTGTTCTTCCTACACTGAAGCAGCAGCACAATGCTTCCACTGCACATGCAAAGAATACATAGAGATGTATTACAGTATATGTACCTTTCACTTTTGCAATTCTCCCAAAGTGTGAATGCTTACCTTCCACATTGCAGAACCAAGCTGATAATGCTTGCTTCCCTTTTTCACTCTCTACAGCCCCTGGGAATTTTTTTTTTTTAATTTCTTTTTCCCACCAGTCACCAGTCCTGAGGCATCCCTCAGATGTCACCTGCTTTTCCTGACTGGCCTAAGACCGCCAAACCCTAGGTCCCCCTAGAACCCCATCCTGACACCTCTTCTCACTGGAACCCCCTGACTTGTGCCCCCAGGGCAAGGCCACCATACTCATACTTTGGGAACTCATTGACTCCAGTCAGTGTGGGTATGGTGCATGGTGCAGGCCAAAAGATATTGAAACCAGGGAGAGGTGGGTCTGATAGTGGGTCTGGGGCAGGTGTGTTGTCTCCTCAGGAACCGGGGGTTTCCTCCTTGCAAAAACGTGAATGTGACCCCCCCAGAGGAAAGGACGTGCAATAACATCCAGCATAGGACAGGCCCCTTCCCGCCCCTGACACATGGATGTCCCCTGCAGCCTCCCCACAGACCCGACATGACCCCAGCTATTGCACCCCCAGTCTCCATTGAATGTTGCTGGTGGCAGGGAGTCATAATCCTCTCCCTCCCTGGCAAACCTCCAGCAACCCAAGCTCACTTCTGACTCCAGATGACTGGCGTGGTGGTAAGACGTAAGGCCTGAGGCACCTCAGCCCTCTACATGACCTGGCCGGCTGACCTGAGAACTTCTTTCTTGTGGGAGAACAGAGAAATGCTGTTGTCAGATAGATGAACATACTACAACAAAAGAAATTATAACAAGCATTTGTCAAAGCTGAACGTTGGTTACTTATTTAACGCTGGCACTTCCCTGAGCTCCCTTTATACCCTGCAGTGTACCTCATCTAGTCCCATAGCCTTATGTACATTCAAGGCAGCAACTTCTTTCAGTAACACCTATTTAAATCACACCCTACTATCCTCCGAGTACCAGCAATTTTTTTTTCTGCCAAATAAAAACTTTTAATTGGGACCGGCACAACCAACCCACCTCCACGGCCAGCCCTCATCTTCTAAAATAATTTAAGTGAGAGGCAGCAGCACCAAGAATACAGAGTAGTCTCCCAAATTTAAGCAAGAGGCAGCATCACCAAGAAAACAAAGTAATCCCCTACCCAGCAACAAGCAGTGACCTGACCACTCCATCCATCTCCCCCTGCACCCGCATGCAGTACCCGGCACCTAGCACCCAATTCTTCTTTATTAGGAGAAGGCAATTGCCGCAGCTGCCCACTGGTCCACCAAAGCATAACCCTCCCTCCTCTACTGCCAAGTGCTGGCTTCTAATGAATGAAACTGTGCTGCTTGTTGCTATAGTACTGCCAGCAGATCACATTGCAAACGTAAGTTAATGCATCAGTTAGGGTTTTTGTTAAATTGTGAAAAACTGGAAAATTTGATGTGAGGTTCCCACCACCACACACCCCACCCTCCACACACCAACAGCCAGTTGGGATGTGCCATGAGTCGTCATTCAACTTTCAACCATTCCATGTGTAAACATGCTGACATGGTACAGTATGAAGACTGGGGTGAGAGTTAGGCGATGACCCCATGGCACATCCCGATGCCTGGTGTGTGTGAAAACAGGTAACGAGGTGGAGACCTAACATCGAATTTCTCAGCTTTGGACGATTTAACAAAACCGTAACTGATGCATTAATGTAGTTTTCTGCAATGAATGTCCCTTCTTTTTGAGATACCCTGCAATCCAGTCCCGCAAAGTTAGAATGGGGAAGTAACAGTAGGGGACAACCTCAGCATAAGTGACCACAGCACCATGTGGTTCAAGGTGGGCACATCGGCCACCCATAACTGGACAAAATTGAAGGTGCTTAACTTCAGATGAGCAGATTTTAACAGGATGGGAGACTATGCTTACCATGCACTAGAAGGGATGGAGCAGTTAAGGGGGGTGGAAAACATGTGAGCTAGGATAAAGGGAGCAACTGTGAGGGCCATAGATCTCTGCACGAAGAGGGTGAGCAAGAACAGAAGGAAAAGGAAGCCACTGTGGTTCAGCAATGAAGTGGGAGTCACCATCAGAGCTAAGAGGCATGCCTTCAGGAAGTTTAAAACAATGCAGAGTGAACAGGACTGGGAGGAGTATCAGGCAAGGCAAAGGGAGGGGTGGTCAGATGAGCGAAAGTAAGGACTGATGAATATATCGCCAAGGAGGTCAGCAAGGGAGACAAGACCTTCTTCAGGTATATAGGTGAGCAAAGGAAAGCAAGGAAGGGGTTACCAAGTCTGGTAACAGAGAAAGGTGAGAGGGTGAAGGGGGACCAGGAGAAGGCTAAAAAGCTGAATGACTATTTTAGGTCAGTATTCACGAGGGAAGAGGAATGGAAACAAGACAATGCTAGGTCTACAGAGCATGCAGGGGTGGGGTAGATGTGAGTCCCTGCCAGGAGGAGAAGAAATTGAGCAAGCTTCAGGGCTTGAAGGTGGACAAAGCCATGGGGCCAGATGGGGTACATCCAAGAGTACTGAAGGAGCTGAGGGATATACTAGCAGCCTCCTTGACAATTCTAATCAATGAGTCCCTAAGGACAGGGGAGGTTCTGAAGGACTGGAAATGCACAGACATGATTCCCCTTCACAAGGGGAGGGGGGAGGCAGGAGGTGAGCAACTACAGGCCAGTGAGCCTGATATCAGTGGTCAGTAAGCTCACGGAAAAACTACTCAAGAACAGAATTATCACCTACCTGGAAGCAAATGGCCTTCACGACCCGAGGAAGCATGGGTTCACTAAGGGCAGATCCTGTCAAACTAACTTGATTCCGTTTTTTGACTGGGCCACCAAGGTGGTAGATCAGGGAGGGTCAGTGGACGTGGCCTACCTGGATTTCAGGAAGGCATTTGATTCAGTACCACACATGAGGCTATTGCACAAAATGGGCTGCCTAGGGCTGGAGGAGGTGGTTATAAGGTGGGTACAAAACTGGATAGTAGGCAGAGCACAGAGGGTGTTATTCAATGGGGCGCCCTCAGGGGTGACTGAGGTCACCAGCTGCATTCCTCAAGGGTCGGTATTGGGACCACTGCTGTTCAACATCTCTATAAGAGACATAGCGGAGGGTCTAGAGGGGAGAGTGAATCTTTTTGTGGACGATGTGAAGGTTTTCAATACAGTAGACATGCAGGAGGGGTTTGAGAGAATGTGTAGGGATCTGAGAAAAGTAGAGGAGTGGTCCAAGGAATGGCAGTTATCATTCAACACAGCAAAATGCAAGATCATGGACCTGGGTAGGAAAAACAGGCAAGCAGAGTACAGTTTGGGGGATAGGTAGATGGAGGTATCCAGGGAGGAAAGAGACCTGGGCATCCTTGTATCACAGGACCTGAAGGTGGGAGGGCAGTGCGGAAGGGCAGTAGCTAGAGCAAACAGAATGTTGGGTTGTATGGTGAGAGGGGTCACCAGCAGGAGGAAGGAGGTCATAGTTCCCTTGTACACTCAGCTGGTCAGGCCACATCAGGAGTATGGGGTCCACTTCTGGAGCTCTTACCTGAAAAAAGGATGTGGAGAGGGTGGAGTGAGTGCAGAGGAGGGCAACCAAGATGGTGAGGGGTCTCGACCATTTGTCATATGAGGAGAGGCTGAGAGACCTAAATATATACTCTCTGGAGCAGAGGGCAGAGAGAGAGGGGACATGATTGAGACATTTAAATACTTAAGGGGGATAAATAATGTGCCTATAGGGCACATCTTCCAGTTAAGAGAGCATCCTAGGATAAAGGGTCATGATCTCCAAACTGGGGGGGGGGTTAAGGGAAACATTAGGAAGTACTTCTTCACTGAGAGGGTTGAGAACTCCTGGAATGGCCTACTTAAGGAGGTGGTGGGGGAGAAAACAGTGGGGGGAGTTTCAAGAAAGCTTGGGATAGACCGAGAGGGCTATTGGTAGAGAGGGGCGGGAGATCAGGGAAGGCCTAGAGGATAGCTAGGCAAAAATGGGCAGACTAGGTGGACCTGGTGGGCCTTTTCTGCCATCACATTCCTATGTTCCTATGTTACATGCGTATAATAAATGCAACAGCACACATAACTTGGGTGTTTTTAGGAATTTGTTTGCCAGATTTTCAACATGACCTTTTGGGGACCCCACATCATGAACACTAGCACTGTCATTTCGTTAATCTGTCCTGAAAGGTGATTTGGCAAAGTGGCCGTACCATTCTGCACAGCAGGTGCAAAACATGTTTTGGTCAGGATGTGAAGAATGACAGTTGACTACTGTTCATGAGGAGATGTGAAAAATGACAATGTTGAACATCTTTAGTGAAGTTATGAAAAAACTATTGAAGTTATGCGTGTGTGTACAACCTGTGCAATGCACGCTCATAACGTGGTCATTTTTTTTAATTATTTCACCATATTTTCAACATTAGCTTTTTGAGACCTCCCATCATTAACACTGGCATTGTCATTTCAGTAATCTGTCCTGAAAGTTGATTTTGCTCAGTGACCGCACCATTCTGCACCACAGGTGCGAAAACACGTTTTAGGCAGGATGTGAAAAATGACAGCGATACTGTTCATGAGGAGGTGTGAAAAAACGGCAATGTTGAAAATCTGGAGTGAAAATGTTAAACATTGGCGAAGTTACAAGTGTGCATAGAAACTGCATAATGCACGCTCGTAACAAGGTCATTTTTTGGGACTTTTTACATCAAATTTTCAACATGGGGTTCTTGGGACCCCACCTCATGAACACTTGCCCTGTCATTTCATTAATCCAGCCCAAAAGGTGAGACTGCAAAATCACCTTTCGGGATGGATTAATGAGATGACAGTGCCAGTGTTCATGAGGAGGGGCCTCAAGAACCTCATGTTGAAAATTTGGGGTACAAATTCCTAAAAATGGCTGAGATAACAACAAAAGTTGAAAACCTCTTGACAGCCATTATACTACTTACCTTGATTCCTTCAGTTCGCGGTTCGCCTTTGAAGAGTGCAGATGTGTCTGCCAACTTCTGAAGGTAAGTATGGGATAAAGAGGGGATGCAGGGAGGTTGGTGCACAGAGGGAGGGTGGGGATGGGGAGGGGCACATGGGGGAGATGATGAGGGAACGTTTTCTTTTTCCAGGTTTAAAAAAAAAGATGTCAGGGGACTGTTTTCTTTTTTACAGGTACAGTATACATTTGGGGACACTGGGAGTGGGCTACACAGTGTCCCACACTGTCGGGGAGGGGGTGATACTGCAGACATGGGGATTAGGCACCCCACTATCGGCAAACATAAGGGGGAGAAAACAGTAACACTGCCGGAAGGGGGGGATATACTGGGAACACTGAGAGTGGGCTCCCCAGTGTTCCACAACAATAATATGGGGATTTTATACACAACTGGGGACACTGTGAGTGGGCTACCAGTGTCCCACACTGTTGGGAGGGAAGGGGGCTACTGCCGACATAAGTATTGGCCACCCCACTGTCGACAAACCTTGTATCAAGAGGGCACACTGCTGGGGGGGAGGGTGAGAACCATACTGGGCTGAAAGACAACTGGGGACACTAGAAGTGGACTACCCAGTGTCTCACACTGAGGGGGATGGTGGGGGGCCTCTTTCTGTCAACCTGGGTAAGAGATTTTTTTTTTTTGGAAGCCGCTGTTACACAAGACTTCCCCTTTCACTCCATAAACTGGTCAGTATCGATATTTGATAATGTACATATATGATACATCATATAATAAATATTTGAAATGTTTTGAAATGTTTTGTGGTAACTTGAGCACACTGAACATTCTTGATTTAACTGTTCACAACTGTGTACTTTTTATTAGTTTTCATATTTATATAAATAATTCCTGTACATTTTACATTAAATTGTAAATAAACATTCTGGGCTATATGCACAAATGTACAAAGTGACTGTGCACTGTGGATCTGTGGTGCGATGGCAACCCGAACCCATTGTGCCCCCTGTGTGGGATGCACAAAAGAGCTATGCATCCCGTATGCACTCGATCCCCGGCCCCATGGACAGCAATGCACTGGGGGAGGGCCCACACTACATGCCACCACTAATGCTGTGAGTTGTGCACCGGGGGATATATCAGGATGCTGGTTACGGCAGGGGGGACCCTGCCATAATGGATCTATGTTCCCAGCCTGTGGCAGACAGGACACCAGCCCAGCCCTGGCCGTACAGTACAGGTCCCCCACATGTTAGTCTCCCTACCCCGTTCCTGATTGGTAGGCCCCCAAACACACATCGGTGCACTGTCCCCGTCTATGTGCTGTAACCCCCTCCCACCACACATCATTGTCCCTTCTCCTGTCACACGTAGGCACCTCCTCCCCACCACACAGTTCTGCTCTGACCCCATCACTGTGCAGTAACCTTCCCCACACCAAACATCCGTGCCCAGTCCCATAGTGGTGGTACTCATCCCTTCTCCTCCAATCCTGTCAGTTCCCCATCCCCAAGGTACTTTAACCCCCCAAAAAGGGCCCCAACATCACTTGCCCAGTGCAGTGCAGAACATTCCGTACACCACCGATCCCAACATCCCTGCCCCCTCATTGATGCTCAGTGGTCTCCTTCCAACCCCTGCAGCACCGTCAACCCCTCCTGTGAGCAATGTACCTGCCCATCGGTGCCACAACATGGGACGGCCAGCGGGACAGCCCTCCTCTCACCTACTCACCCACCAGTCGTCCAAGTTATCCTGGTAGCATGCCTCTATATATAGGCAGTGCACTCCCAGCATCACTTGGATTGCCTGCTGCCAAGGTGTGAGAGGGCTGAACCTCTGTCCGTCCCATACCATGGCAACAACGGGCAGGCACGGTGGGATCAAGGGGTTGCTGGTGCAGCGTGGGGGGGGAGACCACTGAACACCAGTGATGGGGTGGGGTACCGTGTGGTCAAGGATCTGGATAGTGTAGTCCGGGACACGTGTGTGTGGTGTGTGTGTGTGTGTGTGTATGGAGGTGATTACTGCATTCATGGGACCATTGCCCTACAAGTGTTGGGGGGGTGTCTACATTCATGGGGCCGGTGGCCCTACATGTGTTGGGGGAGTGTCTGTATTGAAGGGGCCTGTGCCCCTACATGTATTGGAGGGTGTCTGCATTCATGGGGCCATTGCCCCTATGTGTGTTTGAGGATGTACATTGCTGGGGATGGGGCTCTGCTGTGTGTGGGGGCATGAGGTGGGTATCGGGGACTGGGGAGAGTGCTTTGCCGTGTGTGTGGGGCAGCTGTGCACCAGGCCGTGGGTGGTGCCACAGGGACAGGTTTCGGGCAGAGGGTTGTACCGCAGATAAGGACCGTCCGCACTTTCTACTGGTGCCTGCGTGGGATGCAGGTTTCAGGTTTTATGCCAGCATGCGCAGGGGATCCAGTCCAGGACCCATGACAGGCATTTGATTGGCTGCTTGCTGGGTCTGCTACTTTGCCCCATCCATCCTGCGCATTCCTGTGCGCCATGGAGGAGGACGGAACCATGGACAGGTGGCGGCCATTAGTGAATACTGCCCTGTGCACACCTGTCCATTGGTGCAGAGCTGCGCGGGTGGGGTACCCACCTCTGGAGCATAATTTCTGCCTGTTGGTGCATAGGCACCTCTGTTATTAATGTATATCGATATTTTTTGTATGCATACTTTCACTGTTTTCTCATAATTTGAATTCAGCATTTTTTTTGTTACTGCAACCATTAATTAAAATTAAGGAGAAAGATGATTTCCTAGGGCATTGTAATGCGGCAGATTTTTTATTCTTAATCTTCTGATTATTTTAAATTAAGCACAAAAGACGTCATTAATTTGTATCTTTATTTTAATTAAGTATATTCCGTTCAAGTAATTAAAGATAATTAAGGGGTTTGGGTTTTATAAACTTATTTTTATGGCACCCTTAATTTTAAGTTAAGGGGCAGATTCTAAATTCAGGGGTCACTTAATGGAAAATTAAGGCAATTTTCAGCACTTTTTGTCCCATAGTGCAACTTCATGATCCTCTGTTTCAGTCTCCAAGACCACAAACTGCACTGTTCAGAAACACAAGCAGCTGCTGCTCTTCAGAGTTTGGGATGAAGAACAAAGGATATCTATGCACAGAAAAAGAACAGTTCTCTGTGCAGCTCCCTGTGTGCTCAGCTTTGTGCTTCTGTCTGAAGCAGTTTTCAGAACCTAATGTTTACTTCATGTCTCCCTCTGTTATGTGCCCCCCACCCACAAAAAAAAAATAATCCACAAATATCCGTAATGGGCAGCAACAAAGGGAGAGGAAGGGGTTGCTGAATATTTCAAGTTACATGGTAGCATATCCAGCTTTGACTTCTCACTGTCAGAAAATGTACTTTTATTTTTAATTAAAATGTGGTGGCTGCAAGGTACACTGAGCTTTAACAGAGCTTATTTCTAGAGGTGTCCTGTAGAGTGAAACTTGCAAGTCAGCAGTGTCAGTCCTTTTAAAACCAGCTGATGACTTAAAAAATCTTAGAAGATACAGTCTTTACACTCAATTCAGATTATATATCACATATCACATTTTCTTGTAGGTTACTGTTTGTCAGTATTGCCTGTATGACTTGAGTTGTGTGTAGGACACATTTCAGAGTCGGACAGGAAATGGACATCATACTGACAGCGGCTACAGACGGGAGCGCCCAGGGAACTGTGGCTATTGCTTGTTCTCCTATTCCAAAGGTGTCAGTGTGCTGACAAACTCACATTTCTGTGTGGTTTTGAAACATTATCAGGAGGTGGTGTGCTGGAGACTAAAACTGGGGGGATCATAAAGCTGGAAATAATTACTGATTGCAAGGATTACTGTGTTAGAGTGCACTCAAAAAGGCAAGGCAGAAACTGGGCAACATGGGATCAGTTTGCAGTGCTTTTCAGATCACAATAATAATTGAATTTTTTCAGAAACAGTGTTATTGCAAGGCTTGCTGACAAACTTCTTTCTTTATTTTTTTCTATCTTCTTCCCTGGTGTATTCTGGCTGCATTTGTCATTACCCTTACTCTGCCACCAGTGGTAACCTATAGACCGCAAACAGGGCAGCTGCAGAAAGACCTTGTTTTCTCTAGACATGGTAAAAATTGTTCTTCTGAATCCAAATGTAACCCCTCTACAAATGAGGGTTCCCGAAAAGTCTTCCATGAGCTAGCCCAAATGCTCGCTGCCCAGTTGGCGTTCGACGCTATAGCCATTTAAATGTATTGCCAGTGAGTGCCTGTGTGGCCTCCATGTACTCTCGCTTTAAGAGCTGCTAGTTGCAGTGATAATTAATCTGAAAGGGGGGGCAGAGTGTTGACATGCTCCAGTCCTGCCCGGGCTGCTGGAAAATAGCTCCGTTTCTGCCATCGCTAATTGTGCAGAGGGAGCTCTGCTGAAGGATGTAACTATTTGCTGAAAGTAATTTAGAGTAATAATGATAATGTAGTTTGTTCTAACCTGCCTTCTTTGCAGCAAAGACTGTTTTGATTATCTCCTCCATTTTGGTCCCGAACTGCCGAATTAGACCAATCAGTAATGGAGGACTCTAAAATGGAGCCAGCTCATAGGGGCTGTATTGACCCAAAACTGTGGGAATTGTAATTCTGGACTGTTTGTGCCCTTTTGCAACTAAAGGGGGAGTTCTTGTTGTGATTGACGGCTGTACTGACCAACCAAACCTTTTGGATCTGAGGGAAAACCCCCGAGCTGTCTGCTGACTAGCCAGATCTGAGTTGGAAGCTGAGGGAGAAGCAGCTCACATAGCTTGAGCAGGTATCTACGTAGTTTCAAGCGGGAGAGCTGTGGGAAGGCCTGATTTCTGGCCTGCATGCCTGTTTTGCAGCTCTGAGAGGGAGAGAAAGAGAGAGAGAGAGAGAGTCGTTATTGGACTAAATCCGAGTTTGGTGTGAACCAAGTAAGCTACTAAAGGGGGATCAGGCTTTACCTGTGGAGGACTGAAGATTGTGCTGAATGCGATCAGCCTGCCAGAAATCCATTTTCCCTTCAAAACTTCAGTGTGGCACAGAGAACTTAGCGATTGTGACCAGGGAGTGCTGTGCCTGGTTCAGTAAGTCCCCTCGTGCATATAAATGTGCTGTGTACTGAGTGAGGGTCGAGATCTGGTTCCCCACATTGCGAACTGTGTTCTGCTAGCTGGAAGTTGTGTCCAGCGTAAATGAACTGAATCCGCAGTTAGTTCTATGTGGCGGGGCCTTGCCACAAGGGACCCACCATCCTATCTTGCTGCACAGAGAAGAGCCATCGATGAGAGACCTGCCCAAGGATCAGCCCCCTGTTCCACGCCTGAACAGGAACGATGCCTTGGCGAATCGTGTGGGCCCTGCTTCTCCTGGTGCTCCAGAGAGCCCATCTGCTGTCTCAGTTTTCATCCATCCTATGTCCAGCCTTGGGTATCGTGAGTACCCACCAGGGTAGCGCCCTGCAACATATAGCTAAATCAAAAGTGTGTCACCTGACTGTCTTGTTATCTTTTTCTTCACGAACTGAGCCCTCCGGCTCCGGATTACAATTAGAGTGTGGTGCATGTTGTTTCTTTCCTTCACAGGGCCCCGACCAGCTGCAACGCCGGCCTGCCCCGGGCAATGGTCCTGGCTTCCCACCTTCCCTCCACCTGGGTACCCAGAGAGTGTGACTGTCAGGGACTCTGAATGCATGCACAGTAGTGTGAACAATAGAGTATTTAAGCTTATTACCCTGATTACGCCCTTCCCTTGCTATAGTCCCCTGAATAAATCAGATTTACTCTTTTTCTGCTATACCACCAGACTGTGGTTTCAGTTTGTGCATGAAGTATTGTATTAAAAAAAAAGATGTCAGGGGACTGTTTTCTTTTTTACAGGTATGGTATACATTTGGGGACATTGGGAGTGGGCTACCCAGTGTCCCACGCTGTCGGGAAGGGGGTGCTACTGCAGATGTCAGGATTGGGCACCCCGCTATCAACAAACATAACAGGAGAAAACAGCAACACTGCTGGGAGGGGGGAACATTGTCCTGCCTAACCTTGTCCTACAGGGGGTCCCTAGGGTCGAACTGGAGTAACCAACCATGGTGGTAAGTGCAAACTGCGTGGGTACGTACAAGGCATATCATGGGTATTGTGAAAGTAATTATTGTGTATTGTGTGGGCCACCAGCAGGAACAGAGGGGGTTACAGTGTCCCAGAGGGCTGTGCCCAGGCTAGTTTGACCACTACCAACCCTGGCCTCTGGGTGAAAGCACTCCTTTCAGAACTCAGGCTCCTCAACCTGCTGATAGCCAAGCAGGCAGGGGTAGTAGCCCTCAGGGTAGCACCACCTAGGGGTTACATCTTGGTAGCACATCTGGGATTAGCGTCCTCTAGTGGCCAAAGGAGGGAATTACCCTAATATGTTCAGTTTTGATGAGAAAATGGAGGACCTTGCTATGCCCAAACTTAAAATCACCCCCCCATAAGCTGTTGGTGCACCGAATGATGGGGTGGAGCGAGGCTGAGGGGTTAGATCCCCGACAGACCCTCCTGTTATTGGATGTCCCCTTAGGGACCACTAATGCTGGTATTATAGAAGCTGTGGAACATGTCAAAGGTTTGGGCAAAGTTGAAGTGAAGGGAAGGGATTCAGACCTGTTTGAGCAGACTATGATAGTTTTACTCTCCTGTAGATCCAGAGAATGTACCCCCTGTTATCCTGCCAGAAGGGACCCAGAAGGGGTGGAGGGTCATTCACCTGCATAGTGATCTGGCTACCCCGAATGGGTCTCCCAGTATAGAGGGGTTTAAGGACAAGTTGCTCAAGCTATTAGCATCTGAGGATGAACCACTGAAGAGCTAGTAAAGGTACTAGACCTTTCCGAGGAATGCACACCACTACAGTCCCCGGCCACATCTCCTGCTTCCCCTAAGAGTTCCCCTGTAGTCCCTTCCCCCATAATAATTCCATCTGTACATTTGGACTCATACCGTAAACTCAGACTTTACTCAGGCACAGTCCCAGTGCCTGTGGGGGAGGATGACTTGGAAACGTGGATGGACTATGCTACCCCCTTGGTACAGGAATGTCAGTGCACTGAGGGGGAAAAGAGAAAGAGACTTATGGAGAGCACTGGAGGCCATCCATTTCTTGTGAGCCACTAGCCCAGAGACTGCTGCGGCTGAATGCCTCTCTGCACTGGAAGGAGTGTTTGGAAGCATGGAGTCGGAGGATGATTTGCTGTGGAAATTCAAGTCTGCTAAGCAATGGAAAAACGAGAGGTTGTCCGCATTTGTTATGAGAATCGAGAGGGCTCTTCAGAGGGCCCACAGGAAAGGAGGGGTGCTGGCTAAGGAACAGAACCAGGTCAGATTGGACCATATTTTAAATTCAGCCTGGTACTCCATCGTGATGATGTTAAAACTTAAACTACAAGGCAGGAAGGCTGATCTTCCCGAGTACTGTCATCTTATGAAAGAGATTCAAGAAACAGAGAATGATGAAGAGGGTTGGGAGCCCTGTGCTGGGTTGTTGGTACCTGCCAGACCCCTGAGCGAAGTGACGCAGATGAGGTGCAGCAGCTGAGGGAGCTGATCAAAGAATTGACAGAGGCAGCCAGAGAACCTGACCTGTATCAGGCACCCCTGGAGACAAAAACTGGGGTGGGGGGTGCATATTGTTTCTTCAGGAACCTGGACTGAGGGTAGCCTATTGGAGGAAGTACGAGAGTTGAGAGCCCTGGTGGGAGACCTCCTACGAACCACACAAATCCCGAAACCTGGTGGAAGTCCAGAGGATCAAGGATGCAAGTCACAAATCAAAGAGGAACTGCAAAGTGCTCCTGATGTGCAAAAAACAGGGAATGGTCCACAGCTGCCTAGAGACCCTAGAGATCCCACCTTTTACTATCATTGCGGGGAGGATGGACACACCCATTACTATTGCCGCGTGCCAGAGAATCTGAGGATGGTCACTACTAGACTACTAGCTCTAATTTGACAAAATAACAACCGACCACCAGGGGGAGCTACTCGAAAAGGTTACTCTTCAAAGGCCATGACCAAGTTGACACCTAAGTCTGCACCACCGGAATGGTCCGAGGTGGTGGGTCCTTCGATACAGACGACAGTGAAGGTGAATGGTGTATCCACCCGAGCCGTGCTTGATAGTGGGTCCCAAGTGACTATCACGTTTCAAGATTGGTATTAGAAGCACCTGCCTGATGTGCCCTTACAACCCTTGGAAGGTTTGCATGTCTGGAGGTTGAGTGAGAAGTCATACCCCTACTCTGGGTATATTCAGATCTGGCTGTCCTTTCCTACTTTGGTGGCTGGAGTGGTGGAGCAAGTCGAGACCTTGGCATTAGTGTGCCCCCCTACTGGACTGTATGATGGGGTTCCCTGCTAATTGGGACCAACACTCATATGTTTGGGAGACTGGCACAGTTATGCTATGAGAAGCAGGGGCACCAGACTGGTAGGGCTCTGAGAATTCCAGCTCTGATCAAGAGGGCCTATGAGTTGCAGCAGAATCCCGAGGAAGCAGACCAGGATGAACAGGTAGGGATTTTATGGAAGAAAGATCCTGAATCGATGGTGCTAGCCCCCAATACCCAGTGTACCCTACAAGGGGAGGTCCACTTACAGAAAGATGTCAAGAATAGAATACTAATGCTGGCTGCGCCAGGCGATGGAAAATTGCCAGAAGGATTGTTGGTCATGCCTAGCATCTTGCCCGCTCATGTTCATGCCTGCACGACGGGTGATGGTCCAGATTCACAATGTGTCAGATCAGGAGAGTCGGGTGAACAGAGGCTGCACCCTAGCTGCAATACACTGCACCGACACTGCAGTGTTATCCGGCAACAAGCACCATGGTGAGACTGATAGATTGACTCCCGACTTGCTTGACTTTGGTGACTCCCCATTGCCCGCTGAATGGAAGACTAGAATCAGCAAGAAACTTGCCTAGAGAGACCAAGTGTTTTCACTGAAGGAATGGGACGTGGGATGTGTCCAGGGTGCGGAGCATCACATACGCTTGCACGATGAATGGCCATTTCGTGAGAGGTCTCGGTGCTTTGCTCCAGCAGACATAGATGATGTGAGAAGACACCTGCAGGAAATGCTTGCGGCTGGTGTGATACAAGAATCCAGGAGCCCCTATGCCTCGCCCATTGTGGTTGTGCGTAAGAAGAATGGGTCAGTGAGAATGTGCGTGGATTATCGAACCCTGAACTGGCGGACCATCCCTGATCAATATACCATACCCTGTATACAAGATTCTCTGGACTGTTTGAATGGGAGCAAATGGTTCTCAGTGTTGGATCTTCACAGTGGGTACTACCAGATTCCCCAAGGCCCCAGAAGACCTTGAGAAAAGAGCCTTCATCTGTCCATTGGGGTTCTATGAGTTTCTGAGGATGCCACAGGGGCTATCTGGTGCCCTGGCCACTTTTCAGTGATTGATGGAACGTGCGGTGGGGGATATGAATTTTTTGGAATGCCTGGTGTACTTGGACGATGTAATTGTGTTTGGAAGTTCATTGGAGGAGCATGAGAGTCGACTATTTAAAGTATTAGACTGACTGGAGGATTTCGGCCTCAAGCTGTCCATCAACAAGTGCCAGTTTTTTCAGACCTCCATGAAGTATGTGGGGCACATAGTATCCACCGAGGAGATAGAGTCTGATCCCAGTAAAGTTGAGACCTTGACCACCTGGCCCCCGCCCCACAATCTGAAAGAATTACAGCGTTTCCTGGGGTTCTGTGGCTACTACCGCAGGTTCATAAAGGACTATTCCAAGGTGATTCGCCCACTTCTGAATCTTTCCCAAGGTTACCCACCCGCTAACCATAAATACAAGAAAGGGGCCACCTCAAGAACAGAAAGAATATACTTCCGCCCAGGAGAACTTTTCGGGTCTCGCTGGATGCCTGACTGTGAAGCAGCTTTCCATGAAATCATATACTGGCTCACCCATGCCCCCATTCTCACCTATGCTGATCCTACCAAACCCTATGTGCTGCATACCGATGCTAGTCTACAAGGTTTGGGAGCTGTGCTGTATCAAGACCATGAGGATAGTTTGAGACCCGTGGCCTTTGCTAGTAGGAGTCTGACCCCATCAGAGCAAAACTACCCTGTGCATAAGTTGGAATTCCTGGCATTAAAGTGGGCCATTGTTGACTAGTTCCATGAATACCTATATGGAGCAAAGATACTGGTGAAAACTGACAATAACCAGTTGACCTATGTGCAGACTTCAGATAAGCTAGACACCACAGGGCATCGGTGGCTTTCTGCATTGTCTACCTATGATTATGCTGTTGAATACAGATCAGGCCTGAATCACATCTATGCTGATGCCTTATCCCAAAGGCCCACTTCCCAAAAGTGACTGGGTCAGGCTGTCTGAACCTGACATTTGAGCACTGTGCCAAAAGTTTAATAAAGATGAACAGATGTCTGCGGAAACAGTGGACTGCTTAGTAGATTGCTTGGGCCCCTCTGATACATGCATACCAGCTGTGTACTGTCACTTCTCAGCTCTAGATATTAATGCACTACGTCAATTTGACAATGACAGCATTCAGTGGGCTCAATCCCAAGATCTTATGCTTCAGCCAGCCCTTGATGCCTTCCGGGCAGGGAAAGATGTGTCCAAGTTGCGTTCCTCTGATTTGCGAACTGCTTTATTGTTTAAAGAAGGCCCCAAGTTGAAGCTGATTAATCAGTTGTTGTATAGAGAGACAGTAGATCGGGGTGGCCAAGTAGACAAATAGCAACTGGTTCTGCCCACAGCCTTCAGAGATTTGGTGCTGAGGTCCCTCCACAATCATATGGGCCACCTCAGTATCGACCAAACCCTTGATCTAGTATGATCTCAATTTTACTGGCCCAAGATGGGGGCCAATGTGTAGCACCATTTGAGGACTTGCATTCAATGCTTGCAGAAAAAGGTCCTGCCTCAGAGGGCTGCTCCCCTTGTTAACATTACTACCAACACCCAAATGGAACTCGTCTGCATAGACTTTTTGAGTTTGGAGCCTGACCAGCGAAACATTGGTAATGTGTTAGTGGTTACGGATCATTTCACATGGTATGCAGAAGCGTTCCCCACCAAAGAACAAAAGGCATCCACCGTGGCCAAGGTGCTAGTGGAGAATTTCTTTGTTCACTATGGAGCCCCCCAGCGAATTCATTCTGATCAAGGTAGAGACTTTGAGAGTCACTTAATCAAGAAAATGCTCTCTCCATGGGGGACCCACAACCAGAACGCTTTAATCACACCCTAATAGACATGCAAGGCACCCTTCACCCAAAAGGCAAGCATAAATGGAGCCAGCAGATTAGCACCTTGGTACACGCCTATAATTGCACAAAAAAATATGCTACCAGGTTCTCTCCATACCGCCTCATGTTCGGGAGAGAGGCTCAGCTGCCAGTTGATGTTTGTTTTGGAGTCTCTCCAGATGGGGTCTGAGCTGAAAATTATCTACAATATGTGCAAAAACTGAAAGCTCAATTGAATCATGCATACCAACTGGCCCAGACAATGGCTTCCAAGAGAAACTTAGCCAATAAAGAGAGACATGATAAAAGAGTAAAGGCCCAGGAGCTTCAAACTAGAGACCATGTGTTGTTTCGAAAGTTGGGACTACATGGTGAACATAAAATTGCTGACCGATGGCACCATCTTCCCCATATAGTAGTAGGCAAGTTGAATGATTTACCCGTGTACAAAGTACGGACTGAAAACAACTCAAAAGCTGTCAAGACCACGCACTGTAACCATTTACTGCCTATTGGCCAGGTCATGATTGAAGCTGAACCCCCTGAGATTGTTTCCCCTGGACCAGTGACTCATGCTGCTGCAAAACAAAGACAGAGTCAACCTACTCCAGTGGTCACAGACTTAAGGTTTTCTCCACAGCAAGCCCAGAGCGATAATGACTGTCAGTCCACTTCGGATGAGAGTGAGTGCAACTATGCTTATTACCCCTCTTATGAACAGAGTCAGCTATTCCGAGGTAACCCCATGATCAATTGTGGGGATGAAGCTGGGCCTTCTGGACTGCCTAACCCCCCAGCTTCGTACTTGAAGCCACTGCACCCTGAAAGTAAAATGCAAAGTGTCATGTCTGACGATATTGAGTGACTCTGTATGGTGGAACTGTATGATTTGCCTGAGGAAGGGGACGATGATATGAGTCATTCTGATGACATGCCAGAATCTGAAGAATACTTTGAGTGTGATGATAATTCCCTTCCAGTGCCAAAGTGCCTTCCAAGTGAGCAAAGTAGAGTAGAAACACAACTTACAGAGCCAGGGACTGACAGTGCTCCAAGTTCGAACCTTCCTACCCAGGCAGAGGTCCCACTAACAAGTAGTGAAAGCCCCAAGGCTGAAGCTGAAAGTACAGAGACTGTGGTTGTTCCCCTCAGAAAGACTGGCCGAGCTGTCAAGCCTGTGGTGCGCTTTAGTTATGATTCCCCTGGGAGGCTAGTGGATTTGCCTCTCAATGTGGTCCACAAGGGGGTTTATATTTCCCAGAGCTCACTGCCCAAAGTGAGTCTAAGTACCAATTCCAGGTTGATTGTCCTGCCCTCTAGGTATGGTGCCCTGCCCTGTCTAGCCACAGGTTAGTTGATAGGGAAGGGCCCCCTCTCACATTGTTCAGTGTACAGGAAATTGTTACCTGATCTTGTATGGCAGGATGTGTAAAGTACCTGTGTGAAATATGCCTAATGTAATTTAGAATATACATTGTACTGTGAAATGCAGAGAATGTGTATAGTAAAGGTTGAATATGTTGACTGATGCTTTAGAAGCTATATGCCTTGCCTGCTAATAGTATAGATATATAGTATGATTTGCAATTGCCATTATTGTGATGGTACTAACTTGACATGGATGCCACATTTTCTCCAGGCAGGGAAGGGTGTAACCCCCCCACAAATGGGGGTTCCCAAAAAGTCTTCCATGAGCTAGACCAAATGCTCGCTGCCCAGTTGGGGTTCGACACTATAGCCGTTTAAATGTATTGCCAGTGAGTGCCTGTGTGGTCTCCGTGTACTGTCACTTTAAGAGCTGCTAGTTGCAGTAATAATTAATCTGAAAGTGGGGGAAGAATGTTGGCATGCTCGAGTCCTGCCAGGGCTGCGGGAAAATTGCTCCATTTCTGCCATCGCTCTGCTGAAGGATATAACTATTTGCTGAAAGTAATTTAGAGTAATAATGATAATGTAGTTTGTTCTAACCTGCCTTCTTTGCAGCAAAGACTGTTTTGATTATCTCCTCCATTATGGTCCAGAACTGCCGAATTGGACCAATCAGTAATGGGGGACTCTAAAATGGAGCCGGCTCATAGGGGCTGTATTGACCCAAAACTGTGGGAATTGTAGTTTTGGATTGTTGGCACCCTTTTGCAACTAAAGGAGGAGTTCTTATTGTGATTGACAGCTGTACCGACCAACCCAAACCTTTTGGATCTGAGGGAAAACCCCTGAGCTATCTGCTGGCTAGCCAGATCTGAGTTGGAAGCTGAGGGAGAAGCAGCTCGCATAGCTCAAGCAGGTATCTGCGTAGTTTCGAGCAGGAGAGCTGTGGGAAGGCCTGATTTCTGGCCTGCATGCCTGTTTTTGCTGCTCTGAGAGGGAGAGAAAGAGAGAGAGAGATGTCATTATCGGACTAAATCCGAGCTTGGTGTGAACCAAGTAAGGTACTAAAGGGGGATCAGGCTTTACTTGAGGAGGACCAAAGATTGTGCTGAATGCGGGTGGCCTACCAGAAATCCCTTTTCCCTTCAAAACTTCAGTGTGGTTTAACCTTCACAAAGGAGACCCACAGGAGGGTGGCATGGGACCCCACAGGGGAAGGAAACAACTCCTGGTGGGGGACTCAATCATTAGGGGGGCAGAAATGGGGGAGGAAGGGGAGAGAGAGGTAAGGTGCCTTCCTGGCGCCACAGCTTGGAGGGACAGGAAGCGAATCCTCAGGATCGTGGGAGGAGCTGCACAAGGGAGGGAGCTGGATGTCATTGTCCACCTAGGGACAAATGACCTGGCTAGGAATGGGATCAGAGCAGTGCAAGAGGAGTTTGTAGAGTTGGGAAGGGCCTTAGACAAGTGCGCGCTCTGACCAACCTTCTGGGAGGTGCTGCCTGTCTATGGCAAGGGAGATGCTAGGGCACTTCTCACCAGGGAATTCAATGAGTGGTTGAAAACTGGTGTGGAGCTCAGGGTTTTGGCTTCATTGGGGACTGGGAGCCACCTGGAGGATGCAGATCTATACTGGTGCAATGGTCTGCATCTGTCCAGGGAGGAACCAGGATCCTAGGTGAGAGGTTTAAATGCTTCATTGGCAAGCATTTAAACTAGCCAAGGGGGGAGGCACTGAAAAGGAGCAGGGAAATCCGAGCCTCCCCCCACAAAACATGGTGATTAGTGAGGTAAACACCAAGGTACAGAAGTTATTAGGGAGCAGAACAGATTTAAATGTAAAAAAAGACAAAGGCAGTAAGGACAGAAATGGGGCTAAAAGGGGTAAGGCTATCAAACGTGGAGGGTGATGAGTACCAATGCCCGTAGTCTGTGTAACAAGCTCCCTGAACTAGTGGCCTTGATGGAAGAGGGTTGTCTGGATATTGTGGCAGTCACAGAAACATGGTACACAGAGAACCATGACTGGGATGTCAACATACCAGGATACACAATCTACAGGAGGGACAGGGAGGGTAAAAGAGGAGGAGGAGTAGCTCTCTATATAAAGGAAGGGATCGAACAACAGAACTAAAGAGTAAACAGGGAGCAGATGAGGCACTTTGGGTCACCCTGGAGACAGGAAATGGCACCACAATCTGCATGGGGTTGTATACAGACCCCGCCTCAGTGGGAGGAATGGACAAGGAAATGATAGAAGGCTTTCTTAGAATGGCAGAAAAGAGGAGATATTGTTGATGGGGGACCTGAATATGCCAGATGTTAACTGGAGCACCTTTGCTGCAGGCACATCCAAGAGCAGGGCCATTCTTGATGCCCTACAGGGGGCATGCCTCAGACAGCTAGTATTGGAACCCACTTAGGAGGGAGCAATCTTAGACCTGGTACTCTCAAATGGGGATGGAGAAAGAATCTCAGATTTAGAAGTGGGTAGCCATCTGGGAACAAGCGACCACCAAACAGTGTGATTCACGATAAACACAGCCATGCAATCAAGCCATACAAAAGCAAGAGTACTGGACTTTAGGAGGGCTGACTTTGGGAAAATGAGAGAGTGCCTCAGAAAAGCACTAGCAAACAGGCAAGAAGGAGGGGTGGAGGAACAATGGGGAGTGATCAAAACAGCCATCACAGAGGCAACAAGACTTTGTGTAAAGCAAATCAATAAAACACAACGAAGGAAAAAACGCTATGGTTCTCAAAAGAGGTGGCAGGGAAGGTTAAGGAGAAAGGGCAGCATTCAGGAAATATAAGGAAACACAGAAAGAGCAGGACAGAACTTTATCAGTTAAAGCAGAAAGAGGCTGGGAAGGCAGTCAGAATAGCAAAGGCCCAAACTGAGGAAAGGATAGCCAACTCTGTTAAGAAGGGGGATAAGACCTTTTATAGGTACATTAGGGAGCAAAGAAAGACCAAAGGAGGGATACTGAAGCTTAATAAAGGGGAGGTAATGTGGGTAGAGGGTGACAGTGAAAAAGCAGGGATACTGAACGAATATTTCTGCTCAGTATTCACAAAGGAAGAGGAGGGGGAGTTACCTAAACCAAACAGGAGAAACACTCTGAAGACGGGGGTCGATACCAGTCCATTTACAGAAGAAAGGGTTCTGAAAGAACTAATAAAATTGAAGGTGGACAAAGCAATGGGGCCTGATGGGATTCACCCAAGAATTCTAAAAGAACTAAGGGTAGAATTAGTGACACCGCTGACTACTCTCTTTAACAAATCATGGGAGGATGGAGTGGTACCCGAGGACTGGAGGAGGGCAGATGTGATTCCTCTTCACAAAAGTGGGAGCAGGACAGAGGCAGGAAATTACAGACCAGTTAGTTTGACCTCAGTGGTAGGGAAAATGATGGAATCACTTCTGAAGGAAAGAATTGTTGAGTACCTAGAGGCCAGTGTGGCACAGGACCCAAGGCAGCATGGATTCACGATGGGAAGGTCGTGTCAGACGAATCTAATAGATTTCTTTGACTGGGTGACCTAGGTAGTAGACCAGGGAGGGGCTGTGGACATGGCCTACCTAGATTTTAGCAAGGCATTTGATACAGTCCCACACAAAAGATTAATACACAAGATAGCTAGCCTTGGAGTGGGTCCCAAGGTGGTAGCCTGGATAAAAAATTGGCTAGACAACAGGACGCAAAGGGTAGTAGTAAATGGAGTACACAGTGAAGAAAGGAGGGTTACTAGCGGGGTACCGCAGGGTTCAGTACTGGGACCAGTCCTTTTTAATGTCTTTATAAGTGACATCGCAGAGGAACTGGAAGGAAAAGTATGTCTCTTTGCAGATGACACAAAGATCTGCAACAGGGTTGATACACAAGATGGAGTGGAAAGGATGAGAAGGGACTTGGCAAGGTTGGAAGAATGATCAAATGTATGGCAGCTCAGATTCAATGCAAAGAAGTGCAAGGTAATGCACATGGGAAACAAAAACCAAGGGGAAGCGTACACAATGGGGGTGAGATACTGACAACAGTAAAAATAGAAAGGGACCTGGGGGTAATTATATCAGATGACCTAAAGGTGGGCAAGCAATGTGAGAAGGCAGTAAGGAAAGGCTGGGGGGATACTGGGATGCATAGGAAGAGGCATCAATAGTAGAAAACAGGAAGTTGTTATCCCTCTGTACAGACAGTTGGTGAGACCCCATCTGGAATACTGTGTGCAGTTCTGGAGACCCCATCTCCGCAAAGACAGACAGAGTGGAGGCTGTCCGGAGGAGGGCAACCAAAATGGTGCAGGGTCTGCACCAGAAGACATACGAACAAAGACTAAAGCAGCTTAATATGTATACCCTTGAGGAAAGAAGGGAGAGAGGGGACATGATAGAAACTTTCAAGTACCTCAAGGGAATTAACAAAGTCCAAGAGGGTAGCATCTTCCAGAAAAAGAGATGTGCAAGAACAAGGGGGCACAATTTGAAGATAGCGGGGGGACAGCTCAGAGGTAATGTGAGGAAGTATTTTTTTCACTGAGAGGGTTGTGGATGCATGGAATAGCCTCCCTGAGGAGGTTGTGGAGTCAAGAACAGTGGGGGACTTCAAGAATGCATGGGACAGGCATAAGGCAGTCCTAGTGGGGGGTAGGAGGAAGTAAGCTGTTGGTTAACTAGGACCTGCAGCTTATCTGTTAGGTAGGAAAATGGTCAGACTAGGTGGGCCAAGAGGTCCTTATCTGCCATCAAATTCTATGTTTCTATGTGGCGCAGAGAACTTAGCGATTGTGACCAGGGAGTGCTGTGCTTGGTTCAGTAAGTTTCCACGTGCATATAAATGTGCTGTGTACCGAGTGGGGGTCGAGATCTGGTTCCTCACATTGTGAACGGTGTTCTGCTAGCTGGAAGTTGTGTCCAGCATAAATGGACTGAATCTGCAGTTAGTTCCATGTGGCTGGGCCTTGCCACGAGGGCCCTGCCATCCTATCCTGCTGCACAGAGAAGAACCATCGATGAGACACCTGCCTGGGGATCAGTCCCCTGCTCCATGCCTGAACAGGAATGACGCCTTGGCAAATCATGTGGGCCCTGCTTCTCCTGGCACTCCAGAGAGTCCATCTGCTGTCTCAATTTTCATCCATCCTGTGTCCAGCCTTGGGTATCGTGAGTAACCACCAGGGTAGCTCCCTGCAACATATAGCTAAATCAAAAGTGTGTCACCTGATTGTCTTTTTATCTTTTTCTTCATGAACTGAGCCCTCCGGCTCCGGATTACAGTTAGAGTGTGGTGCATGTTGTTTCTTTCCTTCACAGGGCCCCGACCAGCTGCAATGCCGGCCTACCCCAGGTAACAGTCCTGGCTAGCCCACCTTCTCTCCACCTGGGTACCCAGAGAGTGTGACTGTCAGGGACTCTGAATGCATGCACAGTAGTGTGAACGATAGAGTATTTAAGCTAATTACCCTGATTACGCCCCTCCCTTGTTATAGCCCCCTGAATAAGTCAGATCTACTCTTTTTTGCAATCCCACCAGACTGTGGTTTCAGTTTGTGCTCGAAGTATTGTATTGTTGCCATTTGTTCTGTCTAAACTTGTTCTACAGGGGGTCCCCAGGGTCGAACTGGAGAAACCAACCCTGGTGGTAAGTGCAAACTGCGTGGGTACGTGCAAAATATATCAGGGGTATTGTGAAAGTAATTATTGTGTATTGTGTGGGCCACTAGCAGGAACAGAGGGGTGTTACAGTGTCCCAGAGGGCTGTGCCCAGGCTTGTTTGACTACTACCAACCCTGACCTCTGGGTGGAGGCACCCGTTTCAGAACTCAGGCCTGTTAACCTGCTGGTAGCCAAGCAGGCAGGGGTAGTAGCCCTCAGGGTAGCGCCACCTAGGGGTTACATAAAGGATCCCTAATGATTCTGAACAGTGCAGTTTTGAATTGTCAGGAGGTGGTGTTAGAGACTGACTGAGGATCATGAAGTTGGAGATGAAAAATAAAAGTGCTAAAAACAAAGACAATGCAGAAACTGTGCAAAGTAGGCTTCGTTTTTTTTTTAAACTCTTTTTTTATTGGTCAGAAAGTCTGATTTCAACATACTAATTGGTCAGGAAAGTCATATATGTTGCAGGGTTATACAGGTTTCAGGAACTTTTCAAGGTAAACATTCATTTCAATAGTTACTTCCTCTTCCCACTGATTCCCCTAATGACTCAACAAGGGGGCTATTATGCCCTTAGTGACCTGCTTGAGCAATCCTCCATTACACAATACCCTTTCCTGGTATCATAAATGAGTAGTATGACTATGTTGATCACACTTACCCTTTCCTCCGTAACTCTTATATTTTATCTTTATGTTCTTTTCCTGTTTTATTCTAGGCCTAGTTTGTCCTCCACAGGATGTACAGATAAACATGGAGCAAAAGTTTGCCTTAACTTCCAGCAGTCCTCCTGCATCCCCACCAAGCCCTGTCTTTTACCTCCATGAGGATCCCAGCATCTGGTCTATTACCACCGTCTCCCCTGGTTTTTCATGGCATCACCAGCCTTTAATCGGATGTAATAGGGACACCGGTTTAGTAAAAAGTAAGTGTTGCATCTTAGGAGAGTTTTGCAGTATGATATTGTTGTAAAAGTACATTTCCACCACAAGACCACTGAGGACAGATGAAGACTTGTTCGGACTTCTATTACTTCATACCAGTCTGTTACAAATAAACATTTTCATGTCAAACGTAACTTTGTACAATAAATGTCATAAATATATACACCAATGCATCTGTGTGTCTATTTCATTTTAAGTCATTTTTGTTTTATGTAATCCTAGAACACCTGTGTCTATTGTGATCTACCTTAAGTGGATGTCACCCTCTTATATAGAGGTATGTGACCCCTCCTCTTCAGCTCTTAGGTACCTGAACCCATCCCCGGCATTGTATATCTGGTCCAACCCTCCCAGTGTTCTTTGAATTTTTTGTTGTGAGGCATAAGGTGGCTGTTATCTCTTCCATATTATAAATGACTGACACCCTAGCCTTCCAGTCCTGTATGTCTGGGGCCTCTGGGTCCAGTTAGTGTGCTGTCAATGTTTTGAGAGCCACCAGAATCATGCATTACAAAACTTCTCTTTTCTTTCTGCTCCTGATTCCAGGGACTAGGAAGCCTAATACATAATGTGTGAATGTATCTGGCATGGGTGCTCCCCAGATCTGTGACAGCTCACCCATGATCTGGTTCCAGCAGTTGCGGATCTTAGGGAAGGACCACAGTATGTGATGATGCATGTCCTTGTCCCCACAGTTCCGCCAGCACAGGTCTGTGTTTGTAGATCCAAAGTGTCTGGTAACCATGGGCACATAGAAGAACCTGTTGAGTATTTTGCACCTGAACTCCTTCCAGTTTTGAGATACTGAGACTTGCCAGCCCCTCAGACACTCCTCCCACTGTTTCTCTGATATCAGAGTCCCCAAGTCCTCTTGCCATTTTAGCGTGACATCCTGCAGATTGGTGCCCCTGGTAGTATTTTATACATAGCTGAAATACAAGCCGAACGCTCTGCCAATCTTATACTCCAATGTAGCAATTTCTCCCATGCTGTTTTATCTCTGGTGATTCTATGGCCCGCACCTGAGCTAAAAAAGGTAGCTCCTAACCTGCAGGAATCTGTAAAGGTATGCTTTGTCTAGGCAATATCTAATCTTGATAGTCTGAAATGTTAAACAGTGGTCCCCCTCTACCAGCAGTTTGTATCTAATCAGGGCTTTGCTATTCCACTTTCTAAACCCAGTGTCCTGATGTCCCGGTTCAAAGTCTAGGTCACCCACTATGAGGGTCAGAGGGCCTATGTCATTCAGCATGTTCGTTAATGCCCTTATTTTTATTAGAATGGAGAGAGAGAATGTCTGGTCCAGGGGTTAAGAATCTGTTTTTTCAAGGTTGTACTAATCTTAGTTGTGGGCAGGGCAGAGTGGGATAGGTAGGTCAGGCCCATTTTCCATATCATATCACCTGGAATCCTCTGTTTGTTTAGCCTATGTGATAAGATAAGGAGTCTAGGCAGCAACATAATAAAGCTTGAAGTCTGGGAGACTCAACCCCCCATGGTAACACCAGTTTGTTCCTTTCCACCTGCAGCCTCTCCCCCCCCCACACACACACACAAAGCAATTAATGTATTTTTCAAGTTGTCACCAAAACACGCCAGGGATGCCCACTGGAAGCGTTTGAAAGAGGAATAGGTACCTTGGCAAAATATTCATTTTCAAAATGCCTGTTCTACCTAGACATGAGAAAGGGAGCAGGTGCCATCTCTCCATGTCCCCTTGGCATCCCTTGGCTAATTTGTCATAGTTTAAGTTGAACAGATCCCTAACATTTGTAGTGATGTTGATCCCCAGGCATCTTACCTGTTCTATGTAGCCCAAATGAATGAGAATTGTCTTCTGTCTTCCTGTGATAGTATCCCACTAATATGTATTGCTTCTGTCTTTGTGTTATTAACCCTATATCCGGACACCCTCCCGTATTCCTCTTAAGACTTTCTGTACCTGGGGTATGGATTTTCTTGGATCCCTTATGAATATTAGGGCATCATCTGTGTACAGGGACATTTTGTGTTGTCTACCCACCACTTCTATACCTTGGATGACTGGGTCATCCCTAATCTTTACTGCCAGGGGCTCTATGCAGAGTGCAAACAGCAGCGAGGAAAGGGGGCATCCCAGTCTGGTTCCTCGGGCTAAAGAGAATCGGTTGGAATTTACCCTATTTACTTTAACAATTGCCTCTGGTTTCCTATATAATGCCTCGATACATGCACTGAAGTCCTGGCCAAACTTTATTTTAGCCATAACCCCTTTCAGACAGCCCCATCTGATCCTGTCAAGTGCCTTCTCTGCATCTAAGGACCAGGCCAATTGAACATGTTTGGAAGCCTTCCAGAAGGTTAGGACGTTCAGGAGCCGTCGGACATTGCCTTGTAATATTCTTCCTTTTATAAAACCTGTTTGGTCTGGATTAACTAGGTTTTGGACACATGTTTACAGTCTGTTCACCATTATGGAGGTGAATATATTCATATCCACCAGCAAAAAACAGTTGTGGGTCTTTAACCTGTTTTGTGATCATGGTTATCTGCCCCTGCCTCCATGAATCTGGCACCTGCTCCCCTTTTACTATTTTGTTGAAGATATTTTGCAGTATGGGGGTTACTTCTCCACCAAATGTTTTGTAAAATTCCAAGGGGAGTCCATCCGTTTGAGGGGCCTTACTACATTTTAAATTTTTAATTGTTGTGGCTATCCCTGTGTGCGAGATAGGGGCATCTAAGGAATCCCACTCCTCATCCGGAAAATGGGACAGGTTCACAGAGCCCAGGAATTCCCCCAGCCGCAACTCATCCTCTGCACCCCGCTGAGTATAACTGTTTATAGTACTCTGCAAGTACCTCTAAAATTTCTGCCGGTTTTGTATAATTACCAGGGTCATTGACGCTTTTTTACATTTTTACTACTGTCCTATTAATCATCTGTTTTCTTAATTGCCAGGTCAGTAATTTTTCTGCCCTATTTCTGGCCTTGTAGTAGCATTGTTGTGCGTAGCATAGACCCCCTATATTTTCTTTTCTAGCAATCTCGTTGGTTTATCTCTGCATTCCTGGAGGTGTTGTTTCATGGCCGGGTTCAATGTAATTTTATGTTCTGCCTTCAGGTCATATAGCTGTTTCTCTAGTTCCAGTCTTTGTCTGTCATTCTCATTTTTTAACCCGAGGCAAATCATATACATACTCCCCTTAATGTGGCCTTCAAACCCTCCCACCTGTCAGTCTCCAAGGTCTCTTCCTCTCTGTTGTTCTGGAGGTAGTCTTTTGTTTCCCATTGTATTAACTTGCAAAAGTCTGTATTGTCTAAATGTGAGACACTGAGCCTCCAGAATGTGTTTTTGTGAATGGGAGTCACTGTCTGTTCCAATAATACTGGTGCGTGGTCAGATGCTGTGATTTGCTTAATATCACACTTGTCTATGAAGTGTAACCATTCGGTGGACATCAGGAAGTAATCTATCCTGTATTACTGCCCATGGAGATGTGAAAAGAAGGTGTAGTTCTTATCCCTATCATGAGTATGTCTCCAAACCTCTGTTAGCCTCAGCTTCTCAAGTAACCCTCTTAATTTTCTACTTTCCCTTTGTGTTTCTCTGGTTGCCCTGCCACTCCTGTCCATGTGGGGTTGTAGGGTACAACTGAAATCCCTCCCCACGCAATATACAGAGCTTTGTTCTGAGATGGCTGTCTGAGCAAGTGACATTATAAGACACAATTACTAAATCAGACATGGTGCTACGATTCTGTCACAGTTTCTCATTTGCATTTAAGACACATTTTCTGCAATGCAACACTTAACTTTGATAAGAGTACCTTTAACAAAATGATATACAGTGGTTTGCTGTTTTGTGTAAGCAGATCTTGTTATATGCAGATAACACCATTTGTGAATCAGACTGGGAGCCCCAAGCCTGGGGTTCCTAATAACCTGTGTTCCTGTCCTTGACTTCAGTATTTCAGAATTCCAGCCATCTTGGGTTGACTAACATTGTCGGTTCCAGAGCACTGTGGCCTGATGAATCTAGCCTCCACCCTTGTGGATAGTGAGGTGCAGGGGCTCTGGCATGGTCCTGCCTCGTTCTTCTCTGTCCTGTGCTTGGCCATCTGTGTTGAATGAGCTAATGGGCTCCACACCCAATCCCCCCCAAGCTGGCCACCTTCAGGGGCAGCCTAACTTCATGCAATGTTGTTCTTTTTGTTTCTACCCCCTTCTGCTATGTCTATCAATTCCCCTCACTGACTTTACTGCTTGTACCATTTTCCAGTGCTCCACCAAGTTTCCATGTTCCAAGCCATCCCCCTTTTATTTTCCATGGTTGCCCTCTTTCAGTAGTGGCTTTTAGACATGAGTTCTCAGTTCTTTGAGGGTTATTTTGTTCTCCTCCTTTCCCCAGGCCCCGTGTATTCATTCCCCTGTGTGGTCTTTGTGCTCATGTTTCAGTATACCCTCCCATCCCCCAAGCGATCATCTCCTTCTGCAGGGAGTTACTGCCTTTTGGTTGTGCTCCTTCACCCAATATCTGGCCTGTGGCCATTCATTTTTTTAGCATTTTGCAATGTGCAACTGGCTTCTGCCAACCCCCTCCCTCTCTGAAATTTAGTACCTCAAGTGGAAGCCACGTGGAATCGCAAGGTCACATCATTTTCTGTTATGAGGATCCCTGCAAAGGACTAGGGCTAGGGGTATCCACAAACCCCTTTACCCCTCGGAAAAACCTTAATCCAGCATACCTTCAAGCCCTGCCCCCCACCGGATTACCACAGTCCCTACTTTGGCAAAAAATTCCTTAACCTCTCCCCTTGAAGTCAAACATTTAAAACATTTCAGCAATATAAGGTAATATTAAGCCCCATTATTCCCGGGAAGCTGTGGTCCAGCTTACCTTCCAAACCCCCCCTCCCTTCCATTGTATCAGTCCCTCCTTCAGTACAAGATAGCTAAATAATTCCCCACAAAATCAAGCATTTAAACATTTAACATTGATCATCAACAGTCTGAGATAGTTTTAACCCCCTTAGGTCCCCATGAAGTCGTGATCCAGCTTACCCTCCCCCACCAATTACATCAGTCCCCCCTTCAGTGCAAAAGATCTAAACAACTCCCCACAAAATCAAGCATTTAAACAGTTAACATTGATCTTCAGCAGTCTGAGAGAGTTCTAACCCCATTGGTCTCCGTGAAGCTGTGATCCAGCTCACCATCCAATCCCCTCTCTACCGTTATGACTGTTCCTTCTTTAGTGCAGGATTTCCAAACTTTTCCCTTCACAATCAAGCATTTAAGCATTTCACTTTGTTATTTGGCAGCCCAAGACAGTTTTTACTATGTAAGATCTAACTTAGTAGCTGGCTCTATCAACCCACCTGCTCTGAAGTCTTCGGGGCTTCGTCTCTCCGATTTGTCAGTTGGCTGGTAGCTATTTAATTATTTATTTAGAATTTGTAATATACCTTTAAGCCAGAGGCTCATTTACAGAGATCCTATGTCATAAACACAATGCAGATGAAGTGTAGAATACTGACATGTAACAGTGAGTACAGTGAAAAACATTATAGTTGGTATTATATAGAGGAGAAATAAAAATATAGATACAGCGAGTAAAATATATACAGTGATACTCATACAGTGGTTACAACTGTTCAGAATTGAAGGTGCTGTGATCATTGCCAGACTTGTTTAAAAAACAGTTCTTTTGTCTAAGTACAGGATGGAGAGGCATCTGACTTCCCATTGGTAGGGAGAGCAAAGTGCAGGCCTCTGAGATTCATAAGAGGGATGTATACAACTAGCTGTGAATTAAAAGAGGAGGAGATGCAGAGCTGGAGAACTAATAGGTGAAATGGGAGGTTATAAAGCTGGAGTTCTAGAGGAGAATGTGTGCAAGTATGGGTTGGGCAACCAGAAAGGGTGAAAACCGAAAAAGTAGGGGAGAGAAGGCATAGCCCAGTGAGCAGTGGGAGAGAGGGTAACAGGGAAAGGAGGGAGGAATAAGAGTGGTGGAGTTGGGCTGAGAAAGGGGAGGGAGAGGGAAAAGTAAAGCTGGAAAATGAGTAGGCCTAGACAGAATATAGAGTAGAGGGGGTAAGACTGGGCAAAGGAGGGCATGAGAAGTGGGGGCCTAGGTGAAACCAGGGGAGAGTGGGTAGGGAGAGGCATAGGGTGAGAGTTAAGGCTAGAAAGGAAACAGGAAGGGTAAGAGGGATGGTTGGGTCCCACAGTCACATCCACTGGTAGATGCGAGTAGGGTACAAAGTTTAGACTTAAACAGTCCAAGCCTAACTTGCTTCTGCAAGTCTTCTCTGAGGGAGTTGAACCAGGAAGGTACACGGTATTCGAAAGACTGCTGGCCTTGTGTGGTGTGGTGGACATTTATTTATTTATTTATTAAATTTTGGTGACCGGGTAGGCCCACTGAGCCCGAAGGTCCCTTTTTCAGGGGCGACCCAGGATAACAATACAAGTTATGATACAGAACAAGGACATAAAGAACTTTTGAACATATTATCTGTTACATCATGAGGTAGTTACAGGAAGACAGTGGATACAGGCATGGTTATCATCATGACACAGTTTAAATAGGTAGTACTTTACATATAGTTTATTCAGGAGGTAGCATGTGACCACAGGTGAACAGACAGTTTGAGGCAGGTAGTAGGTAGGCTCCACTAGGAGAAGGTGTGTTGGAGAGGAGGGGAGTACCTTAGGAGCCTTATTATTAGTGGATTTTGAGTGAGTGGCTGTTTAAGCTCCTGTTGCTTCTGGAGGAGTTAGGTAGGCTAAGTAGGTTTTGAACGCCTGTTGGGGTAAATCCAAGGATGGATTTCTTAGGCAGAAGGCAAACTTGATAATGTAACCTACAGTCCAGATTAAGCCAGTCGGACTGTGCATACAGTTTGCATGAGTGGGTCATCCAGTTTGCATCCAAGACATGTCTTCAGGCCTTGTTTAGAGTGGTCTTTACCCATTTGAGGGCCGTGGGCATTGTGGCACCATGTACTACTAGGCCATAGTCGATGACCGACAGCACAGAGCTGGTGACCGCAGTTTTTAGAGCTCTGTTGGTTAAGCAGTGTTAGTTTCTACAGAGCAGGCCTAATCTAGAATTAGCTGTCTTGGCAACCAGATCAATATGTTGAGTATATGATAATGAGCTGTCCAATGTTACTCCAAGATATTTGAAGCTGTGTACTATTTCAAGGGGGGATTTGAGGTTGTTACAGATTTGTAGTTGGAAGGATTTGTGTTTGTTATAGGTAGAACCAAATAACATGGTCTTCATTTTTTTGTAGTTTAAAAGTAATTTGGAACTGAGGAACCATTGTTCAGCTGCGGTGAAGTTAGATTGCATTTGACTTTCTAGTACAGAAGGATCGGAGTGGTTTGAAAAGAGCACTGTATCGTCTGCGTACAGTAGTATGTTGTCATTAACAGCTAGTGGGAGTTGGCTGAGGAATAAACTAAAAAGAAGAGGGCCAAGGATGGAGTCTTGGGGCACCCCTGTTATTACTGGTCTGCTGTTGGAGAAGACATTTTGGATTTTCACTTTCTGCTCTCTTCCGGAGAGATAGCTTCTGAACCAGGCAACCGATTTGGAAGAGACCAAAAATGGCTAATTGATTCAGAAGCAACTCATGGTTAACTGTATCGAAGGCCTTGATTAGGTCAATATAGGTTGCCCCCACTAAGAACCCTCTGTCTAATGCATTGTGAATGCAGCCAATGAACTCGACTAGCACAGTAAAGGTATTGTGTTGCTTCTGGAAGCTGTGCTGCTGATGACATTGTAGTTGGTATGTGTCTAGGTAGTCAGTCAATTGATCAGCAACAATGCCTTTGAGCACTTTAGAGAGAGAGGGTGAAGGACTGAAATTGGTCAGTAGTTAGAGTGGTTGGTTCTGTCACTGTTTTTATAGACAGGTGTAATCACCGTGGTTTTCCAAAGTCTCGGAAATTTACCCGCGGTAAGAGATAAATTTATAATTTTGGTTAGCGGAATGAGGAGGATATCAAGGGCAAGTCCAACAAACTTGAGATCAAGAGAATCACTGCTGGCCCTAGACTTGCCGAGCACTTTAGAAAAGTACTTTTTATCCTTGGCAGGGGTGATGACTTTCAGGTAAAAGGGGGGGTGGATAGCCAGGATGGGTCCCCGGGTTGTGCGAAATAGTGACGTCCCTCAAGGGTTCAAGGATGTCAGGAGGCAGCACATTGCTGAGATCTGAGAATGCCTTATTAAATGCATTGGCTATAATTTTGGGGTCCTGAGTGGGAATACCCGTGGAGGAGGGGGCTCTTATTTGGTTTCCCTGATAGCAGTTTTTTGTTTTCCCAGAATCTTTTAGAGTTACCCCAGGAGTTTGTTAGTTCAGTTCTGAAATGATAACTTTTGGTCTTCCGAATCAACCAGGTACAATTGTTCCTGGCTGCTTTATAATTCTGTATATCGGAAGATGAGCCAGAACTCTTAGCTTTTTCCCATAGTTTGTCTCTGCATTTCATTTGCTGCAGAAGCTGAGGTGTGATCCAAGTGCTGTTGGAGTACTGGAACTTTTGTTTGATAACAGGGGCAAAGATATCACAGGACTTGTTAAAATTGAGAATCAATCAATCGATCAATTAATCACTTTATTTAACCAGGCATAAACACCACTGAGCAAGCTCATTTTCAAGTTGGTCTTGGGCATAAATACAATACAGTACACTTCATAAGATTACAATTACGGTGAACAACAGTGCAAAAAAAAAAAAAAAAAAACATTGTGAAGGTGCCGGTCAATATGGGCCTATACATACCGGTCAACATAATTAACATGCAAAGGTACATAATGATAAGCTTTACTAAATGAGAAGAGACAACAATCCCATATAGTCTCCGCTGAGTAAGAGCTCATACCTAAATGATAAAAAATAAGGAGGTATTAAGGAATAGGGTAGAAATTGGGGTGAAAGTGTAGGCAGCCAAAGGAGGCCAGAATAGGTAAAGGTAGAGAATAGGCAGGGTCATCTTGTATTAAGGAACTAGGCTTGTAGGTCCTAGGTTTCTGTTGTTAGGAATGTGGGGTGGATGAGATACTTAGGCGTAGGATTTGAGAGTGGCACCCGAGGTTTAGGGGTTATCGGCATCTGAAACAGTTGCATGATTCCTTCAGATAATCCGTTAATAGAGCTTTGAATGTGAAAATGCTTGGAAGTGAGGATAATTTTAATGAGTCTAGCATAGTGTTCCAAAGTGATGGAAATGAGAAGTTGATTGCTGCTGAGCCAAGGGTAGTTTTCACTCTAGGAATCTGGAAGCAGATTAAGGAGAAGCGTCTCAGGCCATAGGAACCTTTAGCCTGTTTGAAGATGTTCGAGATGTATGCAGGGAGGTTATCAGATAATGCTCTAAAAAACCAGAGGAGAGCATTCCTTTTTCTTCTAGTTGAAAGTGAGGTCCATCCCGAAACCTGGTATAGACGACAGTGACGTGTACTACAGGGTAGATTTAAGATAAATCTTAAAGCCCGGTGGTAAAGGGTGTCCAGTTTGTTTAGCATCGTTGATGGGCAATGACTGTAAAGGAAGTCAGCGTAGCCCAGTATAGGTAGGAATGTAGTTTGTACTAGTCTCATTCTGGCTTCTAACGTGAGTAGGTGTTTAATGTGATAGAATAAACCTAATCACTGTCTTAGTTTCTTCAAGGTTTCATTTAAGTGGCACAGAAAGTTGAGCTTGTTATCCAGCCAGAACCCTAGGTATTTAAAGGTATCAACTAATTCAAGGGGTTCATCTAAGAGTGTTCGGATCTGTGTGATATGTGAGAATGA
The DNA here is from genome assembly GCA_016271365.2 of Neoceratodus forsteri. Taxonomy (NCBI): domain Eukaryota; kingdom Metazoa; phylum Chordata; order Ceratodontiformes; family Ceratodontidae; genus Neoceratodus; species Neoceratodus forsteri. The sequence goes on from CM028138.1 coordinate 210,013,161, forward strand.
GTCTGTCAAGTGCGGTGTCTACGTTGTTAGTATTGTCTAGAAAGCTCCAAAGTTTTAGGTGTTCTTTAAAGACCTCCAGCATCCCTTTCTTCAACCATCTGTTAGTGACAGTTTTAGTGGCAGCCTTTGGGGACTTATTAGACCAGGAGCAGAGTATAAGGGAATGGTCACTAAGGGAGTCTGGAAGAACTAATATACCTGTTATTCTTTCTGGATGGTTTGTAATGAGTCAGTCAATGAGTGAGCTAGTTCCCGTACGGTAATTTATCCGAGTGGAGGAGCACACTAGTTGAGTCATGCTGAGCGCAGCAAGGGCATCTTTAAACTGTCCAGCCTCAGGGGATGACCAGTTAATGTATCACCCATCATTATTAGCTCAGCGTTCTGACTATGATCAGACAAAAAGTTTTGGATGGCTTTAAAACTGTTATGTTGGTCCTTTTAGGGGGGGATATAAACTAATGCCACTGTTAAAGCTTTTCCATTTTTGCCTAGTAGAACTTTTATTGCTATCGCTGTGGCCTCCCAGTGCCTTGTGATTGATGGTGGGGTTCCTCTTCCATTGTTTCAGGATCCCCATGTGCTCCACTGATACGTTTTCAGTGCTTCCTGAATTGCTCTGTTCCCCTGGTCTAGCAGGCCCCCTCGAATTCCCATTTTTTTCAGCATGGGGGATGCTTCTTCAATGCTCCGGTAGAATTCAGGACCACCCTCGAGGAAGACTTTGATCTGGGCAGGGGCAAAAATACGTGCACATGTTTTAGTCCTCACTTCCTTGATCACTCTCAGAATCTCTCTTTGTTGGTCCGCAACCAGGGGTGAGAAATCGTGATCAAAATAAAGGTGGACATCCTCAAAAATTGCTTCCCATTTGGCCCATGCTGCTCTTATGATTTTCATTTTAATAGAATAATCCACAAATCTCACCACAATGGATCTCGGTCTGGCCTTTAGTCGGTAGGTCAGGGGCTAGAGAACAATGGGCCCTCTTGATTTGCAGCAGAATTGCTTCATCCAAACCCAGCAGTTCTTTCAGAAATGAGGTAAGGAACTCTTCCATCACCCCTGTCTACATCCCCTCGGGGTCCCCATGAATCTGTAAGTTATTCTGGCATGACCTCTACTCAAGATCATTCAGTTTCCATGCAGTTTCCTTCTCCTTTTGATACAAGTATAGTAGAGCTGCATTGTGGTGTGTTCCTTGTTGGATGACCTCTTTGAGGCCCGTTTCCAGCTCCCTTGTCTTAAGGCTCACTTCTTTTAGCTCCTGCCATGTGTCAGAGACATTCAACTACATTTTGCTAAGTGTGGTGCTGATTTTTTGCAGCTCTAGGATTAGCTTTTTAGACATGATCATGTAGGTAGCCCCATCTTCCTCTGGTTCTTTGTTCTGTTCAGTAAACTTAAGGTCTGTGGCTGCAGGGCCTGTTGTTCCTTCTTTTTGATTTTGGAGTGTCTGCTTGCACTGCGGGCTGTCTGCTCCAAAATCTTTGAGCCTTTGCTTGGTTGCCATACGATCTGCTGTATCTTATCAATTTTTGAGGAAAAGAGCGTTCTGTTGATGGAGACTTTATCAAATTAGGATGGTTGAGATGCAGAGCCATATTCCTTTAGGTGCTCATCCTCTGGTGACTTCACTGGAATTCAAGTAGGATTAGTTTAGTGTTAAAATCACACTAATTTATACATATAATCAGGTAGTGTTATTTCAAAGCTTTTAGTTCTTTGCCAGACTTTTTTATATATTTTTATTTATTTATTGTCTTTTGTTTACTTTCTTTGGGCTCAGTATTATGGCTGCATTTGCCATTATCCTCACTAGCCTCCACCTGCAAGAGGTAAACCTTTACTTTTGAGTAGGGTGGGTCTTTCCAGCTTGTCTAGGGGTATCACTGCTGTTACATTTGTCTGGGAGTAGTCCTACATCAAGAAACAATTTAAGTCCACTAACTTGACCTCCTGAGCACTGGGGAGACCTCCAGGCATCCACTGACATGTGGCAGGGCTAGCTAGACTGCTGATTTCTATTGACACACAGCAGGGCTGGCCAGGCTGCGTGTTTAAGGAGGATAGCATAACTTGGAAACAAACAAATGGAATGTTCAAACAGGAATTATTTGTAAAAACACACAGAATCCTTTATTTTATTGAGCTCCAATAATGTTATCCTTTTTCCAGCTGGCACAGTTCATTTTTCAGTTAATGCAAGGTGGTATTTTACTGATGCTTTTGGGTTGGAAACAACACTGGAGGGGTACTTGATTCACATCTTTCTGGCCTCAGGAGGAAGCACATTTACTCCTGGGGTTCCCAAATCCTGAACCTGAGTGAAAACCTAAATGGGCTTTTGGTAGTCCATTTTCATAGACACTATCCACTGGGCTAATTCACAGTCTCTCAGCTGGCAGAATTTCAGTGCCAGTTGATCATGTGAGGGTTTTTCAGGGATCCACTCTGTCTTTCACAGGACACATCCTTTCCTGATCCTCTTTTACACTTTTCTGTGTTACTTCATGATCACAGGCTCCAAGTCCATCTGAGCATAGCTAAGGTGCCTGCTGAGCACAGCCAGCATGTTTTCATTATGGGCAGAAAGGCCACACCACACAATTTTGAGGTGCCACTCCACTACTGACTGGAACTGGCACTGTATCTGGGACGACCCCTCTTTCTGAGGAGGGTGAGCACTGCTGAGTGCCACCCAAACCTGTATATCAAGTAAAGATTCCTTGTAGGGCTGGTTCGTGTAAGTCATCTCTATTTTTTTTAATATTTTTGGCCTGCGACAGATCAAAGGTCAGGTCATGAATAGCGTTGTTGGAGAGTAGCATCACCAGTGGCAGTTGTTTAGTCCCACTGTAATAATAGCAGCCAGGGATGCAGTGGGAGTCACCAAGTCTCAGAGTCACAAGGGCCTTGGTTGTGTACTCTGTGTGGCTGAGATGGTGATTTCATGTGCTGGCTTGTTTTGTCAGCAATACTAAGAGGCATGTATACAGTAGAATCAGTTTTGTCAACAAACATTTAAACTAGCCGATGGAGGAGGCGAAAGCAGGCAGGGAATATCATATAGCCCCCCACAGAAAGGAGCAGTCACAGTAAAGGACACTAGGGTCAAAAGACCACCAAGAAAACAGAAATCCTACATAGGAAATGGGGAAGAAAACAAATAATGGAAAAAAAGGCAAAAAGGGACACAGGGGAGTAAGGGGTTAAAGGCCCAAACGTGAAAAGCATTATGTACAAATACCCGCAGCCTGGAAAACAAAATCCCAGACCTGGAGGCATTAATGGGGGAAGCAGTCCTTGGCATAGTGGCTGTTACAGAAAAATGGTACACAGAAAACCATGAATGGGATATAGTCATACCAGGATACCTGCTTTTCCGAAAAGACAGGGAGGGAAAAAAGGGAGGAGGGTGGCCATGTATGTGAGGGAGGAAATCAAAGCAACTGAGGTTCAGGGGCTGCAGGAGGGTGCAGAGGCACTGTGGGTCACCCTACAGACAAGAAGTGGATCCAGCATTAGAAAAGGGGTGAGCTACAGACCTCTGGCTTGGGGGAGGAGTCAGATGAAGCACTACTGGAAACCATCCACAAAATGGCAACCAAAAGGGAAATACTACTGCTAGGGCACTTCAGTCTACCAGATGTAGATTGGAGCACCCAGTCAGCAAGTACAGCCAAAAGCAGAAACATATTGATGGCACTGCAGGGGGCAAACCTCAGACAGCTAGTGGCTGAACCCACCCAAGAGGGGGCTATACTAGACCTGGTGCTCACCAATGGGGAGAGGGGGTAACGGAGGTTAAGATAGTCAGCCATATAGGAACCAGTGACCACAGGACAGTGTGGTTTAATGTAACCAGAACGGAGGACACAAACCACACTAAAGTCAAGGTCCTGGATTTCAGGAGGACCAACTTCAACAAAATGGCAGAATGTCTCAGTGAAGCTCTGGCAAAAGAGGACAAGGATGGGGGGACTGGAAAAACAGTGCTCTATCCTCAAAGGGGCCATAACAGACGCAAATAACCACTGCGTAAAACAGCAAAGCAAGAGTAAGCGAAAGAAACGACCACTTTGGTTCTCAAGGGAAGTGGCCAGGAAAGTGAGGGATAAAATAAATGCATTCAGGAGATGCAGAGAAACACAGAGGGAAGAGGACAGGAAACAATATCTGGAGAAACAGAGGGAGGCAGGGAAGGCGGTCAGAAGCATAAAGGTGCAAACAGAGGTGCAAACAGAAGTAAACAATAGCGCAGAATGTAAAGAAGGGGGAGAAGGCCTTCAGATATAGCAGGGAGAGGAAGAAAGAGAGGGATGGGATTGTCAGGATAAAGGAGGAGGTTGGGGGTATACAGAGGAGGAGGACTCAGGAAAGGCAACTATACTGAACAAATACTTTTGTTCAGTTTTCACAAAGGAAAGGAAAGGTGAAGGCCCACAGCTCAGCCAAAAAAGTGGACATGGAGGGGAGGTTGACACCACTCCATTCACAGTAGAGAGAGTCTAGGAGGATCTTGGGAACCTGAAAACAAACAAGGCAATGGGGCCAGATGGGATCTACCCCAGGATATTAAAGGAGCTCAGAGAGGTGCTGGCAGCCCTGTTGACCACCCTATTTAGCAAATCACTGGAGATGGAGGAAGTCCCAGAAGACTGGAGAAGGGCAAACGTGGTCCCGCTCCACAAAGTGGGAGCCGAGAGTAGGCTGGCAACTACAGACTGGTCAGCCTGACCTCAGTGGTGGAGAAACTTATGAGACACTGTTAAAGGAGAGGATTGTGTCATTCCTTGCAGCTGGTAGAGCACAGGATCCAAGGCAGCATGGATTCACAGTGGGAAGGTTATGCCAAACAAATCTAATAGATTTCTTTGACTAGGTGACCAGTGAGGTGGATCAGGGAAGGGTGGTGGATGTGGCTTACTTAGACTTCAGCAAGGCCTTTGACACTGTCCCACATAGAAGATTGACTAACAAGTTAGGTAGCATGGAGTGGGCCCCAAGGTAGTAAACTGGGTCAGAAATTAGTTAACTCATTATACCCTGGGCAGCCATTTTGTATCGGGAGAATCAATGGATGGTTCAGACTTCATACAGAGCTAATGGGTGCAGTGAGTTAAAGTGCAGGATACAGAGGGTGCTGGTGAATGGTGTTCATTCTGAGGAGAGGGAGGTGACCAGCGGGGTGCCACAGGGATCTGTCCTGGAACCAGTCCTCTTCAACGTCTTTATAAGTGGCATTGCAGAGGGGCCAGAGCGGAAATTATGTCTTTTTGCAGACAACATCAGGACGTGCAACAGAGTTGACACTCCAGACGGGATAAAAACAATGAGAAGGACCTAGCCAGGTTGGAGAAGTGGACAGAAACATGACAGCTTCGATTCAATGCCAAGAAGTGCAGAGTCATGCACTTGGGGAGCAGAAACTCTGGAGAGGTATTCAAAAGGGGCGGGAAGGTACTGGCAGCCACCAGGCAGGAATGGGACCTGAGGATACTCATATCAAATGACTTAAAGGCAACCAAGCAGTGCAAGAGGGCTGTGGGGAAAGCCAGTAGGATGATGGGGTGCATTGGGTGGAGGATCACTAGCAGGAAGAAGGAGGTGGTTATGCCACTGTACAGATCACTGGTGAGACAGCAGCTAGAATACTGTGTCCAGATCTGGAGACCACATCTCCAGAAGGATATAGACAGACTGGAGGCAATCCAGAGTAGGGCTACCAAGATGGTACATGGCATGCAAGGCTGGGGGAACTCAGTATGTATTCCCTGGAAGAGAGGAGGAGGGGCATGATAGAAACATTCAAGTACCTCAGGGGTATAAACAAGGTACAAGAAGGCAGCATCTTTCAAAGAACTAGGGGTCATAAAATGAAGTTGGGGGGTTCAGAGGCAACATGAGAATGTAAGTTCAAGTTTATTGTATGACTGTCTTCACAATTTGACATACAGATTCAACATACAAAAGACAATATTAAATATGGTTTTAAAATCAGATAATATACAAAAGACATAGACAATGACATTATAATACCTTCTTTCCACTAAGGTGCATACAGGTTAACAACAGCACAGCATATAGATTTGCTCTCAATCCATTCTCATAAGCACCATTAAGTACTAGAAAATTGTAGCATCAATACCTTTTACTTTAACGGCTCTGAGTTTACTAAGTTGATGGAAAAATTTAGCCAATCTACTTATTGTAATGTTATCTTCTGTACTTATAAGTACGATAGTCATACATTTATTATCTAAATTATTCCAATCCTCTATTAGAGAACTTAGCCAGTATAATATTGTGATTGTATACCAGCTACAATCCCAGAGAACATGGGATAAGTCCTCTTTATCTCTTATCAAGTAACATTTTTGAGCATGAATTGGCATTTTTTTAAATCTTGCAGTAGAGACATTATTGTCAAAGCATTTAAGCTTTTATTTAGTATACATTTTTCTAAGAACAGGATCGATAAGCGCATCCAGGTAATATTTAAATCCATAAGCACCTTGTAATTGAGCAAACTATGGCGAGTACCTAGAATTACCAGTATCCTCTAAATCCACTTTAAACCAGTAAAGACTTTTTTATGTAAGATTTATACTTCCAGCTCAGCATTACAATTATGTACATGAGAAAGTACTTTTTAAAAGAAAGAGTAGTGGATACTTGGGACGGCCTCCCAAAAGAGGTGGTGGGGCAAAACCAGTTAGGGAATTTAAGACTACATGAGATAAACATCAGGTAGCCTAGGGACAGGAAAAAAAGGGTAAGCTGCAGATCAACTAGGATCTGTGGTTCAAATTAGGTAGGCAAAATGGGAAGACTGGGTGGGCCATGCGGTCCCTATCTGCCATCAACTTCTATGTAGTAAAAAGGGCAAGACAAGTTACCATGAGGGAAAGGTGTTCTCCTTCCATTGATTCATCAATCATGCTTTCTTTTATCCAAGCAATGGAAGCAACACATGCTGGCCCTTATGGACAGGGGAGTAAGGGAGCAGGCATGCTGGGAAAAAGGTGAGCTCTCCACTATAGAAACCCTGCTACTGTTTGAGAGACCAATGGGCTCAGAAAGGCCTCAGGTTTGATAGAGAGCTGGGCAAGTTGTACAAAGGGGACACTTCATTGAGAGGGAGATGTGATTTTTTTGCTGGCAGGTCCCTCTGTGCTTCTGAAGAAGCTGAGTGAGAATCAATGCATTTCCCATTCTTTCTCGAGGTTACTGGCCATGTCTCCAGGACATGGGAAGGGCTGGTCAACTTCTCTGGTCATGTAGATGCCATCCTGAAGAAACTACACCCCAAGCTTGGCGCATTATATAGGAACTGTAACTGCCTTCCACTGTCGGCAAGGCGCAAACTTGTCCAGAACATGATCCTACTTATCTTTGACTACTGTGATGTAGTATACAGTACCACTTCCAAGTCTTCCCTAGCCAGATTAGACACCCTTTTCAACTCCTTCTGTCACTTCATCCTTGACTCCTCCTCTTTCACCCATCACCATACCCTGTATCACTTTCTAGCCCTTACCGCTCTTGAAAATTGCCGCCTTCTCTACTGTGCCAAATCTCTCTCTCTCTCTCTCTCCCACTCTCACTCTCACTATCCACTCTACCTCCTCCAGACCATTGCCTAAGATCTTACAATTCTTGTCTGTTGGTAATTCCCGCTGCTCAACTACGGTAGGTCAGTCGACCTTCTCACATCACTTCCCTAAGCTATGGAACACCCCCCCAATCTGCTTATCTTCCTCCCCCTACCAGTGGTCCAGATAATTTTTAGGACTGGGAAGTATTTACTACTACCTTCTTACACCTGGTAGTATTTTCATCCAAATGGTAGTACTGTCATCCACTGACCCATCTTCCACCTCCCACATCTAAACCAAGTCTCAATTCCACTGGACGCCTGCTGTCACTGACTGTCTGATACAGCTGTGGAGTCATACTGTGACCTTATTTTTAACATTGCCATGTTGCAACAGTCCTTCTAACCAGCCAATGAGCAAATCCTGTCCCCACCCCCACAGGTTCCAGTGTAGTGCCATGACTGCTAGCATTTCATGGTACTGCCAGCTTTGTACATGTGTATCACATATTGCAAATTTGCAGGGTGGGAAACAAATTCCTAAAATCAGAAAATGGGAGTATTTCAGTCAAAAATGATAGTAAATACTCTTTTACTCCCGTTATCTGTTCCCCTGCTCCCTAATCTGTATCTTTAGCCCTAAACAACTTCTTCTCGGTAAACTGCACCTGCAGCTAGTCCCTTTTCTCCCCTCATCTGCCTTGCCCCTTGACTAAGCTGACAATCAATATTGGTTTGCACTAAGCCACACCTCCTGTCATCAACTAATGAATTTCTCTTATGCATGTATTTAGAACATTGCTTCATGCACAGTGTTTTTGAAAACTGTTATGTTGTTGCTCCACTTAACCTGTATTAATGGTTAATGTTGATGTAGTCACCCTGTGGAATTTGTATATTTGCTGTATTCAGTACTTTATGTAACCAGTTAGGTTGCTGCGTGTCTCACTTCCTGTCGAATTTGTATTATATCAATTGGTTGTATATATAGTAATTGAATGTATGCTACTTTCCCCCCGTGTACCCTTCCCCTAGGATGCACTGTGAGATAAGCAACTTGTTGTTCGGTGTGCCCTTCCTGGTGAAACTTTTCAATAAATAAATAAAATCTCCCCTCCTCTCCCTAAGTTCTTCAGCTGAAAACTCAGAGAATGAGGTAGTGTCCTTTGAAAGTTTTTTCAGTATTGATGACCGTTGACATTTAATCAAACCCATCTGTGTGGCCAATGATTTTAAATTTTGTACTCCAATAATGGTGTACTCGAAGGGCCATCAGTTCTGCTTTGGACATTCATTACAAAAATGCCTGCAAACTCCAGTAGAATCTGGACAGAAAGGTGCTGGTATTTCCTTCTGATGTGTCCTTAGGCTCAGCCACTCTGGCATGTCACCAGGTTTTTGCATCAGTTCAGGCCTGCAGGACCATCAGATTGCATCCCTGGGCAGCTGAGCAAGAAACCAGAGGTCTGTTTGTCCACTTGTCTTTCAGTAGTTCAGATGTCAGAGGGACCGATGATTACAGACTTGTCTGATATCAATTACAGTAGTTGTATCATCAAGCTATTTTGGAGGTCACATGGGAGGCCAGCAGTCCTTTCAAGGCAAAGCTCAAGGTTGTCCTTTTGTGGTTATGAGAACTTCAAGCCCAAGATTTTGGCCACTAAGGTAAGTGCTGCTCTCTCCACTTCTGAAATCTGCAACTCCTAAGGATAGAGCTGTCACAGTCCTCCTGTTGAGGGTTTGCAGGTTTGGACAGTTGACAAATTACTGACATCTTCACAGGTTTGCAGCAAAATGGGCTGCCACCACATCAGACCAGTGGGTCTTTTAGATAGTCACATCAAGCTACTCTGTTTATTTCTGACCAGTCAATCCGAATGATTTTTTTTTCTATATCCCCGAATGTCCCACAGCTCTTCCCAAGAGGTCAGTGGTCTGGAAGCCATCAGGAACCTCCTGGAAATGGAGGCCCTTGTCCCAGTTCCCCTAGAGAAGAGAGTTACATGGTTTTTTCCCCTTCTTTGTGGCTCCTAAGAGAACAGGGATTCAGGCTGAATCTGGACTGGTCCAGAGTGCAGATGTTTGTCCGAAGGTAAGGTTCAAGATGGAGACTACAGTGGAGCCCACCAGGATGAAGCACAAAATCAGTTTCTGCATGAAAAAAATATTAACTCCCACTGAAATTGCCTTGTTCTCCTGAAGTAACTATGCTAAAAATTCTGCTGAATTGGGTTGCACTGTGGCAGACTTCACATTCACATACATAGGCACACTGGGAAGAGGGTGCTAGTGGTGGGTGAGAGGGGGATTCATTATCAAAACTCTGGGAAGTGGTAGGGGTGGGAACTTATATCCCAGTCAGTGGGGATGGAGTTTAACCCTTCTGGGCTTTTTTAGTGCCAAAGGCAGCCAGACAGCAATAATTAATGTAGTTTTCCCTGGCATTGTACCCACATCGTCCATCAAAAATTAAACAAATACCGTATCCTAATTTTCTGGCTAATTGGCAACTCATGCAGGTTTGGAGCATAAAGTTAGGCAACTTTGCTGGGCGAAAACTATGCAAAATGTATCTACCAGTGATTCAGTCAGTGAAATTTACAAAGCATATTGCAAAGCAAATTTTCCCAACTTCACCCACCACTACCTGAAGCACCACTTACAAAGTCAGCTACAGAGGGCTAAGCTGTGCTAGTGACTAATATGAAATTGCCATAAGTGCTGCATCATCAGGTTGAGATATCAGGGAGGCATCTGTTCTTTCATCCTTGGCTTAGCTAAAGTCACTAAGAACAAGCCATGTGAGGTAAGCCAACACAATACTGGAAGGACCTTTTGGTAAGATCACAGACAAGGCTCAGACATGCACTCAGAGTGTTGCTGGTACCAGTCCTCTGGCAGAATCTGTTTTGTGGGATTCCAGGACTTTCATAACCCCTGTCTCCCAAAGCCATATTCTTCTGCTGTCTGTGCTGGAATAGAACATGGCCCAGACCTTAATGATCACCCATGAAGTTGAACATTTCTCAGCTTTTAGGAGGTTGTCTGCCACAATGTTGTTTGACCTGTGAATTTATGGTGTTCATCCCCCAAACCATCTGATGCAGTGTGTCTGGACTGGGTAGCTGAAGAGGCCGTTGTGAGAAGATCCTTCCTGAGCGAGAAAGGGATCAGCAGAGTCACCACCAGATGTAGGAGATTTGTGAACCATGAGTAACATGGCCAGTAAGAGGCCAATAACTGAATCTATGACTTGTTGACTAATTATGGGGAACAAATTATTTTTTGTTCTTCTGGAGTCAGGAATGTGTGTGGGAGTCTAGTACATGATTGCTACCTGCCCAGTGCCCTGCTCAGCACTGTGACTGTTAGTCCTTGGCTTCAGACTTAGAAACAATTTAATATATTTAATATTTCTGATGACACATTTTAATAATTCTTCTCTCTAGGTGGTAGGACTCCACCACTGGCAATCTATACAAGTCTTTCACTCTCAGTCCTTCAGACTCTGATTCAATATGTGAAAATAATTTAATTCTTCTCATTTCTCCACTGAACACTATCTCTCTTCTTTCAATCTTTCTACATAAGCTGCTTAAGGAAATCTAACTGACAGTCTCCTGCCTTTCAGACCTTCACAGTTTGAGACATCATGATCTTCACACGCTTGACCCACAAGCCAATCAAGAGAGTTTGCCTTGAAGAGCTGCTCTAGGCTATTGCAACCCCCGTCAAGCTAGCAAACTGTGTATCTGGACTGCCCACTGCAGAATTGAAAAACATGAAAAAGGCTGAAGCCTGCCAGCAACAGACAAGTTATTATCCAGCAACAGTGCATGCACACTGCCATGATTGCCCATGATTTAGCTGCTGCCGAGCCGACCTGCAAAAATGTAACCCAGCATCACACTGCCACTGCCCACGATTAAGCTCAGCTGCCAACCTGCAAAATAAAAATAAAAGGAAAGGGAAAGAGCACAAAGTTTAACCAGGAAAGGCACACTAAGTCAGTGTTTGTTTCCAGGTTTGACCTGGGAGCACAAGGAAGTTAAGTGACTTGCTCGGGGTCACAGAGTATGCAAGTGGGGGTTGACAGGATTCAAACCCAAGTCTCCAGGTGTGCAGCTCAGTGCCCTTAACCACTGCGCCATACTGCCTTCTGGCAAAAGGACTCACTTTGTCCTGGCTGATAGCTTTAATTGTCTCTTCTCTCTGCAGTCTCGATCTCTGCTGTAAAATGCAGCTCAATCACATTACAGTTTGAGGACTGTCTCTGTCACCAGATTTGCTGCAGTCCACATGGTATGCTCTGCCATTGCTGTTGCTGCCCCCCATCCAAGACCATCCAACAATGTGACCCCACCCAACCCGACCCCAACAGCCATTCCATTCCCACTGTGACCAAAGGACAAGCAAACAGACAAAGGCTGCACAACAAGGGTACTGGGTAGTCGGAAGTCAAGCAAAGCAGGCAGATGGGCTGGACACCGAATGGACTGAGACTAGTAGAAGTAGACCCAGAGAAAGTGACAGACTCCACAGTGATGACAGTATAGTCAAGCCAGCAGAGTACATTTCCTCCTCCTGAAGTGCATTAATGCTGGTGGCTTCACACAGCCGAGTCAGCTGTCGGAACTAAAAAGTGCAAGCCCTGTGTTCCAATCAGACTCTGTAGTATAGCCGCAGCAGCACTACAGACTCCTGTTGGACCCTTCTACTGGTCCCCTCATCTACCATTGGTGATTAAATTTAAAGGACTGAAGCCTGAAAAAAAGTGAAATTGGATTGTCTTGGGCTGACCAGGCCTAGATGGCACGCAGCAGCGGGGAGACAGGGGAGTGTGGGGCAGGGGGCAGATTGTGGATCAAAACCAGCTCCAGACCGTCTACCTGGGACCAAATTCTCAAACTGGGTCAAAATCTCAATTTCAGGAAAAACTTTGGAACACCGGAACACCCCTTTGGATACCGAGACTGTCCCAGTCAAACTGGGACATTTGGCAACTTGACTTTCTAGTCTGAAAGATCTTAATCTAACACTTGGGTTTCTTCCTTTCTGGGGAACTGAGCTGTTACTAAGGATTGAGATACAGCAGACACAGAACATTATCTTTCTTTACAGTGGACCTCTGTTATGTTGTACTCCCAAACTGAATCTGTGTTCTAGGATTGCTCTTCCCACCTCTACGGAATACATATTGAGCTCTAACAGCCTCTCCTGATATGGCTTCTCTTGCAACCCCTGCACCATTTTTGTAGCCCTTTCTTGGACTGCATCCACCCTGTCAATAACCTTGCAGAGGTGTGCTGTCCAGAACTGAACGCAGTACTCTAGGTGCGGTTTCACAAATGAGTGATCAAGGGGTAACATCACTTCCCTTCTTCTGCTAGAGATCCCCCTCCCAATGCATCCCAACATCCAGCTCGCCTTGCCTACTGCCTTGTTGCACTGCCAATGCCATCTTGAGATCATGAGATATAATTACCCCAAGGTTCTTCTCCTGCTTGGAAATAGGAAGTACCTCCCTCTGTCTTATACATAGCCCCTGGGTTTCCTCGACCCAGGTGCACGACTTTGCACTTTTTGGCATTGAAACTCAGCTGCCAATCCCTAAACCACTTTGCTAGTTTCCCCAGATCATTTTGCATTCTCTCCTGGGTGTCCACACTGTTGCAGATTTTTGTGTCATTAACAAAGAGACACCTTCCCCTCCAGTTCCTCAGCAATGTAATTTATGAAGACATTGAAGAAGACGGGACCTAATTCCAATTACTGAGGTACTCCACTGGTCATTCTCCTGTCTTCTGAGTGACTGTTGTTTATTACTACTCTCTGCCTCTTGTCTTTCAACCAGTTTGGTACCCAGCACACCACCTTCTACCCCACCGTCAGGCTACTAAACTACTTTTTCAGCCTTCTGTGTAGTGCAGTGTCAAAGGCTTTACTTAAATCCAGATAAGCCACATCCACTGCCCTCCCCTGATCTACCTCCCTGGTTACCCAGTCAAAGAAATGTATGAGATTCATTTGAAATCACCTTCCCACTGTAAAGTCATGCTGTTGGTGGTCCTGCAGCCCTTGTGTCTCCAGGTACTCTTGCAGCCCCTGTGAAGCCGTACTGCTGGTGGTTCTGCAGCCCGTATGTCTCCAGGTACTCCATCAGTCTACTTCAGCAGGGACAAAAACTACTTCCTGTACAACACCCTGGTGATAATAAAAACACAGAAATGTTTAAGTTCCTTAAAACATGGCTCTGTGCCTTGCCATTTAAATATTGTAGGTGCCTAGCAGGGGGAAATAATAAACATTCTGATTAGCAAACTTTCTAGTGGTGTCCAATCCTTTTAAGGAAATGAAGTTTTAGAGCATTTTGTGCGTACCAGCAAAATGCTGTGCCCCTGTGTGGCTCCTGGCATCTTGCTGCAGTGGAACTCTCGCTGCCTGTGCAGGTTCACTATTATAGTGGATACCTGCTTGAATCAAGCACAGCCTTGCACACACCTGTGGGGAGGTAGTATTACCTCCATTTTCTGCTATCAGTCCTTCTTCGAATACACCACAGCATCCTATCAGCCTTACTATAGGCCTTGTAGTACCGGCTTGATTGGTTGAGAGATTCACTAATGATGACTCGCAGGTCCCTTTCCTCTGGCACAGTGCTCAGCTTAAATTCTCCCATCAAATACTCAGTCCTGATTTTTCCCCTAGGTGCATAACCTTGCATAATTTGGCACTGCATTTCAGCTGGCAAATAAAAGATGAATAATTCAACTAGTGAACAAGTGTAGGTTTTTCAGTTTTCAAAACTTCATTTTATTTGCATGCTGTGTCCACAAAATATAGCTACTGATGTTTTTCTGGTCCAAACTCCCAGCTTTATCAAGGGATAGTGGTCCTATAAACTTGAAAATGTATATAATCACAGTGTCAGTATCAATTTTAGAGTTCCTGTCGCACTTAACATAACTTACACATGTTTAACATCTCTTTACAAGAGTAAGTGCTTTTAAATGGGATTTGCAAACTTCTCATTTCACTTATGCAAAACTCACCAAAGATATCTCTGATCTCAATTCTCCAGTGGAGTACAAATCACTAGCATGCTGCATTCAGAAACACCACCAACAAAGTGCGCATCTGCTGGCATTCTGAATCCTCCTGCCTTTTCAGGTCTCCAGCTGATGAGGCGTCGTGATATCATGCATACGCCTGGGATGTCCAACATCATCTGGAGATGCCTAGTGCCCTTGCGCTGAGTACAGAGAGCCAGTGGATGTTGAGGAACATCTGCAACCATCCAACCTGAAAGCTGAGGGATTATTAATATAAAGTCAAACTTTTTCATGGGGTAATCATCCTACACTGGCTGTGTTTATCAGCCTAAATTCAAATAATTCTACTTGCTCCAAAACTCTTATTTAGTTTCTGCCCTGAATTTGAAGTGTCAGGTCAACTGAAGATATGCACAAGGGCACTGGGTTCAAAAAGTGCTAACCTGAGCTTTTATGTCAGAGGTTCCATTTCTATTACTGTGCCTGGCATAAAAGTACAGGTTAACACTTTATGAACCCAATGCTCTTGTGTACATTCACAGCTTTAGAAGGGACGTACAAAACTACATTTTTATGGAAATAGTGGTGGACAGCTGGAACAGACCACCAGAGGAATGGGTATGTACTAAAACAGTGAGTGGATTCAAATAAAGGTAGGACAGGAATGTGGGGTCTAACAAGAGAATGGGATGGCAACACTGGGGAGGGAAACAAACTATAGATGTTAAACAGGGCCAGCATTACAATAGAAATGTCCTGGATTAGGCAGATTGGATAGGTCAATAGGTGATCAGGTCATCTTCTGCCATCACAGAATATATATTTTCTAGGCTTCTAAAACAAACGCTAGCCAGAGCCAATAGGGCTGTGAAGAGCTACCAAGTGACCAAAGTTACACATGTGCATAGAAATTATTCAACGCCCAGCATACAACAACATCTGCCGCTTCACCCTCTCCGCTCCTCGCCTCACGCATCATTGTGAGCTATACTCCAGGCTGGAGTGGCTCCCCCCAGAAAAACACTGTGCATTTGTCCTGGGCAACTTTGTTGGCAACATAGTCAGAACGTCCACTCCTCCTGCACCAGCCCTCCTCCTCAAGCATGATACCCTTGCCTACAACCTACAATCTAGCACTACTCAGGTGCACCTGGCTCCTAAGACCCGCACTCTCACTGGCGACCAGGCCTTCTTGGTCTGCGCACCTAGGCTGTGGAAGTCCCTTCCCGCACTTGTACGTGCATCTCCCTCCCATCACTGCTTCAAAACCTCACTCTGGAACTTCCTCAAATCCGCAGTTGCCTGTCTTTGTGCTTAATAGTTCCAGAAATGTCTCCTCCTCCTCCGGATACTCTTGGGAGACTGGGGGTTGGTTCACTGCCCGCGGCTAATCTATGATGGTTACCTGCATTATTGCACTTAAGCCCTCCTGGGGGGGGGGCGACCCTGGCTAGCACTTCCCACCTCTAGCTGCTCAAGGAGTATAGCGTTTCTCTCTAATGATAGGCGCTCATGAAATGTCATGTGTAACCCCTAGATGGCGCTATCCCAGGGGCTACTACCCCTGCCTGATTTGCCACTAACAGGTTGAGGGGCCTGGATCCAATGGCGGGTGCCTCCACCCAGAGGTCAGGGTTTGCAATAGTTAAACTAACTTGGTCACAGCCCTCTGGGACACTGCAACCCCCCTTTCTTCCCACTAGTGGCCCACACAATATATCAGAATTACCTTCACAGTATACACTTACCCCCAGGTCTGGTTCCGGCACTGGGACCTCCTGTGAAATGAGATACAGTGCAACAATCACAGTACAGTACTTTAACATAGACAAATACCTCAGGCAGTATAACTTTGCTGAAACAAGCAGCTCTGATTTATTTAGGGGATATAACAAGGACAGGGAAATCAGGTTAATTAGCTTATCACTCTAATAATCTACCTATGGCTCTGTGCACAGGCCTATCCCTATCAGTTACTGTCCCTGGGTACCCAAGCCCTAGTGGCTAGTCCAAACCGTGGCAGCTGGTAGGGCCCTTTCACACAGAGAAAAGGAGAATTAAACAGTCAGCAGTACAGTAATTCCATTTGGATTTAATGTGGCAATTCAACAGGGCGACCCTGAATTAGTACTCACGACCTCCAAATAAGATAGGGTCCTTCAATGTCAGCAGGGCTCACTTGAGGTACACAAACCTCTTCACACATGCGTATAAAGAAAGCACTATACCAGGCAGGCTGCATCTGTATCCCGATCGCAATTACTGCACAATACCGGAGAACACACAGCAGATTCAGTTCCTGACAGACTGAGTGCAATTTTCAGCAATTCCTCCAGTCTTCTACAGGGTGAGCCTGGTTTCTACTCTTCAGAGATCCTTTGATTCTTTTCACAGGACGGATTCAGTCCCAACAAGCTGTTACACAAGCTGCAGACCGGAACTCTGGGCCTTACACTTTTTTTGACTAAAACTGCACACTGAAAAAGCACAGGCTCTTCCTTCTTCACTGCCAAAGCTCAACTGAAACTCCAACCGACAAAACCGGGCACTTCCTTTGAGTTCCTCCCAGTTCTTGACTGGATTAGCTGTCACTCACAATAGACTGCTGCTGTTGGTCAAAAAGGCACTGAAGTTAAACTACATCTCCCAGAGTCACTGCCCATACAATCCTCTTGTGGCTGGCTCAGATTATGAGTCCAAGTTCTGATTCGTCCAAGGCACCATTTTAGAGCTAGCTTACCCCACACTGATTGGTCCAGTTCAGCAGTTCAAAACTAGAATGGGAACTAGCAGACACAGTTCTGACTGCAAAGAAAGCAGGTTAGACAAACTGTAATTTCATTATTACTCTAAATAATTTCTGGCAAACAGTTACATCTTTCAGATAGGTTCCCTTGCACTCCTAGTGACTGCAAAAATGGAGTGAATTGGCAGCAGCTCGAGTGGTACTCAGAGAAGCACACAGTCCCCCCATACAAACTAATTATGTCTGCAAGCAGACAGCTCTTAAAGAGACAGTACCAGAGGCTCTAAAAACACTCACTGATAAATGGCGTAAATGCCAAACACCATTCAGGCTTGGAGCATTCAAGCAAGCTCCTGGAAGTCTTTTGGGAACCCCCATTTGCAGGGGGGTTACACCCTTCCTGGCCTGGGAAAGCTTGACGTCCGTGTCAAGCAAGTACCCCCATAAGTTTCAACTGCAACCATATACATTTGCATTAGGCTCGCACATGTAATCATCAGTCAATATATCATTTTACCAAGAACACATTTCTGAAACATTGCAGTCGTCCTCTTTACACAGTATTACATACACATTGTACCATAACTCAAGTTATTACCTCTTGCACATGAAACCTGAAGAGAGGGCCCTTCCTATCAGTTACCTTGGGGCTGGATGGGGCAAGGCACCATATGAAAGGGCAACACAAGTAACTTGGAGTTAGCACTGATGCTCAGTTTGGGCAATGAGCTCGGGGACACATACACTCCTTTATGGACAACATTGAGAGGCAAATCCACAGGCCTCCCAAGGGAATCATAACTGAGGTGCACCACAGGCTTTACAGCTCGACCAGTCTTTCTAGGGGAACTGTTACAGTTTCTGCACTCTGAGCCTCATTTTCAGCATTGTCCTCACTTGTCAGGGGAGTCTCCATGGGGGTAGAGAGGCTAGAACTTGGGGCACTTTCAGCTCCAGGAGTTACAGTTTCTGAGTCCACAACATTTGATTCGCATGGAGAGCTTTCGGACACTGGCAGTGGACTGTCAGGGCACTTAAAATACTCTTCTTGTCTGGTGTATCACCAGTCTGCCCCAATCTATCATTTTCCTCCCTGAAAGCTCAAACAGTTCAACCATGCACAATGATTCCATTTCATCTGATCTGATGCTTTGCACTTCACTTTCTGGAGCATTGGCTCCAGGGATGAAGCTGGGGCTTAGACAGTCCAGAAGGCCCAGCTTCATCTCCTATTGACTAGGGTTGCCCCAAAACAATTGACTCAGTTCGTGAGAAGGATAGTATTCAAAGTCACTCTCACTTTCTTCTGATATGGACTGACAGTCATGCTCAACTGGGACTTGTGGAGGGAACACTTTAACTTTGCTTCTGTAGGTGCAGACTTTCTTGATCTTTTCTTAGCAGCAGCTCTAGTCACTGGTCCAGAGGGGGCATCTTCTAGGGGCTCAGACTCCATTAAGATTTGTCCAATGGGCAGTAAATGATTTCTATGCATTGTTTTTACATCTTTTGAATTATTCTCAGGCCTTACTTTGTACACTGGCAGATCATCTAGTTTGCCCACTAAAATGTGAGGGAGATGGTGCCATCTGTCAGCAATCTTGTGCTTGCCATGCAGTCCCAGATTTCTTAGCAATACCCGATCTCCCTCCTGGAGTTCCTGTGCTTTCACCTTTTTATCATACCTTTCTTTGTTGGCCAGATTTCTTTTGGCAGCCATGGTTTGAGCCAGTTAGTACGCATGAGTTAGCTGGGCCTTAACTTTTGCACATACTGTAAATAGTTGTCAGCTTGAACCCCATCAGGAGAGACCCCAAAACACACATCTACTGGTAGTCGAGCTTCTCTTCCAAACATCAGGCGGTGGGGAGAATCCAGTGGCATCACTTTTAGTGCAGTTATAAGCATGTACCAGGGTGCTAATTTGTTGGCTCCATCTAGGCTTGTCCTTTGGGTGCAGGGTGCCTAGCATATCTAGCAAAGTGCGGTTGAAGCGTTCAGGCTGTGGGTCCCCTGGGGTGGTAAGGAGTGGTTCTGGACTTCGCACTCCCACAGAGAAAGCATCTCTTTGATCAGGCGACTCTCAAGTCTCTCCCTTGATCAGAATGGATTCTTTGTGGAGCCCTAGTGAACAAAAAGTTTTCTACAAGTACTTTGGCCACAGTGGATGCTTTCTGGTCTTTGGTGGGAAAGCTTGGGCATATCTCGTGAAATGGTCAGTGACCACCAACACATTGCTGATATTTCTTTGATATGACTCCAAACTCAGAAAATCAATACAGACCAGCTCCATGGGTGCACTGGTGGTGATGTTAACAAGGGGCAGCCCTCTGGGGCAAAAGCTTTCCTCTGTAAGCAGCGACTACAAGTTTGAATGTGTTGCTCACATCAGCCCCATCTTAGGCCAATAGAATCTGGATCTCACCAAGTCAAGTGTTCTGTCTATACCAAGGTGCCCCATGTGGTTGTGCAAGGACCTCAGTACTGAGTCTCGAAGGCAGTGGGCAGCACTAGTTGTTGTTGTCTACTTGTCCCTCTGTCTACTGTTTCTCTGTATAACAGTTTATTGATCAGTTTCAACTTAGGACCTTCTTTGTATAACAGTGCAGTTCTCAAATCAGTGGGCGTAATTTGGACACATCTTTTCCTGCATAGAGGGCTTCTAAAGCTGCTTTGATCATGGGATCGGGATTGAGCCGCCGAATACTGTCATTGTCCAGCTGAGGCAGTGCACCAATGTCTATTGCAGAAAAGTGGCAATAAGCAGCAGGTATGCAATTCTCAGAGCTCCCAAGCAATCCACCATGCAGTCCACTGCGTCCGTGGACATTTGTTCCTCCTATCAAACTTCGGCAGAGTGCGAATGTCAGGTTCTGCAATCGGACCCAATCATTCTGGGGAACAGGCCTCCGGGAGAAGCATCAGCATCTATGTGGTTCAGACCTGCCTCGGTATTCGAGAGCATAGTCATATGTAGATAATGCAGAAAGCCACCTATGGCCAGTGGCATCCAACTTAGCTGAGGTCTGCACATAGGTCAAAGGATTATTGTCAGTTTTACTAGTATTTTAGCCCCATACAAGTACTCATGGAATTGGTCAACAATAGCCCACTTCAAAGCTAGAACTCTAACTTATGTACAGGATAGTTCTTTTCGGATGGGGTCAGGCTTCTACTGGCAAAGGCCACTGGTCTCAGGCCATTCTCGTGCTCTTGGTACAACACAGCCCCAACCCTTGCAAGCTAACATCAGTGTGCAGGATGTAAGGTTTTCTTGGATCGGCATAGGCCAGCACTGGAGCATGGGTAAGTTGATATATGATCTCATGAAAAGCAGTCTCACAATCAGGAGTCCAGCGGGCCCCAAATACTTCACTCGGATGAAAATACACTCTTTCAGTCTTGAGGGACGCTGACTTTTGGTATTTTTTGTGGGTTGGGGGATACCCTTGAGTAAGGTTAAGTAAAGGGCGGATCACTCTTGAATAGTCCTTGATGAAGCGCCGATAATAACCACAGAATCCCAGGAATCTTTGCAGTTCTTTTAGATTTTTGGGCTGTGGCCAGGTGGTCAAGGCCTCAACTTTACTTAGGTCGGTCTCTATTCCCTCGGTGGATACTATGTGTCCCACATACTTTACTGATGTTTGAAAGAATTGACACTTATCAATGGACAGTTTAAGGCCAAAGTCCTCCAGTCGGTCCAATACCTTAAATAATCTGCTCTCATGTTCCTCCAGTGAGCTGCCAAACACAATAACATCATCTAGGTATACCAGGCACTCTAGTAAGTTCATGTCCCCCACTGCACGCTCCATCAATCGTTGAAAAGTGGCTGGGGCACCTGAAATCCCTTGAGGCATCCTCATGAATTCATAGAAGCGAAGCGGACAGATAAAGACCGTCTTCTCACGGTCCTCTGGGGCCATCGGGATCTGGTAGTACCCACTGCGGAGATCCAGCACAGAGAACCACTTGCTCCCGTTTAGGCAGTCCAAAGCATCCTGAATGCGGGGCATTGTGTACTGATCAGGGATAGTCCGCCGGTTTAAGGTGCGATAATCCACACATCCTTACTGTTCCATTCTTTTTCCTCACTACCACAATGGGGGAAGCATAAGGGCTTCTGGATTCTTGTATTACACCAGCAGCTAACATCTCTTGCAGATGCCATCTCACATCATCTGTGTCAGCAGGTGCCAGACGTCGAGACCTCTCACGAAATGGTCTTTCGTCATGCAGCCGGATATTGTGCTCAGCTCCTTGCACACATCCTACATCCCATTCCTTTAAAGAAAACACCTGGTCTCTCTGGGCAAGCTTCTCACTGATCCTCACTTTCCATTCAGCTGGCAGCGGGGAGTCGCGAAATCAAACCAAGTCAGGAGTTACTCTGTCATTCTTCCTTGAACTCTTGCTGCTGGGTAGCACTGCAGTGTCTGCACAATGCACATTAGCCAGGATGCAACCTCTGTTTACTCGAATGTCTCTTTCAGACACATTATGAACTTGGACCATTACCCTTCTGGCATAAGCATGGGCTCTAGCGGGCAAAATACAGGCTTGACCAGCAGTCCCTCTGGCAATTTTCCATCGCCTGGTGCATCCAACATTAATATTTTATTCTTAACATCCTTTCTATACGGACCTCTCCTGTAAGGTACACTGGGCATTTGGCGCCAGGATCAGAGACTCAGGATCCTTCTTCCATACAATTCCGACCGGTTCCTCTGGTTCTGTTTTTCAGCATCTCTGTACCTCATAGGCCTTCTTAATTAAAAGCCAGAACTCTTAAAGCTCTACTATTCTTTGACCCCTGTTTTTCATAACACAACTGTGCCAGCCTTCCGAACATATGAGCATTTGTTCCAATCAACAAAGGGACACCATCATACAGTCCAGTGGGGGACACACTAAGGCTAGGGTCTCTACTTGTTCGGCCACTCCAGCCACGGAGGTGGGAAAGACAGCCAAATCGGATATACCCGGAATAGGGTAGGCCTTCTCACTTAACCCCCATACATGCAGTCCTTCTAATGGTTGTAAGAGTACGTCTGACAAATGCTTCTGATACCAATCCTGGAACATAATTGTCCTTGGGAGCCACTGTCTAATACAGCTCTTGTAGACACTCCATTCACCTTTACAGTGGGTCTCCATGGAGGGACCCACTATTCTGGACCAGTCTGGAGAGGCGGTAGTGGGGGCCTGGGCAACTGACCTTGCCACAAAAGGACGTGAATTAGCATTTTTGGTGCCCTCACTGGGATCATGTCGTGCACCTCTTAACCACTGATTTCTTCTCCGAAGCTCTCCTTGTAGCCTATATGCAACTTTGTCAGTGTCTTTTGGGGACTGGCATTCCTTTCATGTGCCCATCTTTCCCACAATTATAGCAAAACATACTTTCTGGAGTTTGAGCTGGCCGGCGCCACACTGGGAGCCAGGGCGGGAGTAGTACTAACTGGAAACCTGGTTGCCATCTCTGTCTCTGGCGTGATAAGCATTTGGAGACATCTCGTCAGTTTCTCCACTTCCATGGTCAAGGAATTGAGTTTGGAGCTGTTATCAGCAGGAGATACATGGGTGGGTACCCCACCCCATAGCAGATACAGTCGGATATAGGTCAGGGCCCGTACTTGCAGGCGTGGCCTTCATAAAGGGACTGTTTTTGAATTCCGGATCTCTCTCAACAGTTAGCCCCATTGTGGCATATCTTTTTCCTTGTCAGAGCACTCATTGACTGTCAACCTCTGCCCTGAACTTCACTTGATGGGTCACCCTCAGTCACTCGGATCGTAGCCACAGCTGTTGGTGCAGGTACCTCCCGAGTCGCCTTTTCTCAACTCCTCGAATTTCTCTCATTAACTCATCATAGGAGGGTGGGGATTCCAGTCGATTTGCCAGGCGTAACTGAAGCAACAGCAGTTCTGAGAAGGGGGCAGACTTAAGGATTCTGTCCAGTCTGGTTCGGTCCAGTTCAATCGCTGGCAAACCTACCCTTTCTGAGGCATTCTTGCAACAATTTTCCAGCCGAGACATACACAGACAACAACTCCCTTGGTACTGTTGTGCTTACTCTCCACCATAGGTCCTCATCAGAATCTGGGCTCCCATACACATTCTCCAAGGCCTCAAGATAGGCCTGTGCAGTCGCTTCAGGGTTACTGGCCGGTTTAGCACGGATGGTAGCCAGGGCAGGACCTGGAGGCTCACTAACCCTCTTCGGCGCTTGCCCGAGCATTGCCATTTCCAGCACTTGGGGGCAACATAGTCTATCCAGGTCTCCCAGTCATCCTCCCTTGGGGTGGGGAGGGTGCCAGAAGATCCTCAACCTTGATAGAGTCGTGACTAATGGCAGGTGCAGAAATAGGAGTCTGCATTGGTTCAGCCACCATTACGGGCACTGGAGCAGGAGAGGGTGTTGGGGGAGGAACACCCCCAGGTGGCAAGAATAGTTTCTTCAAGTCCTCCACAGTTTTCCCCTCTTCCAGCAACCATTCAGCAAATTTCTCCTCAAAAGTTTCAGATAATGGTGGGGGCTGATTCCCCGGTCTTTACTGTCATAGTTATCACTCTCCAAGCAGTGAGGGCTCCTCTGGGGTAATGGTCTGTGGCACTTTGGAGCTATCTATGGGATCTTAAACTCTACTAGGGCCAGGAAAGTGTGGGTGAGCAGATTAGCATGCCGACCCACCACCACAGGGTTTTGTAAACCTTCCACCTTGGAAAGTACTCCCTGCACAGTGTCGTATTGATACAGGGGATGTCCAGGATAAGCATAGCATTTTGGGGTCATCTCCCCAGTACACCACTCCACCAGCCGGTGCACAGCCACTTCTGTCGGGTACCCATTTTTTTCTTAACAGTGGTTCGTAAATATGGCCACTAGAGGACACACAATCCCAGCGGTGAGCCTCCAAGATGTAACCCCTAGATGGCGCTATCCCAGGGCTACTACCCCTGCCTGATTTGCCACTAACAGGTTGAGGGGCCTGGATCCAATGGTGGTGCCTCCACCCAGAGGTCAGGGTTTGCAATAGTTAAACTAACTTGGTCACAGCCCTCTGGGACACTCGCCCCCTTTCTTCCCACTAGTGGCCCACACAATATATCAGAATTACCTTCACAGTATACACTTACCCCCAGGTCTGGTTCCGGCACTGGGACCTCCTGTGAAATGAGATACAGTGCAACAATCACAGTACAGTACTTTAACATAGACAAATACCTCAGGCAGTATAACTTTGCTGAAACAAGCAGCTCTGATTTATTTAGGGGGATATAACAAGGACAGGGGGAAATCAGGTTAATTAGCTTATCACTCTAATAATCTACCTATGGCTCTGTGCACAGGCCTATCCCTATCAGTTACTGTCCCTGGGTACCCAAGCCCTAGTGGCTAGTCAAACCGTGGCAGCTGGTAGGGGCCCTTTCACACAGAGAAAAGGAGAATTAAACAGTCAGCAGTACAGTAATTCCATTTGGATTTAATGTGGCAATTCAACAGGAGCGACCCTGAATTAGTACTCACGACCTCCAAATAAGATAGGGTCCTTCAATGTCAGCAGGGCTCACTTGAGGTACACAAACCTCTTCACACATCCATATAAAAAGCACTATACCAGGCAGGCTGCATCTATCCCGATCGCAATTACTGCACAATACCCGGAGAACACACAGCAGATTCAGTTCCTGACAGACTGAGTGCAATTTTCAGCAATTCCTCCAGTCTTCTACAGGGTGAGCCTGGTTTCTACTCTTCAGAGATCCTTTGATTCTTTTCACAGGACGGATTCAGTCCTAACAAGCTGTTACACAAGCTGCAGACCGAACTCTGGGCCTTACACACGTTTTTGACTAAAACTGCACACTGAAAAGCACAGGGCTCCTTCCTTCTTCACTGCCAAAGCTCAACTGAAACTCCAACCGACAAAACCGGGCACTTCCTTTGAGTTCCTCCCAGTTCTTGACTGGATTGGCTGTCACTCACAATAGACTGCTGCTGTTGGTCCAAAAAGGCACTGAAGTCTAAACTACATCTCCCAGAGTCACTGCCCATACAATCCTCTTGTGGCTGGCTCCAGATTATGAGTCCAAGTTCTGATTCGTCCAAGGCACCATTTTAGAGCTAGCACCCCACACTGATTGGTCCAGTTCAGCAGTTCAAAACTAGAATGGGAACTAGCAGACACAGTTCTGACTGCAAAGAAAGCAGGTTAGACAAACTGTAATTTCATTATTACTCTAAATAATTTCTGGCAAACAGTTACATCTTTCAGATAGGTTCCCTTTGCACTCCTAGTGACTGCAAAATGGAGTGAATTGCAGCAGCTCGAGTGGTACTCAGAGAAGCACACAGTCCCCCCATACAAACTAATTATGTCTGCAAGCAGACAGCTCTTAAAGAGACAGTACCAGAGGCTCTAAAAACACTCACTGATAAATGGCGTAAATGCCAAACACCATTCAGGCTTGGAGCATTCAAGCAAGCTCCTGGAAGTCTTTTGGGAACCCCCATTTGCAGGGGGGTTACACATGTATTTTGTTTTACTCCCTGTCATGGGTGTTTTCCTGGTGCTTACCCAGCTCCCTACTGCCGATTTATATCTTGTTTGCTATATACCTTACCTTACTATGTTTTCCTGGTGCTTACCCACCTCCCTACTGTCGATTTATATCTTGCTTGCTGTATACCTTACCTTACTGTATAATGACAGTGTACCTTATTGCTGTTCCACCCACTTGCACGTGGGCCTGATTGTACCCTGTCCCTGTATTGTGTCTCCTATGTACTCTGTAACCTCCCGGGTCGCACCTGAAAATAGGCACATGCTGTCTAGTGTGCTAACCTGGTTAACAAAAGCAAATAAATAAATAAATAAAACTTGGCCATTTTTTTTGGAGGTGTTGCACCAAATTTTCAACATGGCCTTTTTTGGACCCCTCCTCATGAACAGTGTCAGTATCATTTTGTTTACTTGTCCCAAAAGGTGATTGCGTAGAGCAAATGCGCTATTCAAACAACATGAAGTCTTGCTGTATTCAGACATAATGCAGTTAGCCCCAGCACTTGAACTGACCCGGAGAGGAAAGAGTTAACTCCTTGCAGAAGCATGGAATGTTGAGCTCGAGCTCGGTTTTCAAACCTCTGTCTGTGGTACTTAACAGTGCAACCGTCAGATTCTTTACTCCGCCTAACAGTGAAGTCGCTCCGGAGATTCCTCTGCTTGGTTCAGTAAACGTAAAGCGTTCGGTTTAAAACCTATTTTTTATTGTTTTTTTGGATTTCCAGCCTCTGTCTATGGTACAGGTAGTGTGGTAGATACGTAGTGACTGTATTTTATTTTAAATTACTTGTGGAAATTGTTGGTTTCTTTGGATTCTTCCTGGTAGGTCTGGTTAGGAACCAACCTTGTGTTTCCTTCTAATTTTAAATTTATTATTTTAGAGTGGTGTTCCGGTACTGGTCGGTTTCAAAAGGACCAGGCTTTTTCTCAGTTCTTTTCCAAACCGATGACACGGTTGTTACCGATCGGTTGGTATTATCTAGCTTGAACGCTTCTATAGGGTAATTTTGGTAGGTTGGCCATGCCTGAGAAACCCAAAAAGAAAACCGGTCCCACTGGGTTTCAGCACTGTACTGAGTGTGGGGAGGCCTTTGCCAAGGCCGACCCCCACCTCATCTGTGTTTATTGTCTGGGGTTTGACCACCTCCAGTCAGACTGCCAAATTTGCAAAAACTTTCCTAAAACTACTCTAGAAAAAAGACCGAGTAGGTTGAAGGAAAGGGAGGCTGAGAAGTCCGTAGACCCGGATGGCCAGCCCGGTTTGGTTACGGCCGAACCTGGGGAGGTGCCTACTGACCTAGGCAATACCTCCTCGGGCAAAAGGAGAGCTGACTCTGAGGGGTCAGTTCCATCAAAAAAGAAATGAAAGTCCGCCGGTTCGGATCCAGTACCTCTTACTCCAACTGCGGACGAGATAGCCAAAACGATTAGTATTGTCCTATTGCTTTGTCCGGTTCCGTCCGAACCGGTAGTGCCAGTTGGGTGGTCGGTTCGGTCAGAACTGGCTCCTTTGGATTACGATCTAGATGCTTTCTATGAGGAGTGGGAGGGAGGGAGACAAAGACTATCCCGACAATGATGACAATGACTACGACAGTGGGGGTCTGGATGTGCCCATTGAACCGGACATCTCCCCAGACAGACCCTCTGATGTCTCCCCTCCCAGGCTTTCTGAGTCCCCTTCTCACTTCTTGTTTTACAGGAAGGTGGCTGAAACCCTCCAGCTCCCTTTGGTTGAAGCTGCTGAGGAGGAAGAAGAGCCTGATTTTGTGGAGATGATGGACATTCCAGAGTCCAAAAGGTTGTCTATTCCCCTTCACAAGTCCTTGGGGAAACAGACAAACAAGATTCTACAGACTCCTAACTCTTTACCTCCTGTAAATAAAAGAATGGACAGGAGATACATGTTATCAGGCTCAGCTGCAGAGTTCCTTTATTCACATAGCAGCCATGTTGGGGTTGTGCAGGCTGCAGCCTGTGACAGGGCAAACATTCCTTTAGCTTCACACCCCCTAGACAAGGACTCCAGGAAAGTCAATGCCATGGCCAAGAAACTATACTTGGCATCCTCTTTAGGACTCAGGAAGGCAAATTATATGGCCTACACAGCCAGGTACCAGAAGTCCAGGTGGGATACGGTTCTGGAACTGGCTAAAAAGGCCTCCCACCAGCTAGCCAAAGAGCTGGAGGAGGTGGCTGCGGATGGAATTGAGGCATCCAAAGTACAATTTCACGCTGCTGTTGAATCCAATGATGTGGCATCCAGAGTCATGGCTACATCTGTGTCTCTCAGAAGGCATGCTTGGCGCAGATGTACTAGCCTATCACAGGACACCCAGTCTAAGGCTATGGATTTTCCTGTAGTTGGTAACTCTCTGTTTGGGGAGCAGACAGAGGCTTACATGAAGAAAATGGACAAATATAGAACCACTTACAGGAGTGCACAGGCCAAGGAAAGGCAAGCCACTCCTCAGAAGCAGCAGTCCAGGGGCAGGGGCAGGCCTTTTCACAGGCCTTTTTACCAAGCCCAGGCCTCCTTGTCCTACCCACAAAGGGTTTTTTTCCTAGGGAGGGGTAGAAGGGGGATGAGCAAGGCTGCTTCTTCCTCCCAATCTAAGGCTCCTGCCAAGCAGACACCCCGAGGTGTCAGCCCGGGTCGACTCTCCGATCCCAGTAGGAGGCAGGCTGGCTTACTACTTTCAGGCCTGGAAGTCTGTTACCTCAGACAAGTGGGTCCTGGAAGTAGTAAGCGCAGGACTAACCCCTCAGCCAAAAGGTACCAAAAGGAGGGCCAAGTCTTTTTCCTGCATCAGTTTCAGAAACCCTTGCCCTAGAGGCAGAGGTTTCCTCTCTCCTGGCTCTCAGAGCCATAGAGAAGGTTCCTACTCAACACAGGGGAAAGGGCCTGTACTCCAGGTACTTCCTCACCCCAAAGAAAACAGGGGAGTAACTACTCATCCTGGATCTAAGGTATCTGAACAAACACATTTCAAAACCCAAGTTCAAAATGGTAACTCTGGGAATAATCCTTCCCTCTTTAAGGCCAGAAGATTGGCTAACATCACTGGACCTCAAGGATGCCTGCTTCCATATCCCTATAAGGTGCTCCCACAGAAAATACCTCAGGTTTGAGTTGCCTTCAGGCCATTATCAGTTCAAGGCCATGCCTTTTGGCCTAACATCAGCTCCAATGGTGTTCACAAAGTGCCTTGCAGTAGTGGTGGCTTACCTCAGAAGACAGGGTATCACCATTTTTCCATATCTGGACGACTGGCTCCTAGTAGGGCAGTCTTCAGACCAGGTCAGGTCAGCTTTGCAAACCACTCAGGACTTGCTCAGTTCCTTGGGGTTTCTTCTCAATCTGCCAAAATCTGTCCTTGAACCAGTACAGTTTCTCACCTTCATAGGGGTGGAATTGGATACTACCCAAGCAAAAGCTTTCCTTCCTCTGACAAGGGTGAAGGCCTTAGTAGACCTCGCTTCCTCCTTTCGGCCTCAGGTTTCTCTTCCAGCGAGACAGTTCCTCCAACTCCTGGGCCACATGGCAGCCTCCACTGCAGTGGTTCAGGGAGCCAGATTTCAGATGCGGGACATTCAGTTCCATTTAAGGTCCTTTTGGTCACAGAGAACAGATTCTCTCACCAAACTGATTCCAGTGACCCGAACTCTGGTCCAGGCTCTCCAGTGGTGGCTGGACCAGGACAACCTCAGAGCAGGGGTTCCATTTCTCCCTCAACTTCCATCAGTAGTACTGACTACAGATGCTTCTCTCCTAGGCTGGGGAACCCACCTGGGAGCCCTAACAGCTCAGGGGATCTGGTCCCCACAGGAGTCTCTTCTTCATATCAACCTCCTGGAACTCAGGGCAGTTTTTCTAGCCCTTCAGACCTTTTCAGGTTCAGTCAACGGCAAGATGGTCCTAGTCAGGACGGACAACACTACCACAATGTGGTACATCAACAAGCAGGGAGGCACTCGGTCCATGGCCTTGTGCACAGAGGCCATGAAGATTTGGTCTCTGGCCTATTCCCTTCAGACTTCCCTGGTAGCAGTTCATCTTCCAGGGAAGGACAATGTGCTGGCAGATGCCCTGAGCAGGATTTCACAGGGGGCATCACGAATGGTCCTTGAATCCTCACATTCTGAGGATCATTTTCTCCAAGTGGAACATTCCAGAAATAGATCTATTTGCAGCACCAGACAATCATCAGCTTCCTCTGTTTTGCTGCAGACCTCCACTCCTGGGGACAGTTCCCCAAGATGCACTCATTCTGAACTGGAAGGGCAGGTTTCTGTATGCCTTCCCTCCTTTCCCTCTCCTGTTCAGAGTTCTGATCAAGATAAGAACTCAACCCTGCACAGTGATACTGGTGGCTCTAGATTGGGCCAGACAACCCCTGGTATCCTCTACTGCTGTCCTTGGCTGTCTCACGTCCCCTGTCTCTTCCCAGGAGATACAATTTTCTCTCCTCCTCCCAGGGGCGGATCTGGTACTCCAATCTCCAGTCTCTCAACCTCAAGGCCTGGCTCTTGAAGAGTTAGAATATGCAGCTCTACATCTCTCTCAGGGAGTTCTGGATATTCTGAAGGTCTCCAGGAAACCTTCCACTAGAAAAACTTACAATTCCAAATGGAAGAGGTTCAGTGTTTGGTGCTCTCAGAAAGGTGTTGTACCTGATTCTGCAGGCATTTCCACAACCTTAGATTATCTAGCTCGTCTGAATAGTCTAGGCCTTAGACCTGCCACTCTGAAGGTTCATCTAGCAGCTGTCTCTGCATTCCTTTCAGCAGGGAAGGGCTCTTCCCTGGCATCTCATCCTGTTTTCAGGAAGTTTTTCAAAGGCCTGGTTCACATTAACCCTCCCTTTAGGGAGCCTACTCCGCCTTGGGATCTTAATGTCTGCATTGCTCAGCTTATGCAGCCACCCTTTGAGTGTATGGCTTCAGCTGAATTGAAGTACTTGACCTGGAAAACTGTGTTCCTAGTAGCTATTACTTCTGCCAGGCGGATTAGTGAATTACAGACCCTGTCAGCTGAACCTGTCTTCATATCCTTCCATAGGGATAAAGTGGTCCTAAGAACTAATAGGAGGTTCTTGCCTAAAGTGGTACTGGATTTTCACCTAAACCAGTCTATGTCTCTTCCTGTATTTTTCACTGACCATTCTTCCCCAGGAGAAAGAAAATTACACAGTTTGGATGTTAAAAGGGCACTTAGCTACGACATAGAGCATACTAAGGCACACAGAAATGACTGTCTTCAATTATTCCTCACTTATGATGAAGTGGAGAAAGGTAAGCCTGCTACTAAGAGAACTAATGCCAGGTGGATTGTTTCCTGTATACAATTTTGCTATGACAAATTGGGTAGAACACCCACTTCAGGCCTGAGGGCTCACTCGACTAGGGGTACAGCTGCTACTCTAGCTGCGGCCAGAGATATACCCTTGTTAGAGATCTGTTAAACAGCCACCTGGAAAACAGTACATACATTCACCATGCATTACTCTCTGGACATCCAGTCTAGCAGTGATGCTAGGTTTGGCACAACAGTACTGCAGAGCCTGTTCCAAAGTAGGTTCTGCATTCCCTCCTCCATAGGGAACTGCTTGGTAGTCTGCATTATGTCTGACTACAGCAAGACTTCATGTTGTTTGAAGAAAAAATTACTCACCATAGTAATGTTGTTTCTTCTAATGGAGTCTTGCTGTATTCAGACCTCCCCCCCCGCCTCCCCTCTCAGAACCTGTTTTTGGGAAGTAGGTTGGCAGGCACAATGTTGCACCTCAGGGGTGTACCTTGTACCCTCCCTCTTAGTGGGGTAACTGTTATGTTTCTCCTTCTTGTGTTGCATAGTTTGAATTGTCACTACCTTATTTCTTCTTGGGTTCTCGACTTGAGTCTTTTTTGGACCCCAAAAAGTATTTTGCCTTTTGGCTATGTGTTCAAACAATTTCCACATTTTAGTGTCAAGTTAGTTAGTTGCTCATAAAAATCTGTTGGTTGCACTGGTAAGTACCACAGACAGAGGTCTGAAAACCGAGCTCGAGCGCAACGTTCCATGCTTCTGCATGGAGTTAACTCTTTCCTCTCCGGGATAGTTCAAGTGCTGGGGCTAACTGCATTATGTCTGAATACAGCAAGACTCCATTAGAAGAAACAACATTACTTTGGTGAGTAATTTTTTCTTCTGCGCCACAGGTGTGAAAACACATTTTGGGCAGGTTGTGGAAAATGACAGCTGTACTGTTTTGAAGGAGGTGTGCAAAAATCACAATGTTAAAAATGTGGAGTGAAAATATGAAAAATTGGTGACATTAGGAGCATGCATAGAAACTGTGCAATGCATGCTTGTAATGCAGTCATTTTTTAGAATTTTTTTCACCAAATTTGCAACATGGGCATGTTGGGACCCCACCTCATGAACAGTGGCACTGTCATTTCGTGAATCAGTCCCAAAAGGTGATTCCACACAGCAACCACAAAATCACCTTTTGGGACTGAGTAATACAATGACAGTGACAGTTTTCATGAGCTGGGGTCCCAAGAACCCCATGTTGAAAATTTGGGGCAAAAATTCCAAAATATGGCTGAGATATCAGCATAAGTTGAAAACCCCATTGAATGGCTGTGTAGCCGCTTACCTTTGATTCTTCAGTTCACAGTTGGACTTTGAAGAGTGCAGACGTGTCCTGGTCCAGAGAAGATGACAGCGCCAACCTCCAAAGGTAAGTATGGGGTAAGGGGGAGTGTGGAGGTGGGTGCTCAGTGAGAGTGTGGGAAGGGGGGACAGTGAGGGACCATTTTCTGTTTACAGGGGGAAAAAACACGACAACAAGGGACTGTTTTTGATTTTATGGAAAACAAAGGAAAAAAAGATTTCAGCATACTGGGATGGGCTCCCAGTGTGCCACATGAATGGGGGGGGGGTTGTACAGGGTGCCAACATGGGGATTGGGCACCCCAATGTTGGGCATGACTTGGGGAGGGGGGCACAGAAAAATTTTGTGTGCCAGTTAAGTTGGTGAGGGAGCAGAGAATGCTGCGGAGCTGGTGGCTAGGGAAACATCTTTACAGTGAATGGCATTTTGCCATTCGCAACATGGCAGCACCCGCAGAACTGCGCATGCACACAAGTCACACGCATGCACAGTTCATGCACCAGAATGTGGAAGTAACAGCCGGAATCGTGCAGCTGTTATTCCACAGTAGCCGATCGTGGTGGAGGGGTTTAAGCTCCATTGGGTTTTCGGAAAGATACTTCCAAAAGTTCAACAGAAGGTTCCACGATAGGCCATTTTTAGAGCTACAGAGCTCTCACAAAATGGCTGTAGGCTCCACTCATAGTCCTAAAAACAGGCCAGCTCCATGGTGCTGAGTGATGGGGCATTGCTCTGGCCTGCTGGCACTCTGGGATCACACCCTGACCCCAGACATTGGGAGCAGAGGCCAGCAGGAAGGGAGCAAAGAGCATCCCTTGGACACTTGGAGTGAGATGCTGTGTGCGTTTCAACAGCCGCTCCTGACGTCAGCTTAGTGGAGGTGTTCTTGGTATCACTATCCTTGCAGAGTTGTGCCCTCTAGAATAGAATACAGTACTCCAGGTGGTGTCTCACAATTGAGCAATACAGGGGCAACACCACATGCCTTCTGCTAGAGATTCCCTCCCTATGCACCTCAGCATCCAGTTCGCCTTGCCTACTGCCTTGATGCACTGCTGTGCCACCTTGAGATTATGAGGTATGATTACCCCCAAGGTCCCTCTTTTGCTTGGTAACTGTAAGTATCTCTCCTGCCCCATCCTCATCCCAGGTGCATTACTTTGCACCTGTTGGCATTGTACCCCAGCTGCCACTCCCCAGACCGCTCCTCTAGTTTGTCCAGATCCCTTTGCATTCTCTCCACCCCTACTGGGTGTCCACCCTGTTGCAGATTTTTGTGACATTCGCAAAGAGACACACCTTCACATCCAATTCCTCAGCAATGTCACTTACAAAGACACTGAAGAAGACAGGGCTCGGTTCCAATTCCCTCAGCACTCCAGTGGTCAGTCTCCTGTTCTCTGACTGACCGTTGTTTACCACCACCCTCTACCTCCTGTCTTTCAACCAGTTTGATACTCAGCTCACCACCTTCTCCCTCACCCTCAGGCTACTAAATTTATTTATCAACCTTCTGTTTAAGTTCCGTGTCAAAGGCTTTACTTGAAGTCCAGATAGGCCACATCCACTGCTCTTCCCTTATCCAGCTCCCTTGTTACTCAGCCAAAGAACTCTGTAAGATTCATTTGAAATTACCTTCCCACTGTAAAGTCATGCTGATGGTGCTCCTGAAACTCTTATGTCTCCAGATACTCCAACAATCCCTGTAAAGCTGTCCTGCTGGTGGTCCTGCAGCCCTTATGTCTCCAGGTACTCCAACAATCCCTGTAAAGCTGTCCTGCTGGTGGTCCTGCAGCCCTTATGTCTCCAGGTACTCCAACAATCCCTGTAAAGTTGTCCTGCTGGTGGTCCTGCAGCCCTTATGTCTCCAGGTACTCCTGCAGTCTGTCCTTCAGTAGAGACAAACAATATGTGTCACAATAAACCATTACTTCCTGCACAACACCCTGGTGATAATAAACACAAAGAAATGTTTAAGTTCCTTAAAACACGGCTCTGTGCCTTGTCATTTAAATATTGTAGGTGCCTAGCAGGGGGAAATAATAAACACTCTCTTTAGCAAACTTTCCAGTGGTATCCAGTCCTTATAAGGAAATTAAGTATGTGCTTACCAGCAAAGTGCTGTGCCCTCGTATGACTCCTGGCATCTTGCTACAGAGGAGTGCTTGCTGCCTGTGCAGGCTTACTATTTATAGTAGATTTATCCCAGAATCGAGCGTGACCTTGCACACATCCAAGGCAAGGTAGTAGTACCTCCATTTTCCTGATGTTAATACCACTTCCAGCACAGCCCAGCATCCTGTTAGCCTTACTATAGGCCTTGTAGTACTGGCTTGATTGGTTGAGGGAGTCGCTAATGATGACTCCCAGGTCCTTTTCCTCTGATGTAGTGCTCAGTTTAACCCCTCCCATCCAATACTCAGTCCTGTTTTTTTCCCTTAGGTGTGTAACCTTGGATATTTTGTCACTAAATTTCAACTGGCAAACATAAGATGAATAATTCCACCTGTGAACACGTGTAGGTTTTTCAGTTTCACAAAACTTCATTTTATTTTCTTGCTGTGTCACCAATTACAGATCCAAATATTGTTTTGCTTGTCCAAACTTCCAGCTTTATCAAGGGATAATGATCCTTTAAATTTGATAAGTATATATAATCTCAGTGTCAGAATCTATTTAAGAGTTTATGCTGCATTTAACATAACTGATGCATACATCTCTTTACAAGAATAACTGCTTTTAAATGGGATTTGCGAACTTCTCAGTTCACTTATGTGAAACTCACTAAAGATACCTCCGGTCTCAATTCTCCAGTGGAGCACACATAGCTAGTGTGCTGCATTCAGAAACACCACCAACAAAGTGCATATCTGCTGGCATTCTGAATCCTCCTGTCTTTTCAGGGCTCCAGCTGATGAGGGATCATGACATCATGCATCCGGCTGGGATGTCCGACATCATCTGGAGATGCCTAGTGCACTCACCCCGAGTGCAGAGAGCCAACTGGCACCTAGGAATGTCCGCAACCTCCCAACCCAAAAGCTAAGGAGGGATTATCAATATAAAGTTTAACTTTTTCATGGGATAATCACCTAACACTGGCTGCGCTTGTCAGCCTAAATCCAAATAATTATACTCACTCCAGAACTCTTATTTAGTTTCTGCCCTGAATTTGAGGTGGTGGGAGGTTAACTAAAAATATGCACAAGGGCACTGGGTTCAAAAGTGTTAACCTGAGCTTTTATGTCATTGGTTCCATTTCTGTCACTGTGCCTGACATTAAAGCACAGATTAACACTTTTTTTTTTTGTTTAAATCTGTTTATTTTTTTTTTTCAACATACTTTGAGATGAGAGATGTAGGACAATACAGATCTTATGTGAAGTACAGTACAACAGTCAGTGCATGCATTTCTCAACTGTAGTGCCGAAGCACTAAAACAATTCCACTTTGTTAATCAAACTTGTACTGGCTTTAACAAATAAATAAAACAGTATTCTAAGAGAGAGGGTGCAAACAAGAGTCTTCCTTCATAGGGGGTACCTGATCTAAGGAGGGCTTTAGCTGATGATGAATATCAACTCCCATTACCGTAAACAGAGCTGGTAGGTCCTTCAAAGGAGGAGGGACAACCTTCTGCAACTCAAACAGGAGGCTACAGCTGAGCACCGGGCCTGACCACAACAAGGAGGGCCAACTGGCACCGCAGTCCTGAACCCGCTAAGAGGGAGAAATGGTAAAGTGAAAAAGAGCAGATAGTTGCCCCCCAGAGAGCCCTACTAGGTCAGGAATTTATTATCCTCAATTGCTGCAATCGATGAGTTCCATAATTCTTCAAACTCTTTCTGTCATACCAAAGCATTCAGTTGTGCCCTTTCAATTGCCAAGCATGCCTTCATATTATTGGACCATTACTGTACCAGAAGGGGAGTGGTAGCTATCCAGGATTGCGCCACGGGTTTCCTGGCATTAATTAGAGCCAGAGACCAGAGTTACCCCCCTCCCCCACCCCACCCCAGGTGATCTGGGTCCGCACCCAACAAAAACTCCCCAGGGCTATTCGGAGGGCTAAAGCCAAACACATACAACATGATAGTATGTATTTCATGCCAAAATGGCGCAACCCTAGTATACATGTGATATCTCCCTCTTTACGCAGGAGACTCCTGTTTTTATTTTTGACTGAACTCCCTCCCTCCCTCCTGGGAAACAAAATCTCCTGCTTAAGTAAAATTCTGTCCAAAATATCTATGTTTTTTTGGGCAGATAAAGACACATAAAAATTAAATCAGTGACGAACAATGTATCTGATAACTTTATATAACTAATTGTTTATTCTTTTTAGTGCTTATTCTTGACAAAATAAATACATTACATTTTTGTAATGACTTTTTTCTTATTTTTTGGATGCCATTTAAGGACAAGCTCACGATGTTACAGCATCTCCCTACTAGCAGGCCAATCTCCCTCCTAATTTGACCCAAATCTCCCTTTTAAGCAAGTTGGACATATCACATGTATGCCCTACAGCAAAGAAGAGCAAGGTGCATAAAGTCCCCCCGGGCACCAGAGCATTTAGGGTATTCATCAGATCTAGCAGGGTCCATCAACTGCAACCTGGCAGGTGTGAAGTATGCCTGGTGGAGAAAGTTAAACTGCACCTGTCTCAATTTATTACTTCTGGAACACAGCATCAGGTGCTTACATGCTGCTGTCCAAAGATGACCATCAATCTCACAACCCAGAGCATCTCACCACCTGCTCCTAATTTTTTGTAGCCCATCCCACTCCCCCCTCAACATAGACAATACCTTTCTGCCAGGCTGGGGTCAGTAGAGGCACTCCTCAAATGGGGAAGGAGGAGCCCATCTGGCCTCCGCTCCCAGCATAACCCAAGGCAGCTCCTTGCTCTCAAATAAATAAAGAAGTCTCCCTTAGGGATGTTCCATTTTTACATAAATATTGAAAACTCACCAGGGTGTCCCTCTCAAGTAGCTGCTCCACCCACTTCAGGCCCCTGCGCTGCCACTCCAGCAGTCTCTGAATCATTGCTACTGTGTGCCCACCCTTAAGTTTCATGGCTTCCAACAGGAGGGTATACCTCGGAGGGGCAGGTTGTCTGCCAGTAAGTAGATGGACTACATGCCAGGCCCAGAGAGTGGCAGACAAAAAGGGGTTGGGAAGATCAACCGGAGTTCCCTTCCACAGGATCTCTGCCAGTAAGTCCCCCCTTAACACTTTTCACACAATCTGCCTCTTCCATAGTGAGCCACCCCACCTCATCCCCACTATCACCTGCTGGCAACGGAGCTAACTGGGATGCAAGATAATACCAATAGAAATTAGGGCAGCCCAGGCCCCCCATCTCTGAGGTAGCTGAAGGATTGCCCTGCTGACCCAGGCAGACTTACCCCACCATACAAACCTGTGAAGGATGACATAGATACATCTAAAGTGGGCACGGGGAACCCTTATGGGGAGGGACTGATACAAATAAAGACATCTGGGCAATACCATCATTTTAACAATACCTACTCTACCCATCAGTGACAGGGGAAGGACTGTCCAGCGCTCACAGTCCTCGGCAATCTTTTGGACTAATGACTTGAAATTCAGGTCATACAGGACCTTTACCTTACCCAAAATATAGATCCCCAAGTATTTTATTTTTGTAACTAGCTGTAACCCATTTACGTTAGCAACTAAGGATTGTCTATCTAATGATCCAACTGGTAGTACCTCACTCTTGGTCCAATTTACCTTATGCCCTGAGAGGGTCCCATACTCAGTCAGGACCTTGTTAACCCTAGGTAAATCCTCGGCAGGGTGCTGTAGGTACAGCAGAAGGTCATCAGTGTACATTGCTATTTTATGTTCTTTACCACCTCCTCTGTGTAACCCCTTACCCCTGCCTTTTTACCCAAATGACAGGTGGCATGCTGTTGAAGCTGACAGCAGTACCTGGTGGGGATCTGGGTTCGGGGAGGATGAGGTTACTTAGCACAGGGGGACCTAGGTTTGGCTACTCTGCACAGGGGCACCCAAGTAAATCCAAACACAGGAAGCAGTAACTGTAATGTCCAGAACCAGGAATGGGATTCTACAGTGTGGCTTTTATTCACAAACTAGCTGAACACAACAAAGCATAGCTGTACCCCCATGGGGCTACATTTACTGGTAATGCAGATTAGAGACTACAACGCAGTCCACTGGAAGAATGAACCAATTATCCTGTCTTCAGGCTCTGGACCCAGCAGGCACACAGCCCGGACTTGCATGCGCTTTGGGTACACAGCCCAACTGGCCCGGCTCCCCTGCTGGCCACTTGATCCACGGTCCATTGGAAGAATGAACCAATTATCCTGTCGTGGCTCCCCACACCACTTAGAGTCTGTGACTCCTAGAGAGGTTTCCTCCTTACTACTTATGACTCCCCATCTCACAAAGAGAATTCTTCTTTACACTTGTTGTGGCTCCCCACACCACTTAGAGTCTGCGACTCCTAGAGAGATTTTCCATTTTGCAATCCCACGTCTGGGTACTTCCCCCATCACTGGCCAAGTGCATGAGGCAAAGTAGCAACCACAGCAGAAATCCATAGAGGTGGACCTGGTTACTAAAGATGGGGGGTTTGCCCACCTTCAGCTCCCACAGCCCATACCCGGCCATTTCTCTGGAAAACTGAAACTTCTGAATGTAGATTAAATGGTAGATGAACTGTCGCATCCTCTCTACAATTTACTTGAAATCATACAACACTCTAGCATTTGACACTACTCCACTTGTTTGGCCTAGTCCTATAGGCTTCCCAAATTGTAGCTCAATTCCTAGATTTCCTCACATGTCCCAGGTTGAAGAAAACAATTTTTGCCCTCTCATGTTAGAGCAAACACTCACCCTTTAGTTGCAGGTGCCCCACAGGCAAATCACAAATCTTCCAACTTTCCAAAACTAAGGCTGAACTGAATAGGCAGCTTTTTCCTCCTCCTGGCAGAATTAAGGGGATTGCCCCAGGAATCTGCATGGGGATCTTTACATCCTCCCCCGATGGAGGGGGCACTGAGACCCAAACAGCGGTCTCCACCACTTGAGCACACCTTCACTCTTCAAAACCAAACTGCAGACTGACTCTTTGAAAACTCCCAATGTTCTATCTAACTCCCGCTGCTGCAGATTCCAATGTGGCTTATGCAGCTGCGAAAGTTCTATTGGTGATGTCATCCCTCAGTCTCAGCTGAGACTGAGAACAGAGTGAGACAGTGTGAAACCCATTTAACTGGAGTTTCACAAGCTGCCTTCCCTGCCTACCACTAGGTATTACTGGGACTCTAGTAACCCCGGGTAACAAGGGGTTACATCTGAATCCCCTGATGCCCTCATTTGCCCTAATCATCACCATCAATGGTTCCAGCGACATTATATATAACAAGGGAGACAGGGGGCACCCCTGTCTGGTGCCACGCTCCAGTGTAAATCGGGGGGAGGAGGCAGCCATTGACCACCACCTCGGCAAGCTGCTGTGTGTGCAAAGTTCTAACCCCCCGAGATAAAGGAAGGGCCCAATCCCAACCACTCCAAGGTTGCAAACAGATATTCCCATTCCACCCGGTCAAATGCTTTCTCTACAACAAGTGCCAGGATGGCTGCACCGTGTTTTTTTTGAGATTTCCCCCAGGTGTGGACCACATTAAGGGTTCTCCAGATGTTGTGCTTGCCCTGCCTACCTTTAACAAACTCAGTCTGGTCTGGATGTATAATGTTAGGCAACAAAGGGTCCAATCTTGTAGCCGGAGCCTTAGCCAAGATTTTATAGTCAGTTGTCAAAAGGGAGATGGGTCAATACAAGGCACACCAGGATGGATCCTTGCCTGGCTTAGGGAGAACTGTTATAATTGCCAACCGGGTGGAGGGGGGAGCATACCTTCCCTCAGGCCCTCCTGAATCATGTCTGTAAGAGGGCCAATCAATAACTCCTGAAAACATTTGAAGAAGTCCACCGGAATGCCATCAGGGCCCGGGGCCTTACCACCCTTTAGGGGTTTAACAGCCCCACTGATCTCTCTGGGCAACGGGGACTCCAAATTATCAGCCTGCTCCCAATCCAGAGATCTCATGGGTGCTCCGTCCAAGAAGGAGTCAATCCTTTCAACAGTGGGGGAGACCTCTGAAGTATATAGCTTTTTATAAAAGTCCCCAAAGGCTGCATCAGTTTCCTCCAGGTCCTCCACTAAATGAACAGCTGAGTTGTGAACTCGGTGCACCACCCTTTCCCCCTCTTTCCTGCGAAGTTGGCAAGCAAGGAATTTTCCTGCCCTATCACCTTCAAAGTATACACCAGCCCAGATGAGCAGGATAGCCCTTTCCATCTTGGCACTACTGATGGTGTTAAATTTCCACTTTAATTTTTGTACTATATGGTATAGAGCCTGGGTCGGGCTTGCCTTATGTGCCTGCTCATATGCTTCAATCTTGGACCTTAGGTCTTCCAACTCCTGTTCAGAGGTGTGAGCTTTATGTGTCGCATAAGATATAGACTGTCCCCTGATATATGCCTTTAGGGACTCCCACCTCATCCTATGGGACATGTCACCCCTCCCATTGAAAGATAAACTCCTGAATACTCCCCTTCATTACCTCCACGTATTTTTGATCCTTCAAAAGAAGGGGATCCAGCCTCCACAGCCTATCTGCCAGTTGACCCCCACCCATCATGAGCTCCAGTGTCAGGGAGGCATGGTCCGAGAGGAGGACTGGTGAATAGTTCTCCCCTTTCAGGGCAGGGATAAGTTCAGGGCTGATTGAAATTCTATCTAGCCTCGCATAGGAGTTTTGGTCATGTGAGTAGAAACTGTAATCTCTCCCAGATGGAAACAGGTGCCGCCAAGCGTCCACCACCCCTACTTCTACCTCCATTACCCCAATGCATGTGCATTCTTAGAGGTGGGGACTGGGTTCATAGACGATCTGTCCAAAATCTCATCTAATACACAGTTATAATCTACCCCTAAGATCCAAGGACCTGACCAGGCCACTAAATCAAGTATTAGCTTTTGAAAAAACTGGGTCTCTTCAATGTTAGGGGCGTACGCAGAGCCCAGGTTAAATATCCCAAGACCTGAGATTTCTACTCTGGCAAGGGCATATCAGCCTGCTGTGTCAACTCCTCTGTCTAATACTACTGCTTGTGTACCCTTGGGGATCCACATCGCTGCCCCCCCAGCTTTCTATGAGAAGGTGGCAGAAACCCATGTCCCCCCCAAGGACACTTCATTTTTTTTGCACCTCCTTCCTGGACATATGTGTCTCCTGTAGCATCACGACTTGCCACCTGTCTCTCTTCACCTCAGTAAGGAACTTTTTCCATTTGATCACAGATTTCAGCCTGTTGATATTCCGCGTGGCCACTCTTAAGGTACCTGCCATGTTTTAAAGCTATCCAGACCTCGTAACACCCATGTCCGCCACCCACTAAACCCCCCATGGCAATAAAGCATACTATTAGTTTGAACTGCAAATCCGTTAACATCTCCTCATCTCATAACATTTTTAACTATACTTCTCCCCTCCCCCATTTAGGTAGAACAAACCCACCTGAGCAATATGCATGGGAGTTGCCCTTGGAGTGACCAACCAACACAGAGACAGAGCGCTTAGGTCCCCAAAAAGGCAGCTCCCCATGCTCACCCCTCACTAACCACTGAAACCCTCCCTCCACCCCCTCCCAAGTTAACCCTCCCTCCCTTTCTTCCCCCTCCACCCTGAGGGACCAAATAGAATCCTGTAAACAAGAATAAGAACAGTAACATTAACAGCAACGTTATGCCCCCCCCTCCAGAAGGACCATCTTGGGTCCAACTTAATTTCCCCTGCAAACCTTTAGTGAACATTTTAAACTATAAATCAGAACAAATTGTGTGGCATTCATTATAACAAACTAGAAATTCCATAAGAGTTTCCCAGACCACTGGAACATTGTAGCAGACAAACAGTGTAACAAGCTAACACATAGCTTCTTTAAATAAACAAGCATTTGCCAATGCCGAATGTTGGCTTGCTGGCACTGGCATTGCTAGTGCAGGAGTTAAGGAGATGCGCAGTAGGATTGGCAGTGAAGTAGTGAACTGAAGCCAACTCCAGCCCCACCATGCAGAGAGTGACAGGTATTGGGGTGTGCCTTTGGGTTGTCAGCCATAATGCTCATGCCATTTCACCTCACCCTACCCCACTGACACTGACAAGTGCCACGGTGTGCCTTGGGGTCTTTGGGCGTTATGCTCACCCCATTCATTAAGAAAATACATTGAGATTGGTGCAGTATAGGAGAATGGGGTGAACTTTGGGGTGGAAGAGTCCAAGGCACACCTTGATGCCTGTCACTGGCTGCATGGTGGTGGTGGAATGGTGTGAGCATTACATCTGACAATGCCAAATCATATCCCTGTTGCCTGTCAGTCTCTACAGGGTGGGGCATTATGGCTGTGAACCCTAATACCCCAGGTGTTTGTTGGTATTTTCACTCCAAATTTTCAAAATAGACCTTTTATGACCCCACCTCATGAACAGTGGCACTATGAGTTCGTTAGCTGAAAGGTAGCTTTGTAGCTAACTGTACCATTTGGTACCACATGTACAAAAACACATTTTGGACAATGAAAATATGAAAATCAGTGAAGTCACAAGGTGCATAGAATCTAGCTGCATGCCCATAATGCCATTATTTTGGGATTTTTCAACCAAATTTTCAACATAGGCATTTTGGGAACTTCGATCATTAACAGTGTCACTTTGATTTTGTTAATCTGTCCCTAACACTGATTTTCCACAGCACAGAGGATGAGTGTGAGTTGGGGGAGTGCACCCATCAGTGAGGGACCATTTTCTTTGTTTTAGGCAATAAAAAAAA
The DNA here is from genome assembly GCA_016271365.2 of Neoceratodus forsteri. Classification (NCBI taxonomy): domain Eukaryota; kingdom Metazoa; phylum Chordata; order Ceratodontiformes; family Ceratodontidae; genus Neoceratodus; species Neoceratodus forsteri. The sequence goes on from CM028138.1 coordinate 210,056,694, forward strand.
ATGAACACCGCCAACATTTGTTTTTCAGGTGTAAGAAAAATGTTCTGCACACTGGGGTGAGTTCCCAGTGTACCCTATGACTTTGAGGGGAGTTGATATTGGCCATACTGGGTGGGCTCCCAGTGTGGCAAACAACTGGGGGTGGGGCATGGGCAGGAACATGGTGATGGTGATCGGCTTCCGAATACAGGGAGGCACACTGGGATGGGCTCCCAGTGTGCCACACAATCTTGGGGGTATTAAACATGCCGACAGGGGGATTGGGCACCCCTGAAGTCAGCTTTCTGGGGATTGTGCATGGCAGCCACCACCATATTTATTTAAATGCTTCACCAGGAAAGGCACGTCAGGAGGCGTGTCATCAGTGCTATTGCATGATGAGCTTGTCTCTGATTGCAGAGGCACTTTCTTAGACGCTTGTGTCCATTTTACGTAATGTTGGTGTCAGGGCTAGAATGCTGGCTTTTGGAGAATGAGAGATGCACCTATTATATTTTGCCCTGCATTCACCAACACAGACGCACCTCTGAAATGTGGTATCAGCCTGACGCCTCATGCAAGAGCCGCAAGCAAATGCAAAATGGTCCAATTCAGTGGCAGGGACTTTCCTGTCAGATTCCCCTTCCCAGGACACACCTGGAATCGAGCAGTACTCTGCTCAGTGTACCCTCCTGACAAAACTTTAAAGAAAAAAATAATTATATACACCTGCCTACTGAGCCTCTTAGGCTCTCTTAACCTATGCTTCTTGGACTACTTTTCTGTTCCTGCTACTAATATTCAATTATTTACTAAGCACTTTATCAGCACTTTTGCTTTATTATCTATGCTTTGCATGATTGTTATGTTATCCAGGTTTTCAATATTTGCCCCATATCCTTTTAAGTTGTGAATGAGAGCTACAGTACACACTGCAAGCCCATTGGTCGGAGGGTATACCACTGACAGAGTACAGTACACTGTCTTTCACTGACAGCTCAGTTGGCAGGCAGCTGTAGTGGTTTGCAGGTGAGTTGTGCTGCCTGCTGACCTTCTGCACCTGCTGGAATGGGGAGCATGGTGGGGTGGGGTGTCTGAGGTGGGTGGGGTCCACTGGACCACAAGGAGACTTTGGGATTTCATATGGTACTGTGATTGGGTTGGGGCAGGGAGGGAAGTTCCACTAGACTACCAGGGATTCTTGGACTGAATCATTTATTTTACGGGATATGGGTGGGGGAGACCAATGGACTGCCAGGGTAGGCAGGCTGCGTGCTGCTGTCTGCAGTATTACAGCCTGCCTGTGGGTGGACACTCACTTAGGTCTACTTGTTGTAGACTCTAACTTTGGGAGGCGATTCGGACTTGCTCCAAAGATGTGCCTCCCAGCTCGGTTGTGAATAGGGAAGCACCCCATATACATGTGCACCCCCCTCCATATGTGTCAAATACCATTATAGATCATGTTCAGTGCATCAATGATGGGACAATGCATTGGTGATACCCTGGCACATCTCTGCCATTTGTGGATCATGCTTGGGTGCATCTCCAATGCAGTAGGTGCAGTTCTTTTGTGAATCTCCCTCATATTGTATAATTTGCTTATATGATTGTTCTTAGAGTTTGATACTAGTCCTCTGCCTGCCATGACATTTTTTGCTTATGATTGTTATAACATTACTCTCCTCTTCCCACTTATCCCCATGATGCATCTGAAAATGAGCTGTTATTCATCTCAGTATGCCTTTCCCGGTGAAATTTTGGAAAGAAATAATAAAAAAAAACAAGGTTCACCCCAACTTACCTCATCTATGTTGTCTCCAAAAAAAAAAAAAAAAATTTTCTGCAGGCAGACTGCCAACTGCAATTAGCCCAAACATAAACATGCCACTATGCTACATTATAAAACAAAAGGTGGTCTCCAGCCCGCCACAAATGCCAAAGTGTTATAATATGGAGTTAGAGGCCTTCTCCCATTCTCCTCCTTTGCTCCCATTTACTGGAACACTCTTCCTCTGGGACTGTGTAACATCTCCCCTCAAAAATGAACTAAAATAGAGAATACTGTCTGGGCAACTGTGCACAACCAGCCTGTGCTGCCACCAAGGGGTTCCGATTCTGTTAGACTTCAAGGGTCACACAGAATCAGGACCCCGAGATAGTAACACAGGCTGTTTGGGCACAGTTTACCCAGCCAGTATTTTATAGTGTATAGCGACTCCGCAAGACGCTCCACAACAAAAACAATAAAATTATTTAGAATTTTACACGCTCCTCTGCCACTTTCAGAAAAGAAAACGCCGCCATCCTTTCAGAAAATGTACTGTTCAAATTCTGTGATATGCATGTGGCGGTTTTTGCTTTAGTTAAACTGCTGGCTCGTGCACCCTTAAAAACAGCCAAGATGATGTTGTACCACAGTATGGTATTACCATGTTCCACGAACTTTGAACTATGGTACAACAACATTTTGACTGCAATGGATTTCTATGTGTAACAAGGGATCACTATACACTATAATATCTATTCATTCACTACAATATCTATTCATTAACTACCTATACTTAGGTATAACTTCACGCTTTCTGTAAGAAATATAGACCACTGTCTATAGCTGGTGTGTCCTTTGATGCATTTTCTGTCATTCTGTTCATTGTACATTTGTGCTGAACTTGCTATATTTTGCAATCCTGTTTTTAGTGCAGTCACTACTCTCCAAACTTGTCAACACTGAAATAGACACTACGGCCCAGATATTCAAACTGCGCCCAAAATGTGCGCAACAGCAGGAGCAAGCACAAATCAATTGCGCATATGCGCAACAGACGTGATATTCAAACATGGAGCAGAACAAATTGCGCAAGCAGCCAACGTCTGAATATCGCACAAACTGTGCCATAGCGCAACCAGGAAGGGGAAGCTGAGCAGTAAGGTTGCGCCATAGCAACAAGGGCAGCCCAGCTGAGCAGTCCAGAGGTGCCATAGCGCAAGCAGAGCACCCCCCCAGCAGAGCAATGGAACTGCACAACCAGAGAGGCAGGCTGGGGCCCACCGCCAGCCATGCCACACATGGGCACAGGAACACACTGCAGAACCAACAAGACACCTGCACACCCCAAGCACAGCATCACTGGGGGTGGGACGGATGATCTACTGGCCCATGGGGACAAGCCAACAAAGCACAGCAGAGCCATGACGCCCCAGCACAACCACTAGCAGGCTGAGACTGCCACACACAGGGGGTTGACAACCACAGTGCACATCAGCCCCCGGTATGCACAGCACACCTGCACCATGACCCCAAGACACCACCCATGTGCAGTGACTGGCACTGCAGGAAACACCATGCATCCCCCCGGCACACGTCAACCCCGTGTAGCAGAGAAGCATACAAGCCAGACCCACCCTGTGCACCCAGCAGTGGGTGGCAGCAGATGGCAAGACCAACAGAAAGTCACTTCCATGGTGGAGACACCTCCCCATGCACACACGCTGCACACACACACACACACACACACACACACACACACACATACCCAGGACCATACCACCCCAGATGGCATGCACACCACTGCAACTGAGCAACCATAGCCAGCTGCAAATCAGAGACCAACACAGTATTCATATCAAAATATAAATGTATTATAAAACTGTAAATTACAAAACCAACAACACCATAACTATATACAAGGGGGTAGGGGTACAAGGTAGGGTGGGCAAGGGTAGAGATGAACAACTTGGAGAGGAAGGCAGGGTGGGAGGGATGGGTGAAGTGGGAAGGAATCGGCCCTAAGGCCTAGCAGACTGGTCCTCCTCTGCCTGTTGCCACTGTGTCTGGCCACGCCTCCTCCGGAGGCCATGGCGCTGGATGCTACTGAGGATGGTGGTGCTGTCCAAGGACACCTGTGTGAGCTGCTGCAGTGCCCGCTCTATCCTCCAGAGAACAGTGAGGCCTAGGAAAATGGGAACACAGTCAATGGCTGTGACTGACCGCAACCCTGAACACCACCCAACCTGCAAGCCATATAGCCCAATGTCCCGCACCTGTGATGGTATGCACCCACCCACAGTGAACATGCACATGGCCATCACAAACAGGCAGCACCAGCTATGTGCACCACTGCACACACACACTGCCCATGTCCATCACAGCACTAACAAGGCTGTCAAGTGATGTGGCAATGTGGTGCGATGCCAGTTACACAGCCACGTGCCCAGTGCATGCATGGACCACCAGTGACGCACACACAGACGTGCAGTGACACTGGACAGTGATGAATGTCGCCTGTGTCATGCATGGTTGTGTTGTGCATGGCTGGTGGTCATGCCCACCCCCTCCAGCATGCAATAGCATCCATGATGTAATGATACTCACATTCCGCAAGAAGCTGTGTCTGCTGCTGCTGCTGCTGCTGTTGTGGCCCACCCTTGCTGCACCACCGACTGGCACCGGGGCCCTGTCACGGCCCTCCTCACCATGTGCCTGCATCCTCACAGCCCGGCCTGTGGGAGACAAATGTTGAGAAAAACATCAGTGTGACTCCAAAGCAGACTGCCCCCTGCCCCACTGAGAGTGCCTGCCCACACAGCCAGCCCCATGCATCTCACACCTGCACACACTGACACAGCCAACCATGTCAGAGCCATCACCTACGCACAGCCACCAATACACACTCTCACCTCTACAGAAAATACAGGTGCATAGACGGTACACCCACCTGGCCTGGGCACCACGCCCCTCCTGGCACGTGACCGTAGCCACTCATGCAGTTCAGGCTCCCTCCTGCAGAGGTCACTGTATCTGTGCCGGCACTGCTTAGCAGACCGGCGCTGCCCAGTGACCCCCACCAGGTCATTGGCCACTTGCAGCCAGACCTGTGTCCTAGCCATGGTGAGGGCCACCTCACCATACAGTGCCCCATAGTGGGGCTCTACCAGGGCCACCAGGTTGGCCACCTCCACAGGGCTCCATTGCACTGCCCTCCTGCGTGCCATGCTTCCAAGTTTACAGCAGGCAATATGGCGTCCCACTGCATGGCAACCCCACGTGGAAATGTTGCGCAATAGACCACCATAGGTTCCAATCGCGCTGTTCGTACAGCGCCGTTAGTCCACATAGCGCTGACACCAGACAGCGCAATAGGGCCGTACACATGGCAGCCGAACAGCGCCAGGGGGCAAAGGTCGGACACCAGGTCAGGGGCTTCGCGACGAAGGCCACGCACAGCGCCATCTGGACGCTCACGCATCCTGCGCGACTGACCACCCGCGTGACAGTGCCACAGTGGACTATTGCGCAGTAGTGCCACAGCGCCATACAGTGCCCAGTGCTGTAGCGCCACTGGCACAATGGTGGCCATGGCCTGAATTGCCGATGCGCGCTGTACGTCATCAGCCTGCAGATGCCTCGTAGCTACCTGGGCATGCGCAATGCAGTGTACCACACAGTCACAGATCTGCGCTATTGGCTCAGCCAGCTCAACCGTCTTGCAAAAAGTGCAATGGCGCGATATTCAGCCGACACATGCAAATCATCTGATCAGCCATTCAAAGGCGCAGTGGCGTGATTTGCATCTCATTACAGTTGCTCCTCTCCTAATTTGCATGCATTGCGTTATAAAAGTGCGACAGTGGGCTGTGCTGGACAGATTCGGTTACTGCAGGTGAGAGGTGGATGTTCTGGACAATGGGCATGGGATAATGCTGTAGACTGCACAGTGACAGGTGTCCCCTTACACCCATACAGATCGCCATGACCGAGCAGAGACAAGGTGAGGGTGAGGATGGTGGGCGAAGGAGGAGGCCCAACTTCACCACGGCAGAGACTGAGGCCCTCTTCCAGGCCTACCTGGAGGATGAGGCACTACTGCGTGGAAGCCGGGGCACCCCTCAGGCCCGTGCGGCTGCATGGGAGGGGGTAGCCCGGGCAGTGAACCTGCAAGGAAGCCACCAGCGCTCTGTGCAGGAATGCAAGAAGAAGATTGGGACAGACCACAGGCGGGTGAAGGATAAGGTGGCAGCCCTCAGGGCAGCACGTGCTGGCACTGGTGGGGGCCAGCCAGCGGTGGTGGAGCTGACCCCGGCTGAGGACCGACTGGCTGCAACTATGCAGCGCAGTGCTATTGAGGGCGTACCAGGAGGTGGATTCCAGACAGGTGGAAGCCCATCACTGCACGGTATGACATGGTGGTGGTGTTGGGGGAGGAAGGTTGTTCACATGCACTCACATGTCCTCTCTTTCTGTTGCAGATCCTGTTCATCTTCAGGAGACAGTGGTGGTGGGACCAGGCAGTGAGGATGACCTGCTGGACATGGAGGAGGGTCCATCCACCTCTGTCACCAGCCAGCATGCACTGCAACAGCATGCACACTGTGCTGCCAACTCTGGTGTCGGTGATTCGGGTGTGGGGGGTGCACAGTCTGTGTCTCAGCAGTCTGGCATGCAAGCATGCCAGCACGCTGTGACTGTGGCTGTAGCATGTACCTGCACCATTGATGATGCAAGGACTGCAATGGGCAGTGACATGTGTGTGTCCCATGACGGACACACAGCAGGCCAGCACGTGCCCCTGGGCCTTGCTGGTTCCAACTTGTGTGCCAGCATGTCGGCACAGTCTAGGCTGTGCCTGTCAGCACCGGTGGGGCAGCACCGGTGGCTGTGCAGGTGTCTGGCACTGTTGCGGCCACAGCGGTGGAACAAGTGGACTCTGGGGCACAGCGGTTGGAGGGGCAGCAGCAGCAGTCACCCACCAGGTATGGGGGTACAGTGTCCAGCGGTGGCACATGGCCGCCGCCCTTTGATATGCCCATTCCTGGTCCTGGCGAACAGCGCCCACCCTCAAGGGTGTTGTGCATCAGGACCTTCAACACCCTGGGGGACAGGATGCCGTTGTGGCAGAGTACCCATTGGACGAGCACACCCGCCTGCTGCGGGAATCAGTACAGCAGCAGAGGTGGGTTGCAGTGTCCGTGGAGGCACTGTCTGTGGCTGTGGAGTGGCACAGCAGGGAGTGTGCTCTGGACCGTGCAGAGATGGTCCACATGCGGATGGATGTGACCGCTGCCATTGACAGGCTGACCCAGGCAGTGGTCTCTGTCGTGGACGCATTGGGCACACAGTCAGGTGACCCTGTACCGCACACCCCACACAGTTCACGCTCCACTCCCCGTTCCCGGCATCATGTGACACCAGGCCTGTCGACGCCGGGTTCTGCTGTGGGCATCCCGAGCACCCCTGGTGCAGGTATGTTCGGCATGCTGCAGACCCCTGTGTGGGCAAGGTCACGTTTGCGCAGTGGAACCCCTGGTGGTCCAACAGTGCCGCCCCATGTGTCCCCTGCTCAGCCTGCCAGTGCTGTTGGGTCATGGCGGGGCCGCCCACGCATTCAGGGTGGCCGTGGGACAGTGCTACATGACTGACCTGTCTCCCAGTGCGGGCCCTATCTGGTGCTGCCCTGTGTGCAATGTGTGTCATGGTGGGCAGTGCACTGCTGGGTGATCTGCTCAACACGCCGACACACGGACCACCTGCACACCCTCCCAACTGCTGTCCACAGGTGCGTATGCATGATGATGCCTACATTGTACTGTACACCACGGTGCAAGGGTGCCCAGCATCTGACACACGCATTTCGACAGTACAGGTGGTGGGGTGGTCGGTGGTGCTGTGTGTTAGCAATGTCGGTTCTGCTGTGCTGTGCATCTGCCCATGTGCGCTCATGCCTGGTGTGTGTGTGTCCATATGAGTGTTCACCCTCCTGATGGTGTGTTTGTATGCCTGGACCCTTCCACTCCCCTGGCCGTCATGCACCCCTGGTGTGTTACCCTGTGTGCCTGTGGTTTGCGCCTGGACAGTGTTGGTTGCACATGGCCCCTTGACTTACCTGTGTTATGCATAGTGCTCCTCTGTGATGGTGTCCCGGTGCAGCTGGGCCTGCCAGATCAGTCGGGGGTCCCGCCATCCTAGGGGGGGCTGCTCATCACCATCAACACCAGCGCCACTGGCGTCCCCATCGCTGTCCCCCTCTTCAACCTGTCTGCTATCCCACAGTCCTTGGCCATGTTGTGCAGGATGCAACAGGCCAGGAATATCCCACAGGCCTTTGGGGGGCTGTACTGTAGGGCACCGCCGGAGGTGTGTAGGCATCGGAAGCGTGCCTTGAGCATCCCAAACACCCGCTCTATGATGTTGCGTGTGGCGGCATGTGCCTCATTATAGCGTTGCTGCGATGGGGTCATGGGGCGCCGGTGCAGTGTGAGCAGCCAGGGACGGAGTGGGTACCCGCTGTCACCTGTGTAGAGATAGTGGAGATCAGGGTCATGTTCAGGTCCATTTTGCCCATATCCCTGTGTGCCACTACCATGGCACCTGTGGCATTCCAACCCTTGCCCCAAGTTTGCATTCCATACATGCGTACTCACCCACTAGATGTCTTGTGGGGATGTCCCCACTCTCAAATCGATGGCACAGTGCGGACTGATGCCATATGAAGGCATCATGTGCTCCACCAGGGTGTGTGGCACAGACATTGATTATTTGCCCAGTGGCATCACACACCACCTGGCAGTTGACACTGGAGCAGCCCTTTCAGTTCCTATACGCTGCCCCATCGGGGCCAGGTGGCGTGCGAATGGCCACATGGGTGCAGTCTATGGCCCCTAGCACGCCAGGCATATGTGCTACCCTGTGAAACTCCTGCATGTTTGCTGTACGCTCTGCTGCGGTGCTGGGGAAATGGATGTGCTCCGCGGCATGTGGCAGCAGTGCGCTGAGGAATGGGTGAGGATGGTGGCGTAGCCGACTGTGTGATGCCTGTGGTGTCCCCTGTTGGCCTCTGGAAGGTGCCCATGGCGAGCAGGCACATGCAGGCTGTCACCTTGGTCTCCACTGACAGAGCGTGACTCCGTTGTGAGGGTGCCTGCATCACATCACTGCACAGCTCACAGAGCCACCTCAGTATTGCCCTGTTCAGGTGGTACCGGCCCACGATCTCTACATCTGTATACAGCTCATAGCTGATGCGGGCACGGTACTGCCTGTTGGGGGCATACCGCCGACGGGCCCTTCCACAGCCTCGTCCCCCTGCAGCTTGCATTCTCACCCCCCTCATTACAGCTTCCATGTGGAAGCTGGCACTGTCCATCTCCCTGGCTTCTGCCCCCGGCTGGTGTTGCTGTGTTACCCTCGCTGTCCTGACTGCTACTTCCACTGCACCGGGCACCCCCCGCTGGCCTCTGCAGCCTATGGCCCACAATGCTTGCCTTGCCTGCCCTAGCCTGTCACTGTCTGTCTGTCTGTCTGTCTGTCTGTCTCTCTCTCTACCCACTTGGCATCCTTGTATCGTTCTTCGCATAGCTACATGAGCCTTTTTATTTTGGCTCATTTCCGCTAGTGTGCAATTTCCGGCAGTTCCGCTCTTACGCAATGCGCAGGTCTTTGAATTTCGCATTGCGCTCTTTATGCATGGATCCACCCCCGTTGGTTACGCATGCCTTCCTTTGCATTGCGCTGTTGCTCAGCATGTTTTCAGTGGCACAACTGCCTCCTGCTGAATATCGCAAAATGGCGCACTTTTGGTCTTACGCAGGCGCAACCCTATTGCGCATGGCGCAACCCTTTTGAATATCCCACCCTGCATGTTTAGTGCACTTCCCCGGTGCACAAAAACGAAATAAAATCTGCTGAAATAAGGCTTTATAGCTCCTTATGATTAGAAGGACGCCCTGTAGATCAGTTCCATATAGGCAAAGGCATGTCTCAGCCCAGATCCCGCTCTGCAGTGCAGGAATGGAGCCCCTATCTGCTTACAGCAGTGCCCAGCTGAGCTCCACCCATTCAAAGGCAGCAGCCCAGCAGCGACCCTGCCAGCACCTTTACTCACCTCTGAATGAGTGGTCGAACTCGCATACAAACCTTCACAGCGCTCTCTTCAGTCATGTTGCTGCTGGCCGGACTTAAACTAAGCTCTGTGAATGTGCTATAACATTAAATGAATAAGATTCCCAGGCTTCCTCTCCCGGACTGAACGCGCTATAACCGTAGTTTAAATTTCTACAACTCTTATTGGTCAACAGACGACCGCACCACTTGCAATGCACAAGGGTAGAAGTAGGTCTGCTACTGTGATATTCAAGGGGCTATGTGAGCAGCTGTTTCTCTTAAGGTCTTGGTCATATATATCCATATAAGCATTTGTGTGTAATTTTTTGAGGCAGGATCGGTTGCAGATTGCTTCAGGTTTCTCTTGGCCTCCCCCGTCACATTTTTGGTAAATGCTGAAGAGTGAGAGTGTTCTGTACGGAAACGGAGAGAGGACAATACAGTTTGGGTGTGGCTCATTTAGAGGCGGGTCTCAGTGTCATTCGTGGGTATTTTTTGCCTAAATTGAAGCCGCGCGTTCGGCATGTTAAGAGAGGAACCAGCACCTGAAAGTCTACTAGTACTGCATACAGAGACTAAAATAAAAATGGGGGGAGGTTAAGGCCGCCGACCATGCTGATAATGGCGTTGGGTCCGGCTATGAGGATAGCTTGCTCGGATTGCAGCGGACCTTGCTTAGATGTGCCTCGCACCATTATATATGCATGGTGTGGCACCGGCATGCAGGCTGATTAGGGAATGAGGGACACACCTACTGATGCGTGCCCTGCATTTGCCCAACAGCGTCCGGGCCCCCAAATCGGCACTCTCCCAATATGTTGGCAAGCCTGCGGCAAGCCAACATAAAAAGAAATATATATCAAGCTGCTGTCCTAGACGAAGACAGGAGATAAAGAAACACAACGAGGTTGGGTTCCTAAGAAAAAGAGAAAGAGAAAAAAAAAAGGGGAAAGGATGTACAGAATTACACCCCAGAGACACTAGCCCATAGTCATCTCAAAGAAAAATGTAAAGTACTTCAACAATTTTTTAATTGCCCACTGGGCTCCCAAAGTACCCTCCCTTCAGCTGGGTGTCCACAACCATGGTAGGGTTGCCACAGGTCCCTATACTCCCAGGTGACCAAACTAATAGGCCACCAAAAATATAGTGAGAAGGTACTCTGTCTCGTTTAGTTTAGTCTCTCTATGTCACCCCCGCCGGTACCCTGATCCCCAGACCAGGTTGGGGGTGAGGTACCTCAGTGATACCAGGCAGATTAATCCCTAAGCCGAAAGCTGTCTAGGAGTCCTGCATCTTCTAAAGGGAGAGGGCCCGGCAATCAGCCTAGTACATCCAGGCTATGCAAAGGGCAGATAAACAGGGCAGCTGAGTCAGGGAGATTCCCTCTGGACTATTCCAGATCAGGTGCAGTTCCAGTCCACAATGTGCCATAGCTCCGGTGTGGGCACCAATCATTTCCTGCACGACATAGGGAGCAGCCACCACCACTGATACCCTGGTACCCAGATCAGATCAGGGGTGCACCGTCCCACAAATCCCGTCACCAACAAGTAGCCCCATCGAGCTTCTCCCTTGGCAACCACACTGCTAAAATAGACTCTGGTTTTTGGGCCACAATGCACCATATTGAACAAAAACAGTGCATCAGAACCTTTATTTACAGTCAGGTGTTGGGATGGAGCAGGGCATAATTAAATCAATGCAGCTTAAAATAGTTCTTGGCCCTCTGCTGTGCCTTTTAGAGCTCCTATAAATTGTTAACTAAGAGCAGAAAATAAAAGGAATCTAAACACCTTGGGCATAGTTCCCCTGCTGGGGATCAGTTAAGTAAATGTGTTTAAAGAAGAAGTCAGAACCTACTTTCAGCATTCCTCCAGTTCTTGACCCCTAGGCAAGTGATCTCCATTCTCTCTCCTGGATTCCTCTTCTACCCTTCTTGCAGCAGCTTGGGGCTAGGAAAAGATATGTGGTGCACTGCCAGGCCTGTTGATTTTCAGTTTAGCAGGATAAAGAAGAGCAAAGTCCCAACCCTTTCGATGTAGCTTGGCTTTTATTTCTCCAAATTTTTGTCTTTTCAGCTGCAACGCCCTGCTGTAGTCCTGGAACATGTGGATCCTCCTGTTGCCTACCATAGCAGGACCTTTTTCTTTGGCCCACTTCAAGACTGCCTCCTTATCTGTAAACCTCAGGTATTTCATAAGGCAGTGCCTAGGTCTGGCATTGACAGGTGGCTTTGGGCCCACCCTATGTACACGCTGCACCTCACAGTTAGCTAGGGTCGGGGGCAGGTTCAAATTCTCCACCAACCAGGCGTGCAGTTCTCTCTCCGGGTCCCTTTCCTCAGTGCCCTCCGGGAGTCCAACAATCCTCAGGTTTGAGTGGCATAACCTGTTTTCTTGATCCGCTACTCTCTCTGCCAGCTCTTCCACCTTTTTTCTCAACGCTTGCTTCTCCCCCACAGCTTCCAAGAGGGAGTCCTCAAGCTGCCCGACCCGCTGCTCCAATTCAGATCTGTGAGAAGTGAGCAGCCGAGGTCTCCAATAACCCAGTAACTACGGACTGCAAACGCGTGACTTGAGACGTGATGTTGATGAATCCCACCTTCATATTATGTTGGATGAGGGTAAGTGTGTCCGGGACTGATGCCAGTGAGCATTCAAATTCAGTAAGGCCTTCCTGCGCCATACTTGTCTCCCACTGCTTTGCGCCTTCCTCCGGGCCATGGCGTTGCTCCTTTGATTGATCTGCCGCATTAAACTGTAATTTAGATTGCCTGTTCTTAGTTTTCCCTGACGTCATCAATTGTCCGCATGCACATTCACTGTTTTACCATGCAATACCTAGGAGAAACTCCTAATTAACTTTAAAACACCAGAGTGCTTGCAGGAGCTAGGCTAAAATGCATCTGCCATGAACAGCTTCAGGCCACGCCCCCTCTAAATCTGTTTATTAAGCTTGCTTTTTTTTCCAAGTAACATTAACAATACAGCACCATAACAGTACAGCAATTCCTGCAATTAAAACAAGATACAACATCCAGCACACATTTTAAAAACCTACACTGAACATGTGAGTGAACTGACTACCTGTACTATATACTATGTATTGTATAATCTCATCTCATTTTATGTATGTATTCTTAAGGGTCGTGCCTGAAAATAGTCAACTTTGGCTAGCGCACCTAACCTGGTTAACAAAAACTAAATAAGTAAAGTGGTGCTCCACATCGCTGATACCCAAGATAACCAAGAAACACAGAAACCAACAAACACAACACACAGACACTAACATGCAAATGAAGTGCATTAAACAATTAACCCCAGATCACCAACCTAGCATAGTATCACACTGTTTATCGGGTCAGAATATATCCCTACCCAATGAGAGTGAGAGCAAGCATGCCTAAATTAAGAACTTAGGTAACAAGTTCCTGGAATTGGTTCTGGCGGATGGGAATCAGGTGAAGAACTTGGTAATGGATGATCCTTTGGCAAGGAGTGATCACTCCACATTATGGTTCACCTTAGATATGGGGAGGGAAGGGAGCTGCACTAGGACGACTGTGGTGGACTTCAGGGAAGCAGACTTCGGGGCAATGGCGCCATTCTTGAGGGTTATTCAGAGAAGATTAAGCCAGACATGAGCATGGAAAGCAGGTGGGAGATCCTGAAGACAGGGCTTCTGGAGGTCACAAAATCTTGCACTAAGGCCTACAACAAGAATGCAAGGGCAAGAAAATCCAGTTGGCAGAACAGGGAAGTGCAGGAGGGGGTCAGGGAAAAAAGAATGGCATATTGTAGATACAAGAGCTTTCGAGAGGTAAAGGACAGGGAGGAGTACCTTAGGATGTCCAAGGTGGTGAGTAGGTTGGTTAGATTGGCCAAGGCAGACAAGGAGCTGAGGTTGGTACAAGGGATCAGGGAGGAAGAGAAGGATTTTTTCAGATACATTTGGAAAAGAAGGAAGGGTGAGGGTCAGATAAACAAGTTAAAGAAAGAGGTTCGGTGGGCAGAGGAAGCTGTAGAGCAAGCAGAGGTACTTAATGAGCACTTCTGCTCAGTCTTTACAAAAGAAGGGGAGGGGTCAATTCCACAGGAGGGAGGCAAAATCGGGGCTACGGGAGTGGAGGTGCTCACAGATGGTGAGATCCCTGTGGGGAGGGTGAGGGAGGCTCTCAAGTCCCTAAGGACTGACAAGGCTCCAGGCCTGGATGGAATCCACCCCAGGCTGCTGAAGGAACTGGCAGATGTCCTGGCTGCACCTATGGCAGAACTATTCAATTCCTCCCTCCAATCAGGTTGTGTTCCGTGGGCCTGGATGATGGCACACGTGGTGCCCCTCCACAAGAGTGAACAGTGGGATGAGCCAGAAAACTACAGACTGGTCTGATGTCTGTGGTGGGGAAACTATTGGAGAACATCCTGAAGGAGAGGATGGTAGAGTTTCTGGAGGAAAATGGAGGTAAATGGCCTTCAGGATAAACGCCAACATGGGTTTGTCTGGGGAGATCATGTCAAACCAACCTAGCTGTATTTTACGACTGGGTGATAAGATCACTGGGCAGTGGAAAGACGGTTGATGTTCTGTACCTGGACTAGACCCCGGAGTCAGTTGAAAAACAAATTCTGACTGACTTACCACACATTATGACTGATTTTTCCAACTAGTTTGAAATTTCTGACTTCAATTAAGTAAAGAAAATACAACCAATTTTTTCAACTTTCACCATCGTTGAATTTTATTATGTTGTATGTTTGTATACGTTAACTTCATATCTCCTGTTTGTTAAATGAATACATGATTACACTTATTTGGCATATGCCTCATATATTATAATACATAGGTATAATTGACATACGAGGCAGGCTTTTTGGATTTGCAATATAGACAGCAATCACCCTCACCAGTAATTCAGAAAAAATACATACAGTACAGACAGACAGACATACTATAAGAGGTTCTATCCAAACCCAGTGTCCTGTGAAGAATACAGTGAAGTCCACTCCCACCAGATGAGCAACAGGACGTACATATGATGATGTAAGATAATAAACATGCTAGAAAATAGGTTTGCATTCTTTAAAGATTATGCATGGGTAAGTAACTATCAGAAATAATCTGACAGCCTGTGACAACCCCCAAGTGTGAGGCTAATTAAGCATTTGTGTGCCGCGTTTTACTTACTGATTACTGCAGTGTAACACAGAAACATAGAAACATAGAATTTGATGGCAGATAAGGACCGCTTGGCCCACCCAGTCTGCCCATTTCCCTACCTAATGGATAAGCTGCAGATCCTAGTTAACCAGCAGCCTACTTCTTCCTACCCCCACCCCCCAGAATTGCCTTATGGCTGTCCCAAGCATGCTTGAATTCAACCACTGTTCTTGACTCCACAATCTCCTCTGGAAGGCCGTTCCATGCATCCACAACCCTCTCTGTGAAAAATACTTCCTTACATTACCTCTGAGCCACCCCCATCTTCAAATTGTGCCCCTTGTTCTTGCACACCTCTTTTGAAAGATGCTTCCTCTTGGACTTTGTTGATTCCTTGGAGGTACTTGAAAGTTTCTATCATGTCTCCCTCCTTCTTTCCTTGAGGCTATACATATTAAGCTCCTTTAGTCTCTCTTCATATGTCTTCCAGTGCAGACCCTGCACCATTTTAGTTGCCCTCCTCAGGACAGCTTCCATCTTGTCTATGCCCTTGTGGAGATTGGGTCTCCAGAACTGCACACAGTACTCCAGATGGGGTCTCACCAGCTGTCTGTACTGAGGGATAACAACTCTTGTTTTCTACTGGTGATGCCTCTCCCTATGCATCCCAGTATCCCCCCAGCCCTCCTTACTGCCCTCTCACATTGCTTGCCCACCTTTAAGTCATCTGATATGACTACCCCAGGTCCCTTTCCATTTTTGTTGGTGTTAGTATCTCACCCCCCATTGTGTACTGTTCCCCTGGGTTTTTGTTTCCCAGGTGCATTACCTTGCACTTCTTAGCATTAAATCTAAGCTGCCATACATTTGACTATTCCTCTAACCTTGCCAAGTCCCTTCTCATCCTTTCCACCCCACCTTGTGATCAACTCTGTTGCAGATCTTTGTGTCATCTGCAAAGAGACATATTTTTCTTCCAGTCCCTCTGCAATGTCGCTATAAAGACATTGAAGAGGACTGGTCCTAACATCGAACCTCATGCACCCCACTAGTAACCCCCCCCTTTCAGAGTGGATGCCATTTACTATTACCTCTGTGTCCTATTCTCCAGCCATTCTTTACCCAGGCTATCTTCTTGGGACCACTCCCAGGCTGGCTAACTTGTATATTAATCTTTGTGTGGGACTGACTCAAATGCCTTGCTAAAGTCTAGGTAGGCCATGTCTCACAGCCCCTCCCTGATCTACTACTTTGGTCACCCAGTCAAAGAAATCTATTAGATTCGTCTGGCATGACCTTCCCACTGTGAATCCATGCTGCCTTTGGTCCTGTGCCCCTCTGGCCTCTAGGTACTCGACAATTCTTTCCTTCAGAAGTGATTCCATCATTTTCCCTATCACTGAGGTTAAACTAACAGGTCTGTAGTTTCCTGCTTCTGCCCTGCTCCCACTTTTGTGAAGGGGAATCACATCTGCCCTCCTGCGGTCCTAATACATGAATCAGGCTAAGTAATGTTATTAACTTGTTCAAAGTAATTTCATGTAACAAGACATTCCAGAATGCCATGATGCTGACTTCAGAGGAGGACTGCAGAGCTGGTAGATTCAATTGCCTTTAATAGCCAGCCTGTAGTGAATGTCAGAGTGTTCTGTAAGCTTTAATCTTCAATTTGTTGGACAGCTGTTTGTGTGGGGTGGCTTGGGCTAGGTACAGTGAAGTCAGAGGACTATATGAAGCACCTTGAGCACAGCAAAATCTGATTTTAGCTTACAAGATGATGAACATGTATACTACAGGATGAAGACTAGTGAAGAATGCATATCCCATCTGAGCAGTTCTCCACTGATGGGAGCATCATGGATTCTGGGATTTATGGTTACATGAAATTACATCTTACAAATCAGTGTCAGTTAAATTAGTCTAGTGCATTCTTTTGTGCAGTAACAGTAATTAAAATGAAATCTTTTTGTACACCAAGTGCAAATTGTGATCAGCCTTACACTTGGGTGTGAGGCTTTGTTTACTGTTCCCCTTTAATCTGTCCTACTTGCATTAAGGCAGAGTAGTTTCACGTGTTCCACCAGGCTAATAAGGAAAAGTCCAATCCTCTTGACTTGTATAATGCCAGCTGTGTATTGTTTAATTTGGAGCTATAATATTCATCAACATGTAACCAGAAAGGTATCCAGAACTAGATATAACCAGAAACTTATCCAGAACCAGAAAGTATTTAAGAAAAATCTTAATAAAAGCTTAGCAAAGGCAGATGTCTTCTGTCCCCACCCCACCCCCATCCCACAGTTTTAAACAGTTTTACTGTAATTATGTGCTGCATAATCAGATATAGGTAGCTTACAAGAAACCATTTCCCTTTTCCATTGGTGCCAACAAGAAGTATACCATATCTGCAGGAATCTCATTTTAGTCTGAGTAAGCAGACTAATGATATGTTCCATTTTCAATATAACTCCATGACTGTACAGGTCTACTTATC
Source organism: Neoceratodus forsteri (assembly GCA_016271365.2). Classification (NCBI taxonomy): domain Eukaryota; kingdom Metazoa; phylum Chordata; order Ceratodontiformes; family Ceratodontidae; genus Neoceratodus; species Neoceratodus forsteri. Next base: position 210,074,207 of record CM028138.1, read on the forward strand.
TTGGTTTATTCAATGGGGATACAGCAACATCTTCTATAATATAGACCACATTACCATAGTATAAACCAGATTACTAGTACCTACGCATGTCTCTACATAACACAAGTGTGCATAGTCCTAGTACCCAAAAACAATTCTGGTTTCTTTGGCTGTTCTTGTCTATGATGGACATTGCATCCAAGTTCAGATTGTCATTACTCCTTACAGTAACAAGTTGTGTAGAAATGGATGGACACAGAATGCCATGGATTGATGAACTGTCCTAATTTATTTGTTATGTTGAGGCAAACTACACCAGTGTGAAGGGAAGCAGTGGCACAACATGTCCAGAGAATGTTCGTTAAGTCCGGACAGCAACAAAAGACAAAAAAATGGCCATTGGCCAGACATAGTTAATGATTCTGGCAAGGTTGCTGAAACTGATGTGAACTTTTGGTAACAATGAGTAAACATCTGAGTGAGGGATAACATTCAACGGGGTTTTACGTAATGTAGAATAGTTGTACTGTAATAAGTTTAACAACTAGGCCCTAATTCTGTTTGGACTTAATTGAGCCTTTTTCATGGCAAGAAATAACTCATCTCTTGATTTCTACTGTGTTCTGCTGGATGCCAGGCTGGAAATGACATGCACCCTATCCACAGAAATCCTGATGATGATGATGATCAGCTCCCATTCATGAAGCAGGGAAACTGATCTGCACTACCTATTTCTGAAAAACTATGTCTGTCTGTCAAGTCAGGTGACAATGTTTCAGCATTATGAATTTTCTTTTTGAACAAACTGTTTTTTTGTTTATGATTGCAACATATGTTTTGTTTTAACAAAATCTTATTTGATCACAGCTTTCAGCCTCTCTGGGCAATGACTGTAAGTAACAGTTTAGCATATATTTGTTGGCTACGAACAACTTATGCCTGACTGTCCCATTGTCACCATGTCCAGCCTTTGGGTATCCTGATGCCTCAACCCCAAGCACCACTCCCCCCACTGTGGCACCAGTGGGGATCAGCATGGTGAGAGGTCCTATGGCACCTGTTCACCATCAGCTGAGTTGAGTGGTGAACATCCCTTCCACCTATTTATTTGCCTAGTCCCTCAGGCTGTCATATGTGCAACAGAGCGGGCCTGGTCTAGAAATGCTGACAGCTGTGAACCAGTATGATTTGGTCAAAAAGAAACACAAGAAGCACAATCAAGATAAACCTGTTTCATGTCTGAGTTTGTTCAGTGAAATAAAGGTAAAACATTGGTTTATTGAATTGCTGAATCTGTGTCCTAGAAGATTTATACCAAAATATGTCTAAGACAGTGGTGAATTTGGGGCAGATGCTGTACATCACTGAGTCTAGAGACTCCCTAACTTCTGATGTTCTGATAGATGGTAGGCGAGGAGGGGTCCAGCCTTCAGGCATTGATGCCTCTACCCCAAGCACCACTTCCCCTACTGTGTCACCAGTGGGGATCAACATGGTGAGAGGTCCTATGGCAGCTGTTCACCATCAACAGTGAGTTGACTGGTGCACATCCCTTCCATCCATTTATGTTCCCAGTCCTTCAGGCTAGCATATTGTGCAATGGAGCGGGCAAAAAATATTGACAGTGACAACTCTTGAGTGATCTATTCCATCAAGAGTCACTGAAAGATACAGGAAGCACAATCAAGGGCAACTGTTCCATGTCAGAGTGTGTTCAGTTAACTAATAAAGTTGAAACATTGTTTGCTTGAATGAATAATGAAATATTTTGGTATAAGTCTTCAGAAATGAGGCCAGATTAGGTGTGTTTTGTTGAATTCAGGGCAGCTGCACTATAGTACTTGACCCCTGGCTTGACTTGATAGTGGTGTGCCAGCCTTTTGGGTGTTGATGCCTCAACCCCCAGCACCACTCCCTCCACTGTCACACCAGTGGAGATCAGCATGTGAGAGGTCCTATGGCACCTATTCAACGTCAACAGTGAGTTGACTGTTGCACATCCCTTCCACCCATTTATTTTCCCAGTCCCTCAGGCTGGCATATTGTGCAGTGTAGCATGCCGGGCCAAAAAACAATAACAGACAGTGGCTCGGATCTGATCTGTCATGATTTTTAAATGGGAGTTTATATTAAAGGTCCAACTTGGTGTCCAGCACAGAGTCTGAGTCACATCACTGGCAATGAGAAAGTTTTATTGTGTGGAGAAGAATTCAATAATAGTAATAATAAAAGTACTCTTCAACTACTACCTGAATGAATGTAATTAAGTGACATTTGGTAGTCTGCTACTATGTCTGACTCCCTGAATGGCATGTAGGCCAAGAAGTAACTTTTGGGACAGTTATATCCAGAGTTTAACAAAAGGAATTTAATTTTCTCATTAAGCGATCTTAACTGTATTGCATGATGATGTGCTTAACTACACCATCCCCAACACCAAAAATAAGTCAGCAAGTGACCAATGATGAGTTCTGTATGACTACATTCATACAGTAGTACAATCACAGATAAGTAACAAAAGATCATCACACTGTGATAGGAAATTCAGCTGTGGCAGCAGGCTAGCCAGAATAGACAGTGGCCTACCTAGCAAATTATGAACTTGGTATTGGATATTGAATTTGTCCGTCATGTGTAATGTAACCACAGCTTTCTAAATCTGCTATTAATACCAATCACACTGACATACAAGAATAAATTGCATTGCAAGATTAGAGAAATGCCCAGCTGAGGTTTTCAAATTCAAACTCTTGTTACAAATTCTTGACCTGATGTATATGGCTGAAATGGCAAATTAAGTGCAGTCATTGCATTACATTTCAGTACCTGAACAAATAAAGAGCACCATTCACAGCCTTTTACTTTCATGCATGAATAAACTGTTATTTAACCAATTTTGTCACTGTATTTCAAACACTAGTGTCATCTGAAGTTAGTTTTAGCATTCTGAGCTGCAAAAACTATTGTGTGCACCACAGATTGTATAGCAAGCAGCCTGGTGTGGCTGTGGATGTAGCCATGGCTGCAGTACTGACATCACTGTAGGGCAGAGGAGTGACTCACTGTCACTGTACAGCACAGTGCAGTGGAAGGCTTGGTTTTGCAAGGGTAAAGTAACAGTAGTCAACCTATGGATCGTGTGCCCCCCCTTCCCCAAGACACCACCTGTTAGCAATGCATTATGCCAAAATCCAAAATGCCTCACAATTTTTTTTATTTATTTATTATTTTTTTAACTGTTTTCTGCTTCTGTAGCAAAGCAGCATGGGGACTGAAACACAGGTTACTCAACTGTAACAGTAGTTCTTGGAGTGGTATACGTTGTTCTTCTTCCACACTTGTTGGCACATCCCTTTCCCTTTAAAGAGGTTCAACAAGCTAATTAAAATACCATATGCGGGCCAGCCCAGTGGCGCAGAGGGCTGAGGTGCTGGCATCTTACCTCAAACCACGCCAGTGACCCGGGTTCAGAAACAGACTTGGGGAACTGGGGGTCAGCAAGGGAGCAGTGGATTGAGCAGCCAAGCCATCCATAGCACTGCTGTCCTCTCCTGGGGTAGGTAGCAGGATCGCATCACTCTGCAATGGCCCCTGATGGAGACCAGGAGCACTGCATAAGCATCCCAACAGAGGGACGTGCCAAAAAATTGGCAAACCACTGAGGATTGGCCGGATGATGGCAGCTGGCCTACCGCGCCCCTGAAGGACCTCCCGTGGAAGCTCAATGTGCCTCAGCAGCACCCTTAGACTGAGAGAAAGAGTGTGCTAGGTGTCCCCACTGGTGCCTTCCCCCTTGGAAAAGGGGGACCCACCAGGCAAAGGGTTACACCGGGCTAGCCTGGGGTCAGGCAGCAAATATGAGGTAAGGGGGGCTCAAGGGGGAGGAGTAGTGGGGGATTCCAGAGACCATGGCTACCCGAAGGAGTGGTGGGTCCTTGGCACGTAGAATATCATGTGCACCACATGGTGTGGTGCCTTACCGGAGCAGCACCCCATCTGGCTATATTTAGCCCAAACATAATCCATATTAAAGAGTGGAAGGGATTATAAATTTGTGAATAACAGATCCCTTCAACTTCCTAGTGCAGGTGCTGGGAGCTGACTAAAGACCCACCCCCATGCTCAGGCATGTAATGACGTGTGCCCAGGGAGAACATGGGGGCGTGCTCCATTATTCTTTATGGTGGCTAACTTTTAAAACATTTTTCAAGATATTTGCTGTCATTTTGTCATTAACCATGAGCACCAGGTGGCTAACAAGGACCTTGTTAGTCGACTGATGCCCATGGTTAAAGACAAAATGACCGCAAATGTAGCAAAAAATGTTTTAAAACTTAGCCCCCATACAGAATAATGGAGCGAGCCCCCATACTCTCCCTGGGCAACCATCACTACGTGCCTGAGCACAGGGGCATGTCTTTAGTCAGCTTCCAGCACCAGGAAGTTAAAGGGATCAGCTGTTCACAAATTTACAATCCCTTCCACTGTTTATCATGGATTATGTTTTGGGCTAAATATAGCCAGACAAGCTGCCACTCAGGTAAGGCACCACATCATGTGGTGCAATGCTTTATCTTGGTGAATCTCTTTAATATTGCCTGAAGGTCTAAAAGCTGGCTCCTCCCACCCATCCACCCATATTGTTTAGGCCTCTGCTTCACCCCATGATGGCAGATCTTGCCCGCTGGAAGCAGAGGTTGTGCATTGTAGCCATGGAGGTCGAGTGAAACAGAGACTGTAGAACTGAGGCCCCAAAACCAGCATCACAGCATGACTCTAGGTTGATGTGGAAATGAGTAATGAAGGTGTTTGCTGACTTCCAGGTAGCAACCCTGCAAATATCCTGGATAGGGTGGGGTGCTCCTAGAAGCAGCCACCGATGCAGCAGTATGTCAGATAGAATGAGCTCTTATCTCTGTGGGAGGCTCCTTGCCCACCAATCGGTAGGAGAGATCAATGCATGATGTTATCCAGTTGCCAATCATCTGCTTTGCTGCAGGTCTGCCAGGTGTGACTTCAGCATATGGGACAAACAGCTGGTGAACCTCTCCCCGAACTTCAGCTGTTCACTCCTTATATTAAGAGAGCACTCATCTCAGGTCCAAAGTATGTAGCCTGTACTCTGCCTCAGAGATGCAATTGTGATAGTACACCAGCAAAGTCAACACCTGGTTCAGGTGGGACTCCGACACCACCTTCGGAAGGAATTTTGGTTGGGGGCACAGGACAACATTGTCCCTGTGGAAGACCAGATAGGGAGACTCAGAGAGTACCTATAGTTCCCCAGTCCTTCTGGCTGATGTGATAGCCACCAATAAGGTGGTCTTCCATGACAGATGTGACATCTCACACCTGTACATTGGTTTGAATGATTTGTCCATGAGCTTTGCCCAAAACAGCAGTAAATCCCAAGGAGGTGGTGTTCATGCAGTAGAGCGGAAATGTGGCCGAGGCCTGTACCACCCGGGTGGGTGGGAGGAGCCAGATTTTAGACATTCTGGCAAGATTTTAAAGGGAAGAGGGCATGCCAACAAGAGTGGATAAGAACAACATATCCACGTCCCTAGGAAGAGCAGTTACACAACAAGTTACCATTAACAGTAGATCTTTGGGCCGGATGCCTTGCCTTATGCTATGCCAGCGACCCATGTTCTGGAACGGACTTGAGCACCAGAGGTCAGCAGGTGGAGAAGAGGAGAGGATTGAGCATCCATAGGACTGCTCTCCTCTTCTAGGGTGGGTTGTTGGTGTTCCTCGCTGCTCTAGCGGCTCCTGGCAGAGGCTGGTAGACCACAGCAAGATGCAGAGCACACATTGGTGGTATGGGAGCAATGGTGAATGTCCTGCAAGCAGGTTAGAGAGCTTGCCCACATTGCACTGGACATCATTGCACATCCACACTCCCATGGACAACATACAAGGAAAAATCCCCGGAGAACTGAAGAGGTGATGAGGGCCTCAGGGACCAGGTCACACATCCCCAACATTGGACTGCTGCACCAGTGATCCACAGGCACCACCTGCAGAGGTGAATCCTCTAATTTCAGATAGATGCCACTAAAGGTAGGAGAGGCAGGCCCTTCCTGGGGTGTGTGATCCAGTGGGCCAGTATGTCTGTTAGAGGGGGTCACTGGGAGGAAGATTCTCAGTGGGGAGTAGCAGGTCTGAGTCAAGCAGGTTCCTCTGAGAGATGCCTCAGAAGACCGAAGGAACATAAAAATAGCTGGGTGAGAAAAAAAAAGTAGATCCTCGACATCATTAGACATCAGGTACCATGTAGGAATGAGTCCCAAGCATGTATAACAAATAAGTGGGGAGGCTGTGAGGCGTGATCTCTATTAACTTAAGAAAGGAGATGTGATGATGTATAACAATCTTCTGTGCACTCGATGACTTTCATAAACTTAAAACAGAAAGCCTTGATACTGAGCTGGCATCGGTCCATGCAGAAGCGGTGCAACCCAAACCCTCCATGTGGCAGCTGCTAAGAATAGCAGCAGTGGTAACTGATATCTGAGGTCCCCCTGAACATGATAATTCATCAAAAGTTGCTGTCAATGTCAGCCTACCCAGCTGTTGGTTTATCCATTGTTGTGATTACTGTCTGTACATTGATAATTCAAAGCAATACTGTAATGCCTCCTGAATCATGCCATTTTACTAGCGCCTCACATCCACATTCCATTGTGGTGATTGTCACATTTTACAAAAGAGAGACAAGTAAGGCTCTGCAATGGCATGGGTACAAATGAGGCATTACTGCTGTCAAATTGTTAGGGTAAATACTATTCACAGCCATGCAGAAGCAGTGGAAAGCTTTACAAGTAAACTGAGTGACAAGACATATGGATGATTTGGCAGGCACAATGCACAGCTGACAGCAGCAGGTAGGTGTGTTGGGGAAGGAGAACACAAAGTTCATTGACTAGTGGTAGTTTCCCATTATAAAACAGCTGTGACACAGAGTGCGATATGCTGAACATTGTTACTCAGTACTGTGCCCTAGGGTGATGTATCCAATTGTGGAGAAAGCAGCCCAGCACAGGTACATGTGATGTAAAACATCGTGGCCAGTCATGAAAGGTGCTCTTAAAGTGAAATGGTAACAGGAACTCAGGGTAAACAAAGGAAATACTCAAGTTGCTGTTGTCATATTTACATGGCCAATATTTATGTTGTTGGCATATATATACCTTGCAGCATACAAACAGTAACAGGTATAGTGGTTCAACGTGGAATGGTGGGTGTATGGGTGGTGTCTATTGTGAGCAACTGCAAGACAAGTAGTTAGTTGATGAGAGACAGTATTGGCAGCAGCCTGCAGCCACAAGAACATTTATAGAGTTGTACTGCACCTAATGTCTTATATCCTTCCCCCCACAGACACACACACACACACACACACACACACACACGCTTGTTGGGGTTGGGCTTATGTTTGTTTTATTTGGCAATGGGAAAAAAGAGTGGATAGTTGTCATGAATAAATGACATATAGTTCAGATGATATGGGGCAATGCTCTATCATTTACAATTCAGCAATAACCCAGTCACTGAGAACATGCATTCCACTGGCAAACTGGATGCCATAACGCCAAGGTAAGTTTTTGCAAGCTGAGCCAGAGTAGGGTATCTATGTTCATTATTCTTCCAAAATGTCAGTGGCACATCTTCCTCCTCACTTGTAGGTTTCACCATCAAATATCTGTTTATTTCCTCTTCCACAGCTGAGCTATCTTCACTGAGATGCAAGCTTACTTTGAGCTTTTGAAGCATTTTCCTCTTCTTACTCATAGGAATGCATTTATCCTCATCGGCATGAAAGTTTGGATCTTCATCCTCTGCCTCTTCATCACTGATGGAGACACTTGAAAGTAGTATTGTCACTGATGGTGTGCTGCTGGCTCTGGAATGTCTACTTGGAGTACTTGTTGAAACAGTTGTTGTCACAGTTTCAAATTCCTTAATTTCTTCCACTGCATATTTCAGTACTGCTATTTGCTCCTCCCTAGACAGCTGCAAAGCATCTTTGATGGCTGGATCCAGTAAGTATGCCAGTTTGTCAGTACCACTTTCTGGAAAGCGCCTCTCAACATTTTTCAGCACTAGCCATTTCACCTGCTGCACAGTGGGATGATCTTTTTTACTTATCTGTGATTTTTCCACAATCTCATTTTTTATGACTGGTATTAGTGCCAGGTGTGGTTGATTACTACTGACCAATTCAGTCAGCTCCTTAAATGGGAGAAGAAAATGTCTGAGTTCTTCAACAATGTCAAACTCTTTAGTTGTGAGGCACAGCTCACTGTATCCAGTACATTCCAAAGCTTGCTCAGCCTCCCAGTGAAGATCTACAATGCTTTCAAACATAACAAGTACCGAATTCCACCTAGTCATGACCTGTTGTTTTAAAGTTATGTGATAATGCCTTTTTTTGTGTTGCACAATTCTGGAGGATGTTGCTTCTTTAACCGGGTCACTCTCGCAACTGTGTCTTTCCTGTGTGCCACTGCCTGTGATGTTACCAAAAATGGGTTCTGGTGCTGCATCATCATCATCATCACTGAGAAAGAGTCAAAAATCTGAATGCATATCCTCATCATCTGTTCCACTTCCACTGCCTTCAACTGGGTACTCTGAATCCAATGCCAGAATGTTTCGTGCATTTGCAGTCTTTTCCAGGAAGCTGTCCATCACTTGACGGTCATTACTGGTGGCTACTTCCTCCTCAGCTAGATACCCTTTGAAATGTAATGTGGTCACTATGGATTTGCATTTCTCAATCAAGTCTTGTACATCATTGACATGATTCATGGAATCTTTCTTCAGCAACAGAAGCAATGTATGTGCAACACAGTGATTACACTGTTCCACCCATAGCATGCGACTAGCCTTCTTCGTGTTCTCTGCTCCATCATGTGTCGAGAAAAGTTTCACTGTTCTGTCAATGGCAAAACCCTCAAGTTCTCTGCGGACATGCTGTGCCAGGGCTTCCCCGGTGTGGTTAGGCAACACTTTACAAGACAATGTAACAATGGGAAAGTCCCACCCACGTTAATATAGGATAGGCAGATGCCAAGGTAAGGGCGACATTTGTATTTGTTGGTCCAACCATCAAACATAATACAAATGGAATGCACTGTACAGAGGTTGTTCTTTACTTTGGTTTTCAATAAGCTGTATATATCATGTAGCTCTTTACCACGTAAGCTTCTCTCATTAGGTATTTTCATTCTCGGGACATTTTGGGGGGAAGAAAAGTTGGACTCCCTCTTTGTTGACTGACTCAAAAGGCATCATATCCAAAGAAAACCAGACCAAGACATCGCGAACCAGTTCAAAATCAGAGGAAGCTGGCCGCACACTCCCAGTGCCACCACCAAGACTCAAATTAATAGTTGTTTGCTTCAGTTTCTGTAGTTTGTTACCCTATGTACATCTACCTTATGAATGTGGATTAAATGTTCCATTAAGGATGTAGTTGCTGTCTGCAGGGCATAACTTTTAACTTTGATAATATGTGCATTAGACTGACCTTGCGTAAAGTGCTTGTTGTGTGTCTTAGCAAAGGGAGCAGAAATATCTACTGTCATCAAGCAAGAGCAGTGAGACTGAACCTGGGTCACCTGAAGATGTACCTGGGACCTGTGTTTTAACATACAGTGAGTCAAAGTACTTCCAAACAATGCACTTACTATTACCGTGAGACCTCAATTTTGGAGCAACAAACAGGTTGCATAGTTCAGATTTCTCACTTCGTGACAGTAGTGATGTGCTTACATACTTGTTAATTTTACAACGAGGTGATGCACCAGCCATATAATGACTTTGACAGCTACTACACTACTACTACTCAGTACTGTCTTTTCTGTAACAAACTGGTAGAAATGAATGAATTCGTAACAAAACCACAGTATTACGATACGTGATAATGCACACGGTATAAGTAGTGGATATATGTATACAGTAAAATACCACCAAGTCAACACTTGAAAAAACAAGAACTGGATGAGATGTCCAGCATAGACAAGAAAACTGTTATTCAACCAGGAAGTTAACACACATTTCAATCAAGATAACATAGTTCCATGGCAAGGCATGGCATAGTGCATACACAGAACTTTAACAGAATGATGCTGCGGTGCAGTACCAATAGCGCACAACACATCAGCATTGTGAATGTGAAGGTTACAACCCGGTCGTGACTCATGCTGTGACCACTAATGTGTTCATGGTTACCTGCATAAATGCTGCAAGTTCCTACAATGCCCGGCCCACCCCACCCTGGCAAAGTAGAACATACACCCCAGTAAGGGAAGGGTTATGCCCAGCTGAGTCTGCACCACCAAGTCTTACTGGATCTGATTCATTCAGAAAAAGTCTATTTCTTGATGAATTAACATTGTAGACTCTGGGCCTGTCTTTGCCACTTCACTTCCTCAATAAAAAGTGTCAGTCCGATTAAGAAGGTGAGCTTTGATTGCTTCCTCCAGCTTACATTTCAGGTAATCTACCTCATCCTACAATATAAAAAGTTCTTGTAAGGCCCAGGTATAGGTAGTGTATGTTGCAATATTACTGCAGCAGCCAATTTCATAGCCATAAACAAGTGCGTAATTGCATTAAAATGTCACCTATACCTGTGATATTAGAATTCTGTCACATCGACCAATAGGTGGTTAGTGGATAGAGTTGACTTGATATGGGCAGCACTGAAATGTACTCTAAGGGGGGAATGTATCCGGCTGGCGGCGACTAAGTCACACCAACATAAAGCACAGATTGACTCACTCCTTAATTCCATTCGAATTTTAGAAGAGTCTTCAAGCAAGACTTCCACTGTAAAAGAGTGGGCTAGGTTACATAATCTTCAAGCTCAATATGCAGATATGATGACGTGATGGGCAGAGCTCTCCCTTCACCGTACCAAGCTCAGATACCTTGAATCAGGAGAGAGGGCGGGCAAATTGCTCGCAATCAAAATCAGTTAGGCAGCGGCCTCACGGTTTATCCCAAGTCTTTATCCTACATAGGACAGTCCTGTAGTTACTGACCCAAAAGGGATAACAGAGGCTTTTGGAGTATTCTATCAGAACCTCTACTGTGTCGACTCCCAAGCACGGCCATCCGAGACAGAGATTACTCAGTATCTCAACTCAGTAGTACTTTCCCAGGTGTTCCCTATGGAAGTGGCCCTTCTGGGAGCATGCATTACTATTGGAGAAATATGACAGGCCATAGGACTACTTCCCCTAGATAAATCCCCTGGTCCTGATGGCCTATCCAATAATTTATATAAATCCTGCTGCCCTATTCTGGCTCCAATATTGGAGGAGGTGTACAACTTTTGGTATGAGAATGGCCTTTCTGAGTTCAGTTTCCTAGACACACTTATAACTCTTATCCCAAAGCCGGGGAAGGATCCCTTATACCCCGAGAGTTATCGCCCCATATCCCTTCTTAACTCTGATCTCAAAATACTGGCAAAGATTCTGGCCAATAGGCTTGCCTCGATTATGGGCAGCCTTATTAGTAATGAACAAGTCAGATTCATGGAGAGAAGATCATCAGAGGACCATATGCGGAAGCTGCTACACCTGATTTCGGCATCCAGGAATTCAGATGTTCCGGCAGTCCTTGTCTCCCTGGATGCCGAAAAGGCATTTGACCGCATCTCCTAGGACTTTCTTTTCCTTAACCTTGCTCGCTTTGGTTTGTCGGGTAACTTTCTTAGATGGGTACGTTTGTTGTGTACCTCGCCATCAGCCCGAGTCTGGTGCAACAGCATGCTCTCTACCCCTTTGTCACTCTGCTGGGGCACCAGGCAAGGATGCCCACTGTCCCCACTTTTATTCAATTTCTACCTTGAACCTTTGATTCGCAAATGATTGACCTCCCAGGAAATCATGGGTATTAAAGTGGGAGACAAGCGATATGCCCTCTCTGCATATGCAGACAATTTACTTTTACAGATTGAAAGCCCTCAATACACTACCCCAGCTCTTCTAAAAGAAATTGAGGCCTTTTCTAAAGTGTCATATTACAAGTTAAATTGCTCTAAGACCCAGGTTTTTCCACTAAATCATTGAACTACTAATGCTATACTGGCAACATGTAACTTATCCTGGGAAGCAAAATTCATCACATACTTGGGTAACAAAGTGTCAAGGAATTTGACATCTATTCTTAAAGAGGATCTATCCGATTTGCTGAAAACATTAACAATGGACATGGATAGATGGGGAGCCCTCCCCCTCTCTCTTTCAGGGAGGATCAGCATAATTAAAATGAATGTGCTTCCTCAAATTCTATATCCCATGGGTATGTTGGGTTGTTTCCTCCCTAAAGTTTGGTTTATCAAGTTTCAGAAATTACTTAATGCATTTATATTGAGAGGGAAGGGGGTCAGGTGGGCCTACTTTAAATGAACAGCTCCTAAAATACAAGGTGGCCTGGCACTCCCTTCTTTCTTCACATATTTTAGTGCCCATCACTTAAGTAAGCTTGCTTTTTGGGTCAAAGTTATAAATCCCGTTAACCTGTTGGAATATATTCCTTTGTGGTTGGAGCTCAAGGGGCACTTACCCTCCAAATACTGCTGCTCCTTAGCTGTCCTTCTATATGCAGCCCTGTATGTATCCCAAAACCACTTAGGAAGACACCGAATGGCTGGTCCCTCAAGGCCCTTCAAAAGATCCAAAATCATCTTTCATTGAATTGGCACCAGTGTGACAGGATTAAAACCTTCCAGAATATATGGGGCACCCTTGAAGCCTTGCTATCCATATGGAATCCTTAAGTTTATCATAACTTATTTCCTCAAGGGTTGATGACCTTACTGCCCCTTTCATAGGATAACACTTGGCATGGGGAGGTTGGGGATTGGGAGGGGAGGGAAGGATTAGTGGTAAAATGATTGTATTTTTTATATATATATATATATATATATATATTTATATATATTTTGTGGCTTTTCCTTTTGTTATAGTTAATTATGTATTTGTAAATAGCAGTCTGTGAAACTCAAGTGATGTGCCTGTCTTGTAACTCTGACTGCTGGAAATGCAATAAAGTATATTAAATTTAAAAAAAAGAATTCTGTCACATCACTAAAGGTATTGAAAAAGGTATAAGCCAGCAGTGCAACTGCTTATGTATCATAATTCTGGACTGCATCCATCTACGATGGAACACTGAGTGAGATGATGACAGACAGCAAGGCTACATGGCATCATTGCTGTAATGTTCATCCCTTAAGTAGCATGTACCATTAAAACATGATCTCATAAATACTGCAGTGTGAAACACACATCACTTAACCTTGACCATCGCTAGTGCTGCTGTAGTCTGAAACAAAAATACAGAACTGACAATAAGTGGTGAGAGAGCTAAGAAGACATATGAAATAAAATACATGAGGATAATGTATGGTCTTAACCATGCTGTAAACACTTCAAGAGGTTGCCATTACATCGTAGTAAACATCAAAAATATAGCTCCAGAGGTTTACATGTCATGGCAAGCTCGAGACTTTTCAGCATGGTAATTACTATAGCCAAAGACGACACACTATGTCATAGTGGATATAGGATACCAAGAAAAAGTAATTGCAGACTGAATTACTTTTATGATTGATTCTTAAATTACCATTCTTAAAACAAATGGGAACATTGATTCTTAATTTATGCAACAATGCTTATTGAGCATAGTAATTTCTATATCCAAAGACGACACACTTTGTCATAGTGTATATAGGCTACCAAGAAAATGTCATCACAGACTGAATTACTTTTATGATTGATTCTTAAATTACCATTCTTAAAGCAAATGGGAAAATTGATTCTTAATTTATGTAACAATGCTTATTGAGATGGTCTTGTCTTATGCATTCTTATATGAAACTGGAGGATTGATTAATCATCAACAATGTTTACTGAGCTGGTCTTCTTAAAGGAAAGCTGACCAAATTTTGGGTTCCCACCCACAAAAGGCTTAACCTGTTTTAGCGTTGTTCTTGTGCCACAACTTAGTGTATTTTAATTTAGAAAGTCTGTGATCCAGAAGTATGACAGGCGGGTGGTGGGGGTTTCATTGATTTAGTTAGTAGCGGCACGCACTGCTCCGGCTTCAATACAAATGAATGGAAGTGAGCAGTGCGGCATCGCACCTTTACAGTAAATGGAGCCCTCCCCATCCGCCATACTTCTGGGTCACAGACTTTTCAAAATTAAAATACAGTAAGTTGTGGCACAAGAAAAACACAGTTTTTACTATAACAGCTAAACCGGGGGGTAAGCCTTGCGGGCCCGGAGGCTGGAGCACCTAATTTGGACAGCTTTCCTTTAAACAATCTGAAATCAAACAGGAAGATTGATTCAACAACGTTTATTGAGTTCAACTTCTTTTTATCTTAAACAGCAGCTGAGCTGACACCTTCAAAAGAAGTTTAGCAAAACACAATATTTAGACACAGTTTAGCTTGTATTTCACATGAATGTTATAACCCTCCTCTCCATTATTTATTACTGAGGTCATTGCCATGACAACAGGATCTTTGATCCTGAAGTGTTCATATTTCCATTATCCCAACCCGAGGTGAAAATGCTCTGCTCATGACATCATTGTTACTCCCACGGCAACAGACTGTGATATGAGAAATCACAATACAGGATTGTGAGTTTAAGTAGGAAGTAAGCTACAGAGGCAGATAAACAGTAATAGAACTCAAGGAATTTGCGTTTTCATGCAAATGTACTCAATGATGAGTGATGGGGAAGAAAAATATCTAGAAAACATATATAGAATGCAAGCTGAAGTGTACATAATTATTACATTTTTCAAAGTTTTCTCCAAAGGGGTCAGTACCTTTTTAAGCATTTTACATCAAATAGAAAGACTGATTCATCTCATCTACCAAGTTTTGACTGACTTCATCAGAACACTTTTAATCAATACAGCCTTGTCTGGTGCAAATCAGTTAACTGAATACCAACAACATTTTCCAAATTTTTCTCAAAACTGAACATTGACTATTGTGAGCATTCCATTTTGTTATACCACTGATATGACATACTTAAGAAGGGATAACAACAGAGTGATGTCATATCAATGACTTAACAAGGTTGGAAGGAGCCATTCTCGGCTTACTGCTCAATAATAATACAGGCCCCACTCCTCCACATTATATTATTCTTATAAGGCAATGCTAGTATAGCCTAACTCAGCATTGCAGCTGCTGCCAAAATACTACTGCACATTACCGTGCATAGAAATCAACTGCATTAATTTTATTAGTCTTACTTTCTTTTGTAGTTTGAGTTGTCTATTGACTATAATCCCCCGAGGTGAGACAGATACTGAGCCAGGAATGATGGAGAGGCATTTACTTACCCCTTGGTGACTCCATTGATATCCAAAACAGAAGTGTCAAAGAGGCAGCTGCTGTCAAGTCTTCTGTCTCCAGCTCTGAATGACACATCTGATGACTGAGAACAACTCCCACTACACTGTAGTTGTGACTCTCATTCTTCTCTCCTGGGATCTTCCTTGCCTTCGGGCCTCTCAATCAATGACAGTACTGCAACTGCTGCCCTAAATATAATATTAACTAAAAATATAGCTTTTACTGTTGGTGTGTTTTTCCCCCAGAGGTGTGCACATGCAACAAATTTTCCCCCAAATCAGAAAGACTTGTGGCCTATACTTCCCAGCTGAACCACTTTACTTGTGCTGGCATAATCCCAAATTCTCCCCCCATCTCACCTCTAACTCAAAACTCCATGCAGCCACTGCACGGGACAGTCTTGTGATACATCACCAGCATTTGGCTCCACTCCAAGACGGTAGACCAGATCTCTGCGATCACCCATCCACATCGATAACTTCTTCCTGACCTGCCAGAAAAGAAATTGTGCCACCACTGATGAACCCACATAGCTGGGTCTGTTTCCATTTTAATTGGTAGCATACATTCATCATCCCTACCCCCACACCAGCTGGGTCATCAATAAAAAAGGTAGTTTTATACACACAGTGGTGGTGTTGTAGTAGTAGTACCGCAGTAGTGCATTAAGTACACCACAATCCTTTGCTCAAGTTTCAAGTACATAGTGACCTGAAGCACTACATGTACTGCAAGAAAGCAGTAGCAAAGGCAAACAAGATGCTGGGATGCATAGCTAGGGGGATCAGTAGTAGGAGAGAGGAGATTATACTGCCCTTGTACAGGTTACTGGTAAAACCGCACCTAGAGTATGGAGTTCAGTACTGGTGCCCACACCTCAAAAAGGACATTAACCTGCTGGAGACGGTCCATAGGAGGGTTACAAAGATGATAGCCAGTCAGCAGGGCAAGACATACAAGGAGAGGTTGATGGCACTGAACATGTACTCCCTGGAAGACAGAAGAGAGAGGGGGGACATGATTGGGGCCTCCAAGTACTTGACAGGGATAAATAAGGTTGATAAGGAGAGTCTCTTTAAGCTGAGTGGCAACCATAACATGAGGGGGCACAGTCTTAAGCTCGAGGGTGGGAGGCTTAGAAGCACTTCTTCACAGAGAGAGTGGTGGATACTTGGAATGCACTTCTGGAAGAGATCATCTCATAGACAGTGGGCAGCTTTAAGAGAGGCTGGGATGGGCATAGGGGGAAGGTAAGGATCATGGGTTGGGAGGAGTCAGGAGGGAGGGCAGGGACATTAGCTCAAGCTGTGGACCCTGCAGTATAAGCAGACTTGATAGACCAAATGGCCTTCTTTTGCTGGCTTCTTCATATGTTTATATGTAAACAGGGGCCGGATTTTCATCCATGAAGGCATGCCACAAGCCTTTGGTGTGCTGAACATACAGTACACCAGGCTTGTGGCATGTGCCAAGCGACATTCGGGAATTTCAATCCCTTGCTCCTGGCATAGGTCCTTAGACCACAAAAGTGCGGTCTTGCTTGCGCCGTCACTCCAGGACAAAGTTATGGTGCTTGTGCCAGAGCATTGATGCAAGCAGTCGTAAGTCACAGAAACTATCGAAACTGCACCCGAGAATAGAAATTCGGGTGCAGTTGTGGCAAAGGGGGATGGCGCACTGCAAATGTTAAAGTCCCGTGGCACAGAGCTGGATGCAAGCACTGCACCAGAATTTGAAAATCCTGTCCAAGGAGTGAACATTACTTACTGCAGTACTGCAACACTGAACACCACTGTGACTACACAAAAGCCCCTTTTTTAGTGACAACTGGATGTGAGGAATCGGATTCCAACCACCTGCCTTACATTAATCCCTGTTACACTGTCATGTACAGTAACCTCCCACAATCCCTGGTAGTCTACTGCCCCCCCACAGCACTTGGCAGGCCAGTCCACCCCTCCCTAACCCAGCCCCAGCAGCGACTGGCAAACCCCACCTCTCACCTCCACAGCCAGCCACCGACTGAGCTCCTTCCTAGTGCATACTGTTGTATACAGTACATGCTCAGTCATTGAGGGTGAGGGGATGGACTGGCACTGCAGGGTGGGGGGTCACTAGACTACCAGAGATTGTGGGATACTGTTCGGAGTCAGCCTGGGGTAGCAGGGGTGCTTGAATAGCTCTGTGGGGGCATTGGTATAGCTCTGTGGTGTGGGGATTTGGGGGGCTTGCAATTCAGGGATGCGGGGTGGGGAGACTTGTACCCTGTCGAAGGGCAGTACTGTGACTTATGACACCCTGTATAGGTGCACCATCCCTTTGGTGTACCACAAGTCACAGGACGTAGCCACCGGGGACCCAGCCTGTTTTGGAAATGGGTGCAGGGTCCCTGGCGTATTGGCATATGGTGCAAATCGCACATTCCGGCCACTTGCACCATATGTCTTGGAATGAGACCCATGGATTCTTTAGGTCAGTATTCCATCCTAGCACTGCTGAATGACTGGAATGATGCATTCTGGTTTTAAACAGCTGTTGGTGAAAGAACTATTATATTAAACAGCTCACTCTAAATGAGGTCAGCATTTCAAAAAATAAATACTTTACCCATTAAAACATACATACGCATTAGCTGGCCCAGCGGCACTGAGGACTGAGGCACTGCTTGCCTTCACCTCACACCACGCTCTCATCCAGTGTTCGGGAATGAGCACAGGTCACCAGGGGTTGGCAGGGAAGGAGAGGGATCCAGCATCCAATGGATTGCTCTCCCTCTCTGGGGTGGGGCGTTCGCGACAGTTGGTGCATGATTGCCCCCTGGCAGAGGCTGGGGGACAGGATGCATGCTGCACTCCTGGGAGAGTAGGGGCAGACGCCAGGAGAAAGCATGTGCAGAAGCATGTGCACTCCCCTCTGCTGGCGTCATTGCATGCCAGCCAGCTAAGGGGAAAAGAAAGAGGAAGTAGATGGCACCATTGTTGAGCGGCTTGATGGCCAGTCGAAGATCTCCAGCTCCAGGGGGGGCATCTGCTCTGGATCTGTTCAGGTGGGTGAGTTGGGGTCTCCCCACCACCCCTCTGCGGGGGGTAAGCCACAGGGGACAAAGCAGACCCTAATATGGCGTGCAGGAGAGTGGACAGGATGGCAGCTGGATTTTCCAGTGGAGTTGCCAGGCAGAAAAGGAGCAGACAGTTGGCCTCAAGGAGGAAAAAGGTATAGCAAAAAAAAACAAAGGAACACACACACACACACACACACCAGCTAAATGCCTAATGCATGAATTTCTTTAGTTCCCAGAGTTCTTTAGTTCTATATATTGTAAAGCACCACACACTAATCAGCAAGAAGTTAACAGCTTACAGCAACCACCATCCCCATTTATTTACCCAGGCCCCAACCAGGCCATCCCCCTGCTCCATTTTCTTAGTTGTTGGCCTGGGCATATTTATCCGTATATTTTTATTCTTCTAATCAGAAGAACTAGGAATAAAATGGTGCTATTTCTAAATTCTATTATACTGTACTGCCAAGTCCGATCCAGACCCCCCAAAAGGTTGTCACACAACTGGGGGGGGCAGACTTTGAGGAGTTGGCAGTGGCACTGTGGCACTGCCTGCCGCAGACAGTACAGTATAATAATACCTCCATTTTATTCATAGTTGTTCAAATCAGATTAGAAGAATAATTAAAATATGCCAATATGTTCAAGATCCAGCAACTCAAAAAATGGGGATGGGCGATGTCCTGGTCGGGGGGGTGGGGAATGAATGGGAATGCTCATGGTCATGCACTCTTCTGCTTACTTGTTGACATTGTGTTGTCAGCAGCTCAGTCTTAGGGGCCAAGCACAGGCATGGCAGGAAATGCCTGCCTGCTGAGAGAGGATTGACAGATTTTATGAAGAATCGGGTATGCACACACATTTAAAGGAAAAAACTCATTATTGAGAAATTCCTCCACCACACCCTTACCCCCCCCCACACACACACACCCTCCCTGATTAGGTTTTACAAGCATAAATGATATTTTTATGGATTGAGAACTCACATTTTTTTTTAACTTTGTACTCATGTCAGTCTCCCAATATGGTGTGACCCAGGCACTAGCATTTGCTATTGCAGTGTGGCACCCCACCACTTCCTCACATGGCAGCTTTTCAATGCAAGAGCAGTGTGAATCCACAAGACAATAGAAAATGCCAGTAGTGCCAAGGTCACAGACACACAGTAGTGGGAGATCGAAAGGAGTACAAAGTTAAATCCATACAAAATGTAATGGTGTGTGTGTGGGGGGAGGGGATTTTCCTTTAAATGAAGACTGTGCCTACACTAGAGATTGGGGTACTGAAGCCCTGATCTGTGCAGTGGTGGCTGCTTTACAAGTACCAGGAGGTCTGATTTAAATCCACTAACTGCTTAGATATCATATTCATTATTCAAGCAGGTGTGAGCCAACATCTCTTCTTACAACTTGCTATTTCTGCAAGAGAAAGTTAAATTATTAAAGCTGACAGCCAACCTCTCTGATAATACAAAGAAAGTTGTCCCTCGAGAACTCAAGGAGTATAGGGGCCATGAACTTAGTGGCTGGTAACTCTTTCACTCTCTCTGATTTAAAATTAACTCCATTCATCTTGAATTTGGTCCTTCCTTTGGCCAACTTCCAAACTGGACACGCAGTCACTTTACCATCATGAGTCTCTTACTGCAACAAGTTTGAAAACTGATTGCCCTGTACTACAGAAAGCAACATGTTATTGCCATCTCTCACAGCTATATAATCACACTTGGATTTTTCATTTCTCCACATAAATCTTGCAATGGGTGTTTTTTACATTATTTGAGTCTGGTGTTATAAACAGATATACATCACATCAGGCCTGCGGCTGTAAAATTGGTAACAATCTGAACCCCACCAAAAACATGGCACTGCATCTCAGCTGGGCCATCCTGGGAAAATAAACTTAAAAAACAGTGGTGTGTTTGTGCGTGTGTGTTGGGGGGGTATGAAATGTGCCACTATCTATGAAATATAATTTTACTTTAATTTCTATAATGGTGGAGGGGAGGGGGAAGATGGTGCTGAATCAGTGTCTGAGTTGGATGCCAATATCTTGCTATACAGCATACTGTACACATGGATGCAGCTGGGATCCATTTAAATAACCAGGCAGATAACCCCTTGATCCTTGTTTTCCACTGTTTTGCTTTTGCCTGATTAAATAAATGTATGTGTCACTTCCAGTAACTCCTTGTCATCATTACATCCACATTTATCATTATGGTATTTTACAATGCTCTTGTCTGAATGGCTGCTACAGAGCCATCAGCCGCCTACACCACCAGTCATCTCCAGACTTCACTCCCCACTCCCCTGGCCCAAACCACAGCAAGGCAAGCCACCCACCCAGTCCCAGGGGTTCAAACTTTTAAATTTTCAGCACCCACCTCTCAGTCACTCAGGACTCTGACCCAGACTGACTGCTCCATGGTGACGGCAGGTCCACTGGCACATCGTGGCTACAAGCTTGGCCTCAGCTATGGCTGTTTTGTGCACACTTGTCTCCACCACTCGATCCTCTTGCTGATTCCGTCCCAGTTCCCCCTCAGGTGGCAGCTTCAGTGGCTCCACACTGTGTCAGTCCGACTTCGTACCTCCTTCCACGTGATGCTCGCTCGCACTTCTTCATGACACCACTCCACCAACAGAACACATCACGAGCAGCGGTGCTGCAATATATTACTGCACTCATCTGGGAGATAAAAACAGATGGTCCAAATTTAAATTAGACCCACACGGCGCACCCACCGGCTGGCAGCAGCAAATGAAAGAACCACCCTCACCTGGTCTGTGGTCTCAGAAACTGCTCAGGGGCCAGGGCCGTTCATGGACAATGGCACAGTCACTCCTGCTCTTGGCCTCTAGACTGGATGACACAGACAGATATGTGTCTGATAATAAAACAATTTTTTTTTAATTAAATGTGGCCGGTTCAAATAGGGACACCGACGATCGACGATCTCTGTACTGCACAGCTTCTTTGCCTCCTCAACGACGGACTGCTAAGCACACTCTCCCCTTCAACTCATGCATCCCAGTTACCACAAGCAGCTCCTGACTCCTCCTCCTCCTTCAGTCATCATTGGTGCATACTTGGCGCCACAGGAGCCAGCAGGAGCATTATTGGCCCGTTTTGGATGGCGCAAGGCAGACTTACGGCAGTTGGGGATTGACTGAAAAAGACAAAAAAATATTGTTGCTATTCTCGTCTTGGCACCAACGGTCAAAGGAACCCCCCCCCACCCCTCACAGAAACAAAAAAAACACATTCACTGCTGCAACATGTCTCTTTTTTTATAATGGAATTGCCGACTGCACTAAATTGTGACTCCACCATAATATGACTGCAATTCAATGCAATTGCAACTGCATTGAATTGCAGCTGATGATTCTGATGGCAGACGTCGTCTCCGGGGTCTAACCTGGACTTCAGCAAGGCTTTTGAATCGGTGCTGCACAGGAAACTGTTGAGTAAGAGCTTAGGGGTGGGAACAAAATGGTAGGATGGATTGGGAATTGGCTGAGTAAGCAGCTGCAGAGAGTGGTGTTGGTGGGGGGGAGTCTGGTCTCCAAAAAAGCTCATCAGTAGAGTCCCTCAGGTGTCAGTGTTAGGCGTACTCCTATTTAATGCATTCATAACAGACACTGGGGAGGGAGTTAGGAGTAGATTTTGCCTTTTTGCTGATGACTCTATACTGGGAGCAGCAGTGGATGATGAGGTAGGGAGAAGGACACTACAGGTCACACACTTGGCAGCTGAGGTTTAACGCCAGGAAAGGTAGTGTACTACACTTCAGTGTTAAGAATCCTGGGTGTGACTACTATCTGGGGAAGGGGAAGCTTGCAGTCTCCAATGGGAAAGAAGATCTGGGAGTGGTAATGGATGCCAGGATGAACAACTCAGAGCAGTGCAGGAAGGCGGCAGCAAAAGCAAATAGAATGCTTGGGTGTATTGCTAGGGGGATAACATCGAGAAGGAGGGAGGTTCTGCTGTCCCTATACAATTACTTGGTGGAGCCGCACCTGGAGTACTGTGTGCAGTTTTGGCTCCCTTATTTGAGGAGGGATGTTGTTCTTCTGGAAAAAGTCCAGAGGAGAACACCAAGGATGATTCATGATCTGGGGATAAGTCCTATGAAGAGAGACTGTGGGAGTTGAACATGTACACCCTGGAGGATAGACGGAACAGGGGGGATATGACTGAGGTCTTTAAATACTTGAAGGGGATGAATAGGGTAAATAGTAAGGGACTGTTCAAAGTGAAGGTAGAAGGAACCACGAGAGTCCATCACCTAAAACTGGTTGGGGGGAGGTATAGAGGAGAGGTGAGGCAACACTACTTCACAGAAAGGGTGGTGGTACTTTGGAATGTGCTACCTGAAGAGTTGGTGGCAGTGGAATCAGTGGGTGGATTCAAGAGGGTCTGGAACAGGTACATGGGAAAGGTGCAGGAGGGGAGGGTAAGGAAAGACAGGGATGCTACGAGGGTGGAGCCTGTGAAGGAGGGAAACAAAAAGGCAGGGAAAGCAGCGACAGAGACACAACTGTGAGCTGCATCTCAAGCAGACAAGATAGGCCTTTAAGCCTAATCTGCTGTCATCTTAGTATGTTAAGTTAGTCCAGCCCAAACATGCAAGACCATAGACCACACTCAACATAGCCTTACTGATGCTTGTTCAAGAGGGGGTGAGCAAATCCAAATATTTGCCCCACTGTTGTGTAAGCTTTTCTGACCAACCCTTAAAGAGACTTACCAGCCTCGGCCCCTGCAGCTGATATAGAGGTGCTGTATCTCATGGGGCTGCTTCTAATGTACAGCTTGTTAAAAATAGTCACTTTAGTAAAAAATTACAATGCTCGTAAAATAAGAAATACCGGGTCACAAGGACTTCCTGGTTTCTGGTGCCACCCACGCTCCATCCCCACACTCTGCAAATTTGTGACACGATGCTAGGGAGAGCACTGGAACATACCTCTCAACTGTCCCTGATTTTCAGGGACGTCCCTGATTTTGCCTCAAAAGTTTACTCTGTCCCTCCTAAAAATGGTGTTTCTGTGACCAAACAGTAGGGGGTTGTAAGCACAAAATAATGTCAAATATTAAAGTTACAAACTTATTCTTCCTTAGAGAATGCATTTTACACTAAGCCATTTATTCTACCAGCTTTCTGAGTGAATATCTCCAATTTTGAAGAAGTGTCCCTGATTTTGGTCCTTTGTCCCTGATTTTTTTAAGCCTTGTCCCTGATTTATGAGGCAGGAGATTGAGAGGTATGCGCGAGAATGTGCTCCATTCTACTCTATGGGTGGCACTTTTTTTAGTAAATCAGCCTCTTTGCAGGCTAAAATACTGAAATACAACAATCAAAAGCCTTCTTAAAGGCTGTTTTAAAGCATTTGGGGCATAAATATAATATTATGGAACCGAAGTAGCACTGCAACGCATCGTTTCTGACACCTTAAAATGCTCGCATTTTGAGTGGGCACCAGATTAGAGCAGTAGCTGCTGATACTGTGTGATATACTATTTTGCTTATGAAACTGATAAAAACTGTGAAACTGATTTAGAACTGTTTACATTGTATTGAACTGAATGCTGTCCTGAGAGGGGTGCCTTCTTGCTTAAAGGCAAACTCTCCAGCAGTATACCTTTGCATCTTGGGACATTGGAGGACTCTGTCCTACCACTACTTCCTGGTCCTGTGTTTGGCACCTTCACAGGCTATTTTTTAGCAAATCAACCTCTTTGCAGGCTAAAATACTGAAATACAACATTCAAAGGCCTTCTTAAAGGCTGTTTTAAAGCATTTGGGGCATAAATACAACATTGTGAAACTGGAAGTAGCGCTGCAATGCACTTCCGGTTTCTGACACCGTAAAATGCTCGCACTAGCGGCGGGGCCACTATGGAGGCGGCGCGAGAGAGACACGCTAGCCAGGTGGTCTTCCATGTCTCCCAGGGCAAACGGACAAAGGGACTAAGACACTAGGACTGACTCAGGTAATATTACTTATCTCATTGTTAACTGCTTGATTTCCTCACTCAGAGTGCTGTCCTAGGACTAACATTAGTTTAAACACCACAATGAAGAAAGCTAATAAAATGTGTTCATCCTGTCTCATGTATACCTCAGGGAAACAGACACCTAGTTTTGTCTGCGATAGATGTTTATTAGTAGAAAAACTTCAGGACAAAATTAAATGTCTGCTACCTAAAGATAACTTGCAACCTGAAATTAAAGCACTTGAGGAATACATAGACCAAATGTCTCTCTTAGTTGAAAATAATGCATCTGTCACTCAAATTCCTGAAGATCCACCACACCCTGACAAATCATTAAACAAATACACTTTTACTAACCTAGCAGAGTCACCAGTCATTTCCTCTACTCCCTCAAATTACAAACCTGACGAAAGCTGGTTTAAAGTTCCCCATAAAAAGCATACAACAAAAAACAAACACCTATGTATAGACAACCAGGAGTTGGCAATGCATAACTCGTTTGAAGTTTTAAACTCTGAAACAACTGACAGATATACTCCCTCAGACACATCAATTTCCTCTTCATCCCAACACGACAAACAAAATTCTCATTCAAATCAACAATCAAAAAACAAACTATTTGCCAAAACCAATGTAGTAACAAAAGAAACATCTCCCCGGGGCAAAATAGAAACTAAACAAAAGCAGGTTATTGTACTCGGAGATTCTATCATCAAATATCTTGATTGACCAATATGTAATCCAGACAAACATCAGAGAATGTGTTCAAGCTTCAGAGGGGCTAAGGTAGCAGACATAACAAGAATGGCAAACCAATATTAACCAAGGCAGGCAAAAATCCCTTAGTGATAATCCACGCAGGTACTAATGACAGCAAAGATTCAAACCTTATACAAATCAAACAGGATTTTGTAGCACTAAATAACATACTAAGTGAACATGGTTGCTCAGTATGCATCTCAGAGGTGTTACCTATCCCTAGAGCCACTGGATATATCACCACAAAAATTAAAGCTTTAAACGAGTGGCTCCGAAAATGGTGCTATAAACAAGACATCAAACACCTAACACACTGGGAAGAATTTGAGAACAGGCCATCTCTATACTGTTGAGACGGGTTACACCTCAGCAGAAGAGGCAGTACTATACTAGGACAAAAAATGAATGCTTACATAAATACTCATTTAAACTAATAAATAGGGGGGAGTCTGGGATCTCATCCCATCCTCTAGCTAATAATGCAAATTCACCACCAAATCTCAACTTTAATATCCTCACTTTTAATGCTAGATCAATGACTATTCCCAAATATGCTGAACTAGAAATACTATCACACACTCTAGAATTAGCAATTATTGCTATAACTGAAACCTGGGGAAACACAGAAAAAATCTGGACAACAGAATTACCTGGCTATAAACATTTTTACAAACATAGAGACAACACAAAAAGGGGAGGAGGGGTTAGTTTATATATAATAAACGACATAAAATCTTACAAAAAAGACTCTGATCCCTGTTTAGAAAATGTTTGGGCATACATCCAAGTTACTTGTTCACATAAAATTCTGATTGGAACCTGTTATAGACCACCAGCCTCAGATTTAAACACCACCAGGTTGTTAGCTGAAGAAATACAGCAATTTGCTGATAAAAACAATGTATTACTATTAGGAGATTTCAACCTACCAACTATTAACTGGAATTTACTATCTGGAATAAACCAGTACGACAAACAATTTCTAGCTGCTATAACTGATCAAGGCTTAAAACAGATGGTAAGGGAGCCAACTAGGGAAAATAATATATTGGACCTTGTTATTACCAACTTAGAAAACCCAACATCTGATATTACAATTTTACCACCAATAGGAAACAGCGACCATATGTCTATATATTTTTCAATCCAGCTACCCTCACAACCCAAAATAAACAACATTAAAATTAAACAATATCACAAAGCAAACTTTGACCTTATTAAACAAGATTTGGGGAAAACTAACTGGGAACAGATTCCCCCAAAAAACGAATGAAGCATGGGAAACAATAAAACAAAAAATATTACAACTTGACAAACAACATATCCCTGAGAGACTTAAATACAACAATAAACATATAAAAACTTTAATAACGCGTAGGAAAAAACTTTTCTTTGAACTTAAAAAAACACCAGTATCACAAATAAATAAAACATTGACATCCTATAGACAAACAGTCAAAAAATTAAAAAAGCATATAACAGTAGCCAAACGTAACCTGGAATTTAAGATAACGCACACAAAGGACTCCCATAAAGCTCTACACTCCTATTTAAATGAAAAAAAGAACTGTAATAACCAAATTGGACCACTAGTTATAAACGCACATACCATCCCTTCAGACATAGAAACAGCCACTGAACTAAATAATTATTTTTCAACTGTTTACACACATAAATCGGATCTTACTCCTATTACTGTACCCTCTAACACTGATATAAATATAGACAGAATTTCAGAAGATGTCGAAAATGCACTAAACACCCTAAAAAAATACACAAGTCCAGGACCAGACGAAATTAGTTCTAGATTCTTAATAGAAACAAAAGATGTAATTATTCAACCATTAAAAATATTATTTAATAAATCTTTGAATGAATCAGTGCCAAATGAATGGCGTACCGCAATAGTCACATCTATTTTCAAAAAAGGCTCTCACTCAAAAACTGAAAATTACAGACCCATAAGTCTTACATCCATTCCATGTAAATTTATGGAAAAGATTATCAAACTCAAAATAGAAGATGAACTAACAACATTAAATATAATTGACACATACCAGCATGGCTTTAAACAGGGTTTCTCATGTGTAACAAATCTCATCTCCTTCTATGAATACATCAGCTATCACTTGGACAATAACACACCTATGGACGTCATACTACTTGATTATAGCAAGGCATTTGACAAAGTCTCTCATTCCTTATTAATTAAAAAACTTATTAAAATAGGACTGTCATACACATTAACTTCCTGGATTAATCAGTGGCTGAACAACAGAACACAGAGAGTCAGGGTCAATAATGTAATGTCCAGGGAAAGGGGAGTGAACAGCGGGGTCCCACAGGGTTCTGTGCTTGGGCCGGTTCTCTTTAATTTGTTCATTGGAGATATGCATATATCAACAAATAACAAAATGGTCAAATTTGCTGATGATACTAAAATAGGGGGAAAGCTATCAATCAAATCAAAAATTCTGGTCTACAAACAGAACTACTACTAATTGAGCAATGGGCATGTATGAATGAGATGCACTTTAATGTCACTAAATGTGCAACTCTCCACCTGGGAAGAAATAATCCACTACAAACATATTATTTAAACAATATGGCTATTAAAACTTCTACTGTAGAAAAAGATCTAGGGATCTTGGTCAATAATAAACTATCTTCCACTTCACATTGTACCAAAATAGCTAATCAAGCAAACGCCACCCTCAGGGGGATTAGCAAAACATTCATAAACAAAACTGAGCAATGTCTACTGCCACTCTACAGATCTCATGTTAGACCATTTCTGGATTACTGTTCCCCCTTCTGAAGCCCTTATTTAATTTCCGATATTAATAAGATTGAAAGCATCCAACATAAAGCAACAAAGCTCATACCCCACCTTTCTAAACTTAACTACACCACCAGATTAGAAAACACAGGTTTACTCACACTATCCCAAAGAAGGCTTAGGGGGGATTTGTTACTATTATTCAAAATTACAGCAAATAGAGATCAGATGCAAATCTGTGGTCTCAAATACTCTACTAGAAAAACAGCAGCAAGACTGCATAACAGACAATTGGAGATTATGAGGGCAAAAACAAATAAAAGAATGAACTTTTTTACTATAAGAACACTCAGAATCTGGAACAAATTACCGCAGGAAATAGTCGATTCTCCTAACATATTGTCTTTCAAAAACAAACTTGACAAATGGTTGATCAATCAGGGACCCATTAAATGATCCACAAATATGGAGGACAATCGTGATGGGCTAACTGCCTTCTTTTGTCCAATAACACCAAAGTACCTTTTTGATCGTGTTTTTATATTAAAATGGTAATTTGGTCATAAAATGTGGGCACTGGTCGACTAACAAGGGCCTTCAGAGCACACATGCCCCCCCGAGATGCCGAGACACCAGCTCCATCACCTCCAACAAACATCTCACATTGTGATATGCATGCCAATTTTTGACGAAACCTGTTTACCTGTTTGATCCTCCCACACCAAAGATGGCAAAACAATCTCAAGTCACTTCCCTAGTGCTTTAGCCAGCATCTTGATATCACTAGTCAAGAGGGAGATCAGCCTATAAGCTGAGCACTCTTACGACTCCTTACCTTCCTTGTGTATAAGGGTAATAGTAGCCAGGCTACAAGTGGGTGAAAGTTCCCCCCACCGAGTTTCCTCAAACATGTTAAGCATGTGGGCCCAAACTGTGTCCTCTAATGATCTATAAAACTCGATGGGAAGCCCATCCGGGCCAGTTGCTGTACCTCCTGCAAGACAAAAAGCAGCCCTTCTAATCTCACCCTGCATCAAGGGACCATTTAGGACCTCAAGCTACTCCACAGTGAGCCTAGGTAACTGGAAACAGTTTAGAAAAGCATCAGTCACAGCCTCCTGACCAGCGCCACCCTTGCTTGTATATAGCCTGGTATAAAAATCCACAAATCTATCTTGTATCTGCTTAGCATCCGAAGTCAGCCCACCCAACTTATCCCTAACTGCAGAGATCCAGTTGGGTTTGCTCCTGCCCTTTACTAGTTTTTCCAATAGTGGGCTGAGCTTATTGCCCCATTCAAAAAACATTTTCATTGACATAGATGAGGGCTCGATTCACACTACCTGTGTGTCAGCATGGCTCAGTTGGTAGCACATCCACCTCTGGACCAGAAGGTCATTGGTTCTCATCCCATACCAGGATGGACTTGCACCTAAAAATTGCTGGCATCCGAGTGCAGTATTGGGGGTGCTGTACTGCTAGGGTGTGCCATCCTTTGGATGAGACGTTAAACCGATGTCCCTTCTGCCCATCCTGGTGTTGTCCTGGTGGGTGTCCAGGTGGAAGTAAAAGAACCCAGGGTACTCTTTGTAAAGAGCAGGGAACATTCCCTGTGTCCTGGCCAACATTCCCCTTCCCATAAACCAGTTCATGCAATTATCCAGGCTGTGTGTGGGTGATGATGTACGATATGGCCGCCACCACACATTCAGTCACTTCACTACCAGTCTAGCATTGCTTGTAAAGCACTTTGGGATACTGTGTATGAAAAGCGCTATATAAATGCTGATTCTTCTTCTTCTTCTTCTACCTGTTAATTCCTTGTTAATGGTCTCTCTGGCTATTTTGAGCTCCCTCCACGTGGTCTCTTGGGGATCTTGAAAAACCACTAGTTCAAGTCTTTTGACAGCATCCTCAAGTTGTTTCAACCTATCCTGCTTTTCTTTATTTAGGGCAGAATGTATACCACCACCATGCCCCTTATTTATGCTTTCCCCGCTTCCCACAAAATTGTTTTGGAGGGTGAAAGTAGGGGCATTAGTGTACAGCTAGTATTTCCATCTGTCAACCAAATATTCTTTGAATTTCTGGTTAGTTAACATGTATGTGGGAGATCTCCAACCCCTTGGAGTAGTCTGCCCATCTCAGGTTGAGCATGGTCCGAAACCTAGATTGGACTGATGGATGCAGTACATAACCTTCTATACCCCCACTTGAGACCATTATATAATCAATACGGGACCAAGTGTGATGGAAATTGGAGACAAAGGTGAATTCCCTATCCCTTAGGTTGGCTTCTCTCCACGCATCCACCACATCCAACTCAGCGAGGCTAAGCTCTTGCCTCTCTATGGCCGGATCACACCTATGGTCAAAGTATGAATGATCCAAATGTGGATCAGATGCGCCATTGAAATCCCCCACTCCCCACAAAACTAACCCTGGAAAACTGCTCCTTCTGCAGTAGAGCTAATAATCAATCATAAAATACAGGGTCTCTTTCTGCTGGGGCATAAATATTGCCAAAAGTAATAGCCCCCCCTGCAAGGTTCCACTTACAAATACATACCTACTATTGGCAGAGTCCACCACTGCCCACTGTTTAACAAATGGAAGACCTTTGTGAATAAGATCACCACCCCTCTGCTATACCCATTGAAACAAGCAGTATAGCACTGGCCCACCCATTCCCTTACCAATTTGCTATGCTTGACCGAGGAGAGGTGAGTTTCTTAGAGCATGGCCACTCTCATACAGAAACATAAACTTTGACAGGAGATAAGGACCGCTTGGCCCACCCAGTCTGCCCAGTTCCCTACCTGTTTGATAAGCTGCAGATCCTAGTTAACCAACAGCCTACTTTTTCCTAACCCACCACCAGAGTTGCCTTATGTCTGTCCCATGAATTCTTGAATTTCCCCCACTGTTTTTGACCCCATGACCGCCTCAGGAAGGCCATTCTATGTGTCCACCACCCTTTGCATGAAAAAATACTTCCTCGCATTGCCCCTGAGCTGTCCCCCCCTCTATCTTCAAATTGTGCCCCCTTGTTCTTGCACTTCTCTTTTTCTGAAAGATGCTACCCTCTTGGACTTTGTTGATTTCCTTGCGGTACTTGAAAGTTTCTATCATGTCCCCCGTCTCCCTCCTTTCCTCGAGGGTATACATATTAAGCTCCTTTAGTCTCTCTCTCTTCACATGGCTTCTGTTGTAAACCCTGAACCATTTTAGTTGCCCTCTTTTGGACTGCCTCCATCCTGTCTATATCCTTGTAGAGATGGGGTCTCCAAAACTACATGCAGTACTCCAGATGGGGCCTCATCAACTGTCTGTACAGAGGGATAACAACTTCCTGTTTTCTACTGGTGATGCCTCTCCCCTATGCATCCCAGTATCCTCCCAGCCCTCCATACTACCTTCTCACATTGCTTGCCTACCTTTAGGTCATCTTCCATTATGTCTCTTCATTTCATTTCATTTTATTGTTTATACTGGAAAGGCACGTGAGCAAACTTGTCCATTTTCACACATGTTCAGTGACAAAATTTGGTACAATAATACATATTGAGGAACATTACATAGTTTGGAATGAGACTGCATACAAAACTGGTATAATAACACATATTGGTGAACATTACATTGTCAGGAATAACAGTCACACAGAGGGGGACAGAACATTTATTTATTTATTGAATTTTGTTGACCGGGTAAGCCCACTGAGTCCCTTTTACAGGGGTGACCGGGGAGGGGGGGGACTACAGATGGTAACCAACTGAAATTGGACCAAATTAAGCTGTTGGTGACATTTTTTTAGTGAATGGGGGAAATATAGCCAGGACACTGGGGAAATCCCCCTACTCTTTGGTGGAGAGCTATGCCTACACCTCTTTTTGAGGGGGTCACATAACTCCTAAGGTATCAAGTTAGGTGTCAAAATTAGATATATTTCACAGATTTTTTTCCCCTTTGAGATAATTTTTGTATGAAACAAATATATGGTTATCATTCATACAATCTTAATGAGTGGGTTTATAGATCCACATAAAGATCAAGAGGGGAATGTAGTTTTAAATGTAACTTTCATGGATAGGCGTATGAAGTAAAATACGCCGGATAGCCTGTTTCTATTGTATGAGTCTAATTTGTGCATGATTTCTTCTATGGTTTTCTTGTATGACAAATATGTGTTTACTTTATTATATAATTTGACAATAAAAAATTCCCCTACTCTTTTTGAGAAGTGCCATGAGATCTTTAACATTCACCTGAACAACCACCAGAACAGGCAGACGGGACTTCATTTTAACATCTCATCTGAAAGATGGCACATCAGGAGTGCAGCACCACCACCACCACCACCCCCATGGTGCACTACAGTTTCAGTATTGGGATTTAACCCAAGTGCCTGGTGTGGGGATAAAATCCACAGCCTTCTGATCTTCCGACCTCAGAGGCGAGTGTGCAACCTGCTGAGCCACTGACACTGAATTAATAATAGGGAAGGTACTGTTAAAGATAACATAACTAATAATTTTAAAGAGAAAAGCAAAAATATGCCAGGTGAGAAGTGCAAGAAATTGAAAAGAAGAGAATGGAGCTGAGAGCGTGGGTCGGGGCAGCAGCATTGGAGTTTGTCTAACAAGTAGGATTTCAATTGGATTTTGAATGATATAAGTGTGTTGCACTGGACCAAGGGTGATGGAGGGTTGTTAGAAAGTTTGGCACCATTGGAGGAGAGGGAATGTTGCCCCTGGATGGTATGACAGGGAGGAATCGCGAAAATGTGGGTACTGGAATGCCTGGTGGTCCTGGTGTGTACAGACTTTTTGAAGAGGGAGATGCTGCAAGACATGGAGCCCAATTGGATTTTAAAGAAAAAAGTGAGAATTCTGCTGTCAAATCTATCCTCCAGAGGGAGCCAGTTTGCAGCCTTGTACAGATCACAGTGGTGTGTCCTAAGGGGGAGGCCTGTGATGAATCAGATGATGCTGCGACACTTGGTCTTTAATCTAACTAGATTTTTCTGTGAGATGGAGGTTGAGTATATGAGGGAGCTGTAGTCTAAACTAGGGAGCAGGAAACTGTTGACAAGCAAGGCCCTAGTTTCTGGTATGAGGAAATGTTTAAATTGATGTAGGATGCCAAGTCTTTGGTGAATTTTTTAATTATTTGATGAGTGTGTAGCTCGTAGTTCAGGTGACAGTCCAAGTGAATCCCCAGGTATTTGAAGGTGGCGACTCTCTCAATTGGGTTGCCGTAGTTGTCTGTAAGAGTAAAATCAAAATTTATGGACTTCCTAGAGCCTGAGAATACCATGACTTTAGATTTCTTAGAGTTGAGGACCAGGTCCTGGGAGGAGAACCAAGAATATAGTTTACTGAAGTCATGTTGCAATTTGTTCTGAAGGGACAAAGGGGTTCTTATTTACTTGGTTTACTTGGTAAAAATGGACAAAAGGGGGCCAATGCCCATCGAGATTGTCCTCCACACTTGTGGAACATATAAATAGATAGGAACTCTCTATCATTGTAAAAGAGGGTCGCATCATCTGCATAGAGGATGAACTCTGTGGATGAACAGATATTGAGGAGGTGGTTGACTACAAGAGAGGAAATAGGTGAGCCCCAATTGTTTCCAATTGTTTAACCAGGAGTAGCACACTAAGCTGAAAGCTTGTTAACAGGTGCGACCTGGGAGCACAGAGAAGTTAAGTGACTTGCTCAGGGTCACACAGTATGCAAGTGGGGGCTGTGGGATTCAGTCTATGGAATAACAGCCACACTATTTTGGCTATTACTTTCATATTCTGATGCGTTAACTGCGCATGCACATAATTTGTGCTCCAAGCATGGAACCCTGGGGTAGTCCATATATTTTTTATCATAAAAGATTTTATTGATGATTTTCCTTGTACAAGAGAAAATGGAAAAAGCACAAGTAGAAAAAACATTCTCACATACATTTCTTCTTTCATTTCCAGGGAATAGCATCCAGGAAAGAAACGGCATCCAATAAACAAAACAAACAGACATAATTCTGTCCTATGCGGGTATAACCTCTAATACCTAGAACAGTTATACACATAAATTTTAATGGTACAGTATTTCTCCCACATGTGTGGTTCTAAACTTTACAGTGTCCTGACATAGAAGTAAAAAAAAAATTTAGCACCTTTGCTGGGCCTGGTGCTCTTTTACAATAGATATACCCCTATGGGAGTAAGATTGTGGAAATGGCTGATCACAGAACCCCTTCCGTTAGACTTTTGGAAGTATCCTTTCAAAAGCCCAATGGAGCTTAAACCCTTCCACCACGATCAGTCTACGGAATAACAGCCACACTATTTTGGCTGTTACTTCCACATTCCGATGTGTTAACTGTGCATGCACATAATTCGTGCACATACGCAGAGTCATGCGATGCACAGTTGTGTGCGTGCCACCATGTTGCGAATGGCAAAATGTCATTCAGTATTTTCTGTGCCCCCCACAAGATATGCCCACATCTCATGTGGCACACTGGGAGCCCACTCCAGCGTGCGGAAGTTTTGTTTACTGTAAATTAGAAAACGGTCCCTCATCACCATTTCTTTTTTCTCTGGTGTCCCCCTGCCCAAGACCTGCCCGACATCGGGGTGCCCAATCCTCATGTCGGCATTCATGTAGCACACTGGGAGCCCACCCCAGTGTGCCGAAATGTTTTTTTTTTTTGTTTTGCTGTAAATTAGAAAATGGTCCCTCGTCATGTTTTTTCCCCTGTGTAAATGGAAAATGGTCCTTCGTCGTCGCTGCAGTCCCCTCCCCTCCCCACCCTCCCACTGAGCACCCACCTCCCACACCCCCTTACCCCATACTTACCTCTGGAGGTCGGTGCTGTCATCTTCTCTGGACCGGGACACATCTACACTCTTCAAAGCCCAACCTCGAACTGAAGAATTAAAGGTAACCGTGCTATAAAGCCATTCAATGGGGTTTTCAACTTATGCTGATAACTCAGCCATTTTTTGGAATTTTTGCCCAAAATTTTCAACATGGGATTCTTGGGACCCCACCTCATGAAAGCTGTCACTGTCATTTTGTTACTCAAGCCCAAAAGGTGATTTTGCAGTCACTGCGCAGAATCACCTTTCGTGACCGATTCACAAAATGGCAGTGCCACTGTTCATGAGGAATGGTCCCAAAAAGCCCATGTTGCAAATTTGGTGAAAGAATTCCAAAAAATGACTGCATTACGAGCATGTGTTGCACAGTTCCTACGCACGCTCCTAACGTCGCCAATTTTTCATATTTTCACTCCACATTTTTAACATTGCCAATTTTGCACACCTCCTTACAGTACAGCTGTCATTTTCCACAACCTGCCCAAAATGTGTTTTCGCACCTGTGGTGTAGAATAGCGCTTTTGCTCTGCCCAATCACCTTTTGGGACAATTGAACAAAATGACACTGGCACTGTTCATGAGGAGGGGTCCAAAAAAGGCCATGTTGAAAATTTGGTGCAACACCTCCAAAAAATGGTCCAGTTACACCTGGGTGTTGAATAATTTCTATGCACATGTGTAACTTTTGTGACTTGGTAGTTCTTCACAGCCCTATGAGCTCTGGCTAGAATTTGTTTATGGTAGAGATGGATTTTATTGTTTTCTGTGAAGGAGAGTCACTCGAAAACAGCTAGCTTTGCCATCATCATATGCCATGGGAATGGGGTTGGCTGTCGTCACTTCATTAGAATGGCCCCTTTTGCTTCCAGGAAGGCAGCTGCCACCCAGTTTGTTTGATGCATGTAGCTAGTCATTTTGGACATATCCTCCAGTATTACCAGCGCTTGATCTGGGGGTATCTCACACCCTAGGATTTTGGCATAGTCCCCTATCACACCACTCCAGAAATGTATGAGGAGGGGCACTCCCACAAAATATGTGCCAGGTTTGCATGTGGTGCCTGACATGTCCAGAACTGTGAGTGTGGTAAAACTAATATATTTTGGAGTTCAGCAGGGGTACAATACCATCTCAGTAATATTTTGAGCTGTCTCAGCTGCCCTCTGGCATATATATAGGCCCAGTTTGCCCCTTTGACGCATCCGTCCCACCCTTTTGGTATAATCTTTGTGTGTAGGTGTCTAGCCCACTGAGATCTACATTTATGAATTTGCTTTGGTTGAGTGTCTTGGATTTGCCTGTATATCCTCCCTGCCAACCCTTTTTGCTTGTTGGGTCTATGTAAGGACCCTAGCCATGCGCAGCTCCCATCCTCATCTCTTTATCTCTCATCCCTGTACTGCTCCCCCTTTTTTTTTTTTTGTATCTTCTTTTTATCACCTGCAGCCTCGGGGCATCTCTCAGGAGTGCCACTCTCAATCTGGGCATTTTTCCTGCCACCTGAAACCTTCCCTTTGCCCAACGGGGTATATTGAGACACCCCATCTTCCTCCCTCCCCGGACCCTGGCTGACCCCCCCCGGATCTAAGCCCCCCAAGGTGGGACCACCCAACTCCTAACCTGGGTGACCTTTCTGTAATCTAAGCAGCTGGGTCCAGAGGAGAGGCGAGGGCTTGGGATGATGGCCCCAGGAAAGTCTGGTGTTGTGCGTAAGTGCTGCAGTTCCTGGAGGCCTCCGTCGCCTTCCTGAGGAGCAGAGTTTTTTCTTTGTTAAGTTCCTTCCCCCTAGACTTGGACATGCAATGCGTCCAGTGCGGGTGCGCATGCTCCCATGCATGCCTACAAGATTGCCGTCATAGCCAATCCCCATGGTTACTGGATCACGAGCATGCTGTGCCCCCAGCCACTGCCAGGAGCCACCAGAGCCCAGAATCGATATCCCCCTCCCTCCCTCCCAGGACAGGAGAGAAGTCCTCCAGATGCTCGATCCTGTCCTCCCCTGCTGACCCCCGATAGCCCATGCTCGCTCCTGAACCTGGGTCACCGGTGTAGCATGAGGTGTAGCGTCCAGTGCCTCAACCCTCAGTGCCACTGGGCCAGCTTGCACTGCTATCCTTAACTGGAGGAACCTCCAAAAATCAGTTTTAGGCAGCTGGAATGTCTGTAACTGTTAAAAGGACATCATATGCCTTGTGTCATGGACTAGGATGTCCTCTATGATGTAAATGCCCTTCTCAATCCATGAAGGCCGTGAGATTGGTGTGTTCTCTACCATAATATCCATATTTTTCCATAGTCTGGTGTCTCTCCGTGGGGGATTGCTATGCTCTTTGGGCATGTGTGTGAGCATCACTGTTTGCCACTATGCTCTCCATGTGTCCCAAATAATGGGGGAGTTAGTGTGTGCAGGTTTCCCCATTATTCTGAGGGGGATCCCGTCCATCCAGCCCCAGCCATGTCCTCTTCTAGGGCAACCCAAACTGGGGTGAGGCAGAAGAAGGTAGAAACCATTTGGTCGATTGCACTACCCTGTATGCCAGCCAGTATCCCTGTAGCTACAGTAGGCCCAAACACCCTGCTGTCCAGTGTGCCCTTAATTTCGCCTTGACCATTCAAGGTGCTTGTCCTTCCCAGAGGAAGTTTATAGTTAATTTGTCCAGCGCTGTGAATATTTTCAGTGACAAGGCCAACGGAGGGTAGCAGAAAAGATATGCCAGTTTGGGAAGCAAAAACATATGCAATGCCTCTATCTTTCCTTTTAGGGAAAGTCGGAGGGTGGTCCATCGCTGCATCTGCACACATAGTGGTGAGATTATTGGAGAGTAGTTTTCCTCTACCAAGTCCTTCCATTTAGTCTGCACCCTAATTCCCAAATAGGTGAAACTGACAGGTGCCCATACCACCAGGATGACCTGCACAGACCCTATGTTACAAGCAAGATTCAAGGGAGATAGAGGTTTTTTTTAGCATTTACTTACAGACCCGACACATTAGCAAGCTCCTCCAGTATGCCTAGTAATGGGGATAAGGACTGTCCTGGGTTTGACAGCATCAGCAACAGATCATCTGTGTAAGTGAGTGCTGTATCTTGCTTGCCTTGAACCTCAATCCCCTGTATCCTTGGAGATTGCAGGATCCGTCTGGTGATGGGGTCCAATGCGAAAAGGAAAAGCAGGGGGGACAGGGGGCATCCCTGTCTAATCCCTCTCTACAATTCAGATGGGTCTGAGATGTTTCTGTTAGTCAGGATCCTAGCTCAAGGGGTGTTGTATAAAGTACAGATCCAACCCCTGAAATAAGGCCCAAATCCATATGCTGCTAAAACCGAGTGGAGCTAACCCCGCTCAACAGAATCAAATGCCTTGCAGAAATCTACAGCAAGGGCCACCATTAGGGTGTTAGAATGCCAGGCTAGCCATTTAATATTCAAGGCCATGCAAACATTATCTGCCCCATCCTTCCCTTACTAAAACCCACCTAGGAGGCATGAATCACCTCCACTAGCACCCACTCTAGCTGGGTAGCCAGTATCTTGGCTGCTATTTTAGTATCAAATGAGATCAAAGATATCGAGTGAAAGTTGGAAAAGTCAAGTGGGTCAGAAGATTTTTTGGGAAGGAGGGTAATTATGTCTTCTCTCATTGCAGGTTGTAGACATTACCAGGATTTTAAGGACATAAGGGGGCACCATGGCTCATCATGAATGTCCCCCACTCCAGTGGGAGATTATATCATTCATGAGAGCAGGCCACCTGAAGAACCAGTAGTAGCGGCTTGGAGTCCTCCTCTTTGAGCAACTGGTACAACTCCACTGGGATGCCATCTAGGCCTGGTGCTTCCCCTGAGCCAGGCTTGTAACCGCCTTTCTGACCTTGATCGTGACCTGCCTGTCCAGGGCCTTAACTGCCTCCAGACTTAACCTGGGAAGAGCTACTTGGTCCAAGAAAGAGGGTGGTGCCTGAATGTGTAAGGGTAAAACTTTTGTATCACCTCATCTATTTGCGCAGGTTTAGTTACCACTTGTCCAGTGGCCCATCACAAGGCCATTATCTGGGATTGGGGTTTATGCTTTCTAAGGTGATACACCAGGGGTTCCCCCTTTTGTCTCCTGCAACCCAGAATTTATGCTTTGCCCTCAGTAGATGCCATGGAGCTTTCCTCTGGGCTAGTGTGTTGAGTTTGTATTTCAACCCTGTTATCTGAGCAATGAGTTCGGGGGGGGGGGCGGATTTTCTGTCTGCCAGAACAGCTATTCTAGCTTGCCTAAATTCTTAGCTAGCTTATCTGATTCTGCCCTCCATTATTTATTGCTGGAGGCAGTGTAGGAGATATTACATCCCCTCAAATAGGCTTTGAATGCCTCCCATACTGTGCCTGGTCCTACCTCTCCATTGGAGTTTATCTCAAAGTAGCTTTCGGTTTGGTCTCATATCCAGGAGCCAAAACTGGGATCTTTGAGCAACATTAAGTTAAAACGCCATTTAGTGGAGGATGGTTGGGACCCACGCATATAGTAGGTCAGACCAACAGGTGCACGGTGCAATGTAAAGATTGAATTGATTCTGGCATCCTGCGCTCCTGGTGCAGCAATACCATCAAGCAGCCAAAAGTCTATCCTATTGCAAGTTTTATGCATCTAAGAGTAAAATGAATAATCCCTACCTGTGGGGTTATCCCTTCACCCAGGAGTCTGTGAGTCCCCACTCATCCATCATCTCTACCAGAGTTTCTGTTGCTCAGGGATGGGAGTCTGGCATGGGTTTTGACTTATCCAAAAAGATGTCAGTTGCCAGATTGAAATCGCCCCACATAAGTATTGGGACATCTTCTACTCCCCCTTTAGTCTTTGCAATCACTGCAGTAACCTGTGGGAAGGCATCCTGCGTATCTTGATTGGGCACATAGACTTTACATGGATTATCCTTCCCCAGGATATGTGAACCTACCTACCACCCATCTTCCTAGTTTGTCTGCTTTTTTCCACTCTTCCCTCCATACACGAGCTTTATGCACTAGTATGGCTACCCCCTTGGCTTTTGTCAATGTAGCACTGTACACTATTGTGGACACCCACAACTTTTTAAGCCACTTCACCATCCTGGCTGTAACATGCGTCTCCTGGAGGAGGGCAACATCTGCTTTTATAGTTAAGTGTTGCAGGATCTTAGTGCATTTTACAGGGTGATTCAGTCCCTTCACTTTCCAGGAGACACACCTTATTCCCTTCTCCATGATGGTGACCATTCCCCGGCCGGGAACACCCCAATGTCATTTACCTCCGCTTTTCCCATCAGTTACCAAACACTGTCTCTCTGGATCTTCCTCTATCCAGTCCCACGTCAAGGCTTCAACTGGTGAGGAGGTGTGCCCAGTTTGCTCTGAATATCATGTTGTCTGGTATAGCATTGCTTAATGGGGGTAAACCAGAGAAAACAAGCATTTGTCAATGCCGAATGTTTGCTTGCTGGCATTGGCAGTGGTAGTGTAGAAGTTACAGAGCTGCGTAATAGGAATAGCAGTGAAGTATTGAACTGAAGCCAACCCCACCACCACCCTGCAGAGAGTGACAGGCGTTGGGGTGTGCGTTTGGGTCATCAGGCATAACGGCCACACCATTTCACCACACCCTACCCTGCAGACACTGACAAGTGCCACGGTGTTCCTTGTGGTCTTTGGCCCTTATGCGCACCCCATTTCATTAGGAAATATGGTGAGATGGGTGCGATATAGGAGAATGGGGTGAACTTTGGGGCCGAAGAGTCCAAGGCATACCTCAATGCCTCTCAGTGACTGCAGGGTGTGGAATGGTATGAACATCACAGACAAGAATCCCAAGTCACACCCCTGATTCCTGTCATTCTCTATAGGGTTGGGCGTTATAGTTGAAAAGCCTAATACCTCAGGCATTCGTTGGTATTTTCACTCCAAATTTTCAACATGTTTGTTTTGTGACCCCACCTCATGAACAGGGGGAATATCAGTTTGTTAGTCAAAGCTGCTTATGCACAGTGACTACGGCATATGGCACCACAGGTGCAAAAATATTCGAACAGGATGTAAAAATGACAGCTGTACTCTTTCATGGGAGGTGTAAAAATGGCTATGTTGCAAATGTGTAGTAAAAATATTTAAAAATGGTGAAGTCACGGCGTACATAGAAACTGTGCAGCACGAGAACCGTAATATAATTAGGCTGGGGATTTCTTACAGCAGATTGTCAACTCAGGCATTTTGGTGCCTCCGATCATGAACAGTGTCACTGTGATTTTCTTTATCTGTGCCAAACAATGATTTCCCACAGCGACCACGCATCTCTGCACTGAAAGTGTGAAAACACACTTCGGCCATGTTGTGAAAAATGGCAGCTGTAGTGTTCATAAGGAAATGTGTAAAAATGCCACTGGTGAAAATCTGGACTGAAAATATTACAAAGTCATGAACTAACGAGGGTGCGTGGAAACTGTGCAATGCTCACTCGTAACACAGTCATTTCATGGACTTTTGTCACCAAATTTTCAACATAGCCATTTTAAGACCTCTGCTCATGAACAGTGTAACTGTGATTTTCTTAATATGTCCTAAACATTGCTTTTGCACACCAACAGCACCATTGTGCGCTGTATGTGCGAAAACACATTTTGGTCGACATACACTACCGGTCAAAAGTTTTAGAACACCCCCATTTTTCCAGTGTTTATTGAAATTTACGCAGGTTAATGTCTCAATGTACTCTGAAATTAAAGCATAGAACAAATAAACAATTGGAGATAAAAAAGAAATCATAGAATCATTTTGTTTAACAAAATTTAATCTAAATTTTTGACTCATCAAAGCAGTAACCTTTTGCAGATATACTGTAACCACCGAACACACTCGTGGCATTCTTCCTACAATGGACATCAAATATTGTTTGGGAAGTTCTTCCCAACACTGTTGCAGATGTTCCCACAAATGTGTTGCACTTGTAGGTCGCTTTGCTTTCACCCTTTTGTCCAGTTCATCCCAAACCAGCTCGATGGGGTTTAGGTCTGGAGACTGTGCTGGCCATCCCATGATTTGAAGCCTACCGTCTTGTTCTTTTCCTCGAAGGTAGTTCTGACATAGCCTGGAGGTATGTTTTGGGTCATTATCTTGCTGTAGGATGAACCCCTGACCAACTAGGCATAGACCAGAGGGTATTGCATGGCGCTGCAAAATGCTGTGGTAGCCCTTTTGGTTCAGGGTGCCAGTCACTCTGTGCTGTTGTCCTGTGAGCCGCCTATCACGCAAGCTGTTGACTCTCAGAAACTTGTCTTCTGATTCTGTTGTGGCTTTGGGTCTGCCAGACCTCTTCCTGTCAGAGTTTCCTCCAGTTTCTAAGTGCCTTTTGATGGTGTAGGAAACTGTACTCACTGACACCTTGGCTTTCTTTGCAATTTCTCTACAGCAGTTTTTTGCTAATCTAAACTTTTTTTTTACCTCTAGCAGTTTACCGCTTACCTTTGTACCATTTCAGGTTATTCACTGGACTTGAATTGCTTAAATTTCAATAAAAACTGGAAAAATGAGGGTGTTCTAAAACTTTTGACCGGTAGTGTATGAAAAATTGCAGCTGTACTGTTCATAAGGAAGTTTAATAAAATGGACATGTTGAAAATCTGGAGTGAAAATATTAAATTTGCAAACTTACGAGCATGCATAGGAACTGTGCAACGCACGCTCGTAAAAGTCATTTTTAGGAATTTTTCCACCAAATTTTCAACATAGCCATTTTAAGACCTCTGCTCATGAACAGTGTCACTGTGATTTTCTTAATTTGTCCTGTACATTGATTTCGCACACCGACTGCTGCGCCATTGTGCGCTAAATGGGCGGAAACACGTTTTGGGTGAGATGTGAAAAATGACAGCTGTACTGCTCATAAGAAGGTGTGGTACAATGGTAATGTTGACAATCTGGAGTGAAAATATTGAAAATTTGCAAACTAACGAGCGTGCGTAGGAACTGTACAACATGGCTCAGAAAAACAGTTTTTGAATTTTTCTGCAAATTTTCAACATAGCCATTTAACACCTCACCTCATGAACAGTGTCACTGTGATTTTCTTAATTTGTCGTACATTGATCTAGCACCAACTGCGCCATTGTGCGCTACATCGGCGAAACATGTTTTGGGTGAGATGTGAAAAATGGCAGCTGTACTACTCTTAAGAAGGTGTGGTAAAATGGCAATGTTGAAAATCTGGAGTGAAAATATTGAAAATTCACGACCTTCTACGGTATCTTTAAGACACCAACCTGCGCATAGCTAATAAAACAGTCATTTTGGAATTTTTCACCAAATTTTCAACATAGCCATTTTAACACCTCACCTCATGAACAGTGTCACTGTGATTTTCTTAATTTGTCCCGTACATTGATCTCGCACACCGACTGCATGTTATGCGCTACATGGCGGAAACACATTTTGGGTGAGATGTGAAAATGACAGCTATACTACTCATAAGAAGGTGTGGTAAAATGGCAATGTTGAAAATCTGGGTGAAAATATTGAAAATTCACGAACTTACGAGCCTCGCGTAGAACTGCATAACA
Source organism: Neoceratodus forsteri (assembly GCA_016271365.2). Taxonomy (NCBI): domain Eukaryota; kingdom Metazoa; phylum Chordata; order Ceratodontiformes; family Ceratodontidae; genus Neoceratodus; species Neoceratodus forsteri. The sequence goes on from CM028138.1 coordinate 210,117,644, forward strand.
TGCAGCTAAATAAGACGATCATTTTGGAATTTTGGCACCAAATTTTCAACATGGGGTTTTGAGACCCCTTCTCATGATTGATGTCACTGTCATGGTGTTATTCAGGCCCAAAGGGTGATTTACGCGATCACTCCGCGAAATCACCCGCCGGGCTTGAATAACGCCATGACAGTGACATCAATCATGAGAAGGGGTCCCAAAACCCCATGTTAATTTGGTGCAAGAATTCAAAATGCCTGAGATATGCAATAAAGTTGAAACCCCCTATTTTAGCCCATTATACAGCTTACCGGCATTTCCTCAGTTCGCGGTCGGCTTTGAAGAGTGCAGGCGTGTTCCCGGTCCACGAAGATCGTCGCGCGGGTCGAGTAAGTATGGGGTGGGGGTGTGAGGGCTGGAGTGCGCAGTGGGTGGGTGCGGGTTGTGGGGCGGTGGGGAGACTGCGCGTTAGACCGTTTTCCTTTACAGGTGACAAAGGGAACGGACGGCGTGGGGCGTTGCCACGCTGGGGTGGGCTCCCAGGGTGGCACAAGGACGTTGGGGTGGCCATTCAGCCGGCGGGGATTGGGCACTCCGTCGGCCTGGTGCTGCCACGCTGGGGTGGGCTCTGGCGTTGCACTCACTACTGGGGGTGGAGGACAGTGCAGCCGGCGGGGATTGGGCACCCGTCAGCTATACCGTGCGTGTGAAGCGAACATGCGCCTGCGGCGCGTGTGTGTGTGGTTGGGGGAGCTGCACGTGAGCAGCGTTATCTTATCGCTGCTCACTCAAGCGTAGCTCCCCCTTTCAACTGTATGCCACTGCATTTTGGAGCGTGTCATAGACAGCTCCAAAATGCATTGGCTTACAGGGGCCGCGCCTGCCAGCCCACTGACTGAATTGGAGGAGGAGGTGACACACCTCCTAATCTCCGATGATGGCACTATGTTTCTTGCACATGCGTGCAAGCAAACATAAAAAGGCACAAGTGAGACAAACAATCTTATATCACCCCACTATAAGTTCCTCATCTCCCACCTTCTGCTCCCTCCCTTATACTTCTGAGCCCCCGGAAGACCTCTAATACCCTTGCTGAGCCAGGGAATAAACCTCCATGTATTTGTTTATAGAGACTTTTATGTGCTACTTACTGTCTATATGAACCAAAGTAAAACCAACAACTGCAGCTCACTTGACCAAATGGGTGAACCCACTAAAGCACTGTGGAAGTTGTGAGATTGCCCCCCCTGGGGCTTCAGATAGTATGACTACCTGATTACTGCCTTGGCTTCTAGGTGCCACTCGGGGAGATTAGCTTGTATTTGAAGAATAACAATGTCCCAGCTTGAACTCTACTGACGAACCATAGGTCGCTGCTGAAAACTATCTCCGTCTTTCCTACCTCCCTTTATCTTCTTGGGATAATGGGTACTGAGCACATGCCTATGCTATGCCCTTGTACAATGTCGCCTTCCCCGTATATATCAAACCTATTTCATTTTGCTACAAATGTCACCGCCACTAGGTAGTTCTGTCCATTCTAAAGCCTTTTAACAACTAAAAGGAGGCTGCTTGGGAGGGGGGTCATCCGTCATATTTTCACCTCTTCAGTAACCCCTCCCATTCCCTGTGCCATTAGTATGCTTTTCATAAACTGAAAGCTGCTGTTGAGAGTAACTCATTCATCAGCCATGGGTAGCTGGTGAGGGTGTTTCTATAGTCTCTCTCTCTCTCTCTCTCTCTCTCTCTCTCTCTCTCTCTCCCATGACAGAATGAGCCCCTAGGGTAGGAAGTATCTGTCCTCCTGGTCCCCTGTCTAGATTAAGCTTACCTTCCGTAGCCTAAAATCATACGCAAAGAGCAGGGCCTTTCTTAGACAGACCTATGCTGTTTAGTCCTCTGCATGCGCATTGCCTCTGTGCCCGGGGGGATCTGTTGCATGGAGGGAGGTTGCACCCCATAGACCCCTTATTCTTATTTTTATCATCTGCTATGGGAGCCCATGTTATGGAACAACTGCTGTGATTCATCTGTCCTCCCCTTCTCCCTCCTTGTTCTCCTCTAGGACTGCTAGTAGTAAAAAAATTTCCTCTAACTATGCTGTGCCTTTGTTTTTGTTTAGACTTTTATGGATTATTCTTGGGTTTTCTCTCATAAACCCCCCCCCCAGCTGAGGCCCCGGCACACAGCCATATGTGCATGTGAATGCACGCACGCACACCGGAAGCCAGCTCAGCCCCTTCCTCCCATACTGGCACCCTTCCCATCTGTGGTACTCCACCAGACCTTCACCTGATGGGGACGGGACTATGAGAGGGTCGACAACCCACCCCACCACCCCCGGGAGAGGAGAGCAGTCTGATGGCATGCTCAGTCCCAGTCCTCCCACCCTCCAATGCTGGCATCCCAATGACCCGAGGTCATTCCCGAACCCAGGTCCCTGACGTAGCGCAAGGTGTGGCATCCAGCACCTCAACCCTCAGTGCCAGTTTGCTGTGCCTTTCTAACAGCCATCGGGATGTGAGCATGTTCTAAACATAAAGAAAGCAATGAAACAGTTATCCGTTGCCTCACCTTTCTTCTCCCATACCCTTCATACATTACCCTGAACCTTTCATGAGCCATTTCATCATGGCATCTCAGAGTTTTCTTTGTAACAGAATCACTATGGAAGTTCATTCGGCAGGCTGTGTCCTTTCAAGGCTGCTTCAGCAAAAGTTTAAAGTCCAGTGCAAACTTTTCCCCAATCCTCTTCTACTGGCTGGGAATCATGCTCGTCTGCATCGATCTCCTGTAGGTCATCCCATCGTGTGGCCTCTGTTGAATGGGGGGCTTCTATAGACATGATAGAAACATAGAAACATAGAAATTGTCAGCAGATAAGGACCGCTAGGCCCATCCAGTCAGTCCATAGGCCCAATACATGTATGTATCCACTCACCCTAAGTGGTCAATGGCTTTTCATCACTCCCTTCCCACCCAGTGTTCCCCTGTGCTTGTCTCAGGCATGTTCAAACCCCTCCACTGAGCTTGCCCCTACCAGCTATTGTGGCAGACTATTCCAAGTGTTTACCACCCTCTCTGTGTAGAAAACCTTCCTCACATTACCTCTTAATCCCCCCCCCCAATTACATATTGTGCCCCCTAGTTCTGGTATCTTTTCTACACTGGAAAAGATCTCCCACCTGCACCTTGTTTATGCCCTTGTGGTACTTAAAAGTTTCTATCATGTTGCTGCTTTCTCTCCTCTCCTCCAGTGAGTACATACTGAGGTCTTTTAGTCTCTCCTCATATGTTTTGTGGTACAAACCATGCACCATCTTTGTTGCCCTTCTCTGGACAGTCTCCACCTTATTTATGTCCTTATGCATGTGTGGTCTCTAGTAATGCATGCAGTACTCCAGGTGAGGCCTTACCAGTGTTTTATACAATGGCATCACCACTTCCCACCTCCTACTAGTAATACCTCTGCCTATGCACCCCAGCATGCCGCTGACCCTCTCTGCAGCCTTTGCGCACTGCTCTGATACCTTAAGGTCATCAGATATGATAACCCCTAGGTCTCTTTCCTCTTTGGTAATGGTCAGCACCTCCCCCCCATCCTGTAGCTCTCCCCAGGGTTCCCCCTACCCAGGTGCATTATCTTGCACTTTTTCACATTGAACCTCAGTTGCCACACCTCCTACCATCTTTCAAGCTTCTCCAGGTCCCACTTCATTTTCTGCACCCCTTCTGGAGTATCCACCCTGTTGCAGATCTTGGTGTCATCTACAAATAGGCAGACCTTTCCTTCCAGCCCCTCTGCAATGTCACTAATGAAGACATTGAACAGGACTGGTCCCAGTACTGATCCTTGTGGCACTCCGCTGGTCAACCCTCTCTCCCCAGATTGGATCCCATTTACCACCCCCCTCTGCCTTCTGTCCATTAGCCAGTTTTTAACCCATTGTATCACCTCATGCCCCATGCCCAATGCCCAGACTACTCATCTGGTTAACCAGCCTTCTGTGTGGGACAGTATCGAAGGCTTTACTGAAATCCAGGTAGGCAACATCTACAGACCCTCCCTGATTCACTTCCCTCGTCACACAATCAAAATAATAGATCAGATTCGTTAGACAAAAACTTCCTGATGTTAATCCATGCTGCCTCAGATCCTGGGCACCAATGAATTCCAGGTGTGCAACTATCCTTTCTTTTAGCAGTGTCTCCATGATCTTCCCCACCACTGAGGTGAGGCTGACTGGCCTGTAGTTTCCCGCTTGCAATCTACTGCCACTTTTGTGTAGTGGGACTACATGTGTCCTCCTCCAGTCCTCTGGAACCACACCTGTGTTGAGTGACTGTGAACAGGGTGGCCAGAGGCGCTGCTAGTTCCCTCCACAGCTCCCTTAATATCCTCAGGTGTATGTCATCTGGCCCCATGACTTTATCCACCTTCAGCTTTGTGAGTTCCTCCCAAACTCTCTCCATGGTGAACGAACTGGTGTCCACTCCCCCCCCCCAAATTGCCTCTGCTCCCCAACTGTAGTCCTTGACCCTCTCCCTCCTCAGTGAATACTGAACTGAGTATTTGTTCAGTATTTCTGCCTTGTCTAGATCCCCCTCCTTACACTCTCCCTCCTCCCCTTTGACCCTCATAATCCCTCCCCCAATTTTTTCTTCTATTGCTGATGTACCTGTAGAATGTCTTGTCCCCTTTTTTCACAGTCCATGTTAAACCCCCTCTGTCTGTACCTTGGCTTTCCTAACAGCCTTCCCTGCCTCTCTTAGACATTCAAGGTACACCTCCCTGTCCTCATCCCTTTGGGTCCCCTTATAATTCCTGAAACTTGCTCTTTTAGCCCTTACTTTGTCTCCTACCTCTTTAAAGAACCATAGTGGTTTCTTTCTTCTTTTCCCTTTGGCCACTATCCAAATATATTGGTGAGTTACCTCCATAATGGTTTCTTTTAGTCTCCCCCACTGTTCATTCACCCTCTCCATTCCCTCTACCTTCTCCAGGGCTGCTCTTAAACATCTACCCATTTCATTGAAATCCGCCCTCCTGAAATCGAATACTTTTGCCCTTGTGTGACTTAATTGAATCCCTATCTCCATGTCAAACCACACTGTGTGGTGGTCACTTGATCCCAGCTGCCCTTCCACCTGGATTCTTTCAACTCTGTTCCCATCGGTCCATACCAGGTCTAGAATCAAACTGTCCCTGGTGGGCTCATGCACCAGCTTTCTGAGTCCAGCCCCCTGCAGGGATTCCAGGATGGCTGTGCTTCTGGCTGCAGCAGCTGCCTGGGTGGTCCAATCCACATCTGGCATATTGAAATCTCTCATCAACAGGATTTCATCTTTAGCTGCCATGTCATGAATTTCCACCACTAGTACCATGTCCACTTTCTCCCTCTGTGCCAGAGGTCTGTAGATCATCCCTGTATGTATTGCTGTGCCATTTCCTGGTTCACGGGTGACCCACATTGCCTCAGCCTCCCCTGCCTTCTCTGTACTTTTGTAACCTTCATGCCTTCTCTGATGTACAGAGCCACCCCCACCCTCCCTTTTTACCTTCCCTGTCCCTTCTAAACAGTACATAGCCTGGTACATTGACGTCCCAGCTGTTATTAGCAGAATACCATGTCTCTGTTATTGCTGCTATGTCAAGGTCTGCATCCGTCATCAAGGCTTCCAGGTCTGGAACCTTATTTCCTAGACAGCGGGCAATTGTGAACCTGACCTTCCATGTTTTACTCCCTGCCCTCCCTCTGTTCCTGTTTTCTCTACTTTGCTTCTTCCCCCCCGCCCCGGTATTCATGCTCATGTGCTCTTGCCCCCCCATCCCCCCTTATAAATGTTTCCCCTGCCTGCCCCTCATTGCTCACTTCAGTTGTTCTTGTTGTCAACTTGTACTTTTGCATGTTTTGGAGGGGGGTGTTCCTAAGCCATCTGTCTGTCCTGGCTGTCCCCCATGGGCCAGTTTAAATGCTTTCTGCTGAAGCATTCCAACGTCTCACTAAAGACTGAGGTCCCCTTTCCGGACAGAAGCAGACCATCCTCCTGATACAAGCTTGCATCTGCCCAGTTGGTCCCCTATGAAGCCAAATCCTTCCCTTCCACACCAATCCTTCAACCAAGAGTTGAAGGTTCGGATGTGGAGTGCCCTGGCCTCCCCATGCCTTGGACAGGTAGCACCTCCGAGAATGAGACAGAATGTGCTATCTGTTTCAGGTCCCCTCCCAGCTTCCTGAAATCCTCCTGAACTCTGGCTAACTCTACCCTTCTCCTTGGCAGGTCATTGGTCCCCAGGTGGACAATGACATACAGCTCTTCCGTCCTGGCTATCACCCTAATGATCATATGGATTCGCTTCCCATCCCTCCATGCAGCACTTCCTGAGAGGCACTTGACATCCCTCTCCCCCCGTTAGGTGTCTCTAATTTCACACCCAGTACAATAGAGTCCCCCACTAGGAGAAGTTTCTCCCTCCTCCGGGGTCCCTTGCCCCCCTTCCCTGGGACTCCAACTTGGAGGTCCCGACCATCCTCCCTGGTCCCAGCTATGGGTGCCTGTGTGGGGCATTCCCGTTCCTCCAAAACAGCGTAGGAGTTATTAAACTGGACTGGTTGGGAGATATGCCTCTGACCCCTCCTCAGTCTCCCTGAGCCCACTGTGGTCCAGTCACTCTTCTTCTTGGGCAACCTTTGAGGTTGATGTTGTGGACCTGGTGGTCTCTGGGTGGGAGTGGATGCCACCTGTAGCCTGGCCACCCCTGCACAGAGACAGGCAACCTTCTCCCTCAGCCCAGAGAGGTGCCTGCAGATAGAGCAGCATCACAGCTTCCAGAATGTCTCTGTGAAGACTGCTGCTCCACAGCCACTGCACTGCACCACTCCTGTCATGTCTGATGTGACCTGGCTTGCAGTATAATCTATGCACGCCCTCTAGATGAATCCCTATGCCCCTCCATGTCTTCGGTGTGGAACTACCTGTGTGGTGTAGGCAGGTGTAACACTATGGGCCCACACCCTATAAAAGGAGGACTAGCCCAGGGGTGGGTGCATGGGATTACCCCCTGGCTGAGTCCAGAAGCAATCAGCCGATGTCCCCTTTTTACCCTATGTTCACAGAGGACAAGCTCCAATGATAAAAAAATATATATATCCCTCAAAATCTGTTGAAATATGAGACCTGCACTTAAGGTAACAGACTCAAACAAGTACAAACAGTTACAAGCTTACCAGCAACTAAATCCTTCACTCCTGCCTCTCCAGAAACTTAGCAACAACAGAAAGGTAAATCTACCTGAGCAAAACTAAGTCTGCTTCAGCCCTACTGCTATGTGACAGAACCCACTGGTATTTAAAATGCAATTAGCTATAAATTGATCCTAGCTAAGGGGAAAGCACAGACATTTCCAGAAGGTTGCTACCAATGCCTGTTGAAATATGAATCTCAAACTCACAATATAAATCACACACACAAAATAAACTATATTAACAAACTCAGGTTGCTGGTCCATTGATTCTCCACCACTGAAACTGCTGGCATCTTCCATACCAGCAGCAGGCCATGCTCCTCACAGGGCTGTAGCTGGAGGTGATGTCTGTTGCTGAGTCTCTGATGTCCTCTGAATTCCTCTACTTCTGGAATGGTGAAGCGATCTTTGTGGTCGAGGGCTCCTGTCCTTGCTCTGTTTGCCTGGGGAACTATGCTGATTAGTGTCTCTCTTTTTTTTTGTACTGGGCACTTGGAGGGATCCTGGACTGATGACTGGCTTGAAGTACTCATAACCACTTTAAGGGTGGTGGCTTTGTTTTGATCAGGATCCCCCATTCACTTTTTGTCTGCGTACCTATGAGTTTTGTTTCCCTCTTGAGGGTCCCAGAGTCTTCTGAGCAATGTAGTTTGCCCTCTCTTTGCCAAGTTCATATTTAACCATCTGTCAATGTCCTGTGTTGAATCCCCCACAATGCTGTTCCCATTGACAGTCACCAATAGACTAGGGAGTCCCTTAAATATATACCGACTGCCCATTTCCCTCATTTTAGCTTTTATCAGGCCATAAGCTTTATGCTTAGCTGCTACTTCTTGGGAGACGTCCCGGTACATGGATATGCAAGCTCCTTTCCATGTTATGTCCCCCAGCTCCCTTGCGGCCCTTAGTATTTTTTCTTTAATAGAGTAGCATAAGATATAGGCTATTACAGGGCAAGGAGGGGGCCCCTTTTGTAGTGACTTGCCTACCGATCCAATGCGCTCTCTTAATGTCAACCGGCCCCCTCCATCTGGGGCCTAGAATGTGGGGAATAAAGTAATTAAGGAACTGCTCCATATTCCCATCTTCTAGCCCTTTGGGGATGCTCAGCAACCTGATGTTCTTTTGGTGTCTCTGATTTTCTTGATCCTCCGCTCTCCCCTATAACCATTGCATCCAACCTCCTCAGGATGGCCTGCTGCTGGCATTTGAGCTTTTCAGTTCGTTGCTCTGAAACATTCAGCCTATCATGGATTTGCCTAATGTCTTCAGTGATGCCTGCCACGGCCGACTTTATCACAGCCATGTCTGATATTCATGATTCTAACATTTAGGTAGTGTATTCCAGTTGATCAGACCATTGTTCCTTCTTTACTCTGGCATCAGCCTCCGCCATCTCTGCACTGGTCGGTGGTCAAGTAGTAGTACATTTTAAGCAAAATTCCTGGTATAGGATACAATGTCCAGCCCAGCTACAAAAGGTAACCAATGTATTCAGTTCAGTGAGGTAGTAGTGCTTATGGGCTGCTATGATTTCAGGCTGCATTGTACGGCCCAGTCTGTTAAGATGTTCTATGCATTAGTGGCACATACAAACTCCTCCCCAATACTCCATCTCGCAGCTTGGAAGTGCTCCCTCATGGTCAGCCCAGTTTTTTCCAAACAGATTTCTCAGGGCATAGTAGTAGTTACAGTTTTAATTTTTGGCTCATACTGCCACCGCTACCTTCTGACCTCCGTATGAGGTATTACTTTTGTTAGATCAGCGAGGCTTGCTTGTATTTCAAGGCATATTAGTTTCTTGCTGAGACAGAGCTACGGAGCTATTCCTCCATCTTGGCTGAGTGCTAAACCACACCCCCTGGGGTACTCCATATTTGATGTAATGAATTTCAGGGTATTGGCCTACTACTGTAGTCCTGTGCGTCCAGTTACAGAGGTAATTTTCAAACCATTTTACCATTTTAATAAAGAAATTTAGGCTGGATAAGGTGTGGAGGAGAATTTTATGATCAACAAGGTTGAAGGCCTTTGTTAGGTCTACAAACACTGAGCCAGTGTAGAAACCGTTATCACTGGCCTTTTCAATTAAATTAGTAAGCCTTACTAGGGTGGTCTTGGTATTGTGACTGGTTCAGAACCCATGCTGTGAGACTGTGAGAAGTTTGTGTGTATCTAGGAAGTTCATGTTTTGATCAAGGGTGACTATTTTCTATAATTGTGGATAGGGGCGCAAGGAAGGAGAAGAGCCTGTAGTTACAAACATCATTTCTGGAGCTGGATTTGTGGTGTGGTTTTATAGTGGCACTTTCCACTTACTTGGGAATACCCCAGCGCAGAATGAGTGGTTGAGGATGTTGGTTAGGGAAGGGCGATAGGTAAACAGATGAACTTCAGCACCATGTAGATCTTCTTATATTTGACAGGGGAAAGAGATACCCTGGACATTGCAGGTACAGATAGATAGTTTATCAATATTCAAACAAATATCTGTAAGAGGGGCCTGGGGTTGGGAACCCCCTAAACTAAGACAAATCCAGGGCCACCTACCATACAACCAGCCTCTCTGCACAGTGTTAATCCCCATCTCCTATACAACAGTACAGGAAGCTATGTACCAACTAGAATGAAATATGACAGAAAAAGGACAGTTCCAGGGTGGTTCAATATAAAACTTAAGAAAATTGTAAATAAAATAAATAGGCTGTTCAAGATAGTCTGAAAATCCAAGGACACCCAGGGTATGGTAGTATATAGGGAGATGGCCAGGGCTGTAAAGAAACATATTAAAAAAGCAAAAGCAAACTATGAACTAACATTAGCAAAGAGGTAAAAGATACAAGAAACTGTTTTTTGCACATATAAATAAAAGTAAACAGGGCCATAGTAGTATCGGACCGTACGTAAATACAGAGGGTAAATCCACCACCAATAAGGAAACAGCTGACATACAGAACAACTATTTCTGTTCAATATACAATTCTTCTAATTTGGGCAAACTTAAAGTCAAGGGCTGTAATACTAAATCAAAGCCTGGTAAAATAATAATTGATCAAAAAGATGTTAGAGACAGGCTCCAAAAAATGAATATAAATAAATCTCCAGGTCCAGATAAAGTACTCCCCAGAATTGTGAGGGACTAGCTGACCAGCTGGCACCCCCACTTACTTACATCTTTCAGTTGTCTTTAGATAAGGGGGAAGTGGTACAGGACTGGAGGGAGGCCCTGGTGGTGCCTGTATTAAAGAAGGGACCAAAGACCAAACCAAAGAATTTCAGACTGATCAGTTTGACTTCTATACTGGTTAAGATTCTGGAAGGTATACTAAAGGATCTTATTATAGTACATCTTGAGACGAATACATTTTTAGATCCCACACAGCATGGGTTCACCAAAACATAATCCTGCCAGACTAATATGTTGGTGTTACGAAAAAACAAGTAAGACCTTAGACTGGGGGGATGCAGTGGACATAGCCTATTTGGACTTCTCTAAGGCCTTTGATAAATTACCACATGACAAACTTATACGAGTTCTGGAACAATGTAATTTGGACTTAAACATCATAAATTGGGCAAAAGCTTGACTGAGCAACAGAAGGCAGCGGGTGACTATGAATGGAGTCCTCTCGGAGTGGGCAGGGGTGACAAGCGGGGTACCACAGGGCTCCATATTGGGACTGTGTCTCTTTAATATCTATGTGACCTCACTAAACTTCTCTCACCCTAATATCTGGATCACAAAATTCACTGAGGACTGTAGAATAGGGGCAATAGCAAATCAAAACCTAAACTGCATACTGTGTAACATCAGCAGTAGAGATAAGGAAGTGATAATCCCTCTATATTGTTCATTAGTTAGGCCCCACTTAGAATATGGAGCCCAGGTGTGGTCACCTTATAAAAAGGGTGATATTATTAAATTAGAAAAAATCTGAAAAAGAGCTACAAAAACAGTCACTGAATGTAGAACACTCACTTATACTGATAGACTGGAAACTCTGGATTTATTCACCCTGTAGTATAGAAGGACAAGGGGGGTTATGTGCATGGTATACAGAGCACTACAAGATGGTACCTTAGTGGCTAGTTTTGGCCTGGTGTTAAAAAAAGGAATATACCAAACTAGAGGCCATCCTCTGCAACTAACCGTGGGAAAATGGAATTTACTCAAAAGAAAGTTCTGGTTTAGTCAAAGGGTGGGTCCCTTGTGGAATAAACTACCCACTAAGGTGGTTACTAGTAATACAATCAAACTCTTCAAACTACGACTAGATACTTATATCTTGAATAAATACAAAATTATGTAAATTGTATACTGACAAGCAGATCAAGGACGAAAGTCCAACTTAAGCTAGCGTAATCTATGAAATCTAGGAAATCTACTGTATGTGTCTCTTGTGTGTCGGGTAACAAGATAAAAAGTGCAGAAGTGTAAAAATGTAACCATGTCAACACAGAATTTAAGAACACAGAGTATGTAGATACATACACCCCTCAGCTCATCTGAGGACGGGTCAGTATCAAACTTATTATAACTACAAGACAGTCCCACAATCTTTTTTTTTCTTCAGACAGTGTACTTTATTACATTTCAACAGGAAAACATACAGGGAAAACAGAACACAACAACAATAGTAATAATGCAGCACATAATATAGTCACATTAGCAACATTAGCAGCTATTTCATTTCTCTCAATCAACATTCAGGGGAGATGTATGTTTAAACAGACTTACATGCATCCTATGTAATGCATCCTATGTAAGGGGGGCTTAGGCCCTTTTAAGTTTATACATGTATGGGGGTTATATACCTGAGGGCTGATCTTATCATGTCTAAGGGCGGGTGAGTACTGAATAACCTCAAAGGGTAGATAATATGGCATCCAAAGTGTTCCAATGTGAGTGGTATAAATTCTGTTTGCTTCTCGGTGAAGTGAACATACCATTTTTTCCATCCTAAGAACCTGAGAAGTGGCATTATACCACTCCTGAAATGTGGGTAAAGTTTCATCCATCCAGTGTTTAAGAATGAGCTTTTTGATCATAACTGCAATCAGGGTAATGCAAAATTTTCTCTGGCCAAAAACTGTGTCCTGGTTTAATCCAGTTAGGCAGATTTATGGTGTAAATGCCTGATCAATGCCTAGGAAAGGATTTAGCCTGATTTCAACTTCTGCCCACAGAGGCTGTGCCTTCAGGTAATCCTATAGTACATGTTTAAGTGTGCCCCCATGAAGTTTGCATCTAGAGCATATGTCTGTGTTTAGTTTTCTCATGTTATGCAACCTCACAGGCATATAATATAAGTTGTGATTAATTCTTATATTGCATTAATTTAAGGCCATCAAACATAAGAAATTTGCTGTTGCTCGATCCCATGCAGCCATGATCTTTGGGTCATCTAGTTCAGGAAACTGTTCTCCAATATGTTGAGGAGGCACTGCCCTCTGAGGTTGTCATCATGAGCAGGCTCTTTTAAAGTAAGGATGTGGCATGGCATTGTGAGGCCAGCCCTGCTAACTCATCCCATCTAGAACACCCAATATCCCAGGGAGTGGGGTCTAATGTCCCTGCCAATGTGTGTTGTAGTTGGAGAAAAGGGAATATTGAGACTGGGAACAAGGCTACCACCTGTGTCAGTCTGTTGTAGGTTATCAGTGTATTTCCCTCGAGATAGTCCCCAAGTGTACCCAGGTGCGCTTCACCAAGGAAATTAGCTGGGATCATATTTTGTTATATTTTATAAATTGGATTCCCTGCCAAAGGTTGGGCTGGGTCTCATATATGTTTGCTGCCCAACATTCTGTGCAACTGCTTGCTCACTTACATAGAGGAGCCTATCGGTGTTGATTTTAGGTGCAGTGGAAGTTTAGCATAAGGTATACTAGTAAGGGTGTTGAGTTTGATTATATTCTGGGTGGTGAAATCCATCTCTATAGTTTTCTGTTGTGGGAGGTATGTGGTGGGGCCTGTCCATTAGATGACTCCTCCAACACAAGAACTGAGTTGCCCAAGGTGCTAAATAATAGAACCAAGCATCTGGTAGTTTCAGACCTCCTTGATCCCTAGGGTGTGTGAGCTGAAAATAAGATCTGTGGGATGTCTTTCCACTCCACAGAAAGGAGGAGAGGGTGCATCTCAACTGTGTGAACCATGTCTGAGGTAGGACACATGACAACATAGAAATGGGGTATAAAATTCTGGAGAGTATGTTCATTTTAATTATGTTAGTTCTCGCTCACAAGGTCAAAGGGAGAGCCAGCCAGCGAGATAAGTCTTGCTTGATTTTGGTTACTATGGTGTCCAGGTTGTGCTGATGCATCTATTTTGGGCTTTGAGCTAGAAGTATTCCCAGCTTTTTAATGAAACTGGAGTTCCAGGAGCCTCCCCATTGCATTATTGCTTCCTTTCTTGTGTGGCAGTTAAGGTGCATACTGCATGTTTTGGAGAGGTTAAGTTTAAAACCTGACAGTCTGCTGTATTGTTGAATCAGCTGGAAAGCCACTTGCACAGATTAGGCAGGGTAGGCCAGATGGAGGAGGACATCACCTGCATATGTGGAAAGCTTGTATTCTCTAAAATAGTTTCAGTCCAAGGGATATCTCTTCTTCTTATAGCCAATATTCTTTGTGGCACTTGGTCGCAAACACGTGTGTGAATCAATCCAGTTTCAGACTTTGATGACCACTCTAGCCATTCAGCCGTAACACACAAGGTTTCTTTACAATATTCAGTATTTATTCAATTTATTTTTACTAGTGTCCCAACGTTTCACCAACAAGTGGCTTCTTCTGGGGAGCTGTTAATTAAATACAACATTGTAAATGTTAGTTTCTTTTCAATACAGTTTGATCTGTTTTACAGCATTAAATCATCTTATGTAGTAGCCTGTTCACCAGTACAATCGAGCCATACCAAACTGAGTTAACTAAATTTCATAGAATATACAGGAAAAAAATCATTAAAAAGACACAGTGTGCTCATTCATATTAGTTCTCACCCTACTGATCTAATTAGTGCATAAAGCCTCTTCTCTCCTAACTAATCCACTGTCACTTGCCATGCCAGTAATCATTTCCATTAAATATATTTCCTTCACTTTAAAGTCTGTCAGCTTCCATATTATTTATATTAAGGAATCATTCCTTTAAACAAATTAAACATGCTTCCAAAATCTAGAGTCACATTGAATCTTTTAAAGGAATGATTCCTGAATATAAATAATATGGAAGCTGACAGACTAAAGCGAAATAAATATATTTAATGGAAATGATTACTGGCATGGCGAGTGACAATGGATTAGTTAGAAGAGAAGAGGCTTTATGCACTAATGAGATTAGTAAGGTGAGAACTAAATAGAATAAGCACACTGTGCCTTTTTAATGATTTTTTCCTGTATATTACATGAAATTTAGTTAACTCAGTTTGATATGGCTCGATTGTACTGGTGAACAGGCTACTATATAAGATGATTTAATACTGTAAAACAGATAAAAATGTATTGAAAAGAAACTAAAATTTACAATTTTGTATTTAATTAACAGTTACCCAGAAGAAGCCACTTGTTGGCAAAACGTTGGGAAACTAGTAAAAATAAATTGAATAAATACTGAATATTTTAAAGAAACCTTGTGTGTTATGGCTGAATGGCTAGAGCAGTTGCCAAAGTCTGAAATAAGCTTGTATTCTCTGCCTGTCACCCTCACACCGGTAATGTTGTCATTTGCCAAGATTTGTCTCATGAGGATTCAAAATAGAGGTTGAACAAAAAGGGGGACAGTGGCAGCCTTGTCTAGATCCTGTTTCTAAAGCGAAGGGGGTTGAAAGTATACCACTGCACCTGACTTTGGCTGAGGGATGGGAGTACAACAGTTTCACCCAGTTCATAAATGAGGAGGGGAACCCATAACAGTCCAATGTTTTGAATAAGAAGGGCCAGGAAACCCTGTCAAAGGCTTTTTCCACATCCAGAGAGAGCAGGACAGCCAGTTCCTGTGACTCCCTGAACACGGAAATGAGGTACATTAGATTTCTCAGGTGGGCAGTTACTAATCTCCCCTGCATAAAGCCCACCTGTTGTGGGCCAATAAGTGTCTGCCACACTTTGTTAACTCTTGTGGCCAGGATCTTGGCAAGGAATTTAATATCCACATTCAACAGGGAGATCAGTCTGTAGCTACCTAGTGCCGTGGAATTGGAATTAGGGTGACTAGGGCTTCCTGCATGTAAAGATGAAGAGATTTAGTCTGTTTTACTTCCATGAACAGTTTGGTAAGGGGTTTGGAGAGTTGGGACATAAGGGTTTTATAGAAATTAGGGGAAAAGCCATCTGGTCTTGGGGCCTTATTCAGGGTCAGGGATGTAATGGCCTACTGGACTTCCCAAACTGCTATGTCTGCATCCAGCATTTGCCTTTGAGCTTCAGTTATTTGAGGGAGGTTAGTTTGTTTCATGCATTTCTGGATTTCTGCCTGTTGTGCAGGGGGCCCTGCTGTGTACAAGTCAGAGGAAAAAATCTCAGAACGCGTTACACATCTCTCTTGGTCTGGTGAGTAAACTCCTGTTTTTGTCCCCATTATAATCTGTCTCTTGGCTTCTTGCTGTTTTAATCCAATGGCTAACAGTCTCCCAGTTCTTTCTCCTTGATCCATATAGTGAGTTTTAGCTTAGAAAATGGCATATTTTGGAGGAATGGCTCCGTGGCTCGGATCTCCTCCTCAATTAAAAAAAAAAACTTAATGCATGGTCTTTGGGAAGAGACATGTAAGGAGTGGCAGACCTAGGCCCAGGATCCAACTATGAGATGGTACTGTTATTTCAAATGTGGCCAGTTACAAGTACTTGGGAGTTCAGGTGGACTCTGGTTTGATTTACACAGAGCATATCTCTTTACAGGCTGGGAAAGTAAATATAAGATTGGCTGCCCTAGGAAGGGTGTCTGGATGTTTGTCCCCCAAAATTAGAAAGAGACTAGTTAGACAGTTACTTAACCCAGTTCTCGAGTATGGCTCGATTTTATATATGTACTCTATTCAAAAAGTGCTGAAAAAAGTAAACCAAACATACTATAGATTAGGAAAAAATTGTTACTTGAAGTAAATTTAAAATACACTATTGCATAATTTATAATATCCTGAACTGGCATTATCCTGAAGAGCAAAGAAGATACATCTGGCTCACTACATGCCATAAGATACTCTTTAGGAAAAGTAAATATCCCTAGCAGAGTCTAGTTTCAAGAGTCCAGCAGAATCTTGATGCATAGATCTTATAACAAGAGGGGAGATCTAACACTACAAATAGTATAGCCAGTTACTGGAATAGTCGGCCACATGAATTTAAGCACATTAGCAATTTGTCTACTTTTAAGTTAAAGCTATTTGAGTCACTGAGAAAAGATTGTACATGTTTTAATTAATTTTCTTAATTGTGTAACCGATCTGTCAACTGTATGTTATGTTTAGTTTTTTTGTGTCCAATACTTATACAGGACTTTGTTGTAAACAGGATTTGTATCCTAACAAATTATTGCCTGTCTAAAAATAAATGTTATCAAATCAAAAATCGAATACTCTGCCTTTCCCTGAAGCAACTCATTGTGTTTTGCTGTAGCGACGTTCAACTGGGTATTTGTTCTATTGGACGGGTTCCCCGATATCCTCTTTCCAGATCCTGGATATTCAACAATAATTATAAAATGGATAGAGAAAATCCTGCTTTTTGATTGGTTATTACCTGTGCATGAAATCTGTTCCATGCACAGGTAATAACTAGGATTGAAAGAAGTACTGCATTGAAAAAAAAAGAAATCATGCCCTTGGAACATTTATTTTTTGAATGCTGCCATTTTTTTTCTCTAGCTTAGCGAGGAATAGGTATCAGCACAAAACACCTCACTAAACATATTTGTCCTCGGGTTTCACACTACAAAATTCAGTAAACAAAATGCCAGGCACACAAATATATTCTTAACAAAAACTGCACAAAAAACAAAACCTGTTTTTGCCTGGTTACATCATGCTGCTGCTTCCCCGAGTCCCTGCCCTCTCGCAGCTGTTAAATTTGAACAGCAAATGATTTCTTGTATGTCTGCTGCAGAGCTTAACTATAGCTCAGTTTCTGATTGCCTGGATCTGCCACAGGCAAATGCAAACTCTGATCAGAGCCGATATGGCTATGGAGAGATTTTGGGATTCTTTTACCCATTATTTCTAATGAATTTGCACAATGCAGATCTGTCGAGAGGCAGTTTCAATGTGGTCTTCCTTTTACACATTTTTACAATGTGTTTTCCTAGAATATGCCTGCTGATTGCTATATGTTTAGCCTGAATAGTTCACAGAAGACATGGCATCTTATTTTCAGAGGGGCTCTACATCTACACAATGTTATGCTGCATTGCATAAAATCAGGACACACTGTAAGCAATATTTAACATCTGGACTAGGCTACCTGAATAAATACATTATAAAAATGATAAAATCATGACCCCACTGAAAACAAGATATTGCAGCTGATCTGGGACATACTGAGTAAATACAGTGCAAAAATGTGTAAATGAAGATCCCTATGAGAATGAGATGTAGCATCCCCCTGTGCTATCCAGGATGCAAAATATAGGAAAAGAAATATTTAAAAGAAATCTACTGTAAACTGAACTTCATTGTGTTCACTGACACAAGCAAACAGTTTCTTTATTGTTTTATAACATATTAGATTGCAGTATTTATTTTGAATGTTGTGGCCATGACCATGAGGATGGTGTGTACAGTGTGTTTGTGTGTGTGTGTGTGTGTGTGTGTGTGTGTGTGTGTGTGTTTGCTGTAACTCAATGCACTTTTTTCCCCAAAATGCGTAGTAAAAATGCCTTCTGATTGCTATATATTTATCCTGGATAGTTTACAGAAGACCTGGCATCTGTCTGAGACAGTACTTATCAGATAGTGTCTTAAGAGGTTAAAGAACAGTGTAAATCTTTTTAGATTTGTTGCTGGGAAAGGGTGACATTTATAAGATATGACTCTTTCTTGAAAGACTGTACCTGCTCAACTGAAGCTAGTAGCAAGAAAATGTTTAAATGTTAAGTATTTAAATGTGCAAGTTGCTGCATTTTGAAGGGGTAAACAAATCTCCAGTTTAATAGGCAACCTATATTTAAAGGGACACTGTGAACCCCCTAATGCCTCAAACTATCCATAGTTTAAAAAACACATTTTATGATTGTTCACATTCTATAGAGACTGTTGATGCAGTTGGCAGTTTGATTCGGATCCCTTTTTTCTTTTGAAAAAGTGAAAAACTAACTTTCCACCATATTGGTGTTACCACATCAAAACATGTTTGTTTACATTTCTTGATCAACTCCAATTGCATCTTTCCTGGACTCAGGAACATCCTCAATACTTTCTAGCAACTAATTATGCAGTGTCACTAGAGGAGACTATTGTATCATGAGTGGCTACATGGTTTGAGGGAATTTCTAATGTTCAGGAAGTGTGCACTAAGAGTAGTTCATTGATATGAAGCAAAACAAAGCTGGGCATAGCTATACATTACCATGCATTTCAGTTCCAATAAGCAAGGAGGCAGATAAAACAACCAGCAGCATCAATGAATTTTAGAGGAAGTAAGCAATTATAAACTATGAGTTTTTACCTAAAAATATTATGATCCAAAAAGATTAACAGTGTCTCTTTAACAACATTTAACAAGCTGTTTCAGTTTCCTAATGGCCATCTGACAAGCAGCTTGGAGTGCTGTCTCCAACATTCTGAACAGAAGGAAGGGAATATTTTATTTTGACTGGCATAGTAATTTACAGTTGTGGAAGGATACATTGAAAACTCCAAAAATGTGTTCCATGGTCCTCCATTTTTCTAGCTACAGACAGCTAGATGGCTGTAGGCTCAGCCCACAGCCATAAACAACTGAACTCTGCTGCTTTTTTTTTTTAAATGAAAGTTCAGTAAAGAGTAATGCCACAAACCTGGCCAAATACAGGAATACGCACACAACTGGACTCCTTCCCTCTCTTGATTGAGAGATGCATCACTCACTATGGGGGAGAACCTGGCATACAGACAGTAGCAATAAAAAAAGCCATACTCTTCATACAACAAGTCTCCCACATAAAAGCATGACTCAGTTCTACTTGCAGCTGTTGTCTCAAAAACTGAACGCTGCTGTTTTTTTTTTTAATTAAAGTTCAGTAATGCCACAGACCTGTACAAGTGCAGTAAAACACATACACAGCTGGACTCCCTCCCTCTCTCGATCAAAGCTAAACTGTTCATACAACAATGTTCCCATATACAAGCAGCAGTACTACTTGCAGTTGTAGGTTCCATACAAATGGGGGGGGGGTTGAGCTTGGTACCAGAACTATGGATGTCACAATAGGACAAATGTCCCATGGCAAAATACGACACCATCAGGTAGAAGGAAGAAGGACTATCTTACCATGAATTAACAAATTATTTCTGTTTTTAAACATATAAATATAGTTCTGTAGGGTGAAAAAATGTCTGAAAAAAAGGAACTCATTTTATAAGCTCAA
This sequence comes from Neoceratodus forsteri, assembly GCA_016271365.2. Taxonomy (NCBI): domain Eukaryota; kingdom Metazoa; phylum Chordata; order Ceratodontiformes; family Ceratodontidae; genus Neoceratodus; species Neoceratodus forsteri. The sequence goes on from CM028138.1 coordinate 210,137,429, forward strand.
TAAGACACAACTGGGTGTGTATGGAACTGATTTTACCGCACGCCCAGGGGTGTAATAAGGTACAAGGCCCTTTTTTCCAGATTCTGGATATTCAACAATAATTGTTGTCCCTCTTCCTCCCTCTTCCTCTTCCTTTTGGATGCTAGTTGTAGGAGCTCCCCCCATACTGTGCATTTAAAAGCCCCCCCCCCCATAAAGCAGAATTGTTGGATGCTTTGGTCATGTTAATCTCAAAATATTGTGATACACAATCTTTAAGCTTGTCAATGTATGTGGGGTCCTTAAGAAGGCAATTGTCAATCCTCCACAATCTGTCTCTGTTTTTGGACTGTGTGGGCATGAAGGTAAGTGTTATTGGGGCATGATCTGAGACCACCTTGACTCCAATCTCACAATGGGAGGTTACCCTGAATATTTATGGGTTCACCAGAAAAAGTCTATTCTGGAGGAGGAATCATGGGCTGCTGACCAGGATGTGTAATCGTTGACCCCGGAATGCAAAGCTCTCCACACATTGAGAAGGCCCAGGGAATTTTGCATTTCCCTCAGTGCCCTCTGGGTTGGTGATAGGCCAGTGCTTCTAATTCTAGATCTAGCCAAGATGTCATCTCGGTCCTGATTCCAGTCTCCACCCAAGAGGACTGGGAGGCACTGTGTTTCAGTTAGCAGGGGTAGAAGTGTGATATAAAAGTGGGGGTCCTCCCTATTTGGTCCATAGATTGAGGCAAGGATTATGGTAGTAATGCCCAGGCATCCCTTGACTATTATCCCTTGACTATTATGTACAGTATCTCCCTGAGGGGTCTGTTATTTGTTCAGTTATTTAAAAAGGGATGTGTCTGTGCTCTAGAATAGCCATCCCAGCTCTTTTCTTGCCACACACTGCAGCAAACACCTGACTGACCCATTCTGTTCTCCACATCGTGGCATCCTGTGCCAGCATGTGGGTTTTTTGCAAGAAAGCAATCTGTCACCCAAGGGCTTTAATGTGTTTAATGATTTGGTATCTTTTCTGCTTCATCTGGGCACCTTTTACCTTCCATGCTACACACTTATATTGGCCCTTAGACATTGTGGGGTGGGAGTGTTTGGCTTTCTGCATATAGTGGGGCAGGATGGTGATTTGGGACCAAGTAGGTATAGTGGGGCCCAATGCAGGATTGATTATCTTGCTTCTCTATCATTTTAACCCTACATTATGCTTTTTGCATTTCACCATAGTGAATAGGATGCATACTGAACTGTCTCTTGAATAGTGCTGCAAACCACTTTTTTTTCAATTCAAATTTTATTGAACTTTTTACATTACAGAGAACAGACCTACCAGAAACACTATACACCAATAAATTATTTGACAATGTGATGGACCCATTCTTCCCCCCACCCTCCCTGAACCCTCTCCCCTCCCTTCCCAACATAGATATGTGGCATTTGATTATTCAAAAATTAATTGGGTACTAACATGATGCAGTTATAAGGAATAAAGGGTGTGTAGGGGGTCCCAAATTTTCATATACCTCTTTGTCCTGTTACTGAGACTTGCTATCGCTTTCTCTGCTCTGAGATTTGCTAGCAGCTCATTGAGCCATTCAGCGTAAGAAATGTATTTGCTCTCCTTCCAGTGGCGCAATACCACTTTTTTAATGGACATAGAAATAAGGGCCATATGGTACCTGCCATTAAGCACTGAAATCTCAGAACAATCCTCCAATAAGCAGATTTCGGGGGTGAAAAGTGCATTCAGGCCTAACAAAGGATCCACTTTTTGTTGAATATTAGCCCAGAGCGGTGTTACTTTGGAGCAGGTCCATAGAATATGATACAGGGTACCGTCCTCTTGTTGGCACCGGATACATGTTGCTGATAAAGTGAGATCAAATTTAGCTAATCTCTGAGGGAAATAATATAAGTTGTGCAATATGTGAAACTGCATAAGACGCAGCCTGTCCTAGGTAACATATTTGTGGCAATTACGCCATAGGGATGGGCAGTCCAAGTTCAAACTGGGGAAAAAAGGAGTCCAGTAAGCCATGGGGCCAAAACAGCCCGGGTAAGTCCAATCATATAAAATCCCGCATGTCTTGGACACTGCTTGTTAAAAACCTGCCAAAGGACCTAATTCAAGTTGGAAGGATAGCCTGGCTGGCTGGGGGGGATCTGATCCTAACACTTTCAGAAGTAAGTGCCTCAGTTGAAAAACCTTGAAAATACTATGGCTTGGGATTTTAAATTTATTTAAGATCTCCATAGTAGAAAGCAACGTGCCCCCCTCTTTCGTGAAGTGGGTGAGCTGACCATCTCCCAGGAGAGGCATCCAATGGACACTGAGCACTCTGTTATCGATCTTAAAGTTAGGATTACCCCATATGAGCTGTGCTAAGTCCTGGGTATGTTTATATTTGAGGAAGGCACACAGTTGGGAATGGACTTTGACAGAAATTGCTATGGGAGATGTTTTTAGTCTTGGAGGGCGAGCACTTGCTTTAGTGTGTAAAAGTGCAGTTGGGGATAGGCCACAGGATCTAATAACAGCTAACTCAATTCTAAGCAAGAGTGATGAAAGGGGGGAGGGTACTACGTTGGCCGATGACAACCATCTGAGGTATTTAGTAGAGTGACTGGCCCAGTAGTGAAAAGCTAGCCGGGGGAGGTGTAAACCCCCTTTAACTTTGGGAGTTGCTAGTTTGTAATAGGCTAGTCTAGGTTGTTTACTGGACCAGATAAATTTTGTGATAAGTTCGTGTACTTTTCTGAACCAGGAGAGGGGGGGCCATATATTGAATAAATTAAGGGGGTAGAAAAGCCTAGGGAATACATTCATTTTAATTAGGTTAATTTTGCCCCAAGGGAACTTGGGAGTTTGGACCATCTGTCCAGATCTTGACTGATAATGTTTACTAGAGAATACAGATTCATATTTTTGGGAAGATGCAAGGTTTCTTGTCAATTCCCAGATATCTTAGGGATTCTTGTTTCCAGAAAAGTCCTAGTTCTGTAATGGATCATTTGAGAACCTTGTGATTGAGTGGAAATACTACAGTTTTACCAACATTTAACTTATAATTGGACATTTGGCTATACTTCTCAATAATTTCTAACATAGGGCGAATAGAGGAGGATGGGTGGGACAACTGGAGAAGAAGGTCGTCCGCATAAACAGAGACCTTGATTTCCAGATCCAAAATAGTTATTCCTTGGATCCTCCCACAGTCCATCAACTGGTGGATGAGGGTTTCCAAGTATAGATTGAAAAGCAGTGGAGGACAAGGGGCAACCTTGTCTGGTACCGACTGCAATGGGAAGAGGTTGGAGGTCACTCCATTGCCCATTACTCTCGCCGACGGGGAATGATACAGTGCTTGTATCCAGTGTTAAAATTCTAGGGGGAAATCAAAGGCTTTGAGGGTCTGAAATAAAAAGTTCCAATCCTCCCTGTTGAAGGCTTTCTCGGTGTCCAGAGATACGAAAACAGCTGGAAAATGCACATCTCTGGACGCCGAGAAGACATGGGATAAGGCTCGGAGGTGGTCCACCAAGGGCCTCCCCTTCATGAAGCCGACCTGCTCGAGGCCAGTGAGATCTGGCAGGATGATACTGATACAATCAGCCAGTAGCTTGGTGAGAATTTTTATATCCTGATTCAATAAGAATATGGGGCGGTAACTTGTAACTAAATATGGGTTGTTATCGGCCTTGGGCAAGAGAACAATTAGGACTTCAAAAAGAGTCGGGTCCATGGATGGTCCTGACAAAATATGTTGATATAGTGGTAGTAGTAGGGGAATTAGGTGATCCTGGAATTTTTTATAAAAGTTGGACAAGAATCCATCTAGACCTGGGGTTTTATCTGTGGGGACACTTTTAATGACTCTTGCCAATTCTGAATGGGAGATGGGGGATATGAATGCATGTTGTTGTGGTTCAGAAAGGGAGAGTAGGTTAGACGCAGCCAGGTACACATCCAGGGTCTGGTCACAGGGCGGGTCAGACATAGGATTATACAAGACTTTGTAGTAGTTACTAAATTCAGCTACTATGTCTGCTGGGGATGTTTTCAGTGAGCCGTCTTCCTGAGCACGTATCGAGGCTATGAATCTGGAAGATTCTTGTTTTATCCTGAGGGCTAAAAGGCACCCTGCTTTCTCACCCCGATCTATATAGGTTGCTTTGGTCCTCAGGATTGCAAATTCTGCTTTTTCTCTCAAGATCTCCAAGTATGCATCCCTTAATTTAGCTAGATCTTGTCTAAGGGTTTCTGGTGAGTGGGGAGCTAAAGTTGCTTCAATTGCCCGGATTTGGGAAAGAATGCTCAGTAGTTTCTGCTCCCTTTTCTTTTTTCTTTGAGAACTTAGTCCAATTAGAATCCCTCTAATATAAGCCTTAAAGGCACACCATTCCATGTCTGGCTTAGTGGTGGAATTATGATTAACACTGATAAACTGATGAATATGTTCAGAGAGGTATGTGGTTGCCTCAGGATCCTTCAGCAGCTGATTGTTAATCTTCCAACGTGCCTCTCTCTGAGAGAGGGATAAAAGGGAAAGGTGGCATTCAACCAGCAAGTGGTCTGAGGGGGGGACCCGGCTGGATGGAAAATTTAAGAACCCCAGTAAGTAAGTTCTGGGATAAAAGTAGGTAGTCAATGCGAGAGGAGTTTTTGAGAACTGAGGAGATAAAAGTATATCCTCTTTCCATGGGGTTAAATACCCACCAGACATCGTACAGACCAACCTGATCTATGAGTTCACAGAATGCCCGTTGAGCTGGAGAAAGCCCCTTTCGGGAGTGTCCCAATCGGTCCAAAGTGAGATTGAATACCAGATTCAGGTCTCCCCCTAGTATTATTGGTATCAAGAGAAAGGAGATAAGAATATTAACCAGCTGCATGAAGAACCCTGCTGTATCCACATTGGGACCATAAATGCTTCCCAACAGAATCTATGTTGCGTATATTGTGCCCCGAATCAAAATAAAGCTGCCCTGAGGATCCCTGACCATCTGGGTGAGTAAAAATGGAATTTTCCTAGCTATTAAATCATGACATCACAGCTTTGGGTGGTGCCCCCAACTGAGAACACCTGGCCCACTTGCTGTCTCCTCATCTGAATGGCCTCAGAATCTAGCAAATGGGATTCCTGTATGAATATGATGTCAGCTGCCAATACAGACAAATGTATTGTTTCACTTTCTCTCTGACACCTTTAATGTTCCAGGTAACAATTCTAAGGTTATTAGCCATATGGTATGTTGGACCTGGGTTGGAAATTGATACTGAAAGTATATATCTGTATTACCAATACCTTCTTAGACCTTGGATCTGTATTATTCCACCTCCACCCCTCCCCACCCTCCCAACCAGCCCTCCAATCCCAAAAACCCAATAAGAAAAGGAAAAACGCTCTACATCTTTGAGCCTTCCCAACCCATCCGCCTCCACTTACTGTAATGAACTTCGTTCCGCAGAACCCCTTCACTATTGCTCCCTCCCTCCAGCCACCCCAAAGTGTTCCCTGTTCTTTCTCTTACTGCAGAGAAAAGGAAAAGGAAAAAACTCTGGACCTGTACCATGAACCTTATGATCCAGATCAATGAAAAGAAAAAACTATATATTGTGCAAATAAAGTACAGCTTCCTCCAGTCTGCATTATAAAGTTCTGGCAGGCCAATCCCTGACTGCCAACATAGCTCATGTATGTAAAGATAAAAGATGCAGGAGGCCCTGCTTGCTGCTTTAAATGTCAAACATATGAGCGAATGTCCCATCCTATAAACTTGACCCCAAGTCCAATGTTCAGTCTCTGCTAGCAAGTAATCCGCTAATCAGAACGTTCATGAAGGGGTTTAACAACAACAACATCCAGTGAGACCCCAACTTAAAAGTCCCACATCCTGAAAGAAAAAAATGAGAAAGGAAAATAATGGTAGACACTGAGCTAGGAAAATAAACCAGACCATACAGCCTTTGTTGCAGGACATAAGTGTCCACAATTAACTCTGTGTAACATGGGAGGTGCACTCCCTCCGGCAGTCACAGCATGTTATGGACTCTGCCTGGATATAGAGCTGGTGTTTCACGACTGTGCGCAGTCTCAAGTAGATCCATCAGGTAGTCCAAGTGGTTGGTGCAGCACAGCTTCTCACTGGTAAGTCACAGTGGTATAAGTAAGAGCTGACAAGAGTTATTATAACTCAAGGCTTACTAGTGTCCCAACATTCGCAGTTGAACTGCTATAATCAGAGCCAAAGGTAAAAAGCTGAGTAGAAGAGGTGAAATTATAAAGACATGATCAATCCTAACACCTTGTTTCCTTGACACCAGATGTATTGGCTGCAAGTTAAAATATCTCTGTTATTTAAGGGAATCCGCCAAGACTTATCAGAGTCAGTTCAGGTATCCTGAAAACATAGAATTTGATGGCAGATATGGACTGCTTGGCCCACCCAGTCTGCCCATTTCCCTACCTGATGGATAAGCTGCAGATTCTAGTTAATCAACAGGTTACTTCCTCCTACCCCCCACTAGAATTGCCTTATGCCTGTCCCATGCATTCTTGAGCTCTCCCACTGTTCCTGACTCCACAACCTCCTCAGGAAGGCTGTTCCATGCATCCACAACCTTTTCTGTGAAAAAATACTTTCTAACATTACCTCTGAGCTGTCCCCACTCTGTCTTCAAATTGTGCCCCCTTGTTCTTGCACATCTCTTCTTCTGAAAGATACTACCCTCTTGTACTTTGTTAATTCCCTTGAGATACTTGAAAGTTTCTATCACGTCCCCCCTCCCCCTCCTTTCCTCAAGGGTATACATATTAAGCTGCTTTAGTCTCTCCTCGTATGTCTTCTGGTGCAGACTCTGCACCATTTTGGTTGCCCTCCTCTGAACAGCCTCCACTCTGTCTATGTCTTTGCAGAAATGGGGTCTCCAGAATTGCACACAGTACTCCAGATGGGGTCTCACTAACTGTCTGTACAGAGGGATAACAACTTCCTGTTTTCTACTGTTGATGCCTCTCCCTATGCATCCCAGTATCCCCCCAGCCCTCCTTACTACCTTCTCACGTTGCTTGCCCACCTTTAGGTCATCTGATATAATTACTCCTAGATCTCTTTCGATTTTTGTTGTTTTTATCAACTCACCCCCCATTATGTACTCTTCCCCTGGATTTTTGTTTCCCAGATGCATTACCTTGCACTTCTTTGCATTGAATCTGAGCTGCCACATATTTGACCATTCCTCCAACCTTGCCAAGTCCCTTTGCATTCTTTCCACCCCATCTTGTGTATCAACCCTGTTGCAGATGTTTTCTGTCATCTGCAAAGAGACATACCTTTCCTTCCAGGTGCTCTCCAATGTCACTTATAAAGACATTAAAGAGGACCAGTCCCAGTACCGAACCCTGCGGTACCCCACTAGTTACCCTCCTTTCTTCACTGTGGACTCTGTTTACTATTACCCTTTGTGTCCTGTTGTCCAGCCAGTTTTTTATCCAGGCTACCACCTTGGGACCCACTCCCAGGCAGGCTAACTTGCATATTAATCTTTTGTGTGAGACTGTGTCAAATACCTTGCTAAAATCTAGGTAGGCCATATCCACAGCCCCTCCCTGGTCTACTACTTTGGTAACCTAGTCAAAGAAATCTATTAGGTTCATCTGACATGACCTTCCTGCTGTGAAACCATGCTGCCTTGGGTCCTGTGCCCCACTGGCCCAACAGTTCTTTCCTTCAGAAGTGATTCCATCATTTTCCCTACCACAGAAGTCAAACTAACTGGTCTGTAGTTTCCTGCCTCTGCCCTGCTCCCACTTTTGTGAAGTGGAATCACATTTGTCCTCCTCCAGTCCTCAGGTACCACCCCATCCTCCCATGATTGGGTAAAGAGAGTAGTCAGTGGTGTTACTAGTTCTACCCTTAATTCTTTTAGAATTCGTGGGTGAATCCCATCAGGCCCCATTGCTTTGTCCACCCTCAGTTTCTAGAGATCTTTCAAAACCCTTTCTTCTGTGACTGGACTGGTATTGACCCCCCTATTCAGAGTTTCTCTCTTGTTTGGTTTAGGTACCTCCCCCTCCTCTTCTGCTGTGAATACTGAGCAGAAATATTCATTCAGTATTCCTGCTTTTTCACTGTCACCCCTCTGCCCACATTCCCTCCCCTTTATTAAGTCTCTGTATACCTCCCTTGGTTTTTCTTCGCTCCCTAATGTACCTATAAAAGGTTTTATCCCCCTCCTTAACAGAGTTGGCTATCTTTTCCTCAGTTTGTGCCTTTGCTATTCTGACTGCCTTCTCTGCCTCCTTCTGCTTTAACCGATAAAGTTCTCTGTCCTGTTCCTTCTGTGTTTCCTTATATTTCCTGAATGCTATCCTTTTCTCCTTAACCATCCCTGCCACCTCTTTTGAGAACCATAGTCTTTTTTTCCTTCATTTTGTTTTGTTGATTTGCTTCACACAAAGGCTTGTTGCCTCTGCAATGGCTGTTTTGATTATTCCCCATTGTTCCTCCACCCCCTCCTTCTTGCCCGTTTGCTAGTGCTTTTCTGAGGCACTCTCTCATTTTCCCAAAGCCAGCCTTTCTAAAGTCTAATACTCTTGTTTTTGTATGGCTTGACTCTATGGCTGTGTTTATTGTGAACCACACTGTTTGGTGGTCACTTGTTCCCAGATGGCTACCCACTTCTAAATCTGAGATCCTTTTTCCTTCCCCATTTGAGAGTACCAGGTCCAAGATTGCTCCTTCTCGAGTGGGTTTCAACACTAGCTGTCTGAGGCATGCCCCCTGTAGGGCATCAAGAATGACCCTGCTCTTGGATGTACCTGCAGCAAAGGTACTCCAGTTAACATCTGGCATATTCAGGTCCCCCATCAACAATATCTCCCCTTTTTCTGCCATTTTAAGGATGCCTTCTATCACTTCCTTGTCCATTTCCTCCCCCTGAGATGGGGGTCTGTACACAACCTCCGTGCGGATTGTGGTGCCATTTCCTGTCTCCAGGGTGACCCATAGTGACTGATCAACTTCCTGTTTACTCTTTAGTTCTGTTGCTTTGATCCCTTCCCTTATATAGAGAGCTACTCCTCCTCCTCCTCCTCCTCCTCTTTTATCCACCGTCTGTCCTGTAGACTGTGTATCCTGGTATGTTGACATCCCAGTCATGGTTCTCTGTGTACCATGTTTCAGTGACTGCCACAATATCCAGGCATCCCTCTTCCATCAAGGCCACTAGTTCACTAGTTCAGGGAGCTTGCTGCACAGACTGTGGGCATTGGTACTCATCATCTTCCATTTATTTTTTATGCAAATCACCACAGAATGTTATGTTGGTCCAACTTTAAGCAGAATTGCATGGTGCCGAAAGGCCTCTCATACAGTTTGCAAAGGGTGCTAACAGAAGACATAGACACGTGTTTCATCCTACCAGGACTCATCAGTATGCCTCGTCTGTTTGACACCCCAGTGGAATGGACCAGCTACCCTTAAGGTAGTGTGCCTTGGATGTATTGTGGTGAACCCATTAAAATAAAAAACTATTTAAAAGACAAAGAACCTCTGTGCGCAAACACTAAGGCAAGGGTTACCCCAAAGGGCATTTGGCTGGGAAGCCAAGTTTCAAGAAAACACAAAATCACACATGCCCCCACAATGCAGAGCATCATGAGCTGCATATGCAAATCACCACAGAATGTTATGTTGGTCCAACTTTACAGAATTGCATGGTGCGAAGGCCTCTCGCACAGTTTGCAAAGGGTGCTAACAGAAGACATAGACACGGTTTAGCCATTCTACCAGGACTCATCAGTATGCCTCGCCTGTTTGACACCCCAGTGGAATGGACTAGCTACCCTTAAGGCAGTGTGCCTTGATATATTGTGGGAACCCATTAAAATAAAAACTATTTAAAAGACAAAGAACCTCTGTGCTAAACACTAAGGCAAGGGTTACCTAAAGGGCATTTGGCTGGGAAGCCAAGTTTCAAGAAAATACAAAATCACACATGCCCCCACAATGCAGAGCATCATGAGCTGCATATGCAAATCACCACAGAATGTTATGTTGATCCAACTTTAAGCAGAATTGCATGGTGCTGAAAGGCCTCTCATACAGTTTGCAAAGGGTGCTAACAGAAGACATAGACACGTGTTTCGTCCTACCAGGACTCATCAGTATGCCTCGTCTGTTTGACACCCCAGTGGAATGGACCAGCTACCCTTAAGGCAGTGTGCCTTGGATATATTGTGGTGAACCCATTAAAATAAAAAACTATTTAAAAGACAAAGAACCTCTGTGCGAAAACACTAAGGCAAGGGTTACCCCAAAGGGCATTTGGCTGGGAAGCCAAGTTTCAAGAAAATACAAAATCACACATGCCCCCACAATGCAGAGCATCATGAGCTGCATATGCAAATCACCACAGAATGTTATGTTGGTCCAACTTTAAGCAGAATTGCATGGTGCCAAAAGGCCTCTCATACAGTTTGCAAAGGGTGCTAACAGAAGACATAGACACGTGTTTCGTCCTACCAGGACTCATCAGTATGCCTCGTCTGTTTGACACCCCAGTGGAATGGACCAGCTACCCTTAAGCAGAATTGTACACATAAACCTAGCATGGTAGTACTGGGTAATCACAAATGTATCACCTGTACAGTGATGCTTCAGAACTTTACCTTGTTACTGTAATTGTCAGTGTGTTGTGTGGTCTCCACCAACTCCACTGTTATGTATTTGAAATGGTAATGCATTGCGTTACTTCTGCCACTTGAGGGCAGCATTCCGATATATGTAAGCTAGAAAGAGAGCAGAGAGAGAGGCACCTGAACAAAAAATGAAAGCTGCTCTACTCCTGTTGCAGTGTAAGTTTGTTGAACAATACCAGAATAAATGTTAGAACATAACATAATTGGCGACGCGGTGTTTAGTTACTCTCCTGTACCTTACCAGAATGAATTACTGCTGTGAGGGTTTTTCTGAGACGTAACTTTTGGACCCACGAGTGAACCTGCGAGAAACACATAAAGATGGCTGCGACTATAAGACATATTGATGCCTTTGATGAAAATGTGGAACAATGGACAACTTATATTGAGAGATTTGGACATTTTGTCACAGCAAATGATATAAGTGATGAAAAACAAGTGGCTGTGTTACTGAGTGTCAGGGGCAGCACAACGTACATTTTGCTGAGAAGTCTAATAGCGCCAGAAAAGCCCGGGGAGAAAACTTTTGCCAGTATTGTGGAGGTCTTACAGACACATTTCTCTCCTAAGCCTCTGGTGATTGCTGAAAATTTCACTTTCACAAACGAAATCAAGCAGAGGGTGAGTCTGTTGCATGATATGTGGCTGTTCTAAAGAAGTTAGCGTGAGCATTGCGAGTTTGGCACCCATTTAGATGATGCCCTCCGGGACAGATTTGTGTGCGGTTTGAAAAGTGAAGCGACACAGAAGCGTCTTTTAACGAAGGCGGGACTGACATACAAGAAAGCGATAGAGATCGCTGTATCAATGGAAACAGCTGCACGGGAGGCTCAGCATCTAAGTGATTCCCTGAAAGTAAATGCTTTATCCTTCTCTTCTCCCAGGAAGCCTAATAAATGTGGTCGTTGTGGGAAGGCTAATCACAGTGATAAGGATTACTGGTTTAAAGAACAGACATGTCATAACTGTGGGAAGAAAGGCCACATTGGCGTGTGCAGAGGGAAAAGAAAGGAGGAAATCAATGGAAGCAAAGGGAAGCAATTATGAAATGTAGAAAGAGAGAAGTACATCGTGTGGAAACACAGGAATGTGCAGTGATGACACAGATACTGAATTAGCATTGCACGTGCTGACTCTTAAAGGGGAAACAGCAACCATCTGTGTAACACCTGAAATTGAAGGGAAACCACTGAAAATGGAATTGGACACAGGGGCTGCAGTTTCATTGATTTCTACAGACAAGTATGGAACTATATTGAGACATCTACCCCATGCAAATGACCGACGTTGTACTGAGGACATACACTGGCGAGGCAATTTCACCTGAAGGTGTCATCAAGGTGCAGGTGAAAATAAATGGGCAAACGGCGCTACTGCCTTTGTACATGGTTAAAGGTAACTACCCTTCACACTTAGGCAGGGAATGGCTGAAGAAAATATGCCTCAACTGGCAGGAGATAAGGACTGTTAGTACGGGTGACCACAACACTCTAGAAGCAGTGTTGCAAAAACATGTTCCTTTATTCAAAGGGGAGCTAGGCACAATGAAGGGCATTGAGGCAAGAGTGTTTTTGAAGCCACAGCACAAACCAAAGTTTTGTCAACCTCGCCCAGTACCTTATGCACTCAGACCGAAAGTGGAGGCCGAATTAACTCGCCTAACCGAAGCTGGAGTCTTGTCACCTGTACAGTGTAGTGACTGGGCAACGCCAGTAGTGCCAGTGGTAAAGAAAGACAGGTCCGTGCAAATATGTGGAGACTTTAAAGTAACCATAAATCCAGTTCTGTGTGTGGAACAGTATCCAATTCCACGCATTGAAGACTTGTTTGCATCGCTGGCACAGGGCCAATGCTTCAGTAAGCTGGACTTGTCACATGCTTATCTACAAATGAAAGTAGATAAAAACTCAAAGAAATATCTCACAATAACCACCCAAAAGGATCTCTTCTGCTATAATCGCCTACCTTTTGGCATTGCATCAGCTCCAGCCATATTTCAGCAAGCTATGGACCTGGTTTTATGAGGTCTTCCAAATGTTCACTGTTACCTGGATGATATACTGGTGACTGGACGGAATGATGCAGAGCACCTGAAGAACCTGGATGCAGTTCTGCAGCGATTGGAAGATTTTGGCTTGCATGTCCAGAAGAAGAAGTGTGAATTTTTCAAGACTTCATTGGAGTACTTGGGCCATACCATAGATGCAGCGGGCTTACACAAATCGCCTGAGAAAGAAAAAGTGATTGTGGACGCCCCCAGCACTGGAAAATGTGAGCCAGTTACAGTCGTTCTTGGGCCTGTTAAATTATTATGGCGGATTTATTCCTAATCTGGCTACGATTCTCAACCCACTAAATGGCTTGCTATGCAAGGGGAAGTCCTGGTGTTGGACAAAGGACTGCGAGAGCGTGTTTAAGAAGGCCAAAAAGCAACTTGTTTTGCAAGATGTGCTCATTCACTATAACCCACAGCTGAGCATCAGACTGGCGTGTGATGCCTCACCTTATGGGGTGGGAGCAGTTCTTTCTCATGTTCTACCAAATGGGGACGAAAAGCCAATTGTCTTTGCATCCAGAACTCTCAGCAAAGCTGAACAAAACTATGCCCAAATAGAGAAAGAAGCTTTGGCAATAGTGTTCGGAGTTCACAAATTCCACCAATACCGCTACGGTCAGGAATTCACACTCCTCACTGATCACCGTCCCCTCATGACCATTTTCAGCCCCCACAAAGGTATTCCTTCCATGGCAGCAGCCAGAATACAACGTTGGGCTCTCTTGTTATCAGCTCACAACTATCACATTGAATACAAGAAGGCGGCTCTTCATGGCAATGCTGATGGGCTCTCAAGATTGCCTCTGCAGGTAGCCCACAGTGACAAAGTGGATACTGTCGATGTCTTCTACATCAGTCAGCTTGAGAAATTACCTATCACAAGTTCTGAAATTAAAAAGGAGACAAAAGTTGATCTTGTGTTGTCTCAAGTCTTGGACTTAGTAACAAAAGGAACTTTTACTATGAACCAGGACATTCACAGTGAGTTATCACCATTCTACGTCAGACGTAATGAGCTTTCAGTACAGCAAGGTTGCTTGATGTGGGGTGTCTGGGTGATTGTCCCTTCAAAGCTATGCACCCATGTTTTGGAAGAACTACATGTGGGACACCCGGGTGTGGTGAGAATGAAGGCTTTAGCTAGAAGCTATATTTGGTGGCCAGGGATTGAATTGCAAATTGAGCAACAAGCAAAAACATGCACTACCTGTCAGCGTGTTCAGAAAATGCCGTGTCCCTCACCTCTACATCCCTGGATGTGGCCAGGTGCACCATGGCAGCGCATTCATGTAGATTTTGCGGGGCCGTGGGAGGGACACATGTACTTAATTGTTGTAGATGCCCACTCAAAGTGGCCCGAAATTCAAGTTATGGACACTACTACTACCAGTAAGACCATTCAAGTGCTGCGAGGACTATTTAGCCATTACGGGATTCCTGAACAGCTGGTCAGTGACAATGGGCCACAATTTATTTCTAGTGACTTTGCAGCATTTTTGAAGTCCAGTGGTGTGAGGCATATTCGTAGTGCCCCATATCACCCCTCGACTAATGGTCTAGCAGAGCATTTTGTGCAAACCATGAAGAATGCTCTGAAATCGGTGGGGGGGGGTCTTTGACCTTACAACACAAGTTGGATAACTTCCTGCTGGCATACCGAAATACACCCCATGCTACAACAAAAGAGTCTCCAGCAATGTTGTTTTTTCGGCATAAGCTTCGCTCCCGTCTTGATTTGCTTAAGCCAAATGTGGCATCAGAGGTTTTGAAGAACCAAGAATCTCAAATACTATGACGGCAAACTCGTTCAAAGGACAGGCAGTTCATTGTTGGTCAAGAAGTGCTTGTTCGAGATTACCGGAAGGGGAAAAAGTGGACCTCTGGTGTGGTGACATCTCAGACGGGTCCAGTGTCGTATACATTTGATGTTGAATCTGGAGTGAAATGGAAACATCATGCTGAACAGCTCCTAGATCTTCAACAGCGCACGGATGGGGACACTTTCAGGGAAGAAAACCCATGTGGATTCCGTCTGCCGTAGCTTACAGAAGCCCCACTACGGAAGTCTCAACACCTTCTGAAGATGCAAAGGAGGAGGTGGAGAGGAGCAATGGTGAGGCTGTACAACCACCAACCGAGGATCGGAGGGAGGTACCAGACAGGGCAGCCATGCCAAGGGTTGCTCACGAGAGACGTTATCCATCCCGAATTTCAAAACCTCCAGATCGTTTTGAACCTGTGAGACATTTAAAAGAAATAAATGTTTTGTGTAGTTAGAGAGCCAGATCAGATTATTGGGGCAGAATAATCCCCTTGACTGGTTCGAGGCCTGGGGCAGTCTACCCCCTACCTCTAGCATAGTATGAACCATCATAATAATAGCGAATAATGCTAATACTTGTTCATTTGGTAACAATATAATTTAGTGGGGAGGAAATGTTATGTATTTGAAATGGTAATGCATTGCATTACTTCTGCCACTTGAGGGCAGCATTCCGATATGTGTAAGCTAGAAAGAGAGCAGAGAGAGAGTGTGTTGTTGCTGAGACCAGAGAGGCACCTGAATAAAAAATGAAAGCTGCTCTACTCCTGTTGCAGTGTGAGTTTGTTGAACAATACCAGAATAAATGTTAGAACATAACATCCACCTCCTCCTCCTCCGAGGAGAAATGGTAGAGGATGACCTACCAATCAATAGGTCCGGAGTGGGCCTGAGTAATTACGCATCTACACACTACCACCGTCCAGATTTCCTGGAATATTAACCAGAAATACCAAGTGTTAAAGATCATCTGCCTTTGTTTGGGTCCATCTATGTGCTGTTATACACAGTGTAACCCCAAACATTCCAGTTTTCCTCCCCACCTCCCTTTCCTCACACCCAGTACCCCCAGAGAACAACATTACCCAAGTACTTAGGGGGTTTGTGGGAGACTCAAGGAGAGGGGGAGAGGTTATAATCCTGACCATTTTGTTATTAACCTAGTGTTGTAGTGAGGCATTCCTCTTCCATACAATGTATAGGGCCTACTGGCAGACTGGATGGGCCTAACAGTCCTTATCTGTCGACAATTTCTGTTTCTATGTTTCTATGATGCAAGTTCAGTGTTATTGTTACTCACTTCCATCCCGCACTATCAAACAGAGGCCCCATAGGGAGTGTCACCATTTTAGTTCTTCTTTACTATACTTGAGAACCCCTATGTATCAAATAGGTATGCTCGTGCAAACCAGGGTTAAAATTCCATGCTCTGAGTCAATCTGTAGAGCACATTAAGGGAGTTTGGGAGGTCAGACCTTCAAACCAGCTGTACATTTGTGTTCCTTCGAGGTGGAATATGCCGCTTTTGTGACTGTGTATAGTCCAGTGCTTGATATAAAGTCCTTCGGATGAACGAGGAGTCGTGTTCAAAAAGTACCAAAGAGTTCCCATCTCCCGCTAAGTTTCGAATTTGAGCAGAGAAAGCAAAATGCATGTGTGTGACTGGTGGCCTATGCCATCACATCGCTGTGCAGTCAGATTAGCCAGCAGTCATGTAGGAGTGGAGAGTAAACTGATTGGCCGAGCCAGCTCCATTGATACTGATCAGAGAGTGGGCATGACAGCTCTGAAATTTACATACTCACTTTGACAGGAGCTGTCACTCTTTTTACGTTGCCTTGCACACAGGCACAAGCAACATCTTGCGGTAGTATCACATTGAGAGGTGTCTCAGTGTTGGCGAATGCAGGGCATGCTTTAGTAGGTGCGTCCCTCATCCCCCAATTAGCGAGTATGCTAGCTCTGATGTAGAAATTATGGAAAGTGCCACCAAGTTGACAGAAATCTGCCACTGCAATCAGAGACAAGCTCGTCATGCAGTGGCAGATGACACGCCTCCCCAACGTGCCTTTCATGGTGAAACTTTTCAATAAACATGGCAGCTCCTGCCATCCGCCACACCACACAATCCCCATACCAACATCCGGGGTGGCCAATCCTCCATGTCGGCATGTTCCCCCACCCAACACACTTTCTTTAGTGCTGACGCGAAAATTATGGAAAGTGCCACCAAGTTGAAATAAATCTGCCGCTGCAATCAGAGACAAGCTCGTCATGCATTGGCAGATGACATGCCTCCCCAGCGTGCCTTTCCTGGTGAAACTTTTCAATAAACATGGCGGCTCCTGCTGTTTGCCACACACAGTCCCCATACCGACATGGGGAGTGGCCAATCCCCCATGTCGGCATGTTCCCCCACCCCACACACTTTCTTTGCCGACAGGGCCCAATCCCCATTGGCATCAGCCCCACACACACACACACACACACACACACACACTGTCTTTGCCAATGGGGCTCAATCCCCATTGGCATCAACCTAAACTAATGGAGCACACTGTGAGACCACCCCAGTGTGCCCAATATCCCCCCAAAAGCCATAGGGCACACTGGAAGCCCACCTCAGTGTGCCCAACATTTTTTTTAGTTCACCTGTAAAGAAAGAAAACTGTTCTTCAATGTCTGTTTTTGGTTTTTCCCCTGTTAAAAGGAAAACGGTCCCTCTTAATCTTTTACACCCCCTCCCCAACCCGCACCCACCCTCTGCTCACCCCACCTCCCCACACACACCCCTCATCCCATACTGACCTCTGGAGGTCTGGTGCTGCGATCGCCTGTGGAGTGGTACGTGTCTGGAGTCTTCAAAGCCGAACTGCAAAATGAAGAAATGCCGGTAAGCTATATAATGGCATCAATGGGTGGGTTTCAACTTAGGTGGATACCTCAGCCATTTTTTGAATTTTGGCTCCAAATTTTCAACATGGGGTTCTTGGGACCCCACCTCATGAACACGTGCTCTGTTATCTTATTATTCGGTCCCAAAAGGTGATTTTGCGGTCACTGGGCGGGATCACCTTTTGGGACCAATTAATGAAACGACAGTGCCACTGTTCATGAGGTGGGATCCCAAAAAGCCTATGTTGGAAATTTGGTGAAAAATTTCACAAAATGACTGTGTTATGAGTGGGCATTGCGCAGTTTCCAAGCACACACGTAACTTCAACAGTTTTTAATATTTTCACTCCAGATTTTCAACATTGCCATTTTTGCACACCTCCTTATGAACAGTATAGCTGTCATTTTGCATCCTGCCTAAAATGTGTTTCGCTTATGTATAGCTAATGTATGATCACTGTCAGGAAATCAACTTTCTGGACAGATTAACAAAATCACAGTGTCATTATTCATGAGCAAAGGTCCCAAAATGCCTATGTTGAAAATCTGGTTAAAGAAATCCCCCAAATAATCATGACTTCACCAATTTTTCATATTTTCACTCCAGATTTTCAATATTATCATTTTTTGACACCTCCTCATGAACAGTACAGCTGTCATTTTTCACATCCTGCCCAAAATGTGTTTTCGCACCTGTGGCGCCAAATGGCGCAGTCGCTGTGCAAAATCACCTTTTGGCTAACGAACTGATGGTGCCACTGTTCATGAGGTGGAATCACAAAAAGCCCACATTGAAAATTTGAAGTGGAAATACCAACAAACGCCTGGGGTGTTAGGGTTTCCAACCATAATGCCCCACCCTGTAGAGATTGACAGGCATCAGGGGTGTGACTTGGGATTATCGGCTGTAATACTCATGCCATTCCACCTCTACCCCCACCCAGCAGCCAGTGACAGGCATTGATTTGTGCCTTGGAGTCTTCTGCCCCAACGTTCACCCCATTTTCCTATACTGCACCCATCTCAGCATATTTCCTTATGGAATGGGGGTGAGTGTAGGCTCGAAGACCCCAAGGCACACCGCGACACTTGTCGATGTCTGCAGGGTAGGGTGAGGTGAAATGGCATAAGCATTATAGCCAATGACTCAAAGGCATGACCCAATGCTTGTCAGTCTCTGCAGGATGGGGGTGGGGTTGGCATCAGTTCAATACTTCACTGCCATTCCTATTATGCATCTCTCTAACTCCTGCACTATTAATGCCAATGCCAGCAAGACAACATTCGGCATTGACAAATGCTTGTTTTCTTCACATCTGTGCACTAGCATACTAAGCTGCTGTAGCATAGGAAAAAAGGTTTGAGAAGAAGCAGTAGTCATTGTTATTCCAGGCTGGTAGTTAAAAATGAGTGCCATCACCATTTTAGATCGCCTTGTGGCAGCTACCATTCATGTGATTCCCTGCTCCCATAACATATACAGTAACAGTGCAATTTAATATATTAGGGTTTCGGAGCCAACAAAAAATGATTAGGAGGTGTCGGGGTGGGGAGGATTCTTGACTGTGATAATGGGGAGTTATAGCCTCAAAACAGTCACTTACTTGTGCAGTTCAAATCTTGGCACACTGATGCTGTTACGCTTGACGTGCTTGGTTACACTGTGCAGAGGAGTGGGTTCACACTGTGGACTTTTTTGGATTCATTCTATGTTGTGGATATACTGCTGCTGATGAAATTGCTATCCCACCTGTATTTTATCAATTTGTGAATAAAGCACTTCAGCAATTTATACAGGATTGGTGAGTTGTGTCCACATACTTTGGAACTATTTCATGTTAAAACTGTGGTTAGCATATGCTAGTGTGGGCCTTAAAGGAAAACTGCACCCTCATATCTTCTAAATGTTATTTGTTTCCATGTCAACAGACAACTATTTTCATATAGCTGTTAAAGATGTATGTAACTGCTTCAGTTAGTTTTCACACTTCATACTAGGCCCTGTCACTGTCCTGGGAGGGTCCATTTCATGGTTGTTGAAATCTCACTGTCTCTGAGAGCTGCATTAGCATATGAGAACATGATGTCAGATCAACCATTTATAGCATGTATCTCTATGCTGAGATAACAAATACCCTGCAAGAACTCTATGGAAACTTATAAACCGAATGGAGTTTGAAGGGGAAAAACCTGCATTATAGCTCAGATAGCTTGTAAAACTCATTGAAGGTAAATGTAGTATTTCATACCTTCTTGCAGCTTGTTTCTTTTAAAACTACTTAAGCAGACAGGCATACTGGGGAGTTTAAAGGTTGATTACGCATCATGTTCTTATATGCTAATGCAGCTCTCAGGAACAATGAGATTTCAACAACCATGAAATGGACCCTCCCAGGACAGTGACAGGGCCTAGTATGACTGAAGCAGTTGCATACATCTTTAACAGCTACATGAAAAGAGTTATCAGTTGACATGGAAACAAATGACATTTAGAAGATATGAGGGTGCAGTTTTCCTTTAAGTGTGGTGCCAGTCCCTTGAGTTTTTTTTCTGAACTCTTAGCTTTGAACTGTTTCATTTAGCATTTTTCTGGAAAAACTGAGGTAGAATTCTTGGCAGCTCCTGTCTGGCCATTTCTGCTCTTGGAAACTTGTGTTGTTCCCCCTCTCTGTGTTAATTATCAGCCTTATTAGGAACAGCATTCGAAACTTGATTTTTGCTGTATGTAGGTTGCTCTTTATTTCCTTGTAAGCCATCTCATTCTCCCAGACCAGGGGGGGTCACATCACTGAAAATGTAGACTCGTGCCCCATTTCATGTCAGGGTGCCCTTCTTCCTCTCTTGCTGCTGAATGTAGATATTGTCCTGAAAATTGAGGCATCCAAGTATAATTGCTCTTGGTCCCCTCCCCCCAAGGCAGCAGCGGTTTCATGGATCGGTGTGCCCACTGGATATGATAAACAGTACCTGACTTGGGGGGGGCAGCCAAAGGACATTATATTTCCTCTTCTGCCATCACTCAGGAGGTGGCAGAAGGAGTTAGGGCAAAGAAAACAGCCTTTAGACAATGCAAAAAAAAAAACACAGAAGGAGAAAGATAGGAGAACTTACCAGGAGAGGCAAAGGGAGGCGGGGAAGGAAGTAAGGAGGGCAAAAGTAATGAAAGAAAAGATAGGTAAGTCGGTCAAGAGGGGGATAAAACCTTTTTCAGATACATTGGGGAAAGGAGAAAGGCCAGGGGAGGGGTACTCAGACTTCTGGAGGAAGGAGGGGCCACAGTGGAGGAAAACAGTCAGAAGGCCAACATATTGAACAAATACTTCCTGTTTGTGTTCACGGAGGAGAGGGTAGGAAATGGGCCTGAACTACACAACAAGGGCATGATGGGTAGGGAAACAGACACTAGCCCCTTCACAGTGGACAGGGTTCTAAGGGAATTGTCCCAGCTAAAAGTGGACAAGGCCATGGGCCCTGGAGCAGTGCATACCAGGCTGCTGAGGGAGCTCAGAGAGGTACTAGCTGAGTCCCTGGCAGCCCTGTTCAACCAGTCTCTGGAAGCAGGAGAGGTGCTGGGGGACTGGAGGAGGGCTGATGTCATCCAGCTCCACAAAGGGGATAGTAGGGAGGAGCCAGGAAATTACAGGCTTATTAGCTTGATGTCAGTAGTTCGCAAGGTAATGGAATCGCTCCTAAAGGAAAGAACTGGAGAATACCTCTATATATCGGAATTGGAGAAGACAACTATAAATCCTTCTATAATTACACTAATTATAAAAGAGGAGCAAAAATAGGAATGGGCCCAATAGAAGACCCAAATGGGGAATTAATCACAGATGAACAATGGGTCTATGTCATTTCACTCCCACTGTCTCGCTCCCTGACATTTCGCTCCCGATATCTCGGCTCGACGCCACCTGCCTCCAGCAATTCTACCTCAGAATTACACTCCCGCTCCTTCACTCCCAAGTAACAGCATAATAAATGCAGTATCCGTGGATGTCAAGACAAACACTTTTAGTGAAAATGGTTGTTCTCTCAGAACACAACCCATCAACTTTCCTACCTGCCATACTGATTTTACATGCAATTTATATTCCTTGGCTACCATTGGTCACCACAAGCCATCAACTACCATTGAAGAATAATATATTCTAATTATGTTACATATGGATTTTTGATTTTTTTTTAAGATTTATGGTTCCATAGCAGTAGAGCTATCAAAATAAGTAACAATCGGTGGGAGGTTTATTGTTTTTGAGACATCAGAATACAGCAATAATTATGAAGGAATAGAGGATTTGGGTCCAGAAGTTGAGGTTTTATGAATTCCAATCCAAAACCAAAAGGGTAGCCGTGTTGCTTATTTCTGTGTGAGCGGAATCTGTTATGAAATGCCCTGTCTTTGCGTTTTCACTTCTGGAAATGTTACCTTGATACGATTGGTATGCTCATGTGAAGTGCAGAGTCCCTGCCCCGACTCGAGCGCAGCAGCCATAGAAGTACAGAGTCTAGTGACATTTCTTGGTATTTTCTTGCTAAAATGCAGTACTTCCTTCCTTTTTTGATGAGTAAAATCAATAAGGAGAAAGTGCTGAGAATAACGTTTTAAATTAATTTATTGTCGACTGGGTAGGTGCACTAGACATTTAGCTTTTTGTGTACTCGCAGGCACACACTCACGCACGCTTGCCTTAAACTTTTTTGAGTGTGGTTTGTGATAGCACTGAATTCATTTGTCAAGGCATATATACATTTGCTGCCTATAATATGAACATCATGCTTCACTCCACCTGTAAAATAAGTGCATGTAATAAGAACATGGTGTAATTCGATGTTGCAGTGCAAAATGACGTGGGAGTGAATTTACTTGGGAGGGAAATTAACCAGCATGAACTGTCGGCAGCTTAATGACACAGAGTGTAATGACGGGAGCGAAATGTCATGCTCCCATGAAGAACGGATAGCACAGATGTTGAACATATATTTTGGCTCAGTGTTTAACACCAAAGTGAGAATAGCCAACTTGGAACAAGTGGTAAAACTTAGTCCATTCACTGTGTATAGGAGAGGTGTCCATGAAAGATTGCTTAAGGTTAACCCTTATAAAGCCCAGGGTCAGGATGGTGTCCACCCAAGGTGGTTGGGGAACTGGCAAACAAACTAAATGGTCCCCTGACAACTGTCTTTCAGTTATGGATAGATCAGGGCAAGGTAATGGACTGTTGGAGATGGGCCAATGTGGTTCTGATTTTCAAAAACGGGAACAGGAAGCAGACTAGTAATTACAGGCCCATGAGCCTGACAACGATAATGGGGAAGATACTGGAAAGCATTAATAAAGACTACATATATGAGTTCATTCAAGAAACTGATCAGGGTGACAAGCCACAGTATGGGTTCACTACGGGTCGTTAATACCAGCCAAACTTATTCAAATGTTATGGTAAAGTAAGCAAACCCCTAGATAATAATTCCCCGGTGGATGTAATATTTTTAGATTTTACAAAGGCATTTGATAAAGTGCCACACTGCAAGTTAGTCAAATCCATAATCTTATTGTGGATATCTGGTAATATAATACAATGGATCAGCTCTTGGCTAACCAACAGAAGGCAGCAGGTTATTTTGAGGAGAATGGCCTCTGATGAATTGAAGTGACCAGCAGGGTCCCACATGGCTCAGTACTGGGTTCCTGCCTATTTAATCTGTACATATCCACCATGGGATATAGAGAGCATGTCTGGGTGGCAAAGTTTGTCAATGATTCCAGGACTGGAATGCCAGTACATGATACTACAGACATAAATACCTTACAGAGTGTATTAGATAAACTAGAGCATTGGGCCAACTTGCACTGGCTTGAATTTAATACAAGTAAATGTTCAGTGATGCACTTTGGCAGAATAAATACCAAGGCAACATATCACCTAGGTGGCAAACAATTAAAGGACGTAACCCAGGAGTGTGACTTAGGTATTACTGTAACTAACTATTTAAAATTTTACAAAACATTGTGTAACCATTAGACAGAGGACAAATAGCATCTTGGTCAACATCTTCAGATATATTACTAGTAGGGACAGAGAGGTGATGTTACCATTGTATGTGTCCCTGGTTAGGCCACACCTTGAGTATTGTGCTAAGTTCTGGGCCCCAAGTACAAAAGCTGTGATACAGACATTGGAGGGAGTCCAGTGTAAAGCAACAAGGTCAATTAGTGACCTAGAGAATATAGAAACATAGACTTTGACGGCAGATAAGGATGCTTGGCCCACCAAGTCTGCCCATTTCCCTACCTATTTGATAAGCTGCAGATCCTAGTTAACCCAACAGCCTACTTCTTTCTACCCACCACCAGAACTGCCTTATGTCTGTATCATGCATTCTTGAATTGCCCAACTGTTTTTGACCCCATGACCTCCTCAGTAAGGCCGTTCCATGCATCCACCACCCTGTCTGTGACAAAATACTTCCTCATGTTGCCCCTGAGCTGTGGCCCCTCTATCTTCAAATGTGCCCCCTTGTTCTTACACATCTCTTTGTTCTAAAAGATGCTACGCTCTTGGACTTTGTCTATTCTCTTGAGGTTCTTGAAAGTTTCTATCATGTCCCCCCTCTCCCTCCTTTCCTCGAGGGTATACATATTAAACTCCTTTAGTCTCTCTTTGTATGACTTCTGGTGCAAACCCTGCACCATTTTAGTTTCCCTCCTCTGGACTGTCTCCATCCTGTCTATGTCCTTGCAGAGATGGGGTCTCCAGAACTGCACACAGTACTCCAGATGGGATCTCACCAACTGTCTATACAGAAGGACAACAACTTCCTGTTTTCTACTGGTGATACCTCTCCCTATACATCCCAGTATCCCCCAGCCCTCCTTACTGTCTTCTCATATTGCTTGCCTATCTTTAGATCATCTGATATGACTACTCCCAGGTCCCTTTCCAATTTTGTTGTTGGTAGTACCAGACCCCCATTGTGTACTATTCCCGTGGGTTTTTGTTTCCCAGGTACATTACTTTGCACGTCTTTCCATTGAATCTAAGCTGACATACTTTTGACCATTCCTCCAACCTTGCCAAGTCCCTTCTCATCATAAATTATAATCAAAGGCTACTCAATTTGGGGATGTACAGGTATTCACTGGAATACCGTAGATTGAGAGGAGACATTGTTTGGTATTTAGGGCATTGACCAATGATAACTTGTGGGGAAGTCTAGGAGTTGGACTAAAACATCTAACATATGCCTGCAGATCACATACTTTACAATTGAAGGGTGACCATTGTCGCACCAATAGGACAGCACACTGGCTTAGTTAAAGAGTTGTCAAATTCTGGAATTAATTACTTGCCCATACAGTTGTCAGCAGAGATATGAATGAATTTAAGACCAAACTGTATGAATACTGCTCTGATACTGGAATAATTAGGTTTAATTGTTAACTGGGGTGAGCATTATGGACATTTTGTCTCCTCTGCTCTGCGTTTACCTATGAGACCTCAAGGACAGCAGACTGCAAGACCAGAGACAGAATGGGTTCACAGGGGGAGGTCCTGTCAAATCAACCTGATGTAGTAGTAAGTAGTAAATCATTTTTTATTCATATATGAATAAATGGATACATTCAATTGAGCAATGCTCATTTTCAATGAAGTTCCATATTGCATCAAGATAAAAATTCCACATCATATAACATAGCACCATATACACATTGTACACTAATTAGGAACACATATAATAAGAAAATTTAACAATACAATGAATAGAAAAAAAAATAAAAAGCAGTCATACACAATACAATACATACTCTTAAAGTGCTAACAATTATTGCAAGTTGTAATATTATTTAGAACAGATGTACACCATTTCATTAGTTCTCTTTTATTATAACTAGTTCTATTGCTTCTCAGGTCTGAAGGGGATTTATTCCATAGATTAATTCCTCTAGCAGGGACAGATGATCTTCCAATATTCAAGTTACATTTAATTGGAACAAATTAAGTTCCAACAGAGGCTCTCAAACTTTCCTTTATTTTCCTAACTTCAAAAGATCAATAATATAATTAGGTACTTCCCCAAACCAAACCTCAATCATAAATTGTAACAAATGTAAGTCTATTCTCACTACGGGTCTAAGCCAGTTTAATTCCCTAAAAAGTATACACCTATGGGTTCTATAGGGGGCATCTAATACAAAATGAGCCAACCTGCAAAAAACCAAATCCACTCTACCTATATGCCTTTCAATGACCCCTCCATAGAGTAAGTCACCATAATCGATCACTGGAAGTAAAAGAGAGTTAACCACACTCAATCGAACCCCTCTAGTCATAAACTTTTTATATCTATATAAAATGCCCAGCTTCCTATTTGTATTTTTTATAAGGGAATCTATATAAGAATCCCAACTCAAACATGAATCTAACCAAACACCAAAGTATTTGTATGAATCGACCTGCTTAATGGCGATGCCATCTACAGTATTTATTTCTAAATGAAGATCTTGTTTTTTGTTATTTTTATTTTTAAACAGAAGTGACTGTGTTTTATTAGCATTTAAGAAAAGATGATGCGTCTTAAAAAAATCCTGTAATTCATCAAAAGCAATTGCAGCCTCATATTTATCGACTCTAAAGTATCTCCCTCTACAGACAATATGGTGTCATCTGCATACATATGACACTGGGTGACTGTTGATGTAATCTTAAGTTCATTCATATAGATGTTAAATAGCAAAGGCCCTAAAATTGAACCCTGCGGTACACCATTTTTCACTTCCAGTATACTAGACTTATAAGAACCCACTTTTACAAATTGGCTATGACCCATCAAATAGGAAGAAAACCATTTAACCAATTGGGGGACAAGCCAGTCTTGCTGAGTCTGGACAGGAGCACCCAATGGTTAAGGGTGCCAAATGCTTTTGAAAGATCAATAAACAAGGCTCCTATCACTAGCCTCCTGTCCAGACTCAGCTGGAGATCACTGATAGAGTTTTTCAATGAAGTAGCCAGGGCAGTGGACCAGAAAGGGGTGGTGGACATGGCTTATCTAGATTTCAGCAAAGCCTTCAACACTGTCCTGCATAAAAGGTTGGTAACAAAACTAAGTAGCCTGAGGGTGGGGCCTAAAATAGTAAAATGGGTGGAAAACTGGCTTAGAGACAGGGGCCAAAAAGTGGTGGTAAATGGGGTGTACTCTGGGGAGGGGAAGGTGACTAGCGGGGTACAGGGGTCGGTGTTGAGCCCTATACTCTTCAATATCTACATTAGTGACATGGCAGAAGGACTGGGAGGGAGGGTAAGCCCGTTTACAGATAACACAATGATCTGCATCAGGGTGGACACACAAGGGATGTGCAAAGGATGAGGGAGGATCTACAAAAGGTAGAAAAGTGATCAAGAAGGTGGCAACTTCGATTCAACACAAAGAAGTGCAAGGTTATACACTTGGGGCACAGGATCTTGGGGGCAGAGTACACACTTGGGGAGAGGTACTAGAGTTTACATGGCAAGAGGGAGACCTGGGAATAATCATTATTGATTACCTCAAAGTGATGAAGTAGTTTGGAAAGGCAGTGGTAAAGGTTAACCAAAGTCTTGGATACATAGGGAGGGATATCACCAGCAGAAGGAGGGAGGTAATACTTCCCCTGTAAACTGGTGAGGGCGAACCTTGAATACTGTTGTAACCTCCCTACAAATGGGGTTCCTAAAAGCTGTTGAGGAGCTGCCTAAGTGCCTCCCTGGTATTGGCGTTGGTAACCAGCCATTGGATGGCTCTGTAGTGCTAGTAGAGCCTCACGTGCCTCTCTTTAGAGCTGTCTGCTTGCAGACACCATTATTGCTCATGAGAGGGACTGTGTGTTTCCCTGCTCGAGTCCCGCTCGAGCTGTAATGTAATGGCCCCTCTTTGCCATCACTGAGAGCGCAAGGGGAGCTCACTCGAAAGATGTAACTATTTGCCTGTAATCATTTAGAGTAATAGTGAAAATGCAGCTGTTTAACCTGCCTTTGTTGCAGCTGGGACTCTGTGTGCTGTGCCCCTCCATTTTGGACCAGGACTCTCTGAGGGGTCCAATGGGAGCCAGGGGTTGTCT